>CM043725.1:19655984-20323139 GCA_023969325.1 Oryzias curvinotus | reverse complement strand
GGAACTGCCGCATTTTGTCTGTGTCACTGTAAGCCAGAGCTGCATGTTACAATCAGAGCTCATTGTTTGTGTGTTTGCTTTCAGGTTCTATAATCGCCTGCGGAGTCTGGTCAAAGATCCTCGGCTCCACTGTGTGCAGTTTGCCAATGAATTTCAACAGTATTCCTTCTGTCCCAGAGAGAAGGGGGAGAGCCAGGAGAAGTGGCAGACCAGGTGAGCTACAGGTGTACAGAAACCTCTCCACCTGAACCACAGAGGAGGCAAAGGGCTCGATCCCATTTGATTCCTGAATCCATGATTCACAGATCAAACTACAAGTCTTCTGTTAAATAGAAACATCTACAGTGTTCTCTCGCTTTATTGCATTTCTTAGTTGTGTTCTGCATCCTGATTTGCTGTCAATCGATGTCCTCCATTCTTTGCTGCATTCACGTAAATCTTAGATTGCTATTACTTAGGGCTGTGACGATAACCGCATCACCGCATCACCGCGGTGATGAGGTCATCACCGCGGTGATGAGGTCATCACCGCATCACCGCACTTTATTTTGAAAGTTTTTTTTTTTTTTTTTTTTAAGTTTTGCATATGGTGCGTGATTGGAACTATAATAAACACATTAATCTTTGCTGATAATTTACTTTTTCTGCTAGTCCTGTGTTCAGACTTAAAGGGTTTCTTGGAAACCTTTTATCACTCTTCTCCTTCCTCGTTGCACCCGCCTGGCGCGCGCGCGGGGGCTGTAGCTGTCTCTTAGAGAAGCACGGGGCACGTGCGTACTCTACTTACAGACACACGTGCGCTGTTTTAGAAGCAACACACATCCTGATTCTACAAAAGAAGTTTCTGTCTTGCGAGGAAATACGACAAATTTACTGCGTTCTAATTGTTCATTTCCATTAAGCTGCGTGCGTTCTTGAGTGCGCGACACGGCCGCCCGCCGGAGGATTTTGTGTTGGGGGGGGGGGGGGGGTTCGTCGGTAGGTAGTAGTCAGTTGTATTGTTATTTGTTAATAAAGGTTAATAAAGAATACTACGTTGTAACTGTATGTATTTATGATGCAGCCGCGGGGGGATTTTGTGTGTGTGGGGTTTTTTTTTTTTTTTTTTGGAGGGGGGGGGGCTGCGGTTAACCGCGACACCGCGCCCCCTGGTGGTTCATCACCGCGGTGATGAAAAATCCGTCACCGTCACAGCTCTACTATTACTTCTTTGTTTCCATTCTAGATGATGGAATCCATTTTTCTGTGAAAGTTTGTTTAACCGACAGAGGAAAGTGTGAGAATGTTGCTGTCTGTCTGAGAAAAGCTGGTAAAGTGTGTAGTGAGGAGTTTTACTGCCTTAAAGGGCCTATGTCATGCAAAATCCACTTTTGGAGCTTTTAAGTGTGTTATAATGTTCATTCCTCACGATAAAAACAACCCCAGCCCCGCCCCCAGGCTAAAACACGCCCTCTTTCTAATTCCATTTTCTATGAACAATCTGCACGGCCATCTTTGCAAAAGATGGTGGGAGAAACACAAACACTCTGCCGAGGACGACTCTAGGATGATGTCATTAAATGGGCGGGGCCCACATGGAGCGAAGGGCGGGGCCCAAGAGATCAAGTCGTTTCACTTCCGGGTAGGAAAATGAGCTGTGAGAAAAACTCATATTTCATAAAACATGGTCCTTTAGTGTGCCAAAGGTCATCTATGATCATATATGTGGATATCAGGGGTTGACATGGCACAGAAATTTGCACTGGCCCACAGGGCCAGTAGTTTTTGAAAGTTACTGGCCCTGCCTGAAAGTTACTGGCCCGACACCGCGCACAGCGGGACCCGCCGCTCCGCAGGTGCTTGCAACTTTAGGGGGGTCCGGGGGCATGCCCCCCCGGAAAATTTTAATATGGTGCAATTTGGTGCATTCTGGTGACATCTAGCACTTATTTCTACACTTTTCAAAGACTGAAAATAGAGAATATCAAACTTAAATCTGCTCTAGTCTGTTTCAGATGTTGTGAAGAGAGCCCTGCAGTGTAGTAGGAAACACTAGTTCAGAAGGTTTCATGCTGCTTCTAATCACTGCTATTTCACATTTGTTCCTAATCGATAGTTAAGAAGTTTTATCTACTTTTCTGCTCTGACTGCCTTGAGGTTCTGCTTTTTGTTACTGTTGCAAAGTTACATTTACTTTTTAGTTACTTTAGTTACTTAATTAAATTAAATAATTGAAAAATTAAATAAAAATAAATTACTGAGATCATTCAGCTAACTAGAAATACTTACTGCTTACAGTGTTGTACAGAAAAACTAAATGAAGTACTTTGACATTCTACTGCATTAGAGTCTGAGATTCAGGTATTTGGAGTTGCCTTTGATTCTTTACATTCAGCTTAAAGCTTAGTGCAGACAGTTTCATCTTCAATGCATTCATTCCATATCTTGCTGTCCATACTACTTCCACCCATTACTCCATCTAACATATTCCTATCTACTCCTGCTATGTCTTCCACATCTCTGACATGCTTCAGTCTCTCTTCAGTGACGGTGTCGGATTTTTGATCAAATGTAATAATAACCCACTGGCTTGTTCCTTCATTGTTGCTTTTTAACATTGTTTTGTATTGAATTGTTACATTCAATAAAGTTTGAAGAAAAAAACAAAAAGTAGAGTGAGCGCGTGCCGCGTGGGGCTCTGCAGTGACAGCTGCAGCAGGCGGGAGAGAAGGAGAAGAGTGATCAAAGGTTTCCATAGAAACCCTTGAAGTCTGAACACAGGACTAGCAGAAAAAGGAAATTATGAAGACGAGGTAAATCTACACGTTTTCGTAAATTATACTTTATTGAAAAATATATTAACCGTTAGATATTTTAGTGGCCCGAGCGGACAAGTGAAAAATAAAGTCTTGTGGTCCGGACTGCTCGAAAAACAGGACCGGGCCAGCGGACAAATGGCTATGTGGAGCCCTGGGTGTAGGCGACTGACAGGCTTAAGCACAGCAGGATGTCGGCCCTTTGAAACATCTGTAATCATACTTCATGGATTTCACAAATCACTGGATATTTTTAGGGCTCCTGTGATAAAACAGGGATTAAGCTTTAATCTAGTATTTCATCATTTAATCCATGAATTCATTCCCATTGTTGAAAACTCTTGTATTTTGCTACAGAAAAGATTTCAGGTGTAAGAAATGGTTGTTTATCAGCAATAGTTAATGTCATGTGCAAAGTGTTTTTATAATTTGTGAAAATGAGAATTGACTTTGTAATGAAGAATCTGTGTTTTGGTGATGAAGGGCAGGTCTTCCTCACTTACATCAATGCTCCCCCAACCACAGACAAGTCTGTACAAAACAAATGTTTTCTTTTACTTTATACTAAAAACGTTTACATTCTTCTACCATAATTCCGTTTATTACACTCTACGATGTTCATAAGGATCAGTGGTTTCTAAAATCTCCTGTGATCTTCTGTCTGCTTTATGCTCGTTGGCAGGACTGACACACCGGTTACATGTCAGTCCAAAGGCCCCAGCCCCCACTATTACAATGGACATTTTAAAAAGAAATACGTCTTTATAGCAGAAGGAGAGTAGAGGCATGTGGAACAGGTGGGGGAAGCTTTTAGGGGAATGTGTGACCAAACCCCAACCCTGTTGGACACCGGAGAGAGCAGCCATAGACTCTGCTGCAGAGACGGGGGGCAGCACAGATGAGGATGCTTAATATGGATGATTAATATGAAGTCTAGTGCCAGACAAGCTGTAGAGCGGCAGAGTCTTTGTATTTCTGTGGTAAAGTTGAGCCGTCTTACATGAAAGGAGGGCTGCACGATATGAGGAAAACTCGCCATAGTAGTGATCAATGGTGCGATGACTAAATAACTTGGGATAAATGAACAAAGAGCAAATACAACAAAAACATTTCACTGCAAAAGTTTCAATTAAATAAGAGTCAAAATTCCTTCAATTATTCTCCAAGTGACCCTCGTCTAATTAGGAGGCCAACATCCAACAGAAGAGCTCAGTCTGATTGGTCAAATGCAGAAACTGATTTATTCAATTCTTTAAATGCTTCAAGCTGCCATAAGGTTGTTTTAGCACATTTAAGGTTTACCATTTATTGTGATTCTCACAGACTATTGCGATATGGAGATTGCACAGCTTGAAATAGCGATAATCATACATTTGCGGTTGACTGTGCAGGTTCCCCCAGGCAAGGGCCAGCAGGACCGCCGCAGGGACACCCAAAGCCAGAGAGCAAGAAGAGTGCAAGCCCCAGCCCACCTGGAGGAGCAGCCCCCCCCGCCGTGCCAGGAGGGCCCAACGCGGGGCGGGGGAGCACCCCCAGCCCGAGACATGCAACCCACCCCCAGGGGTTCTGGGCATCCCCCCACCCTGATCCCAGGCACGGGCCAGGGCCTCCCAAGGGAGACCCGCGCTACGCTCCAGGCAGCCACCCACCCAGCCCGTGGTTGGTACAGGTGAGAGCAAGGCAGGGGTCAGCCATCCCTGCCCCATAGGAAGACGCCCCAGAGCGGTGGGGGTCCACAAAGAGTGTTGTAAACATGGCCCTACCAGGCTCACCCAAAGTTGGAATATTGGAGAAGGCCGGCGCTGGAGGGCAAGGACCAGAACACATTAAACGGTCACGGACACCCCCAGGCTCAGATGTGATTCGCTCCCCGGCTCTTGGTCTTCCCAGAGAGCACAGGGATCCCTCTCCCTGCGTGGAGAGAGGGACGCCGGGCCCAGGGAGCCAGCACCCAAGGAACGCGGCCGCCGTTGCCAAGGGCCTGGTTCCCCCACCAGGGATGGGGTAGGGGACAAATTGTCCGAGGTTTCCTATTTATTCTAATAATTTAATAAATTTAAAATCTACATTTACACATCTTTTTGTTCAGTAAATAATCTGCTACCATGACTATACATTTTTTGATCAAGTCAGCTTTTGTGTTTAGCACAGGAATCTCAGTGTGAGATAACGACTTACAATTTTATCATTTAAAATTTTAAATAACTGTTCTCATGAAAACTACAGGCAAATGTTTCCTGGATAAGACTTTAAGACAAAAGAATAAATGAAGGACTCAACTTTTAACCAACATCAGGTTTTACTCTACAACTGTCAATCATGAAAATGTCACTAAAAAATTTACAAAGTTTGTTCCTAAATGGCGTTTACTCCTATAGTGCTTTTTTACCCTCTTAGTAGGCCCAAAGCGTTTTAGTCCCAGACCCGTTTGCCCACAAACTCACTGGTGTTTCCGCTGCCTAACACTGGCGCCAACCTGTAACCAGGAGCAACCTGGGGTTCAGTGTCTTGCTTAAGGACACTTCAACACATGCTGGGCAGGAACCAGGGTGTGTTTGTTCTGCAATAAGGGAATTTCTCTGGTGCTACACCTGCAGTTTCTACAGTCGTTTACGTCTTTCTTACAGTAACTTCTGCTTTTCTTTCTAATGCTTTTAGTCTACCAATTTATATATTAGAAATACAATTAATAAAAACAATGCAAACATGTGGTACACAATAGCCTCTTTATTACACTGAAATATAAAAGTATATATATATATGTGTATATATATATCAGAATCCTGGACAGAAAGGACCAAGACAAAAACAACTCGTAGCCTCAGTCTTAGCAGTTTTTCTCTGTCATACGAAATACAGGAAGAAAAGAGAAGAAATACAGAATCCAAAACAGGAAGGCCACAGTGACAGGATGCCAGAAATTCTGTGCACATTTAAGGGAAAAGGGCTAACACACAGTCACACATGCACATGCTGAAATCTTCACCAGTGAGGACTTAACTACATTCCATGAAGCTGAATTTCATCTGCATCACCTCCAATCTCTGCTGGCTGTCTCTGCTCAAGGCATCACAAAAATTAAAGCATGAAAAGAGGAATAATAGAAGAACACATCTCACAGGTGTTTCAGTTTAGTTCAGGAAATAATTTGTGCTTTTTATGCTTTAAATAAAATGCTAATAATGTAAAAAACAAACAAACACATCTTTGAATCGGGCGTCATTCTCTACCTTTGCAATTGAAAAACCTTGCATTAGAAATGGTAATGACATCATCTGTTCCTCAGTAATATGGATGGGAAGTGACATATCATTTTCAGATGTTAGTAAAACTCCACTCATGCAAAGAATTAAAGCTACAATATGTGTAAAAAATATGTTATACTTTATTTGAGAGCAGGGAGATCCCAAAGGAACCAAACGAGAGTCAAAACATCTGGACAGCAATCAATAATTAGAAAATAAATCGCAATAATCTGATGCCCTTTTAAAAAGTTGTCATTATCAGGATGACAACAAAACAAAACTCTCAGCACAGCCAAAAGATCTGCAGATGGTACTGGTTAAACTTCCTAACGTTCCAATAAAATCAATTATAGAAAGAAGAAAATTTCACCATAAATCACTGAAATGAAATAGCAGAGGAGCTGATTAACAAACTCCAGATAAAAACTTTGATTTTGCTTAGTTTGCACCAAAAACCCTTCAAATGACAACAAAGTGTCAAATGCCAAAGGTCAGCGTTGAGAATCACGGTTCTAGAGTTGTAATTCTGTTAAAGTAAGCCTTTCTTGGAAATTGGAGTGGATTTTCAGAAAACATCATCTCTGTCATACATTAACAAACAAAACTTAATATGGGTTGTTACCAACATTGGGTGAAAGTTTCATATCAGGAGGAATTTAGTACTTTTTTTTTACTGTATGCTTACAGTGTGGCATCACTGCTGCAGAAACGAGGTCAAACCAGTTAACTCACGGCGGTAGGACCACAGCTCACATTCTCGCTGAGGCAGGTAGAAACTGAATTCTAGGTGAATCCTCTCCAGTTTCCATCAAACATGTTGCCCCATTTCCACGGCTGTTCCAAAGGCACTTGATTTCTTCATTGATCTTTCTATGACATGTATGACATTCATACGCAGAATTCCTGCATATGAATGCACAAGCAAAACCAAACAACACTGTTCCAGGTAAGCTTCAAAAGGTTATTTTTTTTAAATTTGGAAATAAAAGCTAGAAATGCTTGCAGACAGTGATGCAAGTTTCACTTTCCACTCAGTAGAAAAAGGCTGTACAGTTTAGAAAGAGCCAGAATGTAAAGCAGGAAAAAAATGCAATTCCATCCCATAAATCACTTGATCAATGGATCGATATGTTACTAAAATCAATCTTTTTGTAGAACATATACTTGAATTCTGATTCTGAATTTATGCCTGTAAGTTTAAAGATAGTACTATTCCATTTTTCTCTTTTTCTCGCCTTATCTAGGCCTTAACTGTGCTATACTTTCACCGTGTTTTTCACAGGGGTTTTTCTTCAATTAGCACCAATTGCTTGAACTGTGTTTTTGCTATTTCAGAAGCTGTAAACAGAATCAAATGCGTTTATGACTGAAGGTTAAAAAAATGACAGGAAAAGGAGGTAGGAAGAAGTATTTGCACCTTAGCAACATCATGCTAACATTCTAGGCTACATCAAATCCAAACATAACAGAGGATTTCTATCTTTTTTTCTCCCCCAATTGTGACAAGCACCTTAAACACTTTATGCAAAACTCTTTTCTATATTATCTTTGCCATTTTCACAAACCTGGTCTGTTTTATTTTTGCTGTTAAGCTCTGCCTGCTACATTCTTAGGCCTAAAGATGCAGATATGTTTAACAGGATTGTATTTCTGGGAAAAGGCTGACGGATTAACACAGAGAGAATTTTTTAAAAGAGACTTTAAGTGACAAAAGCTTTAAAGGCGGATCTATTGTAAAAAGAGGCCTTTGCAGCTGGAATAGCAGTTCTTCACAATGCCTCTTTTGATTCAGATGACGTTCTCTATACCTACATTTCCACCAATTTCCAAGACACTAAAGATTTATTCCTAAAATATTAATAAAAATAACTTTTAATTAAGAAATAACAGACATTTTCTCCTTTTTATGTCACAAATATAAGCAGGTTCAGATGACCTTAAAGTAGCATTTCTATCTTCATAAATCCTAATTTAGTTTTTAACGGAAAACATATCCAGTCCCAACAACAGTCCCACACAACAGAAACAAACTGTATTTCAAATAGAAACACCAAGAGTCCTCACATGGCAGGAAAGCAGTCGCTCTCACACACACGCAGACAGGAAGTGAAGGCCGCAGAGTGGACTTAGAGCAGCACAGAGGTCATCTGGAGCATCAGACGTTTCCTTCACCCCCAGAACCTTCAAGTACCAGCCATTTTGCTGTGGCTCTGTGTTCTTTTTCTGCGACCGTCGTGACGCTCAGGAGGAAGCCAGGGTCCATCAGTACCAGTGGCACAGCAAGCTCCAAAGACAAAGCAGGAAACCCAAAACAGAGGCCTCTTTAGACGAGAAATGAAGAAACTCAGATTGGATAAGGCGGCATCACAAGGGGAGAAGGTGGCCAATTCTATGGTGCTGAACATCTGCTGATCCTGATGATCATTTGGCACAAACTTTTAGATAAAGTGTCAAAACCGACAGTGAGAACACTTTCAAACGGTGGCTGGCATGGAGGTGTTTGTCCTCATTTGGACAAGCTCTTCTTTATGTGATCTACCTCCACCTGAAGAACAAAAGCAGACCAATGGTGTTTCATGTTTTAGGTTCTTAAAGTGCCAAATATGACTGATTAATTAATGACATTTTATCAAATGGAAAGGATCATGCTGTTTTGAAGTATTTATGTCTTTATTATCAAACCTGTAAACTAATTCGCATTCTCTTCTCCTCGTCCAGAGCGTTGGTCAGCTGTTTCATCTCCTGCCTGAAATAAAATGGATTAGTGTTACCAAAAAATAAATAAAATAACACCTGCAGTGTAGGAACATCTTACCTGTGCTGGCTCTTTAGCAAATCTATGGAGGCTCTTAAGTCTTTCAGCTGATGCCTGAGTTCCTCCAGCGTCAGTGGCGTCAGAGGGGAGTGCCGTCGCTCTGGAGAAGGACTCGCACCCATAGAGGAAGACGAAGAGACAGGGCGATGGCTGGAGTTTGGAGGGATCAGGGTGGAGGGCTTGGGTGGCACCGGTTTACCATCAGGTACTGTTGGCATCTGCTGGACAACACAAAGACACTTCAGACCCACATAAACCTGTATTCTAATCCAGCTGTTTTCAAAAAGATCTTTTGGGACGATAAAGACGATAAAAAAGAATGATTGACCTTTCAGATTTTGCATTTAATGAACAAATCTGATTTTTAAACATCAGCTGTTGTTTTTTAATCTACCAAAGTGAAATAAGATTTGTGAAGGTGTGTAGTTTGCTGCCATCTGCTGGTAGAACAGTAAAAAGTGCTGTAGTGGTCATACGGGGAGGACAGGAACTCCTTTCCTCAAGGAACCATCCAGCGGTTTGTGGGAGACGGATTCATGCTCCTCCTTTGCTCTGTCCTTCCTGTCCTCCACTGGAGGGGAGCCCAGGTCTATGCTGGACATGGAGGACTGTTGGAGATACACAAGATCAGAGAAGGCCTAACCACAGTGAAACATTCTCAGTTTAAAAACAAAATCAGCTAAATGTGTGGAAAACTGCAAAGTACAAATGGAAAAGTCAACATGTAAAAGAGTTCATACAGTCATTTTAAGGGCAAATGGTCATATTAAATGTAAAAAATTGGTTATATTAAGGTCAGTTGTTCATAATAACCCTTATGCTATCTTAGTGCTTTAACGTTGGGAGTGGGGTCATCTAGACCCACTAGACAGTGCTCTGAACCTTTTTTCTTCAATGATTTGTGATCTTCACCGGTGTCCATGGATTACATGAAATCCTATCCACCTTTGTCATGGTAGGGAGAACACGTCAATGGAAGGGGGGGGGGGGTCATAGGATAGCACAAGGGTTAAGTGTGATAAAATGGTCATAATAAGGTCACATTTTCATAATAAGTGTAGGAAATTGGTCATATTAGTGTCAAATGGTCCTATTTAGATTAATACAATGGTCATAATATGGTCAAATGGTCATATTAAGCGTAATAAAATGCATTTTAATAGTATTCACTGACACGCTACTGCTGCTGTTTTTAGCTGCACATTTTAGAAAAAAACATTTCTGTTTCTGTAAAACCATGCAGGTGATTTACCAATCAGCCAGTAGAGGGCAGTGTAAGATTGCTGGCTTCAAACCAATCATTTCTCTAGCTTGCAGTATTTCTTGGTTAACTTTTTGTGTATTATTCTAAACATTTGAACTAGTTAAAATGTAAAAAGTCATTGCAACAGTTTTTTAATAGACAGTTTTATCTCTAAACTATCTAAACTATCTAACTATAAACTATCTAAAACTAAAACTAAACACTATCAACTATACTGTGGTCTGTGGACCTTTTCCGGTTTTCCAAAGTACAGGTTCTTGTCATACTGTCATAGTCAAACCTACTGGTCCGTGTTTTTAATGTAGCTATTTAAGAAAAATAACGGTTGGATTTTTCTCCCTGAGAAGGATTTGGAAGCTGCAGCAGCCATCAGCTTCACTAAGATTTTGTTGCATTGCTGCTGTTTTGTATAGCAGTCTGTAATGTTTGCACATTTCAACCTTGAACAGCCGCTTAACTCTTTAAGAGTCTGTCTAAACATTTTTAGATGCAATGATGAATAAGGAATGCTTGAGGTTTCCTGAAAGCTGGTTAAAGCAGACGGTGTCCTAACTCTGGGGTGCAGTCTCACAGTCTGACTGTTTCAACCTTCCTTCCTTTCTAAAGGGCAACGTTACAAACCAAGGCTTGGAACAGAGACAAAAGAAAAGCTGCTGGACTTTCAGGTGTTTAATACTCACAGCTGAGATGACCTGTGAGCGTGGCCGGCGGTCTGTAACTCTTGGTCGCGATGCCGTTGGGTGACTCAGCTTCTCTGTTGTCAGGACAACCGCATCCAGGTCTATATCTGCGCAGACACAAAGGCACAAACAAGCACATGGTTCAGGCGTCTGCGTGGACTGTCACTACCAATGCTCCGGTCACTCAGACTCACCAGTGTCATGTGACCTGTCAGGACCAGAATCTGGGGTTGAAGCCCCACCCTCAGATTTGGGGCTTTCGCACCTATGCAGGTAAACCACAGAATGACGTTAAGCCCCGCACACCCAGGGGTATTAGGGGGCTTTTAGGCAGTGCATGTGTGAGTGATTACTGACGCCAGTGATGGCGGTCTCTCAGGGCGCCGTGGAGGATGAGAGGAAGAGGAGGAGCTCAACTTGGTGGGGACAGATTTCTTGGAGAGGAAAGATGGAAGGGAGGGCTTGGGGATGTCTCCAACCTTCATCTCTTCACCTAGGTAATGTGAGAGCCACAAACCACCCGAAGAACACAAGAGTCAGGAATGTGGAACACTGATACCAGCATCACGAGGAGGGAAGGAGCAGCAGTGGAGTCTGACCTTTGAGGAGTAAGAAAGAGGAAGTGGAGGAAAAAGGAAAGGTCTCGAAATGCCAAAGGAGAAAAAGGCAAAGGAGGGGCAAGAAGGTGCCGGGAGACGGATTTTCAAGGTTACATTTCTGCTGAAACATCAGCTAAAAAAAAAAGTCTGTTTGACTCATGAGGCTTTGTTCTTCATCTTGAAGAACATCCTGCGTTTGGTGCAGCTTACAGAGGACCAAACTTCCTGCGGCCTGTTTCACTTTCATAATAACAGAAGTGTGGGCAGAGTCTGTCTGGCCCCAGCAGCAATGCGTCTGCCAGCTTCAGGGTCTGCAGCTTCCTGTTCTTTCTGCACAGACCATGAAAAGCCTGTAGCTCTGCAGCAGAGAAAGCTTTGCTGTAAAGCCGACCTGTTTTTAGGAGGAAATTCTTCTCTCTCTGGTTTCAAAGCTGACCCTCTACAGGACTTTACCTCGATCGGAGTCTCTTTGTGGGAGGTGTTCGGGCCGCTCAGGGGGAGCCTTCTTCACTTCACTTTTTTTCTCTACAGATTAAATTTGAGAAGTTTCTGCAAATGATCTTCAGTTTCTGTCATGGAATACAGAGAAAAAGAGATTAGTTACCCATGGAGTGCTTGGAGGATGGTGCACTGGGAGGAGGCGGTTTCTTTGGTCTCTAGAATCAAATAGATAGAAAGCAGAAAAAAATTAATCCATAAATGTCTCCAGGCTTTTAGTTGCATCAGAGCCTTTTTTTAGGGTCTTAAATACCACCAATACCTCTTTCTCAGCTTCTATCAGCTTCACAAAGTTGTCTGGGAAGACACCTTGCCTTCCTCCAAACTCCCCCATCCACCAGCCTGCATCGGCACAGTCCTGGATGACACAGACTCAGATGTTGGAGGGGTTTGTTCAGAGAAGCAGACAGTCACACGGGTCAACGCTTCCCACCTTGGTGATGATGTTGATGATATCTCCCTCTTTCAGGGTCAGCTCATCTTCATTTTGAGCTTCGTATGGGAAAAGCACTTTACACTGCTCCCGCCCTGACACACAAGATGACCACAGTTATGAGCAAACATGCAAAGCAAAAGCAACAACTGGTACGGTGGAGTGAACAGGAGTCAAAACCCGTTCTATCCCTAAGAATAACCCAAATCTACCAAACCCGAATCCCAAACCCAAAAAGAAACAGGATGAGGCTCAAACCAACGCCAGCTAGAAGAATGATGCTTTCATGTACATAATAGTTAGGGGAAGGCAGAACAAAAACAGTGGAAAAGAATATTTGAATGATTCATTTTTTAGCACATGACAACTTAAAGCAGAAGTCCATTTTCTATTTTTCTTCATTTGAAAATAATCCAATTTCAAGAACAAAAAGAGAAAACTGAGAAAAACGTTTGAAAATCCAAGTTTAGGATAAATGTTGTTAGACTATTTTAGATACTTTTACATTTTAGAAGTGTTTTATTATAAAATCCATGGAGCCGGGAGCAGCTGGATGGCTCAGTTGTCTACATGCAGGACTAGGTCGCGAGAAACCAGAGTTCGATTCCCAGGGGGCGCAATGACCTTCGTGGAGTGTAGGTCCTTGGGGAAGACCCTTTCACACTACTGCCTAATTATGTAGCCACAAGAAAATCCAGGATGAACATCTGGCATACTATGTAAAATCAGTGAAAGCTGATTCCTGATCCCTGAAGGGATCTGCTGAAGGGTGGACAGTTACATGGAACAGCGTAAAAAGGATTTTTCTCACCTTTGCTTTTGGTCTCCGGCTCTGTCTTCATGGTTTCGGTTGCAACACTCGACGCTTTTCCTTCTGCGACCTGACAAACAGAAAACTTTAGCGTCTGACACCTTCAGCACGCTTTCCTTTCACAGCTAACCGGCTGTTCTCCAGAGCATGTTGACATTTCTTCTGCAGAAAACTTTTGCTTTGTCCTTCTGGTTGTTCTTGATCTGTCAGATTTTTTCATTTTAATTGCCAACAAACATTTTTTTCTATGTTCAATTATGTTCTACAAAGACTTTCTTCCTTAAAGCACTTTACATTAAATATCACAATCGTGCATCCTTAAAATAATATTGGATTAGATTTATCTGCGCTTTTTCTTGTTGCTCAAAGCGTTTACAATGTGTCCATCATTCATTCACTCCTCATTCATACTTGGTGATGTAACTACTGTTGTAGCCATAGCTGCCCTGGGGCAGACTGACAGAGGCGTGGCTGCCAGTTTGCGCCTACGGGCCCTCTGACCATCACCGGGGCATTCATACACATTTACACACCAGTGGAGCTGCACTGGAGGCAGGGAGAGTAAAATGTCTTGCTCAAGGACACAACAACAGCTGGCTGGGTGGAGCGGGGATTGAGCCACCAACCCTTTGGTCATTGGACGACCTGCACTACCACCTGAGCCACTGCCACCCATATATTTACAAAGTATTTCACACTAAAACATCAAATATCTCTTGAAATTTTTTTCATTCAGACAAAAACAAAATGAAAAGCAAAAAACAAAACTCAAAAGACTTCTGAGTCAAAGTCAGCCACTGAAGAAAATTAGAAAAAGATCAGATGAAGATGAAAACAGAAAGTACCACACAAAGGTTTGGTATTTTGACAGGGTTTTTTTTTTCTATTCATCCATGATGGTTCCCTGAATAAAGATGATTTTATTTTTGGTTTGTTCTTTGTTGTTTCTTTGTTTTGTTTTTTTGTTTGGCGGGAAAGATTTGTTTTCTGGCTAAAAGCTCCTGAAAATATAAGCAGGTTTGGACAGATTGAGTAATTTTTACATTTAGTTGAAAATTCTTGGGAAAAAATGAGTGAGGTTACAAAAAGTTTTGATTACTCTAAAGCTAACATCTATCTTTTAGTTGTAAAAACGTTATCTGAATTCTTCAGTTAAAGCTTCGATAAGCCAATTATCAAACAGAGGCTTGTCTCTTCAGGAGTACTGCTCAGTCAGGCCAAAGAAAACCAGAAAGCACAGCCTATGAAAAGGAGGACTAGGACTCTAGCACCTCCAAAAACACATAATTGAACTGAACGTAGAAAATAGTTATTAAAAAAGAAGATCAGCTGAATCATAATTGATGTATGCAAGAATACAAAAGTACAATTATATGCAGATGATACAGTTATTTATGTTCATTCCAAAACAAAAGCTGAAGCAGCTGCAGTTCTGTCTGGAGCCATGGTTCCAGTCTTTCAGTGGCTCCAAAACTCGTGCTTACATCACAATAATAAAAAGACCGTCTGTATGTTTTTTCACATCAACCAATGAGGGAAGAACAACCATCTGTAGTGGTCAATGGAGAGTGATTGGAAGTTGTAGAACAATTCAAGCATCTTGGCGTAATCTTCGATTCAAACATAACTTTCAAAGATCATGTAAGGAAAATATCCAATATTGTCAAATTCAAGCGGTCAAACTTTAAGCAAATAAAGTCTTCTCTGACTACTGAGGCAGCAAAGGTTTTATGCACTCAATGATTTTTAGTCATATAACTTATTGTCTTACTACATGGTCCCAGACAAATGAAAGCACGTTGAAACCCCTCATGTCTCTGTTTAAGAGAACCCTAAAAAATTATAGACAAAAATTCTCTGCGTTACCATTACTGTGACATTATAACCCTTGTGCTATCTTAGGCATGTTAACGTTGGGAGTTGGGTCATCTACACCCACTACACAGTGCACTGAACCTTTTTTCTTCAATTATTTGTGATCTTCACTGGTGTCCATGGATTACCGTATTTTCCGGACTATAAGTCGCCCTTTTTTTCATAGTTTGGCAAGGGGTGCGACTTATACTCCGCAGCCACTTATATTAGAAATAAATTGAAATAAATACATTGTTAACCCTCCTGTTATGTTCATTTGTGAGGAACAGAGATGATGTTCCTGGGTCAATTTGATGTATGAGGTATGTTAAGTGACTCAGAGAATCAGCAAACTTTTTTTACAATAAGATCCTACAATAAGGCTAACAACATAATATTCTATTTTCCAATGATTTCATAGATTCAGAAATGCAATAAAAATGACAACTGTTTCTACAAATACAGGATGAAAACAGAGTATTAATTGGCCAATGATGCATCATGAAAGGAATAAATAAATAAGTATGAGAAAGAATTACTGTGAAATTATGGGATAAACAGTCTGCTATGATTGTGACATATGAGGTTGTGCAAGTTATTAGTTCTTGGTCTCAGATTTTGTCAAATACATTTCTCATCAAAATGCAACTTTTCTGTGTTTTTTTTTCTACTTTATAATCGATTTTGGGCTGGTGCGATTTATACTTCACAGCGACTTATAGTCCGGAAAATACGGTACATGAAGGTACATGGGGTCATAGGATAGCACAAGGGTTAACCAAGTATGGCATAATGGATTTTGAAAGTTACAAAATGTACATGGATGCCTGTCTCATTTTTAAAGTTTTGAATGGGCTGGCCCCTCTCCCTTATTAGATTTTAGAAGTAAAAAAAACAAATGTTTGAACAGGCACCAGGGCTTTAACTCGAGGGGACTGTAGTGTACAAAGGAGCAGGACTAAATTCAGCCAAACTGTGATGTCAATCAGAGGCACACAGTTATGGAATACGCTACCACAGCACATTAGAAACTGTGAAAACTATCCGACCTTCCCAACAGCCCTTAAACAATGTCTGAAAACAAACCAGTCCTGCTGACATTGATGTTATTGTTGTTTTTCTTGAGTTTTTTAGACTTGTGTTTTACTGTAAATAACCTTTGTAAATATCTTTATCACTAATATTGTGCTCTTGTTTTGTGTTGTAAATGCAATTGTTGAACCTTTTATCCTGTCTTAGGACAACGGATGTGCCTCTGGAATATATATGTTGAAGCAGCTGCTGAAACATTGTTTAATATGCACTGTCCTTCTTCAAATAAATAAAATAAAATAAAAAATCAAACAACTAAAAGGATGGAAACTTCAACCAAAAGAAACAAAAGCAAAGAGTTAAGTGACCCGGCGAAGACCTTTGACCCCCCTGATGCTGCCTGTTCTCCAAACAACCTCCTAAAAAGTGGACGGAGCTCCACATACTAACAAACTCCAATCTCCCCACAGATGAACCCGAACCCAATAACCGAACTCTCACAGGCCGTAGTTTCTCTGCTGAGGTGGATACCTGAACAGTGTTTGTGGAGCCAGGGTGGTTCTGTCCCAGACACACACACTGACAGTGGGCAGTTTGTCCCAGACACACACACGGCTCTGTTCTGCTGAGACCCCCCCCCCTAATAAGACCCATGTGAAGCCACAAGCTGACAGAAACCTCCACAGCATTGCATTTGCCGCAGTGCCTCAGACAAATCCATTTAGAAAGACTTTCAGACATTTTACAAGAGTGTTCGAAACATTTAGTATAAAGTTATAGCTTCAACATTCACAAGAAGAAAAGTCCTGAACAGTCCTCATTAATTTATTAGCTTTGCTTTCTCCAGAGACTAGGTAATATTAAGGAACCTTTAATTCAGATGATTTCACTTAGATTAAAGATCGGATGTTATTTTAATCCACTTCTTGAAGCAACAGATAAGGCTTAGAGAACTTTTTCTAGTAATTCTATAGCATTGATATGATCATTGATCGTAAAACTGTGGAGATGACAGTGGACTTCAGGAGGACCCCCCCCCCTCCATTCACAAGTCTCAACAGCGCTGTCCCCTCAACAAAATCACACAGGTTTCTAGGGTCCACCATCTCACAGGACCTCAAGCGGACCTCCCACACTGACTCACTTCCGAAAAAGGCCCAGCAGACGTTGTACTTCCTGTGACAATGTAAAAGTTTAACCTGCCGCAGGAGCTGCTAACCATCTTCTACACTGCAATAATCCAGTCTGTTCTGACCACATCTATCAGGTTCTGGTTTGGATCAGCATCCAGACACGACAGAAACAGACTGCAGAGAATCATCAGATCTGCTGAGAGGGTTATTGGTTCCAGGCTTCCCTCCGTTCAGGACCTGTACCGGTCCAGGGTCAGGAGGCGGCTGGTAGAATCTCGACTCCTCTCATCATGGACACTACCTTTTGGGCCTCCTCCCATCAGGGCAGCGTTTCAGAACTATGTGTGCCGAAAACCCTCGCCACAAAGTCAGCTTCTTCCCCCAAACCGTCACTCTGATGAACTCCTGACCAGTCACAGAGTATAGAACACAGAATAACTGTTGTACTTATCTTTATCTTTTTCTTCATAGTTATCGTCTTGTCTTGTCATTTGTTTGCACATGAGAGCATAAGACATCAAAGCTAAATTCCTTGTATATTCACTGTACTTCGCCAATAAAGCTGATTGGGAAATAAAGCAGTCAGTTTTGATCACTGTGGAGCTCTTATCTGCTTGGTAGAGTTATTCATAAAAACATCAACAAATGATGGAATAAACTAGGGTTGTGCCGATGGACGATACCATCGTCCATTGTGATGGGTGACTGACATCACGATGGAGAGAAACCATCGTGATGCCACGCCCCCGCCACGCTGCAAGTCGACACCATAAGCCGCGATTACATGAACAAAATATCTTGATCGGATCATTGGTCGGATTGGTCGAACCGTGTACATGGGCCCAGAAAACCTTTTTCAGATTATAAAAAACGTTCACATGGGTCACACTTTCGGTCGGAATAAATCATTCACACATGCGCAGTAGTGTTTTAAAAACCGGAAGAGAAAATTAGTTCCACCGAGCGGCTACATAGATATCTGTCAGCTCGGTAAGATATGAGATGATCTTCTAAACGTGCTTTTATTAATGTTACAGTTATTATGAAGCGCCTGTTCGCTCATCATTTTAATTTTAATCCGTGTGGTCAGTGCTTTTTCTGTTGAAGAACAGAGATGGAAAGAAGCCCTTATTAGCAGTATGCTAACACGGGCTAACAACGATCCCTCTGGAGTCCTGGATACGCATGTTCGAAAACTACGTGCTGGCGTTAGCCGACAAGATGGAGGACAAGAGGAAACGCGCGCTGCTGATCCACACTGTTGGCGCGGAAGCCCAGCGCATTTTCTACACTTTGCCGGATACGGGTGACTCCTACGCGGATGCCCTGCAGGCATTAAAGACATTTTTCATACCCAAGTTGAATACAGTGGCAGAGAGAAACAAGTTTCGTCAGCGGGCTCAGCGTGTCGGTGAGTCAACTGCTCAGTATGCTGCTGCCTTACGTGAGCTCGTTACTACGTGCGATTTTGGCGCGCTGGCTGATGACATGCTGCGTGATCAAATTGTGGAAAAAACGAACAACAGGAGGATCCGAGAACGTTTGCTAATGGAAGATAATCTCACTCTACAGAAAACTCTCACATTATCTGCTCAGATTGAAAGTGCTCTTGCAGAAGCTAAAGCTATGGCTACACCAGCCTGTGAAGCTGTAGTTGGCATGGTGCAGCAGGGGACTTCCACCGGCGGTGGGAGGTACAGACACGGTCAAGGGCGTCCACAAGCTAAAGCACCACAGAGAGTCCTGCCAAATGGACCTGGGTTTGCTGGTAAGACATGTTATCGCTGTGGATCTTCAACACACATTGCAAGTTTTCCTAAATGCCCCGCTAAATCAGCCACATGCAGAAAATGCAGTAAACATGGACATTTTGAGAGAGTCTGCAGGAGTGGGACTGTGTTAAATAAAGTGAGGGAAGTGTCAGTTGAACAGCCTGACACAATCAAAATATTACTGGTGGAAGAAGAGGACATGACGAGCCTTAACAGCAGGCTGATGTGCAAAGTCTCTATGCGTGCAGCTGAAGGACCTACAATTACAGTTGACCTGCTGGTTGATACTGGATCTGCAGTTTCCATTCTCCCTATGCGCCTGTACCAGAAGCATTATGGTCATATTCCACTCTCCGCTGCAAAAAGAAGACTAGTTACATATTCAGGAGAACCTATTTCTGTCTTGGGCTGCTTGGAACTGACAGTGAGCTGTGGAACAAGCTGTGCCAAAACCAATGTGTACGTGGTGTCGACTGGAAACCCACTTTTGGGTTTGGATCTTTTCAATGCTTTGAACCTAGTCATCAGGGATGGCCGGGTCAGTGCAGCAGTGCCTTCTCCAGCTGTGCCTTCTACTTCAGAACATCCATCAGTCTCTGTGCAGTACACAGCTCCTGCCAACAACCTGGAGGAACCCCAAAATAATTCTGACCAACTTGGACTCGTGACGGGTTTTGCCCACAAGGTGAAGGTCAGACCAGAAGTTCGCCCTGTGCAACAAAAGCTGCGTCGCCTGCCATTTGCTGTGCGGGATGCAGTTTCCAAGGAACTACAGAGATTGGAACACGAAGGCGTCATTGAACGTATTGACTCATCCCCATGGGTTTCGCCTATTGTGGTCGTGAAAAGAAAGTCCGGCCGTATCCGATTGTGTCCTGATTTAAGAGAGCCCAATAAAGCAGTGGTTGTTGACAGCCATCCGCTTCCACACATTGAGGAGGTGTTTCATGAGCTTCGTGGAGCACGGATGTTTTCCACCATAGACTTGCAGAATGCTTACTATCAAGTACCCCTTCATCCTGAAAGCAGGGACCTTACAGGTTTCATTACACATGATGGACTGTTCCGTTTTACCAGAGTACCTTTTGGTTTGGCTTCAGCCCCCAGTGCTTTTCAAAGGATGATGACACAGATTCTGTCAGGTTTGGATGGTGTTCAATGTTATTTGGATGATGTGATTGTGTTTGCTAACACGCCTGATCTTCATGAAAAGCGACTAAAAGCTGTGCTGCACCGGCTGTGCAGTAGTGGGCTGAAACTTAACATGGAAAAGTGCTTGTTTAGACAAACTGAGCTGTCATTTTTGGGGCACATTGTTTCTGCTGCAGGTATCAAGCCAAATCCTGATCACATCAGTGCTATCACAGATGCTGCTTCCCCTTGTGATGCTACAACTCTACACTCTTTCCTGGGCCTCACAGGGTGGTATTCTAAGTTCATTCCCAACTATGCTTGTGTTGTGGAACCACTTCGTGCCATGTTGCGTAAGAACGCAAACTTCAACTGGACTGAGGAAGCACAAGTGGCTTTTGAGAACGCTAAAAAACTGATAGCTACTAGCTCTGCTCTTTCTCTGTTTGACCCAGCTCTTCCCACCATAGTTACCACAGACGCATGTGATTATGGTATCGGTGCAGTACTTACCCAGTTACACGGGGACACAGAAAAAACCATTGCGTTTGCTTCACGGTCTCTTAGTGAGTGTGAAAGAAAGTATTCTATCATTGAGAAAGAGGCGCTCGCTTGTGTTTGGGCTGCTGAACGCTGGCGCACATATTTATGGGGTAAACACTTTACTCTACGCACTGACCATAGCCCACTTACTACGCTGCTATCTACTAAAGGTTTTGGACGAGCAGGAATGCGGATTGCTAGATGGTCAGCTCGCCTCATGTGTTTCAACTACACTGTAGAGTATAAACCGGGTCGCGAGAACGTTGTGGCAGATTGTTTATCTCGTTTACCTGTCTCTTCTCCTCCACCAGATGAGCTAGAAGAGGATATGGTAGCACTGGTGGCTAATGTGGACTTTGCCGCTGTCACAAAGGACCAGCTGATCCAAGCCTGTCTGGACTGTCCTGTGTTGCAACAGGTTCTACTTTATCTTCGTGATGGTTGGCCATGTAATGCAAAAGGCCTTGACCCAGCTGTTTTACCCTACTATCGCATCCAAGCAGAGTTGGCTGAAATAGACGGTTACCTGATCCGTGGATCTCATCGTCTTGTCGTTCCCACCTCGCTGCGATCTCGGCTTATACAGCTAGCTCACGACACACACCAAGGCATTGTTAGGACCAAACAACGGTTGAGAGAGCTCTATTGGTGGCCTGGTATGGATGTGGATGTGGAAGCTGCTGTTAAATCATGCACAACCTGCTCCCAGCATGACAAAACTGCTATAACTAGAGCTGCCCCCTTACAACCAGTTCCCTTTCCCAGTACAGCGTGGGAAAAGGTTGCTATAGATATAGTGGGACCTTTTAACTCTGCTTCACCTGACTGTCGTTACGCCATCACACTGATAGATTACTACAGTAAGTGGCCTGAAGTAGCATTTCTCTCAAATGTGACTACTGCGACTGTCACTTCGTTTCTGTCTGCTGTGTTCAGTCGTGAAGGTAACCCCCTGGAATTAGTGTCTGATAACGGCTCTTGTTTTGTTTCTGCTGAGTTTGAGGACTTCCTCGCTGCTCGCGACATTACGCACTGCCGCAGCTCCAACTACTATCCTCAGAGTAACGGTGAAATAGAAAGGTGGAACAGGGTCTTTGTAAACTGCTTACAAACAGCTGACATTCAAGGACAGCCGTGGCTGCCCTATGTTACTGACTTTCTCCTGTCTTATCGGGCTACTCCTCATGCCATAACGTCTGTTTCCCCAGCTGAACTGCTGCATGGCCGCCCTTTTCGCACCAAACTCAACATAAAGAACCTGGCTCCTCCACGTGCATCTTCTCAGATGAAATGTGGGACGTTGAGCAATATTGTTGCGCGACGCCAGGCTAAGATTAAACAGTACACAGATAAGCGACGCGCAGCACAAACTGCAAACTTTCCATGTGGTTCCTATGTGCGGATTAGGAAACCTGGTTTTGTGAAGAAAGGACGTTCCAAGTTCACACAGCCGCTTCAGGTTTTAGCACAGAAAGGTCCTTCGACTTTCAAACTCTCAGATGGCAAGGTGTGGAATGCTATTCATCTGTCCCCAGCATCACCTGCCATTGCTGCAGAGGCTCATGACAGTTCTGTACAGCCTGAGGAGGTGTATTTACCATCTTATGCTCCTTTACCTTCTCCTCCAGGGCGCAGACGTTGTCGCAGGCACGTTCTGCCTCCTACCTGGCTCAGTGATTACGTCACTTAAGTGTTTTTTTTCAGGGGGATGACAGGTTATGATAAACTGTTGCAAATGTTTTGTTGTTCCTGGCTTATCTTTTACGGTTACACCTGATGGAGATGGAATATTATTAACCTAATGTTCAGGGGTTAACTCAAACTGATAATTCTGTTTCTATCTGTATTTTCCTTATTCCTACCATTTGAAAGTTATGGAGTCAAATGTTTCCTCTTATGGAGAATCCTCTATTTGTTAAAAAAAAAAAAGGGGGATATGTGGTGTTGTTATGGAGTGTAATTACACCTTTTGACCAGTAGGTGGAGATAACCACTAATGTATGTAGCTAAGGCTGAGAGAAGCTGCAGAAGAAGAATAAAGTTGGATCTTGAACTGAGCAGGTGTCTACATTTCTTTTCCCTACAACTCGACCGACACAACAGATGCTTTGATGAACATAAATCTATGCGGGAAACGTTGCAATCTGCATCCTGGATGCACGTAAATATGTGGGAATAGCATCAGCCTTTATTTCGTCGGGACATGACTGGAAACACAAATCCACGTGATTGAACGGTTTCTAAGGACTGAGCAACATTTTTGCTTTGAAGCACACACACTGCTCCAAAGCCGCTGTGTGTGTGCTGGTGCTCCGCGCTCTGCCCCGACACACACTTTTAACGGGACACCTGGTTCTCCTAAGTTCGGTAGCTCGTTCACGTAGAGCGGCGGGACGGGTCACAGTCCTAAATCTCCCACACGTAACAAAACATTCTCCCTTCCCCTCAAAAGCTGTAAGTCCGTCTGCTCAGTCAGAGACACGGTCGCTCGCTCCACCGGTCCACCTGACTAAAGTGCAGGAGCGGACTACTACTTTTAAATTTTGTTTATTTAATTTTTTTGTGAAAGTCACTTCCCTCAGTTTATACTGGATCATCGTGGATGAGTCCTTATTTGGTAAATAAAATATATAAAGTGATAAAGTAAAATAACGAATAATAATAATATAATAACGACCCCCCCCCCCCCGAACAATACTATCGTCCATCCCAATTTAAGGGACATCGCCCATTCCTAGAATAAACAAAGACTTCTAGAAGCTTAGTAACACATTCGGGAAATTGGTAGCAAATGAAATAATGTTATTTTGAAAAGACGACCAGTGTTGGCCAAGCAAATCTTACGTTAAAGTAGAACTTACACGTCACACAAACTACAGGTGTTCTGGAACAGGTTAAATTAGCGTCCTGTGTTCAAATTCACTGAGCTAAACCACAGGTACACATTGAACTTTTCATTTTAATTGAGTTTAATCTTTTAATTGAATCACTGTTGTTGACTTCAGGTAAAAATGCCCAATAAGAAACAATCTGTACTTCCTGCTTAAGTCATATTTGCCTGTTTGTGGTAACTCATGTTTTGTTTGCAAATCCTTCAAACCACAATGTCTCTCTACTTCAACCTCAAAGAGCGTGCTTTTGTTGCACAAACCTCTGCAGGGAAGTAAAGACTTTTGCAAAACCTTAGTGTTATTTAAGGTCTTGTGTTAGAGGAAAAACCTCCTGCAACCCACTCTTCATTTTTGAACTCATTTTTTTCACTTTTTTTCTTCACTCAAAGTTTAGAGTTAGCATTTTTGAAGCAGTAATTAAAAAAGGAACAATGGAGATTAGAGTAGCTCCCACTCAACTCTTCACTTTTCATTGGGTTTATGTTTGTCCTGCACTTTGAAACCCTACAAAATAAAATCTACAAGATCTGAAGATAGTTTTTCTATTGCACCACTTCTAACTAAAAATAAATCAGGATTTCCCCCCTGAATAGACTATTGTCTGAGTGACTGCAGAGAACGAAGCTCAAACTCCTTCTTTTTGGGTCCTGTGGAAACGTCAGTCTTACGTCTAATCATCCAACAATTTTCATTTGGTTCAAACGGCTGGTTTTGCGTCTTAGCTCTGTGTGAGTAACAGCGAGTGAACCGGATGAAGATGCCGTTGCTTCCTTCAGGGCCTCATTAGGAAGCAGAAATGGTGTCCGCGTAAAGCATCATAAAGCAGCAGAGCCGCCTCTCCCTCAGCGGGACAGGCGCACAAACATCCTTCAGACACACACACATCTGCAGACGCCACAGGAGACAACCGTCTGAGCCTTTCAGGGCTGCTGCTTTCTGCACTTATAGCTGTGATCTGGAAAGACCTTCCATTTACATTCGATTCCAGAAAAAGGGGTTGACATGTGTGCCTGTTTTTTATGAATGAAGGTTTCCTGATCCTTTCATCGTTTGAATTCATATCATAATATATATTAAAATACTCACACAAAAGTGAAAACACTAGATGATGGCTTTTGTCATTTCATCAGTTTTCATGTAATGTGTCATCAACGTATAAACTCATTTGTTATTCTTCAGGTCAAAAGCTTCCTCCGTGGTATTTTCTGTCCATAAATTACACACGAACTACAAAAAACTATAATAACAACAGCAGATTTCTCCCAGAATCTATATTCTTCTTATAAACTAGAAATGCCCAAAGAATGTTAACCTATTAGTGAAAAAAGGTGAAGAGAAGTCAGCCCTACCGTCCCGTCTGTCCAGTTTAAGCGAGACACAGCTTTGCTGCATCAGCGCCGGCAGCAGGCGAACATGTGAGTGCTGAATCACCTCCCCTCTGCTCCCTGACTCGCTCTGCTCAGCAGTCACTTCTGCTTTGCTCGTGTGTGAGAACAATGAACCACTTCCTGCACTGTAACACTTCAGCTGAGGAAGTGGAGGAGCTAAGTCCCAAAGAAAACCATAAGAGCATCAAAAATATGAAAATTTGGAGCATTCGTTTGAAGAAAACTGGAATAAACACCAGCTTTGAAAATAAAAATGAAAGGGTGGTTCGGTTTTATGTTTCCGAAGTTGCGCTGCAGTTTCACGTCAACTTGACTCACTTTGACTCCTTCGGGGTCCACTTCTATGGATCGAGGTCTTAGCTTAATCAGCTGGTCTTTGAAGATTTCCCCGAAGCCGAAGCCTTTGACCTGAAAGACAGTTTCAAGACATAATATTACAAGATTCATCATCCAAAAGAAAAAAAACTTTGACCTCCCAAGCATAATTCATGTGATTTCCGATGAAACACATTTCAATTACTTGTCAATTTATTTGTCAAATTTCCTTAAAAAACCCTTTGTCTTTGTCACAAAATCTTTTTAACATAACTATTGATTTAAACTAATCAAAGGTGAAACTTCCATATAGTAAAAGTGTGAATTCTAGCATTAAAACAGAAATGTTGTTTTTCTCCTTAAAAAACACAAGATTTGATTTTAGAACTCTTTTCGAGGATGGGACTAAACACATTTTGGATGTAGTAGTTGAAGTTTCCATCTTCCTCCGCTGCTCCCCGGTTCCCGGCAGGCATCCAGACTAGATGCCCGAGCCACCTCAACTGGCTCCTTTCAATGTTGGGTAGAAGCGTTTCCTCTCCACGGGTGACAGAGCTTCTCACCCTATCTCTAAGAGAGCCCAGCCACCCTACGGAGGAAGCTCATTTCAGCTGCTTGCATTCAGGACCCGGTTCTTTGGGTCGTGACCCGTAGCTCATGACTATAGGTGAGTATTGGAACGAAGATCGGCCAGTAATTTGAGAGCTTTGCTTTCTGGCTCAGCTCTCTTTTCACCACAACGGACTGATACAGCGACCGCATAACTACGGACGCCGCCCCGATCCGCCTGTCAATCTCATACTCCGGTCTTCCCTCACTCGTGAACAAGACCCCAAGGTATTTAAACTCCTCCACCTGGGGCAGGGACACTCCACTTACAGAGAGATGGCAGACTACCTTTCTCCGGTTCTTAGGTGAAGATTGATTGAGTTTAATCTTTTTAAACCTAGCTGTATTCATAGTCGTATTTTAAAGCATTTGAGCTTAAACTCAATCAATAATATTATAGAATTAAATACTGCCTGATACCTTCATTGGAGATCTTCTTTTGGCATGTCTCTTCAGTGCATTTCTTTTTACAGACATCTCATTTAGTTGACAAACAGCTTCTTGCGAGATTCGCTTGGCTCACTTATATGTTTGGATTTGAACAGTGTGACCTGAAACAGTCGCTAGTACTAACTGTGGTGCACATTCCTCCGATGGCCAGCAGGTGGAGCCTTCGATCCATTCAGGTTTTCTTCATGTTAACGTTTAGCTTCTTTTCAAGAAGCTTACCATGAAGCTTCTTGAAAAGAGATTTCTGAACATGTTTATTAAGGTTTCTGATGGTTTTGCTATGCAACAACATGTCATGGGTGACAAGCACCTCCTTTTGGTTGATATATTTAAGGATTTGCCAACAATTTTCAGCAGAGAACTACAGTAACCCTTAAAGAATTTCGAGTTTGTAAAGAATTGTTGTGATCTTTCTGCACTTCAGTTTGAGGAATGTAGAATCCAGTTTCCAAAGAAATCACTGGGTGTCCATGTTTGATGAGTTTTGGTGAGCCTCCAGCATGTGACTCAATGTGGTGAACCGGAGTTTTTAGGCAGAAATTTACAAAAATGCTTCTGATTCTGTGCTAAACTCATACTGTTTTGAATTTAAGGGCTGAAGATGACAGATTTTTACCGACAATCAGAATCCTGATGGCATTCATCCCATTTTTTTAAAATGGGAAAAAGTCAAGATGTCTTCAGCAGTGTAAGCGAGTAAAGAAAGTGGATGGATGTTGACAGTAAGAAGACGTCGGCATGTGACATTTGACTCAGTCACTCAGTATTTTAATGACCTTCTTGGGATGGATTTCTGACCCCGTTTCTGACCGGCTGTCACCTCCATCACTTTCACTGCCTGGGCTGTCCTTACCTGGACAAACACAAACATTGTAAAAGTGACCTCCTTCAAGTTGTTTAGTCAAAAAGAGAATTAAAAGACATTTTTGAGCTCGTGGTCTCACTGGTCTGGCTGCGAAGTTCATCTTGCGAGGTGGGGGTGTCCGCTAAAGGCATGTCGGACTCTGCTGCTATCTCTCTGGTGAAGTTGGATGGAAACATACCGGTCTTCCCATTGAGGACTCCCTCCCACCAGCCTTCCTCCACCTGAAGTGATACACATTCTATAAAACTATACAGGTTCACGCTGATGCAGGTAAAACTGATACACAGGTAGGTGAAGGATTCTAAGTAAGCTGGATAAAAGCAAAGAGGATCCCAGCAGACGATTCTCTTGTTAGCAGAACTGGATTTTCGGATCATATCCATATAGAATTCAACTCCTACCACAAAAAAAGTGGATACAAAATGTTTATTGGGGTTAGAATAATCTACAATAATCTTTTATTTTTTTATTTGAAAATAAAAAATTCCAGACATTAATATTTTTACTTATCTTCTTAAAAAATAAGTGTTCTCAGCTTTCTATGTTGTGTTTTTTGCTGTTTATAATTATTAATTATTAATATTAATTGTTTTTTTACGAAAATAAACTTGAATCTATATTGAAAATATCTATAAAATGTTTTCATATTGTACTTTTAACCATATTCTTTTTAAAATATTTATTTTTTAGCTTTTGGTGTTTCAACCTGTTATAAAATCCAAAAAACTCAGGAATTTCTCAGTTAAAAAATAATTAAGACAGCTAAAACTTGTGTTTTCAGTTAAAATGTTGTAATGGATACTTAAACACTCTGTCTTTAATTATCCAAACATATTTACTAAAGGCTACATTTATTTAGGCATTTTGACATAGATCTTTCTTTGACTTTTTCACTCAGGTTAACAATTACGAGCCTTACCTCAGTAATGATTTCTATCACGTCACCGACTCTAAGCTCCAGTTCGTCTTCATGTTGAGGTGCGTAGCTGAATGCAGCTTTACATCTCCGCTTACGGATCTGTTCCCCTGCATGAAAAAAAGCATCCAAACACACAAAAACTGCTCAGGAGAACTAATTTTTACAAACATAGAAATGGAAAAGTTTGATCATTCACAGAGCGGGCAGATTAACCTCTGACCCTTCAGTCGTATGACAGCCTAAACTGTTCTCCCTTCTGGGACAGGAGTTGTTGGACTCACACTCATTAGCTCACTCAGGACTTTTGACTCCGTCCGCATCAGTTGAGTGAGCCTGCAGTTCTTCTTCTGTCCACAGGGGGTCACTCAAGTTTATCATTACTCTAAAGCAGGGGTGGCGAACACGAGGCTCGCGAGCCGCATGTGGCTCTTGGCCAAGGAGCGTGCGGCTCTTTGCGTCTCATCATATTTTCTATATACTGTGCCTCATTTCATATTTTTTCCCTCTTAAACCACACTCAAACCATCAGAGGGTATTGAAAATAAATAATCAAAGTTATTAGGCAGTGTGTGTGTGTGTGTTCGATGCTGCTCCCGACACATACGTGACCGCCAATCATCTGCGCGGGTTACGCCCAAAGTCGGAACACATCTATAAAGATTTGATGTGCGTGCAGACTGTTACCCTCATGGTCAAAATGGTGAAATTCAGAGTATATGATAAACACAGAACGTTTCTGGAAGAACGGGACGAGTCTTACTTTTTACTGAACAGAGTGGAAAGTCACGATGTTTATCATTATGAGCTTTAGGAAGCAGTTACATTGGTCATGGCAGAAAAGAACAAAACGTATCCCGGGGAAAATTCAAAACTCTTCCTGATCATCTGACACAAATTGTCTCCTTAATGAACAAGTTGAAGCTTTTCTAAGCGCACATTCAAAACGGCAATCTATCCCACTTTCCTTCTTTGCGGAGCTCACAGCAGAAGCTGCAATCAGAATGAATGAAGCGCAGAACGTGATGCTGCTGCTGAACAAAAACGACTGCAGATCACTTTTCTCATGGATCCTTTAATGCAGAGACTGACTGATGAGATCCCCGCTGGTCACTGATGAGGCAGCGAGAGATCCAGAGATAAATGAGCTGAAATCTCTGTGAAAGAAGCCCTGTTATAATTTGGAGAACAGACCTCGGTCCATTCTGACCAACGCTCACATAAAGGAGCTGATCAGAGAGGCTACAACTGGCCTGGGGCTTAGCCCCGCCTTCAGCCCCTAAGAGTCATGGGAAGTGGGGAATTTTCAGTGTAAAACCATCAGCCAGGGAGCTGTTAGCAGAATGAACTTGCATGCCGTTTGGCTGATTGAGTGTGAAATGAAGTTACTAGTTTCTAATGTGAGCAGGAAGGAGGGGGCGCGAATGACGCAGCCAGTTAAATTTAAACTCAGCACTTGTTGGATTACTACTCCTAAGTATGAACTGACTCATTGCAATGTATTAATTTTTAATAAATTATTTACTTCTGATTCAAATGTCTGTCATTCAATTTTAAATGTAAAAACATATAAAAGCAAGATATTCTAATGAAGGTCAAAATTAATTTAAGTTGCACACAACTGAAATGTAATGTATTTAATGTGTTTATTGTGAATATGAATCACTCAGACACCAGAAGGATGCTCTGTCCAGATGTTTGTGTTTTTGTTGGTGTAAGGGTCATTGAAAGAGGAATGTTGAGTTACAAAGAATTACCAGTTAAATACTGATGATGAACAGTGAAATATTCAGTTTTTATCATCGTAAATCTGACTTCAGAGAAGTCAGTGCCTCTCCAGCATCAACCTCACCGCCCGTCACTGAGTGGTTGTGTGTGTCAAAGAAAAGAGTGAGATAAAGAGGGAGAGTGTGTATGTGGAGGGGGTCTCTGACCTCCAGGGTAGTCTCTGTGTTAACTCTGGTTTAGCTGCATTTGATGTGTGTATTGAGGGTGGACACTTTCCTTGAAATAAACACAAGTACAATACTTGCTGTTCTGTTGTAGGGAGAGGAGTGTGTTATGGAAAGTAATACGGCTTTAATTGCGTGTTTGTGTGTACGTCTTGGCAGGTCAGAGTGTGGTGTGGCTCTTTGACTCTCACAGTGAAAAAATTCGGCTCTTGATGTCAAACTTGTTCGCCACCCCTGCTCTAAAGGGATAGACTTGGGGAGGGACTGTTTGTTCAAAGGGTTTTACCTGAGATTTTTGTTGATAACTACTTTATTGTTCATGAGTTCCAATAGATGTTTTAAGTTTTTATTATAGCCTTTAATCTCAAAGCATTTCTTAAGTGTTTAGTTTATGTGTGCGGTAAAAATATATATTTTTTGTAATGTTTACACAGATTTTACAGTTTTAATGTTGGTTCCTTTTCTTATTTTATTTGTTTAATTCATGTCTGGATTTTTATTTATTTTCTCTACACAATTTTTAACTGCACATAATTGTAAATAGTTGTCTGTTTTTTTATCAATTGTGGTCATTTTATGCTTTTTTTTTGGCCCACATTTAAATATATATACTTTTTAAAATTTTCATTGGTTCTAGCAAAACATTTCTAGCAAATTTTCTACAGCATATCATGCTGGATCTGTTTTACGTAACTCATTTAGTGTCAAAAAATATACCTGAATAATTTAATTTAGACCTTTTAACACATCAGGAGTGCTTTATTATACAAAAAAATATTTAATACACTATTGTCTTTTCTGAGTGTGCCAGGAAAACACCACTGTTAAAAAAAACACCTGAGAAAAAGTGGTTAGTGTAGGGATACACAGCATAATAGAAGGTAATCCCCATGTGTTTCTTGCCACACTAATAGGAAGTACTAGAGAGGGCGGTTTGCCTCATGTTCATAGTGCTGTGTGTGATGGATTACCTTTATTTCCTGGACGTATGCTTTGGTCTGACATGGGGCTGGTGCTGCCATTGGAAAGCTCTAGCTTGATCACGCTCACCTGTCCTCCATCCCTCTTTCCCTCTTTTTTGATCTCCTGCAGAGGGTAGCAGAGAAGGGAACAAAAGAAACTAGGTTAGTTTTTATGCTAATTTGCCGAAATTCAAACGATGAGAAATGTGCCATCCTTCATTTTCTTCCGTTCATCTGGAACCTGGTAGCAAGAACAGCAGTCTAAGCAAAGATGCTCAAACTCTTCTCTCCTCAGCCACTTCCTTAAGTTCCTCAGGGAAAATCTAAAGGTGTTCTCAGGTCTCAGCAGCATCTAGGTCTTCTAAAGGGTCTTCACTTGGTGGGACATGCCACCCCCAGGGAGGAGTCCAGGAAGCATCCGGACCAGATATCCAAGCCACCTCAACTGGCTTCACTCTGAGGTATGTCGGTTCCAAAAAACCGGAGCCACCATGGAAACGCGTAGAGAAAAAAAGAGACGCTATACTTCAGTGAGACGGAGTTTGAGATTTTAATGACGGCGTATGAAGATTATAAGACCATCAAAAAAGTAACACGGCTGCATCAGCAAAAAGAGTTTCTGCTTGGAGAAGAGGAACAGACAAAGTAAACACACAAGTTTTTATCTCATTTCCATTTTCTTTGTGACACATATATATATAAATTATCCAACTTTGCCAACTTAAATGAATTACGTCTATTGGTAACAAGTAACTGAGTTAAATTTATTCAACCTAATTTCTTACGACTATAAAACTTAATAATTGTTTATACAACTCAAATTTACATATTTATCTAACTAAATGTCATATTACTCCAATTCAATTGATCTTTTTTTACATCTTAATTTATTATAATTCTTGAATTCTCATATGTCTAAGTTTGAGCCAGCAGATATTCTTATTTTTATAACAATAAAAAAAAGTGAACAGTATAAGCAGAGTGCAACCCTTCATTTAGCAATTTCCCAACATTGTCATTACATCCACTGACAGTGGGGTGCTTTATAATCTCATCATCCTCTCCCTCCCTCTCACTCAAGGTGCAGAGACTTAAGCAAAGTAGGATAAAATAACTCGACAAAACACAGTAAAACAGCTAAACAAGTAAACTCATTTGGTCAAAAACCCACACTTAAACCCAAATCCGTCCAGACAGGCAAAGGGAATGGTATCCCACAATTCCTTGCGGTGCCGATCTAACAGCAGCACCAAAGTTACATCTACTTAACTGAATTAATTTGAATGTAAGTAAAATAACTGTCTGAAAACTACATGTTATTTTAACCGGACTTAACAAAAAGGGATTTATCTTAACTGAGGCACATAATTAAGTTAGATCAAAGTAAAAAAGTGTATTTTTTCAACATCCATGTGGTCTTATCATCCTCTCACGGTGGAAAAAGTATTATCTGAACTTCTTCATCCACTAAATCATCTTCAAATGGACATGTCATGCTGCTGCACCTCTCTGTAAACAAACTAACCTTCAACTAAACCTGCTCCAGACCAGGTTATGTTCAGAGCATGAGTTGCTATGGCAACATACCTCCATTTCTGGAACTGAAAGCTGAGGTTATCAACTTCCTTAACCTCAAACTTACTGTGGGAGCTAGCATAACCTGCTTTTTGGAATACCCCCCAGTACTCCTGTCGAGTGCTCTGAGCTCTCTACAAATGAGCCAAGCTCCACCTCCTATGGCAAAGGACCCTCCCCTATGGACGTTTGGATCTGCATTTGGAATGTGACTGTGGACAAAACCATTCGGGTTTTCCCAAACAAGAACCCCTGGATAACTAACCAGGTCCGCACTCTCCTCAAACGATTATAAAACTGAATATGTCACCGTTCATCCAACAGTCTTTAACTGGTAATTCTTTGTAACTCAACATTCATCTTTCAATGACACACCAAAAAATACACAAACATCTGGACAGCGCATCCTTCTGAGGTCCGTTGCACAAAAGTAGGATAAGGGATTAAGCCAGGATATCATGGTGATCCTGGCTCAATTGATCCCCAATCCGGTTGCACTAAAGCTGGATAGGGGGCAGGAGGGTATGTTATGGTATAAATTACCATGGAGATTCATTCTGTGGAGCTAGCCTGCTCCAGACCAGGCTAAATTCCAGGATCTATTTAATCTCATACCTAATGTCAGTCAGCAGTCGTCACAAATGGAAACCACATATAACTAGACCCACTGTCATTATTTAAACGTTTGTGATCATTAATTTCAATCATTTTGGAGAAATAATGAGTTTTAGATGATGTTGCTATCATTAGATAATTTACAGTTTCCTATAGACTATAAGGCTATGTATAAAATGATAGAATATTAGGGCCACAGAGGGAAAAAAAAAAGACAAGTCATAATATTGTAACCTGTTGTTTTAAAGGAGGACAGTTGTTAAAATGACAGATGTGGGGCATTTCGTGAAATTGTACTTCAGTATGGCTTCATAAACGAAGACATGCTGATGTGCCAGAATATGAAGTATCACATTGTCATAACTATCAAAACTGTAAAAAGAATATGTTGCTTTTCTGCAGAAAGAACCAGCTTCATAAATGTATGACTTTATCCTTACCCCTAGTACTCTGTCATATAAACAAATAAACATTCCATATAGATATTAAAAAAAACACAATGTGTAACATTAAGTTCCTTTATTGAATAAGGACAAAACAAAGCAGGTAAACTCACTGTGGCAGTGTTGCCTTTCTTCTTAATTATATCTTTTACATCCTCGTATGCCTCCATGAGGATTTGCGCTTCCGACGGGGAAAAGTACGCGGCTCTAGTTGCCATGGTAAATCAGTTAATCGGTGATCTGTGGCGGGGTCTATTTGAGTGAGCCGTGAGCGCGCACCTATCCAGGATTGGTTTCACCTGGCTTAATAAATCCATGTCTGCTCATCCTGGCTTGGTCTTTGTGCAACCAATTAAGCCTGGACGAACATGTTTTGGCTTCATTGAGCTCAGCTTGTCACGGTGCCTCCGGCTGCTACCCCTCCTCTCCCTGCTCCTTCATTGGAACCAGCTGACCTGCATCATCTCATCACCTGGCTGACCTTCTTAAGGAGACTCATCCCAGCATACTACGCCAGTCCGTTACACTCACTCCGGTCTTCTCTCCATTGGTCACGTTGGTTCCTCATCCCGTTCCTGCCTCATCACTCCAAGCGGTGCTCGCCGTCCTCGGCGCTCACCCTCGTCACAGGCTCTCTACGCCGTCCTCGGCTCTCCACCTCGCCACAGGCTGCCTACGCCGTCCTCGGCTCTCCACCGCGCCACAGGCTGCCTACGCCGTCCTCGGCTCTCCACCGCGCCACAGGCTGCCTACGCCGTCCTCGGCTCTCCACCTCGTCAAAGACTGTCTACGCCGCCCTCGGCGTTCCACCTCGTCAGGAACTGTCTCGCACCGTCCTCGGTGCTCTCCCTCGCTCCCAGCAGTCTCCCGCATCCACGACATTCCCGGTCTTCTCTAATTAAACATCCTGTTTCTACATCGTTTCCTGAGTTTCTTCCGGGTTCCAGCATCTGGGTCTCCTCAGTAGCCTGACCATGACAGAACGGACTGGCCAGATCCCAGACCCAGCTGACCCGGAAGGGCTCCGTCAGGCCGTCTCTCACCAAGGCGCTGCTCTGGGACGACAAGCGGAATATCTCAATCAAATGGCTGCCGCTCAGCAGGACCTTTCCCGTCGTTTGGACAGTGTGGCTCAGACTCTGATGGAATTAACCAGCCGGATTCCCACGAACGCCGCTGCCAGCAGCACTGCCGCCGCTGCCGCTAGCATGGTTCCCGCTACTGTTAGCGATGCTAATGAAAACATCCGGCTCCTCCCCGAGCCTTTCCTGGGTGACGTAGGAGCCTGCGGGGGTTTCCTCATGCAATGTCGTTTGATCTTCCAGCAGGCTCCTCGTCACTATCATGCAGACCACAGCAAGATCACCCTTATTGTGAACTCTCTTCGGGGTAAAGCGCTTCAATGGGCACAGGCTTACCTGACTGCTAATCCCATCTCTCAAATCTCTTTTGAACGCTTTTTAGGAGAGTTTCAGTCGGTTTTCGATCAACCTCGCAAAGAGGAGGAGGCCACCCGCCGACTACTAGCCCTCAAACAACGCCAAAGATCCGTGAGTGACCATTTAATAGATTTTCGGATTCTAGCCGTGGAGGCGGGTTGGCCGGATATAGCCCTTAAAGGAGTATTCTACCAATCCCTTAATGACTCTATCAAGGACCATTTATGTACTCAGCCCGAAGCCGGATCTTTTGAGGAGTTAGTCACCGCGGCCCTTCGTTCTGACGTTCGCCTCCGTGAACGTCATGCCGAGCGCCCCCGCCAAGACAAGAGACCCGTCCCCAGTGTTTCTCCTCAATCCCCTGCTACTAACTATGTTCATGTTATGTCTCACGATTCTGTCGGACGCTCCACAGAGGAACCGATGCTTATTGGGCACTCTAAGCTTACTCCTGAGGAGCGGCAGAGACGAAGAAATGAGGGGGCGTGCTTCTATTGCGGCCAAACCGGTCACCTCGTGCATCAATGTAAGCTTCGTTTAAACACCCGAACCCCCCGTTAGACGACAGGCCGCGGGCGGGTCCATCTTCTCTTGCCACTGAGAGTTCTTTTTTGTATATTCCTGTCAAGATAAGTTTTTTGTCAAGAACCTTCGAGGGTAAAGCGCTCATTGACTCTGGTTCAGAACAAAGTTTTATTGATGATCTCCTGGTTTCTGATCTCAATCTTCCCACAGAACTTTTGGACCCCCCGGTTAAGGCGGCTGGTTTAGGAGGACAGATCCTCACTCAGATCACCCATCGTACTAAGGCCGTTCATCTCATTACGTCTGGTAACCATCACGAATTCATACAGTTTTATGTCACCAAATCTCCCCAGTCTCCCATCATTCTAGGTTTTCCCTGGCTCCGCGCTCACAACCCCCAGTTTGACTGGGTTAATCTCCACGTCACTAATTGGAGCACGACCTGCATGGCCAACTGTCTTCGCTCCGCCGTTCCCTCAGCCCCTCCTTGTAACGATCCGGGTCCTGAGATTATCGATCTCTCTAAGGTACCACCCTGCTATCACGACCTTAGAACTGTGTTTAGCAAGACTAGGGCAGGTTCGCTGCCTCCTCACAGGCCCTACGATTGTTCTATTGAACTGTTGAAAGGCGCCACCTTGCCTAAAGGGAGGTTGTTTAATCTATCGGGTCCGGAGAAACTCTCTATGGAGAATTACATCCAGGAAGCCCTGTCGTCGGGTCACATTCGCCCCTCATCGTCTCCGGTTGGAGCCGGCTTCTTTTTCGTTCAGAAAAAGGATAAAACTTTACGGCCTTGTATTGACTACCGCGAACTTAACCTGATTACCATTAAAAATAAATATCCTCTTCCGCTCATTGATGCGGCTCTGCATTCTGTTCAAGAAGCTCGGGTTTTTTCTAAATTAGATCTTCGTAACGCTTATCATTTGGTTCGTATGAGGGAGGGGGACGAGTGGAAAACCGCTTTTAACACTCCACTCGGTCACTTTGAATACTTGGTGATGCCTTTCGGGCTCACTAACGCCCCCGCCATTTTCCAAAATCTGGTTAACGACGTACTCCGTGATTTTCTGAACCGTTTTGTCTTTGTCTACCTGGATGACATCCTTATTTACTCCCAGAACCAGGAACAACATATCCACCATGTTCGCCAGGTCCTTTCTCGGTTGCTAGAAAATCAATTATACGTTAAAGCTGAGAAATGCGAGTTTCACGTCCCCACGATTTCTTTTCTCGGTTTCATAATCGATTCTGGTAACATCCGTCCTGATCCTGCCAAGATCACAGCCGTCACTAGTTGGGAACCTCCCAAAACGCGGAAACAACTCCAACGTTTTCTCGGTTTCGCAAATTTCTACCGTCGCTTCATAAGGAATTATAGTAGCATTGCTGCCCCCTTGACTCTTCTCACCTCTACGAATAGACCGTTTATCTGGACCCCCGAGGCTCATTCTGCCTTCAACAAACTTAAGAACCTCTTCACTACTGCTCCCATCCTCATTCAGCCTGACCCCCGCCGACAATTCATCGTCGAGGTCGACGCCTCCGACTCCGGTGTGGGAGCGGTCCTCTCCCAACGGGAGATCAATACAGGCAAACTGAAACCCTGCGCGTTCTTTTCAAAAAAACTCTCCGCAGCAGAAAAGAACTATGACGTCGGTAACCGAGAGCTCCTCGCCATAAAGCTCGCCCTGGAAGAGTGGCGCCACTGGCTCGAGGGTGCTGAACATCCGTTCATTGTTTGGACGGACCATAAAAATCTGGCCTACCTCCGTTCCGCTAAACGCCTGAATTCACGTCAAGCCCGCTGGTGCCTTTTTTTCGATAGGTTTAACTTTTCTATCACGTATAGACCCGGCAGCAGAAACATCAAACCAGACGCCTTATCCCGCCTTTACAGTTCTGGGGACGACCAGGACTGTTTTCCCATTATTTCACCCACCTGTATTGTGGGAAATTTGACATGGGACATAGAGAGCCGTGTCATCCAGGCTCAAGGGGAGGAACCGGATCATCCTCCGGCTCCCCCTAACACTCTATATGTTCCATCCTCCCTCCGTTCTGATGTTCTTGTCTGGGGGCACACGTCTCGTTTAGCCTGTCATGGAGGCATCCATAGAACTCTCAAACTCCTGCAACGCCGTTTTTTCTGGCCCTCCATGGAACGGGACGTTAGGGAATTCGTCGCTGCCTGCAACGTCTGTGCCCGCGCTAAATCTTCCAATTCCCCTCCTAATGGCCTGCTCCGTCCGCTGCCTATCCCGCACCGTCCCTGGTCCCATCTAGCCATGGACTTTATCACTGGGTTGCCCCCCTCATTAGGTCACACCGTCATCCTCACCGTCATTGACCGTTTTTCTAAGTCTGCCCATTTCATCCCCCTCTCCAAGCTGCCCACCGCCACTGAGATGGCCGACATCTTGGTTCGGAACGTTTTTCGTCATCACGGCATACCCAGTGATATCGTGTCTGATCGTGGTCCCCAGTTTGTGTCTCAGGTGTGGCGGGCCTTCTGTTCTGCTCTGGGTGCCACGGTCAGTCTCTCGTCTGGACACCACCCCCAAACCAACGGGCAGGCTGAGCGTGCCAACCAGGAGCTTGAGGCCGCTCTCCGCTGTCTGGCCGCTCAAAACCCCTCTAGCTGGTCCTCGTTCCTTGTCTGGATCGAATACGCCCACAACAGCCATCCGTCCTCAGCTACCGGTATGTCCCCGTTCGAAGCATCCCTCGGGTACTCTCCGCCCCTGTTCCCTTCGCAGGAGTTGGATTTAGCTGTCCCCTCGGTCCAGCACCATCTGCGGCGCGTCCAGCGCATTTGGACTCAGGCCAGGGCTGCTCTCCTGCGTACTAGGGAGAGAAACTGCCGCATTGCTAATCGCCACCGGGTGGAGAGTCCAGTCTACCAACCGGGACAGAGGGTGTGGCTCTCTTCGCGGGACATACCACTTCAAGCCACTTCCCGCAAGTTAGCTCCTCGCTACATTGGGCCTTATCCCGTCGAGAAGGTCATAAGCCCCTCCTGTGTGCGGCTGCGGCTCCCGGCGGCCCTGAAGGTACACCCTACCTTTCATGTTTCGCAGCTTAAGCGCGTCCGGGAGAGTCCGTTGTGCCCGCCGTCCGCTTCCCCACCGCCCGCCCGGGTCATCAACGGCGCTCCTGCCTACACGGCCAGCAGGGTGTTGGATGTTCGCCGCCGGGGCCGGGGATTTCAGTTCCTCGTGGACTGGGAGGGTTACGGTCCTGAGGAGCGCTCATGGGTCTCCCGCTCCCTCATTCTGGACCGTGCCCTCATAGACGACTTCTATCGGGCCCACCCGGATCGTCGTCCGGGACCGCCTGGAGGCGGTCGTTGAGGGGGGGGTACTGTCACGGTGCCTCCGGCTGCTACCCCTCCTCTCCCTGCTCCTTCATTGGAACCAGCTGACCTGCATCATCTCATCACCTGGCTGACCTTCTTAAGGAGACTCATCCCAGCATACTACGCCAGTCCGTTACACTCACTCCGGTCTTCTCTCCATTGGTCACGTTGGTTCCTCATCCCGTTCCTGCCTCATCACTCCAAGCGGTGCTCGCCGTCCTCGGCGCTCACCCTCGTCACAGGCTCTCTACGCCGTCCTCGGCTCTCCACCTCGCCACAGGCTGCCTACGCCGTCCTCGGCTCTCCACCGCGCCACAGGCTGCCTACGCCGTCCTCGGCTCTCCACCGCGCCACAGGCTGCCTACGCCGTCCTCGGCTCTCCACCTCGTCAAAGACTGTCTACGCCGCCCTCGGCGTTCCACCTCGTCAGGAACTGTCTCGCACCGTCCTCGGTGCTCTCCCTCGCTCCCAGCAGTCTCCCGCATCCACGACATTCCCGGTCTTCTCTAATTAAACATCCTGTTTCTACATCGTTTCCTGAGTTTCTTCCGGGTTCCAGCATCTGGGTCTCCTCAGTAGCCTGACCATGACAGAGCTAAGTCATTTATCCCGGATGTCTTAATTCTACTTTTGTGCAACAGGCCTCTGGTCCAGTGTCTCAACTTTACGTTTTTGTGTTGATGTAGTTTGTTGTTGTTGTTGCACGAGGCGCTCTGTCTCTCTCCCTCATACTCGGTAATGACTCCCCGCCCCCTAGCGCGGCCATAGCACGGCCATAGCGCAACCACCCCCCTCAATTATTCAAAGGATGTTTGTCAACTTTCCGTTTGTTTGGTCAAACTGGAAAACATTATAATTTATTTGTAGAATTAAGGCTTTGTCTTTACATGAAACTAATCAAGCAGTTCAGCATTTATGTTCTCTTGATACTTATAGAGTGCTAAGGTGAGACCCACTCTGAAGAAGAGTGATCTCAGATCTAGACAATTACCGACCAGTGTCAAACCTGCCATTTTTAAGTAACATTTTTGAAAAAACTAGTTTTTATTCAGCTAAATAATTTTATTAATAAAAATAATATTTTAGAAAAAATTTCAGTCTGGTTTTAGACCACATCACTCCACAGATATGGCGCTGGTCAAGGTTATAAATGATCTGAGGTCCAACACTGACAAAGAGAAAAACATCAGTTTAAGTATTGCTGGACATGAGTACAGCCTTCCGCACAGTTGACCACTCCACTCTTTTAAACAGACTGCATGGCATGGTTAGCATCACTGGGACAGTATTCAGCTGGTTTGAATCCTACCTCACAGGAAGAGATTTTATTGTCAGTGTAAATGATGCATCATCTTTTTAAACTTTTTAAACTTTACATGCTTCCGCTTGGTGATGTCATCAGGATACACAGCATAAACTTTCATAGTTATGCTGATGACACCCAGTTATATGTGGCTGTGTCTCCTGATGACATGGGACCCATGGATAACCTTTTAAGTTGTGTATTAGATAGTGAAACATGGATAGAAGACAAATTTCTAAGGCTCAATCAAGACAAAAAAGACATTTTAATTGTTGGTCCTGAAGTTAAGAGAGAAGGGATCCAATCCTACTTTTCAACTTTCAGCTGGATGTGTGCAGTAAAGTCAGAAACCTCGTTGAGATTTTAGATGCTTTTAGATGCTTTTAGATACAGCCTTGGTGGCTGTAAAACAACACACAATACAACACACAGACACACAGAAAATCACCAAGATTCATTAAGAAACGCAGTATAGACCAGCTGCTGGAGATAAAGCTTCATAATCAGACATACTGCATGGAAAGATCACCGCAGACATCAGTTTGGCCACATCTTACTGTCTTTTTGAACAGTAAAGGAATGGCAATGTTTAGCAGTAGCCACAGTCAACAAAACAAATGTTTAATATTGGAGAGGCTCAAATGTAAAATACATCAGTCATGTTGAATATTTAACATGTTAAGTGCAGTTTTAAAAAGCAACCTGTTTTTTTTTTTTTGGAGGCTTTTATCATTTCCTGACATTTGTACACAAATGAAATCTCTGCTAAGCAATACAGAGGTAACCCTGAGTTAAAAGGAAATCTAGTGGAAAAGAAAGGAAGCAAATGTGATTCATCACATCTCCACAGGATGCAGCTGCCTTATACCCACTGCTTTGTTGGGTCGGTGTGTTTGTTTGCGTTATGTCTAAATGTCCTATAGTCAGTGATGTGCTTTACTTTACACTTCCTAAAAGGCCAATTCTCTTTTTGTATGTACTTCACATCCAGACCCAAAGCAGTCTGCTGTAGATGTAAGTAAGCTAAAGCCGTAGATTGTATAGACTTACAGTCTTGAACTGCAAAATATTAGACTTTCCCCAGTAGGAAAACAACTTTAAAACCAGGCCTGATGCCTGTACGTATCAATGTGTAACCCACTGTAGTGACTGTGGTGCAAAATAGGATTTCCTCTATCAGTAAACATATTTTTGGAAAAGCACATGTGTTTATTACACATTGAATATACACTTATGTCCTATAAAAACCCTAAAACTACAAAGTTAAGACACATTTTGTCAGCAAACAAGGGAGGGAGGAAACATAAAAATAAAACTGCCAATAAACAAAAAATAAAGATCATTAAATAAACAAATGACAGCAAATGTAGCAGAAAGGGCAACTTTAACTGAATGCTGTATACCATCATTAGGTTTTCAAAGTATAGTTTTTCAAATTACATTTCCATTTTAGTTTTTTCCAGTTGCTGAGTTATTCCGTTCCTGGAAATGTCAGTTACTTGAAGTAATTATTTGTTGATTTTTCAGTTTAGCCTTATTTGAAATTTAATTTGATTAATATTGTTTTAAGTCAATAGTTAAAAGACTTGGTTCAGTTTTACATAATCGACAACTGCTAATTGATGATTGACAAAAGATAAAGGCTTTTTTGCCTTTATGTTTTTGAATCAAACAAAAAAAATTGTGAAGAAAATTGTGTATTTGGTTTATGAAGCAGATGATTTCTTCAGCCTTGTGGACTTCGCCTTTCCAATGCACAGCTGGAATATACATTCTGCTTTGTGAGGAACTGTCTGTTTTCACCGAAGGCTCTTGTGTCAAACCAAACCATGTAATCCAAATTTAAACTTAATACGTTGCTAATGAAGACAAACCAATACTTCCACCAAGAGGATATCCGGTATTTCTGCAGGACCACAAACAGAAGTTGTCAAACGAGTTTACATATAAATACTCAACAGAATTGTGCACACAGAACTTCCCTTAATGACTAATGTATTTAAAATGGTTTTCTAGTCATTTTAGATAAAACATGAAACATGTCACAAAAGTCAAACACACAGCAGAAGCCTCTCCAGTGAACCGCTATTAATGGTTACAATCTCAGGAAAGCTAATAGAGTTCACTGAACTAAGACATCTTTTATACATTCACCTCTTTGGCCTTTTTGTAAGACACCCGCTTTTCACCCACATCAGTTTTCCTTACAGTTCTGATACGACCTGTAACTGCAGTCCAGTGACAGATCAGTCAACTACATTACTGCCTCGCTCTGTCTCTCTTCCACACACATTATATCACAGGCTCATTGTCTGCAGAGCGGTGACATTCAGTCAGCACAAATGCAGCCTGACAATGGGCGGACTTCTGTAGCACTCGCATACCGTGTCCTGTTGCCCAGGCTTTGTGGTACTTGACCACTTCCTCTCATCAGAAAGTAAAAAAGATACTTCCTTCTTTTCGTCACCAAAAAAGTCCATCTCACGAAGTAAAGTTTTCTTTTACATTCTTGCATATATGTGTCTGATCTACTCTGAGCCAAACTTAAACTTAAACCCTTCAAAAATCCACTTCCATCTGGATAGCAGAGCAGTACTGAAAACCTGTCAATGCTGACTCTAAACTCTGAAAATATGTTACAAAAATACCCCAATTATTTTTATTATAAACTGCAATCAGTTTTTTTTACTGATCATAAAGGGACAGTATACTGTACAGAAAACAAATATGCAATCCTGAAATTATTTAAAATAAAGATAACTTTAATATGAGATTAGTCTGAGAGAATTTTGAAAATAACAGACACAATCCACTTTTACTGACAGAGGGGCAAAAAAAAAAATATTTGTCATACACAGATTCTGTAACTCCAGCTGAAAAATATGAGTTTGGTTTGAAATATTCATCATAGAAACGTTTCAAATATCAGAGACAGAGAGTAGACAAAGAATCCAGGAATTAATCATTTTGTTTGATTTATAAATTTTATAGTTTAAAACCACAGTTAAGACAATGGACGTGCATGAGGCTCAAAAGATTTCTAGATAAAATAATCTTAGAACAGATAAGTGAACAGGGTGACCTTATGAGTTTACCCAAATATAAACTCATAAACACATTTTTCTGATAAACCAGCAGTACTCTGTTGTGTTTAAGTCTCCAAAACTCCACAAAGCAGTAAACTTGTTTTGGTTAAACTGCCATGTTCTAGTTGATGCTGTTCATCAGATACATTTACTTGCTGTTGAACATAATAAACCACAGGAATATTCAAGGTTATCAGTGATTGTCTAAAGTTATCGACAGTTCTAATACTCCAATGTACCACAACCAGGGCACCCAAACATGTGTATTTTAGGAAGGAGTTACAGTTCTCAGATTTTAAACTGGTACATTAGTGTTAATGTGGCTTCAACACAACAAAGTGCTGAGGTAAAAGTTGTTATGACACAAATTAAACAAATACAGAAAGTTGCCTTTTTATACATGCCACATGTAAGTGGTTTAGCATGCTAACATGGGATGAAAAGAGTAATTTATATCTAACCACTGCAACAAACACAAGAACAAAGTTCCTGCCCCCTAGAAAACTAACAAACTGTAAAGTGATTATTTATATAAAAAGTGAATGTTAATTGAGCTAATGGACACAGGAATGGAAAAAGTTGAATTTACTTAAATTCCAATCAGAACTGTAATTTACCCATAACACCAAATGCTGGTTTAGAGAAAAATGACTCAATCTCATTCAATTGTGTAAAATTAAACAAAACTGGTTGGAGGAGGAACTTTTTCCTGCCCCCAGGTTGATTTTGTTTAATAAAGTTGTGTGTCAAACTTCAGGATATGAAAGCAACACCTCAGAGATTTGAAGAAGAGATCGTTTTCACTTGGCTGAATGTGAAAGCTTTTACAGATCTTTCTGATTTTAGAAGAAGTTTACAGGAAGTAAACTACAATGCAACTTTAGCTACAATTTTTAAAAAATTTTTAAATTAATTAATTTTAAATTACATTTTTTTTTTGTGTAGATTTGTAATCATTAATTATTTGCTTAAATATTTAACCAAAATGTTGCAAGCATGAGCACTATTTACTCTGAAGTTGACCATACAGCCCATCTGTTGCAGCACTTTGAGGAGGTTGATGAAGACATAAGAGTGTTTCTTTTGCAACTACTCACCCTGACGAAGTTATCAGGGAAAAGGCCTCTGCGTCCGCCAAGTTCCCCCTCCCACCATCCGCCATCGTCCCGCCGTATGTTTGTGATGATGTCGCCCACCGTCAGGCTCAACTCGTCTTCTTGCTGAGCCTCATAGTCGAACTCTACCACTGCTTCCACTGCACACAGAGAGCAAGAGAGTTTCAGGAGACCACAGAGGCAACCAGAACAGAAGCCACTTTACTCCAAATATTCTCAGACATCAACAGTTTGGAGATGGTGAAGCTTTTATTCACTAATTTAAGGAGGAGTGAATGAAAAAACATACTCTGTGAAAGCCATGAAAGTAAAAAAGGCTCGTGTTTACGTCTCAAGACCAGATCCTTAAGACTTGACTTGAGAGTAAACTTCAAGGAATTGACACTTGAATTAAGAATTGTTTCTTATTTTTTTACCTTCAGGAAATCACTTGTTTTTTTAAATGTTTCTTTAACTGCATTTTTGATGTTTCATTCGTGAAAATGCATAAAACCATCTTCCTCTAAACATGACCAAACTAGTTGTTTTAAAGACATCTTGTTAAAGTAAAAAATACGTTTAACTAAAGGTTTTAAAACTTAAGAGTTGACTTTCATTTGTGACCAAAAATACATTCAGCTATTATTTTTTTACAATATTTTCCATCCCATCCATCTTCTGTACCCGCTGAATCCCTATCAGGGTTGTGAGATCACTGGAGCCTCTCCTAGCCTCCTGGCTGCTGTTAGGTGAAGGCGGGTTTACCCAGGACAGGTCGTCAGTTTGCTGGAATATTTTTTTGATGAAAAAAAAAATTATTGCAAAAAATTGTCTAAACTTAACAAAAGTGGAATATTCAATAATAAACAGATAAATAATAAATAAAAACCAAACAAACAGCTTTTACTTATTCCAGTCCCAACATTTATGGTGCCGGATTCCCACAAACCACCATCGGTTCAAGATGGCTGTGAAACAGGTCACCTGCCTCCTCAAGCCCAAAATGAAGCAATTCCAGCAGTCAAACAACCCATTTTAGGGTCTGTACCAATTATGTCAGCTCAAAATTCTTGAGTCTAAAATGTAGCAGCCCTTCTCAGTGAATCTGTAATTTATGGATGTATTTTATGTTTAAAAAACATGGAAAAAATGTTGAATTAACTGAAACAAGAACCAGTTTATTGCCTCAAAAGCTGAGTAGAGACCCCTTCTCTTTGCATGATCATATTTTTCAGCTTCTTTAATATCTTCATTAGATTTGGAAACAGCAGAAAGCAGCAATTTATTCTTTGAAGCTCAATCATAATTTCCCCTGTATTAAGGAGATGCTCTTGACAGCTGTTGACTGTGAAGAAGATAGAGGATGTTCATGGTGGAGTAATAAGCCCGCCTAATGAACCTGTTACTGCTGTCCAAACACAAGTGGGATAGACCAGCTAGATCTCTGGATGATAAATGGAGAGTTGACCCAGATATTTTCTGGGCAAACAGATTCAGACACACTTATGGCCTAGGAAGGTAAGTTGGGCCACATTTGATATTAGTCAGGTTTCCAATCGTTTTGGCAAAAGTGGAATGTTTTGTCTTATACGTGTGAAGGGTTCTCATTAGTTTCCCAAACCAGAACACACTTGTTTGGATCTGGTTTTGTCCTAATCTCTCAGCTGTGGTGTAAGTGAAGAGTGAGAAACTAAACACAACAAGCATTTGTCATTGAGAGAAGAGCAGGCATGAACGTTTCAAGCTTGGCGCATGGTGATCATCACATGGTGAAACAAATCAACAGAATCATTCTTTTAGGAACAACCATGCAAAGAAAGCAGTTGAAGTTGAATCATGAATAACTACACAGGTCCACAGGCAGCTGGTGTCCTTAAATATCATTTCATCATCATCATTAATTTCTTTATAAAGCACCCTCCACCACCAGCAGAGGAGACCAAAAGTGCTGTAAACAGGGAGAACAAAACATTGAACAAGCATAAAACATAAAATGATAAAAAAAAAAAGCATATAACTAATTTAAAAGAGATTCAAACCAACATAAAAACAGGACTAGGCTGATGCTAAAGCACTGAAATGGAGGAACAATTCTTTTTTTAAATTCTCCAAGAGCATGACCTCTCTAATTGCTGCTGATTCCATAGTTTAGGAGTCAACACAGCAAACACTAGGTCCCACAAAACTTACGTTTAGCTCTGGGAACCATTAACACAAACTGGTTTATGGAGCGTAAGAACTAGAGGGGTAAGAACGAGCTGTAACTGCCAGGGACTTAAAAGTAAGGACCAGAATGTGAATAAAAAGCAAGTATTGCACTGACACCTAGTTCAAAGAGACCAAGATCGGTGTTATGTGGTCAAACTTCTTTGCCCCACAAATAAATCTGGTTGCTGTGTTTTGGACCAGCTGCAGCCTGGCTATTGATGCGTTGGGTAACCCAGCAAACAAAGAGCTGCCATAATTTAGTCTGGACAACACGAAGGCATGGGCGACAATTTCAAGGTTGTTTTTGATATAAAATATACCTGATAAAGCCTACAGCCGATGCCTGAAAGAAGCGAAGAACAGTTATTTTGACTCTGCTGTAAAAACACTCCTGAGGTCAGGTAAAACACAATACATGTCTATGTAGCCCAAAGAAATCTTTCTTTTCTAGTTACCATGCTGGACTTGTTGAAACCTGAAAACAGTGGGACCTTGACCTTTGACCTAAATATATAGGACATAAAAACAGACATTTAAAAACCTTTTCATTATGGGATCACAGCAGTCCGTTCTTTTGTTCCAGCTCACCAAACCATCATTAATCTATCTGGACAGTACGCATGGTTTCCATGTATTGGCTTTAATAATGGTCTTCAAGCTAGATAAGAGACCATTTAACCGTTCACCCTGCATTGGCTGCGACTGAACGTCAGAGCGTGTGATTGGATCGTGTGTGTGCAAAGGTGAAGACGAGAGCTTTGGATGGTGCTCATAGCTGTGAAGCTGGACACCTGTTCAGATGAAACTCAAAGAACAGAAAGATCGTCCTTAAACCCTCAGCATAAGTTCCTATTGATGCAAAAATACATTCTTTGGTTTTGCTATGGATGTGCTCATCATCATATGGGGCTGAAAGGAAAGCGGACTCACAGATGCCTGTCCATTGATGCTCCTTGGCCCAAATGTCTTGAGTAGGGCTTCATATGTGTTTCATTTGGTTTATTTATGACTGACTTTAGGCACAATGAGTAAGAAGGGCTCATGAAGACAGATTTAAGCCTAACGCCGCTTACTGCTTGATTTGTACAAGTGTTGCATAAGCCTGCTTGTATAGCATGTGTAAGGGGCATAGATGGGGGCTGCGCCAAAAGACATTTAAGGCGTTGCAGAACCATGACAACTACAGTGTTGCAGGGGGGGTAGATGTGACTCTGACCTTCTGGCTTCCTCCCACAAAGTTCACCACACTTTTGCCTAATGCAGAACATGACAACAGGCAGAACCATTTATGTCTTGTGAAAGCGTTTATGGTGTTCGGGGACAATGCATGGGTTGTGTGTGTGTGTGTGTGGGGGGGGGGGGGGGGTATCTTAAAAAAAAAAACAAAAAGAAGCACAAATCTAACAGAAGGGAGGTATCTGAGAATCTGTTTTCATCTGTTACTCTTTGTGAGGTAAAACTGCTTCTGGCTAGAAGGAGAAGATTCTTTATTAAAAGGGCAGTAATCTTACATATGATAACATATTTCAGCTGCAAAAATCCCACCCACCACACAAACATGCAAAAGACAACACTACTGCTCTTCTGCAATGAAGACAAGTTCAAAGCAGCAAATCTAATAGTTGTAGAGAAGTGACTTCCTGTTATTTGTCCTGTTAAGCTTCATTTATCTGTACATTCAACGCACATATAAAGAACATAACCGCCACTCTGCTGAGCCTGTTTGGATAGAAAGTCGTCCTGGTGTGGCAGGAGTGAAAACTCACCTGAACTCTGCTGAGGTCCAAACAGGTGAACCGCAGTCCGACAGAAAATATGCCAACATTCAAACATAAAAGAAATACTTATCACCTGTTTTAGTAAGTACCTCCAGATCTAAGCTAACCAAGTGGAAAAATTCCTGTACCAATATTTCATAGTCGCATAAGAAAACCAAAAGTTTAATTTGAAGAAGATGTGAAGTTCAAGGTAAACATTTATCAACTCTTTACCAGTTTTCACAAAAACTTTAAAATAAATTAGAATGCTTGAATAAGACTGATCCACAGAATCCCCCCATGTGCTGTGTGATGTCTGCATATGTTCTACTGTGTTTTAGATGGTGTCGTTTTTTTCTTGCATCTACACATTATATGCAGTGATGAGATACAACTTTTTTTTTGTCACTAATGACCCCCTCCCTCCATTTCGTAAACCATCAACACCCATGCTAAGCACGGCGCGCTGACTTTCACAGCTGCGCCTCAGTCAACTTTGAACTGCATTTGAGTATTTCTGTTGTATGTCTGATCTTGTTCGGGTTGCACTGGAAGCTAATTTCCACATAGTGTGATAAATAAAGTCTTATAATAATAATAATAACAGAAACATATTAAGTAGTGAATTGAAGGGCCTCTATCATACAAAATAATTTTTTTGATATTTTAAGTTATTATAATGCTCATTCCTCACATGAAGAAATCTCTAAGTGGTATTTTGATCCTTTCACACATTTTTGAGTGTTCCTCTAAAAACCTGCTCTCTGAGCATCAGCCACACTTGATCCATGAAAATGAGTGGGTTATTTCATTGTGACATCACAAAGTGAAGAACCGCCCCTTTCTAGGAAGAGTCTGAGCTGCCAGCTCCGCCCCAGGCTAACAGACACACCCACTTTCTCATAGGGCTAGCGGTGATCAGATAAACCCTTTCCTTCTACATGCACAATCTGCACATCCAAATTTGCAAAAGTTCTGATGTTGTTTGTTTTCGTGGAGGAAACGCAGACACACTGCTGAGGCCGGGTCTAGGTTGACGTCATGGAATGGGCAGCACCCACAAGAAGAGAAAGGCGGAGCCTCAGATATTGAGTTGTCTTACTTCCGAAATGGAAAAGAGGTCAGGAAAATAACTATTTTTTTTTTAAATTGTGTTCTTTTGTGTGCCAAAGGTAATATATTATCGTATGGATACTGTTTACTATAAAAGGCTCAAAAATAGCATGATACAGGCTTTTGGATATCATGGTAATGATTTGTAAAGGTTAGTTTCAAAGATAAATCTTCAGTTATTCTACATCTCTTTTTGTCAAAAGTCCTTTCAAGGGATTTCAACCTTAAATTTGAGCAGCTGCAGCTAAATCAGCATTAAACATTAAACCAGGGATTTTTTCTCATAAACTGAAAGAAAATATAAGAAAGTAATCTTTTAGCTGTAGTTAATTTTTTATCATTACTGCAAAAGTGAGCTCTGCTTCAGTTTCTACTGTGCTCTACAGTTTAGCAGCATTTCTGTCCAAACTTTTCATTAAAGATATTCACATTTTAACCCTTTGTAAACTACTTTGATTCTTCATCCCCACACAGCCAACTGAATGCAGCAAATAGAATGTAAAGTCCTATTTCATCTGTGAAATTGATGTTTTTCCTGGTTTAAAAGATATTTCCATGCCAGTTATTTTTTGTCTTGTATCCTGTAACTGCTTCACACAAGATTGCATCTCAAGAAGCACGAGACTAAAAATATTACAAACAGCTGATATGCTTTGCAGATACATACTGCATGGGTACAGAAAACATGTAGTACTAACGTGTAAGAACGTTTAAAACACTTTCACCTTAGGGTTCTGAGACTGAAAACAAAATCTGATTTCTAGATTTCACGTTGCTGATGCTCGCAAAATACATACATCCATTTCCTAAAGCTGCAATATTCCCATCCCGGGTCATGGGCTTGCAGGACCCTACCCAGACAATAAAGGGAGAATGGTGGGGTAAACCATGGACAGTACGCCAGTCCATTACAGGGCACGTTTGTAACAGAAAATGGTAATTATCAGAAAAAAAGATTGATCAGCTTCAAAACACAAAAGGCTGACAACTGCAATAACTAGTTTTATGTAGATATACTACATAAAAAACAGCTCAACATTTGCATGGAGAAGAGCACATTTCGGCAATTTGAAAAAGAAACTGGTGGCTGCTTACAACATTACGCACAACAAAAGGACATTTTTATAATTTTTCTCAAACCGCGCTAAAGCTAATAGAGCTTATATTTGAAGCCCAAATGAATGTCCGCACAAAGCACCTGATCTTTTTAAAGCAAGTGTAAGCGTACCAATTAAGTTATCATGTTTACTTTTCCAAAAATATACTGTTCATCCTTAAAGAATCATCACTTCATCAAGTTCAGGCACACTGAATTTACACCCGAATTTACTGTTGACATAAGTAAAATAGCGTTTGTATTTACTAAAGAAGTTGAATTTTTAAGAAACTAGTTGACACTCAGTAAGCTTCTTCAATGTGTCTAATGATTAACTTAAAAAAAACAAGAAAAACAGCATTTTCTGCAGAAGTGTTGATGCTAACGATTAGGGCTGCTCACTGAAGATGTGGAGTATGCTCTAAAGGGAAACAGATACATCTGCTGTCATTTAGAAATTCATCTTAAAAAGCGGATATGAGCTTTGCTAAAATTGCTTAGGCAAATACATGCTGATTTAGCCTATTCAATAAAAAAGGGAAAACGCCCAAAAAACAAATGTTTTACATTTGCTCACAGAAAAGAGTTTAAATTGTATAAGTGCAATAGAAATTGTGTTAAAACAGACACGCATATGGCTTACATCCACACAAAACTCACTGAATGTTGGTATAGGACAATGCTACAGGATATCATGTCATCTTATTTATCTACAAAATATAGTTTTCATTATCCAAAATCCATTTTCTCCCATTTAAAAAACGTCTTCTTCAATCATGATCAAATTAGAAAAACTAGTGATGGCCGCCAGGTTAATACCACTCAAAGCCCACAATCGTTGGTTGTCAAACACAACTGATAATAAGTAGGCCTACCAACTGAAAAATAAGGAAACTTTTTTTTCTTTAGACCATGCCAAATTAATTTCACACTTCAAGGGACAAGTTGCCTCTAAAATTTGAGTATTTTACCCACTTTCTAACAATGTCTCACATCTTTTGCTTTGCTACTATTTGCTAATAGCTAATAAAAATCACAACACTGGTCTGAAATGTAATTTTGATTTGATTTAAAATTGTTTATTTCAAGCAATTAAATATAATAATAAATAATAATTGATTTCTAATAAAATGGGCTTCAAGTACCATAATTATTTGTTATAGCAGTTAAACTTTGCAGCATCCATGACATAAATTTAACTTGGATCACAAATGACTTAAACTGAAATAAGAAAGCCTTCTGGATGTTCCATCAGCTGATAACTAAAGCTTTTAATATTAAAAACTTGAGTAGGGCTGCTGTTCACAGAAAGCAAGCCTTCAGTAGTCAAAAGGTAGAATTTTATTAGGTCTGCAGCTCAAAGTTTGATCAGGAGATAATGAGACTGAAGCTCAACGTAGACAAAATGAAAGTAAATTTTTTGTGACCACATTTAATATTTGCGGTAGATTGTTCCAATAGACGTAAGTGTCACTGTGGAGCGGAAATACTCTAGTTACAGATCGCAATAACATTTCATCAGAAGATCAGCTAAAATTTGAGTCTTTATAATAAAGTTTGAGTTTCTGTGGTTTTTAGACTGCAGCTTTGGGGACGAGTGAAATCAAATATTGCATTTAAGCATTTATCGTTCTCAGTCCAGTTTACTGCACTGAAATACCAATGTGCTCTTGTGAAAATGAGCTCTGTTAAGATTTATATTTTAGCAGTAAGGTTAAGAAAGTTCAGGAAATGCATGATCAATGCCAAATTTGCAGCAGAAAAGTTCAAAAGAAGCCAAGTAATAGTTAAACATTGGACGGACAGTGGATGGATGGATGGATGGATGGATGGATGGATGGATGGAAGGATGGATGAATGGATGGATGGATGAATGGATGGATGGATGGATGGATGGATGGATGGATGGATGGATGGATGAATGGACGGATGGATGGATGGATGAATGGATGGATGGATGGATGGATGAATGGATGGATGGATGGATGGATGGATGAATGGATGGATGGATGGATGGATGGATGGATGGATGGATGGATGGATGGATGGATGGATGGATGGCTGGCTGGATGGATGGATGGATGGATGGATGGATGGATGAATGGACGGATGGATGAATGGATGGATGGATGGATGGATGGATGGATGGATAGATGGATGGATGGATGGATGGATGGATGGATGGATGGATGGATGGATGGATGGATGGAAGGATGGATGGATGGATGGATGGCTGGATGGATGGATGGATGGATGGATGGATAGATGGATGGATGGATGGATGGCCTCCCTATGCATATTTTTTGCAAGCTTTGTCTTCATGCATGTGTTTCTGTTTGGTAGTTTCTTCACCCAATAATATTTTAAGTCAAATTGATTTTTAACGGAGTCTGAAGCTTTCAGAGATGGTCTGACTTTCTGTTTGCTTTCACTTGAAAACTAAGTCTCAGCCTATCGGAGCAAACACTCCACACCTGATCCGTTCATGTTTATGCTGCTGATCATAGTCAATAATGGTCTCACAGGAGAATGAGTAGGACTGGGGATGCAGCTGCCCCACAGACCAGATTAGAGAAAAACTATCAGTTGTTTTTTTCTTTATTCCTTTTTCAACTTATGAGGATTTTTTTAGACATTTTCAAAACCAGCCGGTGGTCTGATATTATCTTAAAAGAGCAGTGGGAAAGAAAACCAAATCAAGTGAAGGTCAGCCATTGTTGGGTGCTTTTGGATCGAGTCCCCCTAAAAATCCTCATTAGGATTAACTGTAAATGTTAACTTGAATATTTCATGAAGAGTGCAGTCAAACACTGTCAACTTACTTTTTAAAATCATTTTCTATAAATGACTAAAGAAACACTTTTTAACCAGAATGATTGAAAACAAGTTTATGTACTAAACTTGTACTTTGACCAAACATTAAATTTAATTCCACTCAGTAATTCAGTAATCTTTTGACTTAATATATTGATAATTTACTGAAACGTCCTTTTGATACAATCACAATCGTCTGCAATAAAAACCTCCATCTTATCCACTCTTGGAATGCTGGCGTTTTAGCTTATTACCAACCAACACGATTATTTTTAAACACACCCTCAAAAAAGCACAGGGGAAAGCTCCCGCGGAGCTTCACGGCGTGAGAATCGGGACCTTTAATTGCCTCCTGCGGCCTCAGATCTGCATCCATCTGGGGTGAAACTGAGATCCGGGCCGCTCCATCCACGCGCGCACACACACGCGTGGAGTCAACCCAGAAGAGCATAGAATGCAGATGGACACGGGGGAATGCAAACGTGTCAACATCTGCAACTCATCAATGTGACCCGCTGCGCTCCTGAAACGCACCCGCACGGCCGCGCCGCACCCCGCATGTCTGTCTAAATCACGCACGAGCAAAGCTGAGGGAAACCCGCAGAAAACGCAGTCTTTACATTTCAAACGAGCTGCTGCGCCAGGCGGGGGTGGGGGGGTGGGTGTGTGAAGGGAAGCGAGTAGAATCCAGCGCGCATCTGGAGCGGGGCGTCGATTGCGTCCCATCCAGATGCGCGGAGGCGCGCTCAGAAAAAGACGCATCTCACCCATTGATGTGTCCCGGTGTGCTGCTGCTCCGTGCTCGCGGCCGTAGTCTCAGGTGAACAGGCGGTTCGTGCCGGACCCAGATCCGCTAGAGCGGCGGCTTAACGGGAGGAGCGTCAGGCGGAACCATATTCCTTCCTCTTTTTCAGACCAGCGACACAACAGACGAGGAGGCGGAGAGCGAACAGACACGGAAAAGCCTCCGATAAACAAAGCACTGTCTTTGGTGGCCTTCGAGTGTGCCTCGTAAAATCGGCTTTCTCCGTTTGCATATCCATTGATCGGGTGGGAAGAGACAGGAAATCCCCGTTAAGGTACCAATGAGCGACAGCATTTAGATTTAAAAGTCTCACAAATTGTTGTTTTTTTTAAGGTTCCTATAAGTTTAATAAAATGTTTTTTTTTTATTTCTCAGATGTTGCTTTAAAAAAAAAGAATTTCCCCACACGTTTATAGTGAGGACATTTGTAGTTTTACAGAAACAGTCATTCCAAAGTAAAGAAGAACCCGTTTGTTGTGTTTGTAAAAGCCACTAACCCGTCCGAACATTTTCAAGTTTCTTTCAGGAATACTGGTATAATTTTCACCAGGTTTTAAACTCAGAAATTTCAAAGGCATCAGAAAAGAGACAGATCACACAATATTATTTTACACAACACCTCAAATGGTATAACATAATATTTCACAATCATCTTTAGGAATGATTCAGAAAACCAACAATGTGCTGGGTAAAATTCATAAAAACTCTATTTATAAAAATGTTAACATTTGATTGCAAAAGGTTTTTTGAGTGAATCATCCGTTCTTTTTTCAAAAAGTGATTGTGTTGTTGTTTCATTTATCGCTGTGTAGACAAAGACTGAACGTTCTAAACAGTTTCCTTAAAAATTCCCGCAAGACCTAAATGCAACATTTTGCTGACACTCTCGCACGAGAATGCACAATATCTCGCGATAGCTTCTGAAAGAAATTCTGCAAGCTCCAGAGGTGCCCTCTGAGAGTGATCAGCAGGTGTTCAGTTGTTATCTTAACAGCAAATGATTGACCAAATCAATGGCTAGAATATGCAATCCCAGCTGTCTGATGCAGGCCACCCTCTGTTTGTCAGTCGGCATACAGAGAAGGTACTGGGTGCAGCAGAAAGAGGGGAATGAAATGATTCAGCCAGGGTCACAAGAAAGAGTAAGAAATCAACCTTCTGTTACAACAAACTGTTGCAGGTATTACACAGATGATCTGATAAACCACAGCCACAGGCAAAGTTGCAATAGCAGTTTACCTAGATGAGACTCCTCAGTCTGCAACTGTTCAACATCTGGCAGCAGTGGTTCAGGCGGTTGACCAGATCAGTGGTTCAATCCCCGCTCCCCCCAGTCAACTGCCGTTGTGTCCCTGGGCAGGGCACTTCACCGTCCCTGCCTCCAGTGTGTCTCCACTGGTGTGTGAATGTTCCGGTGATGGTCAGAGGTGGTTACTGGGAGCCACGCCTCTGTCAGTCTGCCCCAGGGCAGCTGAGGCTACATCAGTAGTTACCATCACCAAGAATGAATGAATAATGGACACACTGGAAGAACTTTGAGCGTCTGGAAAAGCAGATACATCCAATCCATTATTATTATTATTTTCTGCTGCTGGTTCCATAAGGAAGTTGCTGGTTAGAGCCATGTTTCAGACCTTTGGTGTGACTCATACAATACTGATACATGTTAACGCTTAGTATTTTATATAACCCGTCTCCTTCAAAAGGAACTTTATATCTAGCTCTAATATTCAGATGCAGAATATGGAGGACAGAATACAAAGCTGCAAGACACCCCTCTAATCCAAGCAGATAAATTAAAAAGGGTTGAAGTGTAGAGAAGCAGGGGGAGTCATTGGGTCATGACCCATTGTGTTGTGTGTGTGCGTAGGAGAAGCGGGAGCACTGGAAGTGCATGGGAGCAACAGGAAAGAGGGTAAACATGGTTACAGTGAAACTGCTGATCCAGAGATCATCTTGTTTTCTCCTTTGCTGCGCCATGTGTGCTGACAGTCAGCATGGCCACATTTGGTTTACTCAGGTGGAAAACAAAAGCTCTCCAATTTCTTTTTCATAGACATCACATACTTAAGCTCTCCTTAGCTTTGGGAACCATAAAGAGAATTTCAGTTTCTATAATTTCCTTCTGCAAACCCGTTGAAACGACTGTTGTTTTGATTTTGGGTTATACAAATAAAATGGAATTGAATTGAACAAACAGTGGCACGCTAAAGGAAACATCTCATCTGATTCAACTATCCGTTCTGTGTCACTGGATAAGCACTGACAAGGTGTGAAGTAATTTAAAAGAAAACTTTAAATGCAGTTCAATTTATCAACATTTTTTAATTTACAGCCCTCATACATGTCCTGCAACATACTTCTCTGTCACGCCAGACCTTCTCATACAATACCACAGTTCCTCTCTGGACGCCCTGTCATTAATTTTCCGTATATCCACAAAGACAGTGTAGCTCTCTCTGACCTTCTCTGTGCTTCTCTATCAACATCCTCAAAGCAAATATTGCATCTGTAGTGCTTGTTCTTGGCATGAAACCATCCTGCGCTGCTCACAAAGGTTCACTTCTGCCCTCAGTCAAGTTTCATCTACTCTTTCCCATAACTTCATTGTTTGGCTCATCAGCTTTATTCCTCTGTAGTTATCACAACTCTGCACATCTCCATTATTCTTAAAAATGGGCACCATCACACTTCTCCTTCATTCCTCGGACATCTTATCACCACTTAAGATCCTGTTGAACAGCCCAGTCAGAAACTCCACTGCTTTCTCTCCTAGACACTTCAATACCTCCACATGTGTATCATCAAGACCAAGTGCCTTTCCACTCTTTCCACTCTTCTTTCCACTCTTCGATGCCCCCTCACTTCACTCTTACTCTTAATCTCTGTTACCTCCTGCTCCACAACAGTCACTTCTATACCCATTTACATCTATTTTGCTAAATCAACCACCATCTGTCCTTTTACATTCCTCTCATGGATACCAAACCTGCCCATCACCTCTGTTTCCTGCACCTACATGTCCATTGAAATCTGCGCCAATGACCACTCTCTGACTTCCAGGGATGATCATCATCACCTCATCAAGGTCCAACTGGAATTTCTCCTTCTCCAGCTCACATCCTACCAATGGGGCATTCCCACTAACAACATTAGTCAACACATTTCCATTTCTATCTTCAGAGTCATCCCTCTAGGTGACACTTTTTACCTTCACAACACTCCTAACAAACTCCTCCTCTGAGATGACTCCTCCTCCATTTCCCTTCCAATCTCCACCTTGATAGAACAATTTGAACACTACTCCTAAACTTTTAGCCTTGCTAACTTTTCACCTGGTCTCCTAGACACACAGTATGTCTACCTTCTTCCTCTGTATCATGTCAACTAATGCTCTACCTTTTCCTGTCATAGTTCCAACATTCAAAGTCTCTACTTTCCTCTTCTCACTCTTCCTATGAATGCACTTTTCTCCTCTCCTTCCACCAACAGTAGTCCAATTTCTGGTGAACGCCACAGATGGCGGTCATTGTTAACCCGGGCCTTGACTGATCAGGTATAGATATCATAGTTCTGATACGTATATTTGGCTTTGTAACCTTTCCTGAAACAATCCTCTGTATTTATCCAGGTCTGGGACCAGCACTATGAGATCGTGGTTTGGGCCCCCTTGGGGGCTACATTCCTGGAGGAAAAAAAAAAGTACAAATGATTAATTAAATATGTAAATGTCATATGACCATACATTTGGACTATTTTGACATCAAGTCTCTTTCAATGATTTAAGTGGTTCATGTTGTTTAAACTAAAAAGTAGGAAAACACTGAAGATGGGGATGTGATGTTATTGTGCTTGTGTTACTCTGGCTGTGCTTTTTTGACAATTAGGACAGCAAAACAGTGACATTTTATCAGGGTTTTTTTAAACCAACAGTTTTTAAAGAGACTTGAAGGGAAGAAGTATAAGGAAAAGATAAAAGGGGGGTGTAAATAGGAGGACAGAAAAATGAAGAGCAGGAGGGGAGGCATTTTGAGGTAGGACCTCATGAGGAGTTTAAAAACTGCTCTAAGTCTCCCTCTACTGGAAAAGAAGTCATTGTTGAATGTCAGTTTTTCTAAACAGTCATAAAAATACTTTTTTCTTTAATCCTCTGGGATGTAAAGTGTCTGATTTGGTCAACTAACTCCTTTCAGCTCTCTTCCTTTCAGAGGTTGACCATCTGGGATAGGTTTGAGCAACATTTACCCCATCTGCATCCAATTCATAAGAGATTCATTTCTGATCCAAGTAAGCGTTTGTGTTCTTCTTTTTGTTAGGGTTGGAAAGGGTTAGTGTTAAACATTAGGGTTAGGTGGAAGGACAGGGCCCCACCTTCTTGCGGAGGCAGAGGGTGCATGTTCCATCCCCTCGTGGAATCCAGTACCCTGCTCCCAACGGTTCCGGCATGAACTAACTGGAGTCCACCCGGTGTCTAGCATGTTTATGTTGTAGCCCTGGTTATTATAATTTAATAAATGTTGTGTGTGATTGTGATGTGTAAGACATGAACTTAAATTGAATGAAACAAAGGGTTAGGGTTAGGGTTAGGGTTGGGGTTTGGATAAAGACGATTGTATTTTGTTTGCACGGGCCTGCTCTACTGGAAAAAATAAAAACAAACTGAAGGAAACAAATAGGAATAAAGGTAAAGACTCAGAAGTTATATGAACAAGCTGGGATTCAAACCCTGGTTCCTGGTTTAAAAAAAAAAAGAAGCAAGTTAAAAAACACACAAGTAAAAAATATTAGATTTGGTTAGTAAAATGTTTTGCTGTCCCTGAAAGAGTCCTACAGATCTTTTTTTAATATAACCTTATTTTTATTAGAGTTTTTGTTACATGAACACAAATCCCAAACAACATCACAAAAAAAGGTCAGTTCTAGGTGCTTCGTATGTCTATCTGTTATACAGTGTCAATTTTTCCCACTTTCGGTGTAATTGTGCCTCTTGTAGTTTCAGTCTGTATGTTATTATTTCCATTGAGTATATGTTGTTGATTGTTGATGTCCATTGCTCCTTTGAAGGGATCTCCGTAGTGCCCCAGTTCCTGGTTATTGTTTTTTTTTTTTGGCTGCTAGTGAGTCCAACAGATCTTAATATTAAAATTCCCATTAAATTCATCTAAAAAAGAATGTGGTTTGGGGAAAAAAAGGGTTGGGTTAGGGTTGGGAAAAATACGTCTGCATTTTAATCGCACTGGCCTGCTGTACTGAAAAAAATAAAATAAAATAATGAAAGAATTGAAAGAGAAAAAGAATAAAATCTCAAAGTTGGAATAGGGTTAGGTTAGGCGACAGTTTCGCGAAGCGAAACTGGAGCCCCAACGAGGTCAGCCTGGCGGCCTTGAGATCTCGCGGGGTTGGGGTTGCAGGTCCTGTAGTGCCATTCCCTCAGTCGAACCGAGGATCGGGCTGGGTTAGGTTAGGCGACAGTTTCGCGAAGCGAAACTGGAGCCCCAACGAGGTCAGCCTGGCGGCCTTGAGATCTCGCGGGGTTGGGGTTGCAGGTCCTGTAGTGCCATTCCCTCAGTCGAACCGAGGATCGGGCTGGGTTAGGTTAGGCGACAGTTTCGCGAAGCGAAACTGGAGCCCCAACGAGGTCAGCCTGGCGGCCTTGAGATCTCGCGGGGTTGGGTTGTTTGCGAGAGTTCCTCCAAGGGGAACTCGAGCCCAACTACGTCAACCTGGCGGCCTTCAGACATAGAGGAGGAGGGGGGTGCACACTGACTCCTGTTCAGTCGAGGCAACAAGACATCTACAGGTACCTTGTCAGTAGTGTATGGTGTAATGGTTTGAAATGTACTGTGTGGTGTATCAGGAACCTATTGCAGGTATTCTCCCATATGAGTGCAGGTGGTTGTTTTGTCAGCTTCCATGTTCGTGTAGGTATCTAGTGGAGGAAATCAAGATTAAGGCAAGAGAGAAGAGTTAGGGTTAGGGTTAGGGTTAGGGGTTAGGGTTGGGGCGAGCGCTCCACGCTGTATGCCTGGAACTCTCATGTGCACAGACCATTTCTGTCCCCACTCAGATCTCGCTCTCCCCTCTGGGTAATATAGAATAAATTATTTTATTTTCTCACTGTCTAATTAGGTTTAGGGCTCTCAGGTTGGATATGGTTAGGGTTAGGGTTAGAAACCTTTAAGTCAGGGCCATATGAAGATGGATTCTGACAATTCGCAGTCTCCCTCTGCTGGAAAAAGAAATTAAAGGGGTAAGATAATATGGTTATGCAGAGGGAATGTTTAGCAGCTCCCTCTGCTGGACAACGGGGGGAAGAGCGACCAAGCATCCACTATGAGAACAAAGAGGGCCCCCTCTGCACAGACGGAAACACATTTTTGTTGTGGTGGCTGCATATCTAATCCAAATGTTTGAAAAAAGAGGTAAGTGCTCTGGATTTGGGTTGTGTAGGGGGAGGAAGCTTGGCTCTATTTAGAATGTCTTTAAGATTTTTATTTCTTCTGTAGGCTGGCAGAAATCTGTGCTCCTTGAGCAGTCCCTGGCTCTGAACAAGATCCCGGAAGTTTTTCTTGAGGACTCTCACCATCCTGCACGTGGCTGCCGAATGTGCTGTGATTATGGGTAAAAGGGGGGATACATTAGTAGTTTTGATTTGTTGAAATGACTTAAAACATTTTCTCAAAAAGGAGTAGCCCCTTTTGTATAATGCCGAAAAAAGAATTTTGGTGGCCTTCTTACAGTCCGACTGTTGGGTAGAGGTAAGATCAGACCTAAAAAATTCAACCCCGACCTGACACAGGCCCGAGGGCATTAAAGCCCAACCAAGCCCAAGCCCAACCAATTAACTTGATCTGCAGGCCCGAGCCCGAAGCAAACCCGAAATTTCAATGTATCCCATAGTATTTTTGGCAGAAAAAAACGCAAGATTTCTTAAGGTTAAAATAATCTACATATTCTTATGATCATGATAAATGCATTTGCGCAACGAAGTAACGCTGGAACACAGAATAAGAGGCCAGACAAAGAAAGTGAAAGAGAGATCTGGATGCGCACTCGCTTCATTACGTGGAGAAATAATGCAGCCCTTGCAGCGCCTTCTCTGTTTTAACCAAATTATTTATTTATAAGAAGTATTCCTTAGTTTAGTATCCACACATCGTTTTAGTATACATTTTTATAAACATATATTTATTAAAAAAGTCAGCGAGAGAGAAGCCCGGCCCGACCCGACCCGACCGTAATGATTGTCATTTTAGGATTGTCATTTTAGGGTTCGGACTTGGGCTTAAGATCTTACCTCTACTGTTGGGTGCAGATTCTGTGGAAGCGGAGCAGCTGGGGTTTAACCAGACCTGCAAATGTGTGTTTGGGATGAAAACTGGTTTTATGTAACAGTGCATGTGTGTCAGTGGGTTTAAAATAAACTTTGATGTCCAATTTGTGTGTGATGTGAAAGTTACTTCCCTTAAATGTAGTTGTGTCCAAAAAGTCGACTGAGGAGGCGTGGCATGTTGATTTGAGTTTGATGGAGGGATTGTGGCTGTTGAGAGGAAAGCTCCAAACTCCTGCTCAGAGTGAGTCCACACGCCCCAGATGTCATCGAGGTACCTGTGATAACAGAGCGGCTTTAAGGCACATTTCTGCAATGCCGAGGATTCCCACTCTGCCAAGAAAATATTGGCATAAGCAGGTGCAAATTTCTTTCCCATAGCTGTGCCCTTAATTTGAACAAAAAATTCCCCATTTAATTCAAAATCGTTTCCTTTCAGATTAATTTCTAATAATTGTCGCTTTTTGTCTGGGTATTTTTTAAAAATTCTTTTAAAACTGTCAATGCCCTCTTTGTGATCAATATTTGTATATAAACTATCAATATCCATGGTGAAGAGTAAGGAGTCTGTTGGGATTACTAGTTGTTTAATTTTTTCAATAAAGTCATATGTATCTTTATAATATGCAAAGTTTGCCGAACAATAAGTAAAAAGAAAAACAGAAGAATTTATAAGGATATGAAAATTACAGGCAAAAACATTTGTATTGTAGGTAAATAAATCCTCCCGAACCTACAGTCAAGTTAAAATATCAGAGAGATCGGAATAACCGGATTTTCCAAACCAACGTTGTCTCTGAGTTATTATTTATTACAGCCAAGCAATATTTCCATTCACCAGATAGATCAATCAAAATAAAGCTCTGTGGTTCCCGCTAAAGATTCACAGCTGCCTGGAAGAGACACATGACTGATGCTGAGAGTCCAGGGGCGTAAGAACAAGGGGGGCTTCTCATGCTGGGTCCTTTACCTTTATAGTGGTCTTGCTGCCGGCCCGCCCGTTTCCTCTGCCCAAACTGGAGGATGAATCTTCCCACGAATGTGTGAAACGTGACATCAAGGGAGTAACTCTCCAGATTTCAGCAGGCAGTTCTCACAGAAGACGGGAGTTGTTTTCCTGATATGGCTTTGTGAATGGCTCCATTCTCCAGCCGATCCCCAAGGTCAGCCGGCTTCATTCTGTGTGCTCCTGTCATGTTTCAAAGCTGCATGTGCACTCCATCTCCAAGGTTACGCTACATTAAACTCAGTGATCTAAAACACAGGCATATTATGAGCATACAACAGTAAAGTAAAATCCACACCTAGTTTTAAGATTATATAGAGGTAATATAAAAGTCCTTCATCCTCCTATGTGCTAGTGAAAACAGCAGCTTATACACACTCTTAATGTGTGTTTAAAAAAACATCTGAGTTAGTTTTGATTTATTTTTATTTTCCTCCGCGTAGCTGATAGCTGCAGTTGAAACAGGGCTTCAGCTATCTTGTTCACAAGTGTTGGGACCTGGGCCTTAGCCCCGCCCATGGCCACTAAGACTCATGGGAAGTGTTGATTCCCACACCATGAGTTAGGTGGCTGTGAGGAGAAGTGACGTTTGTGTTATGCTCCGTATCTAACAAACACTATAAAAGCCACTACCTTATGTAACCCTCATGTATTGATTAGAGCAGTATTTTTCAACCTTTTTTGAGCCACGGCACACTTGAACCTTGACAAAAATCCTGCGGCACACCAGCATCCCAAAAAATAGATAAATAAAAAAAAAGAAAAAGTTCATAGTCTGTGTTGATCTACAGCTCCTCTGTAATCTCAAATGCATTTTTGTGATAATTGTTGCAGAAAAAGCTGGAAGCTGCAGCTGTTTTTTTCTAAAAGATGTATTAAAAATTAAGTCAAAAGATTCAAAAACTGTTTGATGTGTGTTCGTTGTTTTAAGACGTTAAGAGGAGAGACTCATTGTCCGCTAAAACAGTCACTTTAATGTATCATGGGAGATGTAGTGCAGATAATCCGGTGACAGCGGAAAGACCCGCGTCTCTGAGCTTCATGGTTTTGTTCACTTGTTCCACAGTCTGATAACAGATTCTGTGGAAAGCTACACCGCTAAAGACGAGCTTTAGCTGGTATTTTTCTTAGAACAGAGACTTTTTTGCGCTAAATCGAAACAAGGAAGTGAATACTTTAACCACTTCTGATTGGTCAGACTGATGACATGTGATTAAGCCTTCAAGAATGATTGGTGGAGACAGTTAAAGGGGCGGGACTTTTCCTTACACAGTTATAGCTGCAGCTATAACTGTACCGCGGGGGACCGTCATTCTTATCAAAGTGTCTTTAATAGAATCATATAAACACAAAGAAAAAATATTTTTATGATATTTCATATTCTTAACTTCTCAGTGTTTTATCAGGGCCTGTTTGGATGAACAAAGAGCTGATTTCCTGGAGATGGTAATTGTTTTTAGATCAGTTAATGAGGGCAATTTCTCACGGCACACTTGACCATCTCCCACGGCACACCAGTGTGCACACTGGTTGAAAAACACTGGATTAGAGTGAGGATTAATAGGCAGAAGAAGTTTGTACTGTTTAAATATGCAGACAGTGTCATTGCAGTTGGATTTGACTCAATGAGTTGTATCGCTAGAGGAGACATCACGTGATTCCTCATGGGAGGAGAACACCGCCATCTTGGTGAGGTCAAGTCACTGCTGCAGTGCATGCATGTGAACACATTTTTTGCAAAATTCCAGTTCATTGTGCGGGTTTCAACTGCCAAAATCTGAGAAATGAGTTCATGAAGGAGGAAGGCTGAACATTTCACAGGTAAGGACTATAATTCTTTCCTTTTAATGCTGCAGGGGCTTAATTAATAGAACACATGTTGACATGCATGATGCTGCAGGGCTATTATCAACATGTAGGCATGATGTACGTATAATTTGCTGTCGACATAAATGTAAACTTTATTGTGTTAAACCTGTATACAGTATACTGGACTAGGCTATGATAGTAATATAGTTTTATACATTTCTGACTAAGTGAATGAACATTTCTTGCAGGTTTCCAATGGACTTAAGGAAAAAAGTGGGCCTTAGCTCTCAAAAGAGCTAACCCAGATGGATCACTGTGGTACCAACTAGCAATACAGTCTGGCTATGTTCAAAACATTTTGAGCAAACAGATTTTGATAAGAGGCCAGACTGTTCGCTTGAAACCCGACATCATACCAACTGTGTTACACAAATTGATCACTCACATGAATCAGTAAATCTATTGTTTTTCTTTGTTTTTTAAAGGGGAAAATCTGTTGTTGACTTTTGGACTTATTGTTGACTTATTATTGATTTATTATTATCATTTATTATTATTGACCTATTATTGATTTATTATTAGGACTTGTCTTTTATTAACATACTCTTTAGCAGTCAGTCGCATTACATTCGAAGGCGATTAGCCTAGGCTACATGCTAACTAACTAGCCAATAATTTATCCTGTTATTTACGTCATAGATTTACAGCAGATACATTCACATTTCTGTCTGTGTGTGTCTCATTACATTGCATTGAAGACATGGAGGATGTTTAGAGATTATTTATTTTAAAGCACAAAAGCATCCATCGGTCCATCTTACTGCAAAAGCTGCCTCCTGCCGCTACTTCCGTGTCTCTGGGAGCATTCAATAGGGGTAAAAGTAAAAGCAAGAATGATCGATCTATTATTGTATCGATGAAAATCAGAAAAAGATCATAATATAAACCTACCGGACTTAGCTTTTAGCTCCTAGCATTACAAACATGGCCGTAAGCAATGTCCCATCATGCATTACGCTTACCCAGCATGCATTTCTGCCAATCACCGTGTCCCTGTAACTGAGGTGTAACAACAAGATCAATGATTGGCTGATCAAATGCGGTTTGGTAAGCGTTTTATATAGTTTGTTTCCTCATGGTCAACCATCTGGATCATCTGAAGCTGAGGCTGGTACGGCTGTTTCTGTTGGAACCAAAGAGGGTTGGATTTAGTGGTCTTTCATGTGTCTGACCAAAAACACGTTAATGTGTGAAACAAACCTTCTTTTGGACGAAGAAGATGAGCGACACTACAACAATGGCTAAAGCCAGGAGCAGAACGCCAATTCCAACTTTTAACGGCATAATGTAGCTGTTATCAGGATGGAGAAAGCCTAAAAGGACAAACAGCAGTGATTATTTCTACCAGCTATAGTGCGACTGGTGTTCTGCAGCTACAGCTGTGTTACCTGTAGATGCTTGGGGGGGGGCTGGCATCTGCAGCCCATCCGTCTGGTTACACCAGCTTCCAAGCGAGTTTGTCACGCAAAACTTTACAAGCGGTACTGTCGCATTGTGTCCATTCAATGACTTGTTAATTTTTGTGACACACAGTTCCTCAGGGTTTTCTTCATAGCCTTTGTCAACCTCCTTCCAGGATGAGTTTGTTTTACAGCTGGATCGACACAAACAGGCACTTTTTATCACCAATTCTAAAGTAACCTTCAAGACTACAGCGACAAATACCGGTCATTAGAAGATTCGCAGGATAGCCATGTGAAGAGTACTGGTGGAACACTTTCAACCACATAGGTGAGGGAATTATCACTTCTATCAAGTTTGAATTCTGGTTTGTCTGTAAGAAAATCTGATTACAGGCACTGCAAGATATTAATTTTAGAAACTAAACAAACTCTAACAACGATGAAGGTGGTACATACCTGCAACACAAACTTTGATCTCTTTTGTTTCCTTTTTTCCTGCAGCTTCAAGAAATAACTTATAGATTCCCGATTTTTGGAGATTACAAAATTTCACAGTCCTGAAAAGCAGTTTTGTAGTTATTGCTTACCTCAGTTTTTTTCCAACTTTGTTTTTTAATTCTAGACATTGTCCCTGTATTATTAATAATACATTTTACTATCCAACTATATAATTAACTTTATTTTGTTTCTTAAAAATAAATTACCTGTGCTTTGTTGCCCAAGTCTCCGTGCATTTAGTAACATTCCCATCGGGATCCTCCCAAGAGCAAAGCTGGAGAGTAGGGTGGTAGGAAAGCTTTGCTTCCAAACAAACACCAGTTTTTTTCTCAGCTAACACGTCCAAACGTTCATCCAGCTGAGCAGAAATGAAGCCTTCAGCTGAGGAGACACAGAAACCAGTCAAAGCATTTGAAGATAAACTGTTCACCAAACGTCCTTAAACTCAAAATGCGATGCTCTACTGACCCAAAACCTGGACATGAAAAGATTTGTCCCTGTTGTTCAAGCTGCAGGTGTAGGTGCCACTGTGCTTCTCACTAACTTTTGGGATGGACAGGTAGGACCGCTTCCACAAATAGGTATCAGTTAACAGGCACATCTGGAAATAAAAGTAAGATTATTAATAAAGCAATAAACATATAGCATTATAGTTTTATTCCCATCTAAGGAATATAAAAATGGTTGATTTTCTTTCTCTGCAAAGTGAAAGGAATTTGGTCACCTCTTTGGTTTGGTCATTTTGGCATTTTAATGAGTTCAGGTTCAGTTCTTCCCCGTCTTTCCTCCAAGCAGGATAGATGTTGTGGTCCTTAATTTTGCAGCAAAGCAGTAAGCTGTCTCCGGGGCTCAAGGTCACATTAGAGACAGTTTCCTTTCCATTGAAATCTGAAAAATACAAAAGGCTCAGTTTACCATAATTTTCCCATGTGGACTGTGGACATTTAATCTTTTAACTTTGCATATTATCAGCTTTCAGAAAGTTATGTTTGCCAATATTTCTGTGGCTGTGTTTGTATTGATTTATTTACCATAGTCATACAGTTGTGTGCATTCTTGTCCTTCTGTGTTGGTGGCACAACACATCAATTCTTTGTCCTCTTGGTCAGATGTTGACACCTTGCTCATTGCCTTTTCACCAGGAATAATCATACCTCTCCTGCCTCTGTTTAAAATAAAAGGGCATTTCAGAAAATTCTGCAGTATTATCACAGCTGTTTGTTGGATGCATTTGTGGCTGACATCTTACTTTGACCATTCAAGTTGTGGCTTGGAAATATCTTCAGAAATGCACAAAAATCGGGGAGATCTGTTTGGTACATTCACGTTGGTCAGCAGCAATGTTGGTTTGGTGGGACGTTCTATAAGATATGTAAAAGATCTTAGTTATCATTGTTGAAAATTAAATAAAGTAACTAAAAATGAGGAACTGAGCTATAAAAATTCATGCTCACTTTGCAGAACATGAAGGAACACAGTCTTTGAGAAAATGGTCATATTGTGATCAGAACAATTCAGAGTGAACTGGCCTGAATCTGGCATCACCGTGAAGTGAGTCTTGTTCCTAAAAGGATTTGGACAAAATTCACTTCAGATTATAAAGAAGGAAAATAGAGAAGACTCATCTCATGCAGAGTTTACTTACGAGGTCATTATTGTTTGATTTCCTCTGATCCAGCTGCAGTGAGGAGAACCAGAGAGGCCATTGACGTTGATGTTCAGCTCCTTACCGTGTAGCATCGTGGTACGGATGATACCAGAAGAATTCGGAGATATGTTAAAGCATTCTGTCTGAAAGACAAAATTCAACAATGTGGGATTTTAGACAAGAACAATAAAATAAACTTTGAACTATTTTATATGTTTCCACTGCTGCTCTTACCTGAATACTTGGCACACAGACGTCATTCTCTGCCCCAACGATGCAAAGAGCTCCAAGAAAACACAGCAAGAGAGAAGCTAGGACAGAAGTGGCAACATCTTCTCATTATTTATTTATTTATTTTACAATTTTGTTCATAATCACTACATAAAGTAATACTTGTAGAATAATACCTGTATAGGCTCAGGTCCAGACTTGAAATCAGACTGTGTTCAGATCCATTTTTATTCAGAATCAAGTTTACATTTACCATTAAATTTTGCATTAACTCTGCAATGTATAAGCAATTATAAATACTTGATGGGTCCCTAAATCATCATAGGTCCACACAAGTACAAATAATCACAACTTGGGCACATTTAAATTTACAGATTTATAGTTAAAATTTAATTTAAGAATTGTATTTTTTTTTCTTTTTTCATTTTTGTGTCATTTCATGCAGTTACATTGTTAAAGTAAAAAAGCATCTCTGTTTATCCATTTTAATTGTCAGATTAGATATTTCTGATTGAATTTTGCTACACATTTACTAGAGAATTTTGCAAAATTAAATGTCAAATACCATTTTCTTTATCATTTAAATTAAGTGAGAATGAACTGTGGTTTGGTGGATTGCTTTTTCATTTTAATTTTGAGTCAATGAATACAGCTTCAATTTGAATATGAAAAGGCATTTCTGGCATTGACTTTTATTTTTAAGCACTTTGGTCAGCCTCTGCTGTTTTTAAAAGTGCTTTATAAATAAAGTTGACATTTCATATATGTAATGCTTTTCCAAGTACGAATAATGTATATAATATAAAATACATTTCTTTAATGTGATTTCAGTTTTTAAAAGCTTATCAAAACATTTGGATTCTTGTCTAAAAGTGGACCAGTAAATAAGTTGTTTTACCCTATAGGTAAGGATTTGAATAAAAATAATAAATACAAGCACTGCAGAGGGCCCCATGTTATTCTTCTGGGGCTCCAAAACTGCTAAGTCCGCCGGTTCTACACTAACTTACTCCCTGGGCGAGTAATGATCCAACAGCACGTGATGATCCAGGTGTTGCGTAATGTCGGCTGCGGTCCTCTGTCTGCGCCCACCACCCCTCGCCTCCCCTTCCCTTCCTTCTGACAGACTCCGTCTCTGTGACGGGAGTGCAGCTGAGTTGACTGTTAGACTAAAAAAAGACTCCCAATGAGCTGTTTGTGTGTGATTCAGCCACCGGTGGGTTGCGTCCCCCCCTCTCGAATTTTTTGACTTATGTTCACTTGCAACTTAGAAAGTTTTGTGTGGAACATGGTGGCAGAAATATCACTCCATAAAACACTACTGTAAAGGATCGTAATCCTAACTAATAGGGGTAGAAATATTAAGCTTGCTCTTGTCGACTAACAGTATAGCAGGTCTCTGCCCGCACCTGTCAGTCCCTTTAACTCCTGTGCCTTCGTTTGGAAGGTGTGTGTTCTGTCACCCTGGCCTAACTCTAAAACTTTGTAGTAGTGAATGGGTGTAGTAAGACAGGCTTCAGAAGTTGTTCCCTGACAGTCAGCTGAAGCGTCGTTCTGCAATGCACTTGAAGCTCACTTGCACAGATCCTGCCTTTACAACAACCAGCCTGAGTGATGGAGTGCCCCTAACCCAGAACAATCTTCAAAAAATAAAACCTAGACCTCTAACAGGCTCAATGAAAACAACAAATATTTATTTGAACAAGGATTAATCTGTGTTACCCCTCTAAAGTATTAAAATAAATATTATTCTCCACTTTGTATGTTCAAAAGAAAACAGATTTGGATATAAAACACCAGGTGAATTATTTGACAGTCCGGAAACAAGAAACAAAACCTGAAAGTCAGTAAACCACTAAATAAATAAATAGATCCAAATATAAAATGGTGATCAAACAAATGAACAGATAGAAATGAATAAATCAACACAGTAGGGCTCTTGACTTCCTCTGATCAACTAACTCCAGACGTTGTTAACAGTTTCCATCCAGAATGGGCGTGAAATGCCCGGACGGCATTAAGGGTTGTCAGTTAAGGGTTGTGACAGTTAGCTTCAGACGGTTCTTTTCCGCGGGGAAATCAGACCTGTTGCTTATCCAGAATAGTCTTCAAAAACTTAAATGTTCAAAGACCGAGGTGCCCGCCTCCTTGGCCTCAGCTGTTTTCCCGGCTTGAACTGATTTCTCAGCTTTAAAGGATAAAAAAAACAGTACCTTCACTCCAGACCAGTAGAATGGTGTACAGTCGGTGAATTACCACAGCGAATCACTGGGATGTTATGGCAGGGGAATACTCTTTCAGAAACTGCTCAGCAATACGGCCGCTCTGTGGGAACTGCTCTTCTCCGCTGACGGAGCCGTCACAGACTCTGCGCCCGCCTCAGAAATCCCGATCCTTGCGTCCTGGGGAACTCCTCCTTACTTGGTTAATCCACATGGTAACCTGATGTCATACGTTGAGTTTCTGTCCACCTAATCTGCATGTCTCGCTTGCAGAGTTTTCATTGGTTACTGGAGCCATCCCAGGTGGTGTTAGACTTCTGTGTAGCAGTTCTCCTTCAAATACTCCATGTTTTCTTCCCAAATTAACAGATTTGTGGTGTGGAAAGATTTGTTTTTCAACTAGCAGGAATAATCAAAGTATCCGTTCTCTGTTTCAAAATGAGATTGCCACAAAACCGTATGTTATCTCATACTGGAATAGCTTTGGTTGTAGAATTCAGTGGGAAAAGGTTTGGTCCCTGCCCCAAAAGTATTACATCACCAATAAAATCAGAGAAATTTCTTTCAAAATTATTCATCAATTTTATCCAGTGAAACACTTCTTTACCAAATTTAAAAAAGATCTGGACATAAACTGTTCATTTTGTCATTCCTCACCAGAAACTGTGCCTCATCTCTTTTGGTATTGCTCCTTCACTCAACTATTTTAGAAAGATTGGATACATTTTATAAGAACTCAGCTATGTGAAGATTATAGATTATTTTATGAGCATATTATTTTCGGATATTTTACACAAGAGAAACTTAATGCAGATAAAATATATGTAGTTAATTTACTCATAATTATGGCTAAACATTTTATACACAAGTGTAAATATTCCAACAAAAAAACATTGTTTTATGTTTTTAAGAAAGAAATGGTTCTGTATGTAAACAGCATAAAATCTTCCACTAACAAAAAAGCTGTCAGAACAGTTGAAACATGGTCTCTCCTGAAACTTTAACAGATTCCTTTGCCTTTATTATTTTTGTTTTATTTTTGCATAACCTGTTTTACATTGTTATTATTATGGTTTTTGTCTTTTGTTCATTCTCCTGGCAAACGTGAAGATTGTATTTTGCGCACAGTGTGGAGTTTTGTGTTTGGTATTTTGTATGTGCAATACTTGTTGATAAAGTTTATCAAAAAAAACTCCTCCTTACGTGCTGGCTATATCTTCCTGCACTGCTCACGTAACGAGCGAAATACTGCCGCCTCAAAAACACTGTCGAACCTGCTCCAGGTTATTTTCTTCAAACAATTTTTAAGAAGCTGAGACTTCCCCTCCGACCAGTTTCTCTCTCCGTTCAACCGTTATTTTCTTTTCTGTTTTCCAACGTCCGTCTCCTCGCGCCCTAGTCTCCGTCTGACGTCATTTCAGGCCCGCTCATCACTTTCTGTCCCTGTTACACTACCTCAAAGAGTTGTGGGCGCAAGTGTCTTGCAGCAGAGGGCGGTGGCCACGTGCACGTTGGGTGTAGTGTGTCCAAGTGGGGAATTGTGGGAAATAATCCCCGTTGCCTATATGAGGCTCCGTTTGTGCCAAAATGATGTTTTCGCGTCCACTGTCTATGTCTTTGGTCCATTGTCTTTGTCTACTGCCCTTGTCTTTGTTATTGTCGTTGCAAAAACTAATTTTTATAATTTTGGCACAAACGGAGCCTCATATGCCTGCTCTGGTCGAAATTGGGTTGAGCACGGGTTTTTCTTCTGCCTAACTCCTTTTGGAGCCAGCTTTTCCTAATGAGTGCCGCTGTGGGCACGGTCATTGCCGTCCCCTGCTGGGCGCCGCCTGCGCCAACGCCCACTTCGCCCATATCTCAGTCGAAAGGACCCCGAACGGAAGTTCCAGGCCGAACGGTTATGGTACCTACACCCGCCAGTGACTATAATCCTCAAATTTATAGCTGTACTCACTCGCATTTGAGGCTACAATCTTGATCCACACCATCTTGCTCTCACATATTCTGAGGTGAGTTGAGTTGCGGATTGTCTGCGTGCAGAAGTGTGCAACTTTTTTTTTCCCCAAAACTTTATTGAATGTAAAATTCAATACAAAACAACGTTAAACTGTAAACAGGAACAGCGAAGGAACAAGCCAGGGGGTTATTATTATTTTAAACAGATATATTGAAACTGACACACAGATCAAATGTTTTGATGGCTTTCTTATTGTCAGAGTTTCTCATTGTCTTAATGTATTGTTTGAGCTCACTGATAAAGACTGAGAAATGAGGGGTATGATTCGTAACTTTTGATTTATGAATGTGCCATTTGCATAAAAATAATAAAAGGTTAATGATGTACAACTGTTCTTTTTTATGAGATGGTGAGTGGGTGACGCCAAACATAACATTTTCTAAGTACAGGCGAAAGTCTGGGTCAATGTAGGCGGAAATGAAATGACAAACTTTAGACCAGAGAGTGGTGGAAAAGGAACATGACCAAAACAAATGTACAGCATCTTCAGGGTGTTCTTGACAAAAAGAGCAGGTTACATCAATATCATCTTTGAACCGTTGCAGATATAGTTTGGATGAGAAGTGTGCAACTGTGTCTTTAACAGAGGAAGCATGGCTGGAAATAATCAATGAGTTATATCACTATATGGGACATCACGTGATTCCTCATGGGAGGTGAGCACCGCCATCTTGGTGAGGTCAAGTCACTGCTGCAGTGCATGCATGTGAACACATTTTGTGCGAAATTCCAGTTCATTGTGCGGGTTTCAACTGCCAAAATCTGAGAAATGAGTTCATGAAGGAGGAAGGCAGAACATTTCCCAGGTAGGTACTATAATTCTTTTCTTTTAATGCTGCAGGGGCTTCATTAATAGAACACATGTTGACATGCATGATGCTGCAGGGCTATTATCAACATGTAGGTATGATGTACGTATAATTTGCTGTCGACAAAAATGTAAACTTTATTGTGTTAAACCTGTATACAGTATACTGGACTAGGCTATGATAGTAATATAGTTTTATACATTTCTGACTCAGTGACTGAACTTTTCTTGCAGGTTTCCAATGGACTTAAGGAAAAAAGTGGGCCTTAGCTATCAAAAGAGCTAACCCAGATGGATCACTGTGGTACCAACTAGCAATACAGTCTGGCTATGTTCAAAACATTTTGAGCAAACAGATTTTGATAAGAGGCCAGACTGTTCACTTGAAACCCGGCACCATACCAACTGTGTTACACAAATTGATCACTCACATGAATCAGTAAATCTATTGTTTTTCTTTGTTTTTTAAAGGGGAAAATCTGTTGTTGACTTTTGGACTTATTGTTGACTTATTATTGATTTATTATTATTGACCTATTATTGATTTATTATTAGGACTTGTCTTTTATTAACATACTCTTTAGCAGTCGCATTACATTCAAAGGCTATTAGCCTAGGCTACATGCTAACTAACTAGCCAATAATTTATCCTGTTATTTACGTCATAGATTTACAGCAGATACCTTCACATTTCTGTCTGTGTGTGTCTCATTACATTGCATTGAAGACATGGAGGATGTTTAAAGATTATTTATTTTAAAGCACAAAAGCATCCATCTGTGTTTACATTATCCTCTGGTACGGTACCCGTCCATCTTACTGCAAAAGCTGCCTCCTGACGCTACTTCCGTGTCTCTGGGAGCATTCAATAGGGGTAAAAGTAAAAGCAAGAATGATCGATCTATTATTGTATCGATGAAAATCAGAAAAAGATCATAATATAAGCCTACCGGACTTAGCTTTTAGCTCCTAGCATTACAAACATGGCCGTAAACAATGTCCCATCATGCATTACGCTTACCCAGCATGCATTTCTGCCAATCACCGTGTCCCTGTAACTGAGGTGTAACAACAAGATCAATGATTGGCTGATCAAATGCGGTTTGGTAAGCGTTTTATATAGTTTTTTTCCTCATGGTCAACCATCTGGATCATCTGAAGCTGAGGCTGGTACGGCTGTTTCTGTTGGAACCAAAGAGGGTTGGATTTAGTGGTCTTTCATGTGTCTGACCAAAAACACGTTAATGTGTGAAACAAACCTTTTGGACTAAGAAGATGAGCGACACTACACAATGGCTAAAGCCAGGAGCAGAACACCAATTCCAACTTTTAACGGCATAATATAGCTGTTATCAGGATGGAGAAAGCCTAAAAGGACAAACAGCAGTGATTATTTCTACCAGCTATAGTGCGACTGGTGTTCTGCCACTACAACTGTGTTACCTGTAGATGCTTGGTTAGGAGCTGGCATCTGCAACCCATACGTCTGGTTACACCAGCTTCCAAGCGAGTTTGTCACACAAAACTTTACAAGCGGTACTGCCGCCTTGTGTCCGTTCAATGACTTGTTAATTTTTGTGACACACAGTTCCTCAGGGTTTTCTTCATAGCCTTCGTCAACCACCTTCCAGGATGAGTTTGTTTTACAGCTGGATCGACACAAACAGGCACTTTTAATCACCAATTCTAAAGTAACCTTCAAGACTACAGCGACAAATACCTGTCATTAGAAGATTCGCAGGATAGCCATGTGAAGTTTACTGGTGGAACACTTTCAACCACATAGGTGAGGGAATTATCACTTCTATCAAGTTTGAATTCTGGTTTGTCTGTAAGAAAATCTGATTACAGGATCTGCAAGATATTAATTTTAGAAACTAAACAAACTCTAACAACCATGAAGGTGGTACATACCTGCAACACAAACTTTGATCTCTTTTGTTTCCTTTTTTCCTGCAGCTTCAAGAAATAACTTATAGATTCCCGATTTTTGGAGATTACAAAATTTCACAGTCCTGAAAAGCAGTTTTATAGTTATTGCTTACCTCAGTTTTTTTCCAACTTTAATTTTTAATGCTAGACATTGTCCCTGTATTATTAATAATACATTTTAATATCCAACTATATTATCAACTTTATTTTGTTTCTTTAAAATAAATTACCTGTGCTTTGTTTCCCAAGTCTCCGTGCATTTAGTAACATTCCCATCGGGATCCTCCCAAGAGCAAAGCTGGAGTGTAGGGTGGTAGGAAAGCTTTGCTTCCAAACAAACACCAGTTTTTTTCTCAGCTAAGACGTCCAAACGTTCATCCAGCTGAGCAGAAATGAAGCCTTCAGCTGAGGAGACACAGAAACCAGTCAAAGCATTTGAAGATAAACTGTTCACCAAACGTCATTTGACTCAACATGCGATGCTCTACTGACCCAAAACCTGGACATGAAAAGATTTGTCCCTGTTGTTCAAGCTGCAGGTGTAGGTGCCACTGTGCTTCTCACTAACTTTTGGGATGGACAGGTAGGACCGCTTCCAATAATGGCTATCAGTTATCAGGCACATCTGGAAAAAAAGTAAGATTATTAATAAAGCAATAAACATGTAGCATTATAGTTTTATTCCCATCTAAGGAATATAAAAATGGTTGATTTTCTTCCTCTGCAAAGTGAAGGGAATTTGGTCACCTCTTTGATTTGGTCATTTTGGCATTTTAATGAGTTCAGGTTCAGTTGTTCCCCGTCTTTCCTCCAATCAGGATAGCTGTTGGAGGTTTTAATTTTGCAGCAAAGCAGTAAGCTGTCTCCGGGGCTCAAGGTCACATTAGAGACAGTTTCCTTTCCACTGAAATCTGAAAAATACAAAAGGCTCAGTTTACCATAATTTTCCCATGTTGACTGTGAACATTTAACCTTTTAGTTTTGTATATTATCAGCTTTCAGAAAGTTATGTTTGCCAATATTACTGTAGCTGTGTTTGTATTGATTTATTTACCATAGTCATACAGTTGTGTGCATTCTTGTCCTTCGGTGTTGGTGGCACAACACATGAATTCTTTGTCCTCTTGGTCAGATGTTGACACCTTGCTCATTGCCTTTTCACCCGTAATACTTTTACCTGTCCTGCCTCTGTTTAAAAATAAATGGGCATTTCAGAAAATTCTGCGGTATTATCACAGCTGTTTGTTGGATGTATTTGTGGCTGACATCTTACTTTGACCATTCAAGTTGTGGCTTGGAAATATCTTCAGAAATGCACAAAAATCGTGGAGATCTGTTTGGTAAATTCACGTCGGTCAGCAGCAATGTTGGTTTGGTGGGACGTTCTATAAGAAATGTAAAAGATCTTAGTTATCATTGTTGAAAATTAAATAAAGTAACTAAAAATGAGTAACTGAGCTATAAAAATTCATGCTCACTTTGCAGAACATGAAGGAACACAGTCTTTGAGAAAATGGTCATATTGTGAACAGAACAAGTCAGAGTGAACTGGCCTGAATCTGGCATCACCGTGAAGTGAGTCTTGTTCCTAAAATGATTTGGACAAAATTCACTTCAGATTATAAAGAAAGAAAATAGAGAAGACTCATCTCATGCAGAGTTTACTTACGAGGTCATTGTTTGATTTCCTCTGATCCAGCTGCAGTCAGGAGAACCAGAGAGGCCATTGACGTTGATGTTCAGCTCCTTACCGTGTAGCATCGTAGTACGGATGATACCAGAAGAATTCTGAGATATGTTTAAGCATTCTGTCTGAAAGACAAGATTCAACAATGTGGGATTTTAGACACGAACAATAAAATAAACTTTGAACTATTTTATATGTTTCCACTGCTGCTCTTACCTGAATACTTGGCACACAGACGTCATTCTCTGCCCCAAGGATGCAAAGAACTCCAAGAAAACACAGCAAGAGAGAAGCTAGGACAGAAGTGGCAACATCTTCTCATTATTTATTTATTTTACGATTTTGTTCGTAATCACTACATAAAGTAATACTTGTAGAATAATACCTGTATAGGCTCAGGTCCAGACTTGAAATCAGACTGTGTTCAGATCCATTTTTATTCAAATCAAGTTTACATTTACCATTAAATTTTGCATTAACTCTGCAATGTCATAAGAAATTATAAATACTTGATGGGGCCCTAAATCATCATAGGTCCACACAAGTACAAATAACCACAACTTGGGCACATTTAAATTGACAGATTTATAGTCACGATTTAATTTAAGAACTGTATTTTTTTTTCTTTTTTCATTTTTGTGTCATTTCATGCAGTTACATTGTTAAAATGAAAAAGCATGTCTGTTAATCCATTTTAATTGTCAGATTAGATATTTCTGATTGAATTTTGCTACACATTTACAAGAGAATTTTGGAAAATTAAATGTCAAATACCTTTTCTTTATCATTTTAATTAAGTGAGAACGAACTGTGTTGAAGAAGAAAAAGAAAAGGCGGTTTGGCGGATTGCCTTTTCAATTTTGAGTTAACAAATACAGCTTCAATTTGAATATGAAAAGGCATTTCTGGCATTGACTGTTATTTTTAAGCACTTTGGTCAGCCTCTGCTGTTTTTAAAAGTGCTTTATAAATAAAGTTGACATTTCATATATGTAATGCTTTTCCAAGTACGAATAATGTATATAATATAAAATACATTTCTTTAATGTGATTTCAGTTTTTAAAAGCTTATCAACACATTTGGATTCTTGTCTAAGAGTGGACTAATAAATAAGTTATTCGATGTTTTACCCTATAGGTAGGATTTGAAAAAAATAATAAATACAAGCACTCATGGGGCTCCAAAACTGCTAAGTCCGCCGGTTCTACACTGACTTACTCCTTGGGCGAGTAGCTCCACCAGCGAGCGACACCCCCCCCCCCCCCCCCCCCCCCCCCCCCCCGGTACACATACAAAATGTGACATCCCTTTGAGTTCCCTATCTTTTATTTGGCAATTTTTCACAAAAAATACATGAATTTTATAGACTCGTATTGACAGGGGGGGTCAAACTCAGTTGCACAGGGGGGCTAAATTAAAAACACGCTTTGGGTTTTGGGCTGTACAAGAAAAACATTTACTGAACACACTAAAGCTAAACTTTTAAACCTTTAATACTGAACTTTTTGAACATAAATGTGAATAAAAACAAACATTAATTCAGAATAAATCAAGTTAAACCTTAAATAATGTATCATATTTTGCTCTCTATAAAAATATATTCTGTCAAAATTATACAAATATGAAGATGCTCCAGAACAAAACAAACAAAGCATGGAATATTAGTAATAAGAAATCATCATTTTTAGCAATAAGTTCATTTCTTGGTGTGTGACGTCCTGTGTGTGTCTTTGTAGAACATATCAGAGGGATTGGATCTAAAAAAAAAACTTATTGTAATTATCATTTTTAGGTCTTATTGAAAACATTGAAAACTAAATCATAGAACTCATCTGTGGGATTACTCCAAAAATATTTGGCATTTCCCTAATTTTGTGCAACACCAACAGTAAAAGTCCTCCAAAAAACCTCAATCCATTCATAAAAAATGATCTATAGTTTATTTCTGATCTCAAAAAGTGCAGCTGTTTCCTGCATTACCTGCTGTCTTTATGTCAAATACTGACACCAACTAACGACAGAAAAGACACGTAATAAAAATATCTACAATATGTGGTAAATAATGACATTATTAACATGAACTGCTGAGTGATCCAACAGCACGTGATGATCCAGGTGTTGCGTAATGTAGGCTGCGGTCCTCTGTAAACAATGACATGCGCTGCATGAAACTCACTCTGGAGTCTCAAACTACTGCTTGTGAAAATCTTCATGCTGTAACGGCATCGATGGACAACCGGATCACTGTGATGGAGCAGCAGCGCGCCGACGCTGAACCACTCAGCGGTGCTGAGTCAACAAACGCCGAGGAACCAACATGCAGTAAGGCCAAACAGCCTGCAGGACAAGCTCCAACGCCACTGTGGAGTGTTGTTGTGCGAGAAGGACGCCGGCAGAAAGGAATGGATGTAAAACCTGCTTCAGTTTCAAAGCCGCAAGTGAATCGCGCAGCTGGTCGTGCGCGCAAAACTCCCGGTATTATTGGAACTGCCTCTGTTTCTAATATTCACGCAGTGAAGACGAAGATGGTGAGTGTTTTTGCAACCAAATTTGACCCAAGTTTGGATGCTGTTACACTTAACAAGTACCTGGAAGGCAAGATGGGACGGGAAGTCAAATGCAGGAAAATTGAGACTGCTCACGGAAGATTCAGCTCCTTTCACATAACTGCTGAATGTAATACTGTGGCAGACATGTATGCGCCTGAGCTCTGGCCTGATGGTGTTTATGTGAGGCGCTACTATGAACCCCGCCGGAACGAACAAAGTTCTGCAGCCAGAGGTTCTCTGGCCCCAGAAATCACTCAGAGTGTGAATAAGGCCCCAGTTCCTGTGGGGGATGGCGGTGAATCCAACGCCTAAACCTCTTGTGTCATCTTACTTGACAACAAAACATCATGCGGATTGTATCATATAATACGCGTGGCTTGCGTACTGGACACAGTGTTGCTGATAAATCCAGTCGCTATGTCGTTGATAAGCTTTTGAATGAGTGTGATGTATTATGTTTGCAAGAAACTTGGCTTGCCAAACAGGACTTGGACAATCTAAACTCATTACATGTGGATTTTCATGGTGCTGGTGAATCCACTACTGATCTGAGTACCAGAATCGTTCGAGGTAGAATTCCTGGGGGCGTGGCTATCCTCTGGAATGTTAAGTATGATGGTGCTGTTAATGTTGTGAGACTTATTGTTGACTGGGCTGTTGGCTTGGAAATCGACATTGATGAAAAGAAATTTACAATTCTAAATGTTTACATGCCCTATGAGTCTTACCTATTGGAGGACGAATTCTTGCACAAATTAGCATTCATAAAAGCATATATTGAGGATAGCAGCTCCACTTGTGTGTTTGTTATGGGAGATTTTAATGCTGATCTCTCAGATGACTCATCAATATTTGGTAATCATTTAACTTCTTACTGTGAAGAAAATAATCTCACCTTATCAAGTAAAATACTTCTCCCAGATACAAGCTTTACTTATATCAGTGATGCCTGGCATTCCACCTCATGGCTGGACCACTGTATTTGTACTGCGGATGCTCATGCTTCTCTGAGTAACATAGAAATCCTGTATAACTTGGCTACCTCAGATCACATACCAATAATCTTCTCCTTAAATGTGGCAAATGTACCATCTCTTGTGACGAAAGAAAATAACGATCTTACAGATAAACTTGATTGGTCCAAAGTTACAAATGAGGACATCGATAAGTACACAGCAACCACCGATGCTCAGCTGCAGGCTGTAAAATTGCCCAGGGATGCACTGGCATGCTGTGATCCAAACTGCAAAAATACTACTCATTGCGATGAATTGTGTAAACTCTATGAAAATATAGTAAAAGCTGTAAAAGATAGTAGTCTTTGCCTACGAAGCAGGAGTCTTAAAAGCTGGACTGTCCAGCCAGGCTGGAATGACTTTGTAGCTGAACATCATGCTGCAGCCAGGGATGCTTTCAGACTCTGGCATGAAGCTGGGAAGCCTCGACAAGGTGCCTTGTTTGAGAGCAAGAAAATGACTACTGCTAGATTCAAATATTCACTTCGCATTATCAAAAGGCAAGAAAACATGATGAGAGCAGACTCTCTGGCCAGAGATCTACAAAATAATGATTACCATAAATTCTGGAAGGAGGTTAATGCTATGAATAATCGTAAAACTTCATTGCCATCCAACATTGAAGGTGTATGTGGTGCTGATAACATTGCTGATTTATGGCGCAAGCATTATTCTGACCTGATTAATTCGGTAAAAAGTCACGCAGTTTCTATTGACAATGTGGATTTTACTGACACAATGGTTATTCGTGCAAGTGAGATTCAAGATGCAATTTCAAAGATAAAAGATGGCAAAGCATGTGGTCTTGATGACATCACAGTCGAGCATCTAAAATATTCAAGTTTTAAATTACTGCCCCTGCTGGCCATGTGTTTCACTGGCTTTCTAACCCATGGAGTCCTGCCTGATTCAATTCTCTCAGTTGTATTGATTCCCGTCATCAAAGACAAGACCGCCAGTTTAAATAGTCTGTTGAACTACCGACCGATTGCCTTTTCCAGCAACATTTCAAAAATTTTAGAATATGTTTTATTGACTAGACTTGAAGTGCATCTTTTAACTAGTGAGAACCAATTTGGTTTTAAAAAAAGCCTCGGCACTGATATGTGTATCCACGCGTTACAGGAAATAGTTGGGAAATACCTGCATCTGAATACAACTGTGTTTTTGTGTTTTATTGATGCCACTAAGGCCTTTGACAGGGACAACCACCTCAAGCTTTTTCAGAAGCTAATTAATCGAGGAGTGCCCAAATATCTTGTACGACTCCTGGCTTTCTGGTATGCTAATCAAACAATGGTAGTCAAATGGGGCAATGTCTTATCAGAACCTTTTTATGTAAGCAATGGAGTTCAACAGTGGGGGATCCTCTCTCCATTTCTATTCAATGTGTATATTCATGACCTTTCCACTAATCTGAATCTGTGCAAAACTGGGTGTGTTGTTGGATGTCAAACCTTTAATCATCTCATGTATGCTGATGACCTTGTCATTTTTAGCCCCTACAGTGCTGGGTTACAAACACTCTTAAAAGTTTGTTCTGACTATGGCAGAGACTTTGATATAAAATACAATCCCTCCTAAAGCAAAGTAATGATCGTAAGGACCAAAGACGACAGAAATGTAAACTTTCCTGTTTTTAAGATGTGTGGAACGACTCTGGAACAAACATCATCTATCAAATATCTTGGACATTTCATTACTGACGATTGGAGGGATGATAGAGACATTCAGAGACAGTACTGTAAACTCTATGCTCAGGCAAATATGCTGATGAGAAAATTCAGTGCATGTTCTCTTCAAGTGAAGTGTTCGCTGTTCAGAGCTTACTGCACTCCTCTGTATACGGCTCCTCTTTGGTGGAACTATGGACGTGGGACATTCCACAAATTCTTAGTGGCCTATAATGATGCTTTTAGGCTTCTGCTACAGGTGCCCAGGTGGTACAGAGCCAGTCAACTATTCGTGGACGCTCACATCCCCACCTGTGAAGCTCTACTGCGTAAGCTTACATACAGCCTCATGGAACGCCTGGAAAAATCTAAGAACTCAATTATCATGTCTCTGACCAATCCCAAAAGAAGCTCATGCCGCTACACTTCTGCCCTGAGGAAACACTGGATACAGCGATTATACTCTTTTTAAGTTATATCTTTTTACTTTTTATTGTATATACTGTATTTGTATCTTATGTTTTTTTTTTCTTCTCTTTTCTTCCTATGGAGCACCTGAGTCTGAAATAAAAGTTTGAGTGACAGATGTATCAAAAATAAAAGCGCGACGTGCGAGTTAATAATAGCTGAAGTACCTCTATGAGCCAGCTTTTCCTAATGAGTACCGCTACTGGGCGCGGTCATTGCCGTCCCCTCCTGGGCGCCGCCCTGAGCCACCGCCCATATCAAAAACCGCCACTGCCGCTGTAGTTTGTCCAAGTGGGGTTACCGTAGTATGACATTGTACTCAGTCGAAAGAACCCCGAACAAAACAAAAAAAAACAAAAACAAAAAAAAAGAAAGAAAGAAAGAAAGGACCCCGAACGGAAGTTCCAGGCCGAACGGTTATTGTACCTACACCCACCACTGACTATAATCCTCAAATTTATAGCAGTACTCACTCGCATTTGAGGCTATCTTGATCCACATCATCTTGCTCTCACATATTCTGAGATGAGTTGAGTTGCGGATTGTCTGCGTGCAGAAGTGTGCAACTGTGTCTTTAACAGAGGAGGAATGGCTGGAAATAATCAATGAGTTATATCACTAGAGGAGACATCACGTGATTCCTCATGGGAGGTGAGCACCGCCATCTTGGTGAGGTCAAGTCACTGATGCAGTGCATGCATGTGAACACATTTTGTGCGAAATTCCAGTTCATTGTGCGGGTTTCAACTGCCAAAATCTGAGAAATGAGTTCATGAAGGAGGAAGGCAGAACATTTCACAGGTAAGTGCTATAATTCTTTTATTTTAATGCTGCAGGGGCTTCATTAATAGAACACATGTTGACATGCATGATGCTGCAGGGCTATTATTATCAACATGTAGGCATGATGTACGTATAATTTGCTGTCGACATAAATGTAAACGTTATTGTGCTAAACCTATATACGGTATACTAGGACTAGGCTATTATAGTTATATAGATTTATACATTTCTGACTCAGTGACTAAACTTTTCTTGCAGGTTTCCAATGGACTTAAGGAAAAAGTGGGCCTTAGCTATCAAAAGAGCTAACCCAGATGGATCACTGTGGTACCAACTAGCAATACAGTCTGACTATGTTCAAAACATTTTGAGCAAGCAGATTTTGATAAGACTGACCAGACTATTCACTTGAAACCCGACACCATACCATCTGTGTTACGCAAATCGATCACTCACATCAGTAAATCTATTGTTTTTCTTTGTTTTTTAAAGGGGAAAATCTGTTGTTGACTTTTGGACTTATTATTGACTTATTATTGATTTATTATCATCATTTATTATTATTGACCTATTATTGATTTATTATTATCATTTAATATTATTATTGACTTACTATTGATTTTTTATTATTTATTCATCATTATTATTATTATTGACTTATTTATATATTATTATTTATTATTATTATTGACTTATTGTCTGGCTTTTCTAAATAACTTAAATTACATGTCAAAGAGGTCTAAAACTTCGAAATGTTTAAAAATTATTTTTAAAAATTCTTTGTAATATTTTATTTATTTATAAGAAGTCCTGCAACTATGCATTTTTCATTAAAGTTTGAGCTTATAAGGCTGACTGTTTCTCTTATTTAACAGCAACAAATGATGTGTATATATAATATATAAAAATTATATACATGTATTATATATTTATTAATATGTATAAATATATAGAAATATGAATATATATAAATTATATCAAAGCTACTTAGATGCCACCAAAGGCTATAGAAAGCATTGGCATGTGGGCGTCGTCGACCTCACCAAGATGGCGTTGCGCTCTGCCACCATCAGCCAGGTTTCCCAAGCGGGTGTGTCTCCTCTAGCGATATAACTCATTGGAAATAACGCCTCACTTGAAAAAAAAGATTTGTTAAAAACACACCCTTAAATATTGTAATATTTGTGGGGGTTATGTCGGACATTATTATTTCTTACACCAAATGCAAACTGTACTTTAAAACATAAACAGAACAAATATGTTCTGTTTATGTTTTAAAGGGAGAACCATTGGCAATATAAACTTATTTTTCCAATTTGAGCAAACGTATGACTGTATGAAAACACTATTTATTTATGGTGTGCAGTCTGGTTTAGTTCTCTCAAATGTCAGTTTTCCTTTTTTTTTTTTATCTCAGAAAAAAACATTGTCATATTGACAACTATAATCAAAAGGAGCAGCCTATAGTCCTAAGCATAAATCGAATTCCACACTATGGAATTACAGAACTTCATTAGATTTAACAGTTATGATTGGAAAGTTTATATTTCCTGTTTCAAACTTGTAGAAAGCATTAAAAAACTAACTACAAAAAACAGCACACTTTTTTTTGCTCAAATTTATTTGTTCATGTTTTATCAAAACAACTAAACAACCAAAAAATTGTCGATGTAATAGTCATCCATGTTTGTAAGAAAACAAAAGTAAGAAAACAATGACCTGAAAAGTTCTGATTATTCAAGAATGTGATGTTCCAGTACTGCTTGATTGAATGACCTACTTTTATGTTATCAACCCCGGCCACCAATAAAACCAGACTGGATACACTGAGAAGGGAGAACTCCTCCAATTCTCCTTCTGCAGAAATCTAGCAAAAGTTCTCATCTCCTGCGAGGTTTAAAATTAATGCCGTGTTTTTGTTTTCTTTTCTTCTAATGAACTTAAAACTAAGCTTTTTCCTTGCACTTTTCATTCTGAAGACAGTGGTAACGTTCATGTTTATTTAATGCTCATGTCGTTAGGCTCCTAACCCGGCAGCAAGTCTGCCCAGGTCTGGCCTTCCCCTCGCCTCTCTAAGCACATCCTGGTCTTGGCAGCTCCTCTGCTTTGGGTCCTGGTAAGGGCTTTTCACTTACCGGTACTCATTAACAAATTATCTTGATTCTGTTGCCACTTGTTTTCACGATTTGTTTTTTTCAAGCCGCACCATTTGTTAAAAAATGTCTGAAGCAAAACATGATTGCCTGATAACCATCTAAAGGCAGAAAAATGATAACATGCTACATGTTGGTGCAATTGCTGTCATTGATGGGCCCAACCGAAATGGTTCATCTAAAGCAGGTTCTGCCGTTTCTGTTAACACCAAACAGAGTTTAACTTAATATTCTTTCGGGTGTCTGACTGAAAACGTGTTAATGTGTGAAACAAATCTTCTTTTGGAGTAGTGGAGCACCATAACAACAAAGGCTAAATTCCATGATGGGGGATTGGGATGCACAGGCAGCTGAGCTCAACAGCCACCAGCTCTTGTGTCAATGTATTATTGACCATTTTTACATATTATTTGAACTATTTTTTCTCATTTTCTTCATTTCTCAAAAGAGTTTATAGCCAAAATATTTTTTAAACATTGGTTTATATGTTTGTAATGTATCCTCATAAATTGAACAACAAATAATCAAGAGTTTTTCACATTAACAAAACCAGGTTAATGCAAGAATACATGAACTTTATTGCAATCAGCTGTTTGAAGCTCTTTAAAAAATTTGTAGATATTTTCAAAAACATTAAAAGCTTATAAAATATGTATAAAGTACATTCTGAAAAAGCACAATCTTAGGCTTGAATAAATTGTGATTAAAAATCTATAAAGTCGTAATAAAAGAAAATGATCAAATGTAAATAAAAGTTTTTATAATTTGCTACAGTGTACTGACATTGAACATTACCCGAGAGCTATGCTTTAGTGAATAAGAATAAAACTACACCATTTAAGTAACATTTTTTTAACTTGAAAAATGTAGATTCATAAATCAAATGAAAATTGTCTTCATCAGGACCTAAAATAAGAAAAATACAATCTCCCTTTAAATAATCTGTTTGATCTTCGGATAAATTTGTGGGGATGGTAATTTGTTAACCACTGGAGGTTTTCTTTTGTTACTTGAATATAAATTATATAGAATAAAGATAATCCAATTGTTTGTAAATGCTCTCTAAGCATTAAAAAAGCAGAAAAAGGAACAGCATTTTAAATCCCTGCCAATGTTTTTCTGCAGAAAAAATAATCCAAAACGTAAATAAAAAGAAGTCAAATTTGAATTCTTTTGATTTCGTAATGATAGGAATATAGGTTGTATATCAGGCAGATAAAAACGCTGAGCAGCAATACGGTACAGATATGATCACTCTGAATCAGAAGGCATCAGAAGCTTCTCATCAGCTGGCGCAGGCTCTGCTTGGCTTTTCTCCGTTGTGTGGGCTTGGATGTCATTAGCAGACTCTTTGTTTTCATTCTCTTTTATCAAAGCAGAAATATCCAAAACCGTCTGTGCGTTCTGGTAGTCGCTGTCCGTCTGGTTGGGCATGTTATGGTAGAGCTGCAAACAGGAAGTAACTTGGTTAGAGGAGGATAGTTCTAGACACAGACTGCATTTTTTTGTATGTGTTTTAAATGAAAATGTTAAAACTCAAGTGAAATTAGAGAAATAAAAGCTGTATGGGACCATACCTCCTCTTCTCTTTCCATCAGCTGGTACTCCATGAACGACACCAACTTGGAGAACGACGGACGATTGCACGGATCGAGGTCCCAACACTGGCGCATCATTTTATACCTGGAGACAACGAGCCCAAAGATCAAACTTTTAGTTTTATTCCAGGGTAGAAAAATTTTTAGAGATAGCTTTGTGTATTAAGTTAAAACCAGCATGACTTTGCAAAGAACTCTATAGGTTTATATGTAAATTAGCAACATCTGCAACTTTTAGATGAATTCTGTAATTCACCTAATTGTTGTTTTTATATTGGAAATATAAATTCATTAACAACTTCTTTAAGCATCAATTTTAAAGATGTTGTCTTTTTTGCTCCTGTGGATGGGGTGGGGGGTGGGGGACTGTGTCATTTAAAAAGAACATTTTCAGCCAGACTGTGAATCCCAAAGGTCCTGCCAAACTAACTACGTAGCTACAAGGGAACCCATTTTTGGGACCCCTGTGCCGGTCCACCGGTCTGGATAAAATACAGGGTTGTGTCAGGAAGGGCATCTGGATTAAAAATCTCTGCCAAACCACCTGTCTGCATCAGTGAAAGCTGGTTGGCTGCAGTAACCCCTGAAGAAATATGCCTAAAGGTGAACAACAACAACAACTGTGAATCCCAAAGATGTTATTAAGTGGCACTGAGCCCATAATCCTAGTGGTTGGATGGTTCAGTTGGCTGGGTGTAGGGCTGGCGTGCAGGAAACCAGGGTTTGCTTCCCAGGGGTGCAATGAACTTAATGTGGGCCAGTGTGGGTCATTGGGTAGGACCCTTCAAGCTAATGTTGAACTATGTAGCCACAAGGGGCCTCAGGTCTGGGTCTCCCTGTGCCGGTCCCCAGCCCAGATAAAATACAGGGTTGTGTGAGGAAGGGCATCCGGTGTAGAAAATCTCAGCCAAATTGGTAAAACCTGATTCACGGATGGGATGGGATGTGCCGAAAGGTAAACTATAATCTAAAACACCCACACAGACTCGCTGGCATGGTACGGACAGTCCATCTTGAATCCTTTCTCGATTAATGAATAGAATGTGTGGTCCACCTTCATGCTGGGGTACGGAGTAACACCTGAGAGCAGAAATGTAAGATTAGAGCAGGCATGTCTAAGGTCTGGCCCATGTTCAAATTTCAGTGTTTAAATTTCTAGTCATAAAATCAGTAAAATGCACCCCACAGCCTTTTGAAACAACTTTGTGTACAATTTCTTGATTGCGATTTGCTCAATTATTAGTCGTAAATCTGTGGCAGCAACCTGTTGCTACTTGACCTTCAGAGCCTTAAGGGCCAAACGAGAGAAACAGATATGTCTCTGTGATCAAAACCACAGTGGTTTGTACTTCTGAATAGGATTTTTGTTTTTTTTCTGTTCTCACGATTTGAATTTAGAGCTTAACATTGAGCATATAGAGACTATTTTCAGTTTAAATGTCTTCAGTACTGTTCTGTGAAAATACCAAGTGAGAAGATCTCCCAAAGCAGAACGCCATAAGCCCAGACGTCACTCTTCGTGGTGTATATCCCCTGAAAGATGCTCTCTGGCGCCATCCACTTCACTGGCAAACGCACCTGAGGGGCAGGCAGTAATCTAATTTTTAAAAAAAAGTCCCAAAAGGGGGAAAACGCTGCATACATCATTTTTTGTGTCACTCACGTTTCCTCGCACAACATAGTTGGAGTCATTGTCGATGTCTCGGGCAAGTCCAAAGTCACCAATCTTGGCCATCCTTCCTTTTGCCAGTAACACATTTCGAGCTGCCAGGTCCCGGTGGATGCACTGCAGAAAAGAAGCAGCAAATGCCACAAAAACTCAACCTGAATCTTTTTCTCCAAAGTTTTCAAAGTACTGAAAAATGCAGAAAAACTAGTTTACTATGTCAGGTCAAAAGAGAAAAGATGAGTTATTAGTTAATGATTTTACTGATCCCATTCTTTATCATGTATTTATAATCAGTGTTTAAGGGTTAACCTGGGAATTTCATGTCATCTTAGCATTATGGGATGTTAAATCCAACTTTATCTACGTCCACATTTTTGACAAAGTACTGCTATCTGCTTTAGGAAGTAAGATTTGTCCCCTACATTCTTGGAGGAGAGGAACTCCATTCCCTTAGCCACTTGTAAAGCAAAAAAAAGCAGGTCATCAAAGGTGAGAGCATGCGGGTCCTCTGTCTGATCGTCGGCACTCTCAAAGATTTCAGGGTCTGAAAATGAAAAAACAATACTTGTTTTAGTTTAAAATATTTTCACATTTGTTCTTTCTTCTCTCATGTGTCTCACCTTCACAGGTGTCATTTTCAGAAGAACTGATGGAGAGAAGGGCGATGCTCTCCTGCCCCCTGGTGGATGCGCTGTGCATGGGGACATAGTTGTCCATGGTTGTGACAGGCTCACTGAAGAGACAGAACAGTTTTGTAATTTGTAAACTATTCTTAACAATTTTTGTCTTAATGTTTTTTTGTGTGGATCTTTTTGACAAAGATCTTTTTGTGTGGATATTTGTCATTATTTTGTTATGAGTTGTTCTCTTAACTTTGCATTTATTCATATTTATTTCTTAGAGATTTAGGTTGTTATTTGAATTTTTACTGAAATTAACAAGTATAGATTTAAGCAGAAAAGTGCCACCCCTTTTTTTGCTCCAATTTGCCGTTGTACCAATACAAAAGCTAAAACACATTATTGCCAAAATGATTCATTATAAGAAAAGAAATACATTCAAATTAATGGATACATTTTATATGAATAACTTTTTTTAAAAATAATTAACCCTAATAATTTAATTCTAGCTTTTTTAAATTTTTTATTTGTGTTTTTGAGTTTGCAATCTGCATGCAGACAAATAGATCCCATATACCTGCATAGAGAATACATGACAATTGACCTAAATTGTGTTGTTAAGCATTGTGGTTGCTGCTTGTAATGGGCTATTTCCTTAACCTGGAAGTTTTCTTCAGATGCATCTTGCAGTAAATGTTCTTGAAACGGTCCTTGTTGAAGGCATCGGTCACAGACTTGTAGTAGCAGTTGCTGTTCTTCTTAAGATAGTTCAGGAGGTCTCCGTAACAGCAGTACTGGAAAATCAGGTAAATGGGTCCTAAACATAAAAACAAAACAAAAAACAGCTTTTGCATTTTCTCATAGGACACCCAATCACTTATTTGGCTTTCATCTAGACTTCGTAAACATACCTAGTTCAGTGCATGCTCCGAGGAGGTTTACGATGTTGGTGTGGTGGCCAATGTGAGTCAGCATCTTCAGCTCAGACATGAGAGCTTCCTTTTCAACCGACTGGTGTTTTTCTGAAAGGTGATACACATTAGTGAAATAAACTGTGACTGTTTGCTTGTCAGAGTCGAAACAACCACTGACCTTTCAGCATCTTAACAGCAACCTGCTGAGACACTCCTGGCTTGTTGATGCCATAAGCTGTAGCCTGGACCACCATGCCGAAAGCCCCAGAGCCCAGTTCTTTCCCTTAAGGTGATGTAATCAAACACCACAGCAATAAGTTGTATTGCAGACAAAAGGAATCTCGAAATATTATCATAAAAAAATGTATTTTAAATTTGTTTTTAACTTATTTCTCTCTGCGGGGCAGAATCACTTTATGCTCAATGTGCGATATTTTTCAGTCTCAAAACAAGAATAGGAAGTAAAGTAAAACCTTTAAGCAAAAAAAAGAAACAGTTTTTTGTCATGTTGATTTTTTTCATTATTAAGTTTCAATCTATTCAAATGTAGACGGAATTTCATGTGATGTTTTATGTAATATGGGCAACCGATATCCCTAAATTATTAATCAAACTCACTGAATAATAATAACAGATGTATCTGTGGTAATTACCTCTGATCTTTTAAATTCACTAAAATATAATCAGTGATGAAAAATAAGAGTGAATTAAGTTAGGTAATTTGTGCTGTTTGAGTCCAATTTAATTTGAATTTTTAATTGATTTTGATCTGAACGGGGACATTGCACATTAAAGTACATTTCTGTAAATACGCCAGTGCTGGCTGCAAAACTAACTTTCAACTGTAGTACCGGCGAAAGGTGTTGTTTGCCAACAACAAATACCAAAAACACATAAAATCAACCATAAAAATGACAAGTAAGACAAAAAACACAATTATCAAATACTTCTTATAGAACATTTTAAATATTACTTTCTTGTGTGTTTCTGATATAAATATTCTGGCAAAATTAGAAATTTGTTTAGATTAGTGAGTCTGTTTTTCAATACGTTTAATTTCTCTCATGGTTCATACCCAGTTCCAGGTTCTCCCTGGGAAACTCCCAATTCTTGTTATACTCAAAGTCCTTGAAGTTGATGTAGATATAATCATTGTCATTGGGCCCAACCATCTGGATCATCTGAAGCTGAGGCTGGTACGGCTGTTTCTGTTGGAACCAAAGAGGGTTGGATTTAGTGGTCTTTCATGTGTCTGACCAAAAACGTGTTAATGTGTGAAACAAACCTTCTTTTGGACTAAGAAGATGAGCGACACTACAACAATGGCTAAAGCCAGGAGCAGAACACCAATTCCAACTTTTAACGGCATGATGTAGCTGTTATCAGGATGGAGAAAGCCTAAAAGGACAAACAGCAGTGATTATTTCTGCCAGCTATAGTGCGACTGGTGTTCTGCCGCTACAGCTGTGTTACCTGTAGATGGTTGGGGGGGGGGCTGGCATCTGCAACCCATACGTCTGGTCACACCAGCTTCCAAGCGAGTTTGTCACGCAAAACTTTACAAGCGGTACTGCCGCCTTGTGTCCGTTCAATGACTTGTTAATTTTTGTGACACACAGTTCCTCAGGGTTTTCTTCATAGCCTTCGTCAACCACCTTCCAGGATGAGTTTGTTTTACAGCTGGATCGACACAAACAGGCACTTTTAATCACCAATTCTAGAGTGACCTTCAAGACTACAGCGACAAATACCTGTCATTAGAAGATTCGCAGGATAGCCATGTGAAGTTTACTGGTGGAACACTTTCAACCACATAGGTGAGGGAATTATCACTTCTATCAAGTCTGAATTCTGGTATGTCTGTAAGAAAATCTGATTACAGGCACTGCAAGATATTAATTTTAGAAACTAAACAAACTCTAACAACGATGAAGGTGGTACATACCTGCAACACAAACTTTGATCTCTTTTGTTTCCTTTTTTCCTGCAGCTTCAAGAAATAACTTATAGATTCCTGATTTTTGGAGATTACAAAATTTCACAGTCCTGAAAAGCAGTTTTGTAGTTATTGCTTACCTCAGTTTTTTTCCAACTTTGTTTTTTAATTCTAGACATTGTCCCTGTATTATTAATAATACATTTTACTATCCAACTATATAATTAACTTTATTTTGTTTCTTAAAAATAAATTACCTGTGCTTTGTTTCCCAAGTCTCCGTGCATTTATTAACATTCCCATCGGGATCCTCCCAAGAGCAAAGCTGGAGTGTAGGGTGGTAGGAAAGCTTTGCTTCCAAACAAACACCAGTTTTTTTCTCAGCTAACACGTCCAAACGTTCATCCAGCTGAGCAGAAATGAAGCCTTCAGCTGAGGAGACACAGAAACCAGTCAAAGCATTTGAAGCTAAACTGTTCACCAAACGTCATTTGACTCAAAATGCGATGCTCTACTGACCCAAAACCTGGACATGAAAAGATTTGTCCCTGCCGTTCAAGCTGCAGGTGTAGGTGCCACTGTGCTTCTCACTAACTTTTGGGATGGACTGGTAGGACCGCTTCCAATAATGGCTATCATCTATCAGGCACATCTGGAAAAAAAAGTAAGATTATTAATAAAGCAATAAACATGTAGCATTATAGTTTTATTCCCATCTAAGGAATATAAAAATGGTTGATTTTCTTCCTCTGCAAAGTGAAGGGAATTTGGTCACCTCTTTGGTTTGGTCATTTTGGCATTTTAATGAGTTCAGGTTCAGTTCTTCCCCGTCTTTCCTCCAATCAGGATAGCTGTTGTGGTCCTTAATTTTGCAGCAAAGCAGTAAGCTGTCTCCGGGGCTCAAGGTCACATTAGAGACAGTTTCCTTTCCACTGAAATCTGAAAAATACAAAAGGCTCAGTTTATCATAATTTTCCCATGTTGACTGTGAACATTTAACCTTTTACCTTTGCATATTATCAGCTTTCAGAAAGTTATGTTTGCCAGTATTACTGTGGCTGTGTTTGTATTGATTTATTTACCATAGTCATACAGTTGTGTGCATTCTTGTCCTTCTGTGTTGGTGGCACAACACATCAATTCTTTGTCCTCTTGGTCAGATGTTGACACCTTGCTCATTGCCTTTTCACCCGTAACACTTTTACCTTCCCTGCCTCTGTTTAAAATAAAAGGGCATTTCAGAAAATTCTGCGGTATTATCACAGCTGTTTGTTGGATGTATTTGTGGCTGACATCTTACTTTGACCATTCAAGTTGTGGCTTGGAAATATCTTCAGAAATGCACAAAAATCGGGGAGATCTGTTTGGTTCATTCACGTCAGTCAGCAGCAATTGTGGTTTGGTGGGACGTTCTATAAGAAATGTAAAAGATCTTAGTTATCATTGTTGAAAATTAAATAAAGTAACTAAAAATGAGTCACTGAGCTATAAAAATTCATGCTCACTTTGCAGAACATGAAGGACCACAGTCTTGGTCATATTGTTACCAGAACAAGTCAGAGTGTAATGGCCTATGTCTGGCATCACCATGAAGTGAGTCTTGTTCCTAAAATGATTTGGACAAAATTCACTTCAGATTATAAAGAAAGAAAATAGAGAAGACTCATCTCATGCAGAGTTTACTTACGAGGTCATTGTTTCATTTCCTCTGACCAATTTGCAGTCAGGAGAACCAGAGAGGCCATTGACGTTGACGTTCAGCTCCTTACCGTGTAGCATCGGCATACGGACGATACCAGCAGAATTCGGAGATATGTTTAAGCATTCTGTCTGAAAGACAAGATTCAACAATGTGGGATTTTAGACACGAACAATAAAAACAAACTTTGAACTATTTTATATGTTTCCACTGCTGCTCTTACCTGAATACTTGGCACACAGACGTCATTCTCTGCCCCAACGATGCAAAGAGCTCCAAGAAAACACAGCAAGAGAGAAGCTAGGACAGAAGTGGCAACATCTTCTCATTATTTATTTATTTTACGATTTTGTTCATAATCACTACATAAAGTAATACTTGTAGAATAATACCTGTATAGGCTCAGGTCCAGACTTGAAATCAGACTGTGTGTTCAGATCCATTTTTATTCAAATCAAGTTTACATTTACCATTAAATTTTGCATTAACTCTGCAATGTTATAAGAAATTATAAATACTTGATGGGGCCCTAAATCATCATAGGTCCACACAAGTACAAATAATCACAACTTGGGCACATTTAAATTGACAGATTTATAGTCACGATTTAATTTAAGAACTGTTTTGTTGTTAGAAAAAAAAAAACATTGACAAAAAGGTGGATTTAATTATCAGTTGTTTGTCTGTTCAATTAGAACAACTAAGATGAACTGAAAAGGATTCAGTTTTAAATTTTAAAGTAAAAAAAGTGTAAAAAAAATCACCTATGAATATAAAATAACAATACAATCTTTAAGTTACAACTTTATTCAAACTAGATCATAAACTAACTGAGATGGGATTCATTTGGAGAACTAAAAATTTATTAAATGTAATCTTTTATTCATGTAAAAAATGACAGATTTTTTGGAGTCATTCCAGGTGATATTTGATTTAGTTCTTAATGTTTTATTTAATACTTGGAAATGTAATATTCACAAGAACAGGTTTTCAAAAATCAAACTCCTCTTTATTACGCTTCAAAATGATATTTGCTTTTATTTGATCTGACCTAAATTCATGTAGAGTAACAAAATAAGAACATTTTCCACTTTTGTTTTTGATAGGCTAATAAGTTGAACTGGAATTTCTATAGGCTAGTGTTTAATAATTCTTGTTTTTTTCACTTCCCTTATATTTATTTGATCTTAATATTTGAGTAAATCATCAGTGGTTGTTAGTAAAGTTTAACAGGAGTCTGTTTTTTCATGTTTTTCTTTGACTGACTGCAAAAATGGTGGATGTAATATTATTAAAAATGTGTTAAAGTTGGACTTTCAATCAAATCGGGAATTAATAAATAATGGATGAATAATTACTGCTAGTAATCACTGAATAATGTTTTGGGTAGTTTTTTGTCTGATCTGGTGGTCTTTAAAAGACTTTTGGGCTGAAAAACCATGACTCTATCTGGCAACAATATCTATCTGCCAATTACTGGCAGAGATTAGATGATGATTCAAAGCAATTTTTAAAAAGTGGTCAAATGCAAAAAGTGATTCGAGGGGCTGTGGAATATGGAGGCATTATGTAGCATAACCGCCTCCCGCATGAAAATGCAGACTGGAATTGAATTATGCTATACTTTTTGAGGGGGATGTGAAAATGAAAATGCAATCCCCTCTTTGCATTTTCGCTTTAATTATGTCACCAAGTGTGCGATGTTGAAGAAGAAAATGAAAAAGCATTGTAAAGGATTGATTTTTAGTTTTCATTTCATGCAGTAACATTGAGAAAAAGAAAAACCATGTCTGTTAATCCATTTTAATTGTCAGATTAGATATTTTTGATTGAATTTTGCTACACATTTACTAGAGAATTTGTCAATGTCAAATACCATTTTCTTTATCATTTTAATTAAGTGATAGAATGAACTGTGTTGAAGAAGAAAAAGAAAAGACGGTTTGGCGGATTGCTTTTTAATTTTAATTTTGAGTCAACGAATACATCTTCAATTTGAATATGAAAAGGCATTTCTGGCATTGACTGTTATTTTTAGTAATGTTACTGAGGCATTTCTGGGCATTGAATTTTATTTTTAAGCACTTTGGTCAGCCTCTGCTGTTTTTAAAAGTGCTTTATAAATAAAGTTGACATTGACATTTCATATATGTAATGCTTTCCTAGTAGGAATAATGTATATTGTATAAAATACATTTCTTTAATGTGATTTCAGTTTTTAAAAGCTTATCAAAACATTTGGATTCTTGACGTTGTCTAAAAGTGGACTAATAAATAAGTTATTTGATGTTTTACCCTATTGGTAAGGATTTGAAAAAACAATAAATACAAGCACTGCAGAGGGCCCCATGTTATTCTTCACCTGGGGCTCCAAAACTGCTAAGTCCGCCACTGACCATAATCCCCAAATGTATAGCAGTACTCACTCGCATTTGAAGCTATCTTGATCCAAGTCATCTTGCTCTCTGTTATTGGGGTCACATATTATTCTGAGGGGAGCTGAGTTGCGGATTGTCTGCGTGCAGAAGTGTGCAACTGTGTTTTAACAGAGGAAGTATCTATCTGGCTGGAAATAACGCCTCACTTGAAAAAAAAAACTGTTAAAAACACACCCTTAAGTATTAACACGGCAGGGGGTGTTTTTTGGAGCTTCTGTTCTTGAAGACTGTTGCATTGTTTTTTTTTTTTTTTTTTTTTTTTTACAGATTCAGAAAACATTATGAAAGACTTTTATTTTGAAAAATAAAAGTGTTACTAGGTTTTAATCTTATACATATTTGAAAAGTTAATGTCCTCACAAACATTACATTTAGTAAAAAATCATGAAAAACAGAAAAAAAATACATTGAGTGTTTTAAATTAGTATTAATTTGTCATTTTGTTTGACTTTGTGGTTTCCAGTTTTCTTTGTATATTCCAACCTTACAATAATAACATAAATTATTACTATTTTTAGTTTTGAACAGCTGAACATACATTTTTTTTGTCTAACTGGATGTGCTTTTAAATGTCTGATTTTTTAAGATGAAGCATGCATTTGCAGAAGGTGAACGGTACCCAGAATGCAAAGGCATGTTAGCTGCAGCTTCGCGGCCAGACTGGAGGCTCAAAACAACAACAACAGGCTACTTTGTAGGGGCAGCAGCTGCATGGATAGCCCGGAACCCCGAGCATATAAGCATCTTTTCCTCAAATCGAAATACACCCTTGCTTTATAATGTAAGTGTCGCTAAAGTATGGCTTTTTTCATCGGCTAAAGCAAATTAAATTTAGTGTTTTAGAGGAAAACTGTTCAAAGCTTGCTAGCTAGCACGCTAGCTCCCTGCGTCTCTATGTTCGAGTGTCTTCCGGCAGCAGTGGCGGCAGCAGCGGTGCCATGAACAGTGGACTTCCACCCTCAGCTGCTCCGCTTGGGGGTGCCGGACTACCTAATGTTAAGGTGAAGTTTTGCCGCTACTACGCGAAGGACAAAACGTGCTTTTATGGAGACGAATGTCAGTTCCTACACGAGGATCCGTCCTTGGCAAACCTGCCTCTTCACGGCGGCGGAGGTAGCCCGGTTCCCTTGTCAATGGCCGGTAGCGGAGGGACGCCAGCGGTGTACTCCATTGGCGGCACGGCGACAGTCAGCGGAGGGACCGTGGTATCAAAGAAGAGCGAAACGGCGGGGCCTGCGGGCACGTCCCTGGAAGGGCAGCTGCTAACCAGTGAGTACAAAACAGTAACCCCTCGCACAAGATTGCTGACTGACTTTACCTCATGGCCCAGCGGGGGAATTTCGTAATATAGCCCGAGGATTCTGTTCGGCCTCTTTTACAACAAAACAACGTGGTTTCTGTTTGTCTGCAGAACCTTAACCCTTCGGCTTGCTGCTTGACATTTCCGCTGTTAAAAACTGATTTGTGAATGATTTAGTCTTCACATCAATAGTAAGCCACATATAATAACATAGTGAAACATACTCTTTTAGCACAGAGGCCTGTTGTTTATATGACAGCTGTGACTGCATGGACGCTAGCCTTTTGCGCTCTAGCCCGCTCTAGCCAACAACTATTTACCAAAGTAGCTTAAATTGGTCAATTAAAAAACGAATAATCATTTTAAAGTAAAAATAGCCAAAAAATAGCCAAATTACACTAAAATGTGGTGCTGCTCCCTGTTAATCCATGTTGTTTTTCCCATGTTAGCCTACGAATGCTAGCTGTCCACGGGGCTTTGTTTTGACTCTGCTATCGTGTTTTTTTTGCAGCGTGAATAAACAGATAGTTCGCAAAATTTTGGTAAAAAATCCACTAGAAAAGATGCACACACGTAGTTCCACATTAACTTAAGACACTAATGGCTATTTACCATTTATAAGTTTGCTTTATCTTTTGGATCGACTTTTTTCAGGTAGGTGTTCTGAGTGAGGACTGTTATTTAATTTACACGCTTCATAACTAGCTCTATGGCTTTTCAACAACACTACTTTAAAGCAGGTTTACAAACCTCTATTTGGTTTAAACCCTTTTCATATAAATCTATCTCCACTGATAAATGATGTCTTTTAAATGTCTGTCTTTCTCAGTCCCGGGGATGGAAGGTGCTACTCTGAGTGATGCCAACCTTAACAACTCCTACTTCAGCAGCAGCTTTATTGGGGTCAATGGGTTTGGAAGCCCAGCAGAGTCAAAATACTCAATGATGCAGGTACAACTTCATCTGCTTCTTTTGCAGACTGCATGCATGACCATTTCTGACATAATATTAAAAGGCGGCATGATAACACTGGATAGACTGGCTCATTCTGTGTTTTTAATAAAGAGTTATTAAACTAGGCGCAGGGGGAAACAATCTAACAAGGTTATGATAATTTGGTCCATATGAAGTGTTTAGAATCAGGAGGCTACACGTTTCTCAAAAAGGCATCATAGCTACATTGCAATGTTGTTAACATAGACTTAAAGTCCCACGCCCATCATCTTTGGATCAATTTTAAAAACCTTCCAATTGGTCTTTTAATTATAATTATGCCATTTTTAGGCAAAATTAAAAAACCTACGTCCTTTTCTGCAGATTGGTAGCAGTTCATGAGAGATTTGCCTCTGAGTTGTTGGTGAGAGTATTGGGGTGGAGTAAGCCTCCACTCATTTCCCGTCATGATTTTGATTACACTCTTCCGCTAGCATAAAGCCCTACACAACGTCTTCCTGATTCACCATAATTTGCATAAATAAAATACTTAGAAATGCAGATTTAGTGTTCACTTTTTAATATATGTCCTCCATCATGAGAAAAAAGCTACAAGAACATATTAAAACACTTAAAACACAATTTTTATTGCAGTGGGTCTTTAAGGGCCAAATGTCAAGTGGTAAAATGAAACCTTTGAGTTGTTGGTAACGCACTTTTATGTTTGTTTACTTTGACAGAGGGAAGAGTTGACATCTTTTTGCTGAATTTCATAAAGATTTTGCATTTAGTGAAGTAGTACCCCAGTTGTCTTCACATGTTTAACTAGTTATTTACAAATCAATTCTAACAATTTCCATGAAAGCTCTCAGTGTGCGGGTGTCAGTCAAGTCATGTAATACACAAAAAGGTCAGCAGTTTTGATCTTTGATCAGGGTAGTTCCAGGATTGCTGACATTAAATATAAAGTTGACTTCTTGCAGAAGTTCTGAAAATGTTCATTGTGTCTAGAATCTGTTAACCACATCATCAAACTGTTGTTATTTTATTAGAGCCTTTTTAAACTCAAAATTGATCTTTTTGATCCTGTCTTTAGCGAATGACTACCAGCAGCAGCTCTCCAAGCCTTCTCAATGATGGTGCCAAGAACTTTAGCCACAGCACTCATGGTGAGATGCTTTGAGAGGCTGTCGGGCAGCAGATAACACTCATTTATTCAAAAATTAAAGCATTACATTCTCCAACCCATGTCTTTTTTGAACAGATCCAGTGAACTCTTCACCATCCTCACTGTTCAGTGATTTTGGTGCTCTTAGCATTTCCCAAAGGAGAAAGGCAAGTACATGAGCTTTCTTAATAACACGGGAGGTTTAAAATCAATGCAGTGTTTTTGTTTTCTTTTCTTCAAATGAACTTAAAACTAAGCTTTTTCCTTGCACTTTTCATTCTGAAGACAGTGGTAGCGTTCATGTTTATTTATTGCTCATGTCGTTAGGCTCCTAACCCGGCAGCAAGTGAATTCATCCCCAAGGGAACCCCTCGAATGGCTACAATGGTCCAGTCCGCTGTTCTGGCCTTCCCCTCGCCTCTCTTCGCACATCCTGGTCTCGGCAGCTCCTCCGCTTTGGGTCCTGGTAAGGGCTTTTTACTTACCGGTACTCATTAACAAATGATCTTGATTCTTTTGCCACTTGTTTTCACGATTTTTTTTTTTTCAAGCCGCAGAATTTGTTAAAAAATGTCTGAAGGAAAACATGATTGTCTGATAGCCATCTAAAGGCAGTACTATTCAGTTACAAATTGAGTTGGGCCAGATTGTTGAATATCAACACTTTTTTGGACACACATGCCTACGGTTGATAAAACAGGTAATTAACATAATGTAGAATTTTTACAAAATAAGGGCTCCCACTGGAACAGTGTTGTATCTGCAAACAGTGCTGGTTGCTCAAACATCAGGGATGTAGACAATTGCCAAAGAAATGTTATGCTGGCACATCAACTCACTTCCCACTACCACCACTAGATTTTTATCTGCAAGTTGAAATCATATAATGTTGCTGGCAAATATTTTATTGTAACCAATCATTACAATAAGACAGACATTTGTCTGCAGTCTTGTGTGATTCAAATTGCACTGAAGTAAGATTAAAAGTTGTTTTAAACAATCTGTGACTTTCATTGTGAATGATAGAAAACACAGCAATTTCATTACAATGTTGCATATTAACTTTATGACCACTAACAACAAATCTTACCGAAGACTGAGTGGTAAGAAATGTGATTTAAATTGCCTCTGTAAACCCCAGTTGCCTCTAAATTTTTATTAATTTGCATATATATTGCAAATATTGACCAATAGATTTTAATCTCAGACATAGATTGACTTAGCACTTTTTTTTTCCTTCCTACAAATAGTTCATTTAAAGGTTTCATTGAGTGTGCTACTCAATGAAAACATAATTCTACACTGGATTCTGGACCACTGTTGCTAGTTTTCATAAGTTTTATGCAAGAAGTTGTCATTTTAACTTGTCAGGTGTTGTCACTTTTATTTTTGAAGGGTTCAAAAGGGAAGTTTTTTTTTCTCTTTTTTTCATTGGTTCAATAAATATTTCTTCATGCTTATTGAAGCAGAGCAATGTTTTTAATACTTGATATACTAAATAATGATTTGGTGGGGAAAAAACCCTTAAAGTTCACTCAATTTGCTGCTTTCAAGGACCTAAGATGTGTGGGAAATTCTGCTTTGACTTTTAATGCCTAACCATTTTGAATTAGTTTTTTTACTTGCACTGACTTTATTGATTTTGTTCATTTTCCTTGTGTGGGTCTCAACCTCTTGATGCCTATTGATGCAAATATACATCAAACCACTTCTGCTCGAAATTGACTTTAATTTTGCAAAACCATAATTATTTTTTTCATAGCTGCAAATATGTCCAGGTGTCAAGGAGATGGGCATTTTATACGATGGAAGCAAAACAGTTTCTGCAATTTACACTTTTTACTCCTCTTTGTTTTCAGGCATGTCTTTGTCTGCAGGATCCTCTCCGCTCCATTCACCAAAAATTACACCTCACACCTCACCTGCCCCTCGCCGACGCAGTCACACCCCAAACCCTGCCAACTACATGGTGCCCACCACAGCCGCCGATCAGGGTGCACACATCATTCAGAAAGAGACTGTAGGGGGGACTACGTACTTCTACACAGACAACACCCCCGCACCGATGACTGGAATGGTTCGTGTTTTTGCCTATTTAGCCTGAATTACCAAGGCAAGAATTCATCATAGCTGTCATGCAGCCAGCCGTGTGCTAAGCTGAAAACAAATGAGGATTTTCGTTTCTCGATAAATAGGAAGCTTTGCTTTATGGTTTCACTACAGGTGTTTCCTACCTACCACATATATCCCTCCAATCCGCCCAACGTGGCCTACATGCAGCCAAAAGCCAACGCCCCGTCCTTCTTCATGGCTGATGAGCTTCGACAGGTACGGTTCGGCCGTCCTCTTTACGCGGTATCCACCTCCTCCCCCCCCTTTCTGGAGGAAATGTCTGATGCCATTTCCCTTTTGTCCCCCCCTCCCCTTCACCCCCCTCCCAGGAGTTGATAAACAGACATCTCATAACCATGGTGCACATTGACCACTCAGAAAACCCAGGTAAAATCAGTTATGGTGTTGACTAATGTAATAACTTATTTGTGGTTTCATATTAAAACCAAACAGAGTGTCACACGGAAAATTCTTTGCTTCTTCAATAGAGATATTATTGCAATAGTATGTTCAAGGCCCCGATACTTTAAATAAGTTGGAATTTTAATTTCTTTTGTTAAAATACTGAATAAAATGTTCTCTGTTGGGTAGATGTGCCGTCTGAGGTGGACAGCTACCACAGCCTGTTTCCTCTGGAGCCCCTCCCTCCACCAAACCGCATGCAAAAGACCAGCAATTTCAGCTACATTACCTCCTGCTACAAAGCGGTCAACAGCAAAGATGACATGCCTTATTGTCTGAGGAGAATACATGGTAAAGTACAGTCACGTGTTTAGCAAAAGAAATGTCCATACATTAAATAAATCTAATTGGTTGCATTACTTACTACAATGTATATAATAATGCAGTTTATATTTGACTGATTTAATTCTAAAACATGCAAAAGTTGATTTATCTTTGGAACGGAGTGTGGTGGCAGATAGGTGTTGATAATCCTGCTCCATCATCCAGTCGTGAATGTTTGGAACTATTGACAGGTTTCCGCCTGGTTAACACCAAATGCATGATGCTGGTGGACATGTGGAAGAAGATTCAGCACTCAAACACTGTAACGCTGAGGGAGGTCTTCACCACCAAGGCCTTTGGAGACCATTGTGAGTGTGTGGCTGTAGTTGACTGTGTTTGTCTTTATGAATATATCATATTTCCGCATTTTCCCTCCCATTAATTTAGTTTTATTTTGTCTTTTATTCTGTAATCTCATTATAGAAGTCTAGTAATGTGAAAATGTATCACTCTGCTTTTAAAGTATATATTTTTTATTAAAAAGCCAAATAAATTGCCAATTTTAAAATTACAGGTCAATCCCAGCTAAAAAGAACAGCTAAGTAAATATTTTATTAGATTTTTATGTTTGGGAGAGTAAAAAAACGCAAAGATAACAATGTTTTAGAGCCCAGTGTCATTGTACCAAGAATAGATGTTTGCAACTGACAAACTTTCAGACATTTAACATTTTCCTGGCTGTACAAGGTCAGATTATGTCTATTTTAGAATTATTATCATTTTAAAACTTTGACTCAACCTTTTTGATACTGAAGGAAATTATTTTGGCACTGTAGATGAAAAAAAAAAAAATCAAAATCAAATTGAAAACTTTCCTTTCAAAGTAAAGTATGTTTGATATAAGAAGAAGGAGAAAAAAACAAAAAAATGTGTACATATATATGTACATAACACCTGAATTATTCATATTTTTTCGTCACATTTTTGCCAAACTCTGCACATTAATTAAAAAGATGCAATGATTTATGATCGTTAATTAAGTGGACAGTAAATAATTCCAGACTCTTAGTCTTGCAAATGTTGTCATAGAAATGCAAGCGTTTCAGTTAAGCTCCAACAGTCTGATTAATATTCCTGTAGCTCCGTTTAGATGTTAGGAAAAATTTGCAACGCGATAATTTGCTTGTTATAGTCCATACACACATTCAAGAGGAACTGTACACAACTGGACGCACAAGCTTAGCATTTGAACATATTGATGGGAAAGAGCTGGATAATTAATGGAATACTTAGAAGATGCTCTATAGTCTTTTATTCACAAATAATCTTAGCAAAATTACAATTAATCATTCGATTTTTTTTTTTAAATAAAAATATTAACATCAAAACATTTTTGACCGTTATAATAATTGCTAGTTGCACCTTCAGTGAATTATTGCACGATATGTTTTAATGAACTCTTGGCGCAGCTGAAGAGGTAGAATTAGATAAACAAGAACTAAATGTCTATAGAAGTCTGGAAGTGGACCCTTCATGAGAGCTGTGTGTATTTAAGAGTTGAGCAAACTTCAGTAAAGCAAATGCAACACCTAAAGGGGGGGGGACTTTCACAGTGATGTGTTAGAGATAACTGTACAGAAAACAGGAATTTTGCGGTGTCTCTGCTGCGAAATGTGAATATTACAACATCTGAAATATGAGGCCTCTAACAATACATTTTACTGTCTCTTTCTGTAACACCATGATTTCTTAGACTTAAGGAGGAAACACAGTCTTTGTCACAGAACTATTAAGGAATATCGGAGATAATTTGTAGGGAATTTCTGAGGGATGTTTTTTTTAAATTTCCCATCCAGCAATACAAACTAATATGTTTTTTCCTCTTTCTGTCCTTAGCGCTGGTCTTCTCCTACGACTTCCATGCAGGTGCAGAAACGATGTTTAGCAGACATTTCAACGACCCATCAGCAGATTCTTACTTTACCAAGAGGAAGTGGGGTAAGTCGGCCTTCTTCCATCTTCGGTCCAAAATAACAATACGGTCACCATGCAGCGCCACAGCGTTTCACAAGTCTACGCTTGCTGGTGTGTGCATGCTCATGAGCTCATTGTCACCTAGCTCCTTGTGTTTGCAGTATCTCATCAGTGTAGCCTGTTGTAATGCACAGCAAAAAAGACACATTTTCAGGCTTAAGAATACATTCTTAGGAGTTTGTTGACATCTGATATGGTTGAATCTTGACGGTTAAGATGCATCTTTGTGAAAGAGACATGTGAACTTGGAGGAAACTGTGGCTGAAACCGATTCTTTGGCAGGTGTTGCTGTTTTTGTTGGCTGAAGGAATGACAGATAGAGGAAGCAAAGGCTTTCAGCTGTAGGTGTGTTTTTCAGCAAAGCTGATGCAGGTTTTCATGTGCAGGAGGCAAACATTTCTTTGATTAACCCCAATGGACGTAACACAAGTCGTTCAAAAGGGTTCCTGCCTCAGCGTGCCACTAGAGTTTATTGACTGACATTGCCCAATTCTGGTGTTGCTCATGACTGCGCAAAAAGAGGTGCACAAACCCATAAATTACATGTTTTCTAGTTTTAGAAATGTTTCTATCTCAAGATTGGAAATAAAATTCAAAATTGGAAAGGTTGGAAATAATTATGTATAAATCTGGATTAAAGCCAAAGATTGCTTCTATTTTTTTTGTAAGTGAGACATTTTGAAAGTTTATATATTGCAAATAAAACTTGCATTACAAAGGAAAAGCTCTTATCATTGCTGCATTCATCAGAGATCAGTAATTGACAGATTTAATCCAACTGGAAGGCGTTTTAGGTTCATCTCAGGGATGTTTTTCACCATCGCTTAACCTTTGAGAAGCAGCTTTTTGATGAAGATAAGCTTGCAGAGGAAGCTACCGACCGTTTGTGGGTTCGTTCATTAAAATGTCTACACTGTCTGCTCTTAAGTGATAAAGCCTTTTTTTTTTTTTTCTTCTTGTTGTCAGGGCAACACGAGCCACCCCAACCACGGCAGCATGCAGGTCTGCTACCCGAGTCCCTCATCTGGGCCTACATTGTCCAGCTCAGCTCAGCGCTGCGCACCATCCACACTGCTGGCTTGGCCTGTCGGGTCATGGACCCCAGCAAAATTCTGATCACTGGCAAGACGAGGTAGACACGACAATTCTGGGTTTAAAACCAAATTAATCATAGGAGTTATTGCTTGCTACTGCATATGTATGCTTTCAAAGTATCAAACACAGATATTGTGTTTAAGGAGGATTCATTATTTCATGTTTTATTACATTACCCCAGCAAACTGACTTTTTTTTTTTTTACTGTTGCATGTTTATTAGCAAATATTTGTAATGTTTTAGTCTTTTGTTGTTGTTTTGTAACACACAAATCATATATTGAACCGAAACAAAACTGTGACCCAAAAATTGAGGTTTAAACAGAATCCTCTTTTTTTTTTTCTTATTTAAAGTAGATATCATAAACGCTGTCCAAAGAAGATTTCATTACCTTTGTATGGCGGAAATGCACAGAAACGCATGCCAACAGTCTTTTATTTTGAAGGTTACGGGTGAACTGCGTTGGGATTTTTGATGTTTTGACGTTTGACAACACTCAGAGCAATCATCTTGCCCTGATGCCACAGTACCAGGTACAGTCTCTAACTACACTCTGTGCTATTATAGTTTTAAAACCCCAAAGATGTTTATCTTTTTCATTGCTTTCATTTCTTGTGTGTTTCCTTCTGCAGCAAGCAGATCTAGTGTCTCTGGGCAAGGTGGTCCTGGCTTTGGCCTGTAACTCTCTGGCTGGAATTCAAAGGGAGAATCTGCAGAAGGCGATGGAGCTGGTGTCTTTAAACTACTCCTCAGATCTCAAGAATCTCATCCTGTAAGGGTGGCAGGGTGCACATGTGGTCAGCTTATAGTGAGAGATATTTTGGAATCTCCTGTAGCTGTACTTCATTAATCAAATACTTCATTTATTTAAAAAAAACAACAACTATAAGCTATAGTTATAAGGAATATTTTGAGGGTTAAGCAGATCAGAAATAAAGATTTGATTTGTTAAACCACTTAATTTTATTCTGAATTAACAAACAAAAAATCTAACTTTCCCAAGGAGCATATCAAGCGTTCAGTTTAAATAAACATTGGTTTAACGGCTTAGCAACGTGAAAAGTGTCTGGCTGAAATTGGTTTGGTGGTTACTGAGGGGCTTAACCACAAAGAGAGACAAGACTTCAAAACATAATCTAAAAGAAGGTACTGCTTAACCAGAGCAAAACAAAAGCTTAGTGTGTTCATCTGTCAGTTTGAGTTGACGTTTTGCTACGGTTTCAACAGAATCAGAGTCTCATTTAGGGGAGTTTGAACTAAAGGTATGTTTAATTAAAAAAGCAAAGATAAATACATGGATGGTAGCTTTTAATTCACTGACTCAACTGTGAAAGTTTATAGTTATTTTTGGATTTGTTATTTTAGGAAATCAACTTGTGTCCTATGATTTTTGAATGTCCAACTAGTTTGATCAGTGAAAAGTGACTACTGTACTTGTTTCTGGATTTTGGCTTCATGCTCCATCTCATCTCAATAGAAGGTTAAGGAGAATTTGGTTAAAGGTTCTAAATATGTTTCAGCCAAATGTAGATAGATTTAATTATCTGACCACTTGAGTGGAAAAATTGTGGTTGTGCCGCTGTTTAGCAATACTAATATAGTTGTTGTATAGTGAGGTTGTAACCCTGGGCTCACACTGCAGCCTCTCTTCATCCATTGTGTTAAATGACCAACATGACACTCTACCGCACACTTTGTGACTCCTTGTCAGCGGAAATGATGTCATGTTTACACCACAGCGAAAACAGCGAGTTCAGAGGTAAATAGGTTTTATTTTGAAAAATTGTCCAGATGGACACTTTACACTCGTGCGCATGATTTCTGGTTTAGGCCGTTCGAAAAAGTGTTCCGGCTCACGCCGGAGAGGCCGGACCGGCCCGAATGCTGTGTGACAGCCTCTTGCACTTTAAAGTTATGTAAAGAATCCAGCGGCCGCACCGGAGCTGGACTGGATGCAGTGTGAGCCCAAGTCTTTTGGTTTTTATTAAATGTTAAATATAGACACAAAAAGAATGGAAATGCACGCAACAAGACCCGAAAACTTTCCTAAAATATCCATTGAAGAATCTATAGACTTGAGAACAAAGTATATGTTTGATTAGAAAAGTGAACAAATGAAAGTCACAGACTTCTTAATTTTTATTTTTTTTTTAAGATACCTAGGGTCTGGTTAGTGTTGTGTCTTTCTGTTGATGGGAAGACTTGAAGCCCAAATTCAACAGAAAGGAGACACTTGAACAGATGGACAGTTTTTCAGCTGGCTGGCACTGAGTCCTGACCTAAGTCTGATCCTCTTTCAGGGACAATCTCCTCACGAGTCATGTGTTGAATTTTGACCAGGTTGGTATGACGCCGCACTCCACGTTTGAAGGGGCAGCTCCCAGCTGGCGAGTAAAACACCAGTCTGAAAAGACGACTTTGACTGATCCAGTATTCAGTTCAGGGCCTGTCGTCTCTGCGTTTTGTTAAAGCTTTTCAGCTAAACTCGAAATGTTGTCAGTGCTGTTCTCAACTTCCTTGTTTGTTGATAGGACGAGACATTATTTAGGTTTAAGTGCATAGGAAATGAGCTCTGTAATCTAATGAACCAGATCATCAATTTAGATCTTTTAAACATATCTGTAATCTTTTCAGCAAAAATACTCTACTTTTTAAATATAAATATGATCCCTCATTCACATAAAATACCTTTTATGACATCCATTAAAAACAACAAAAAAATCATTTTATTTCATCATTTTCATTTACAACTTATTTTTCTAAGCTCTGAAAAGTAATAATTTGACTTTTTGCTTTTCAGTTCACACTTTTTCTTACTTGTTTTTTCTTTTTACTTTGCTAAAGTTTAAAATCATGTTGATTCATTTTCACTGCTTGAAGATTTTCTTAATTTATCTCAAATCATGCCGCTTTAATGTATGGTACAGATTAAAAAAGGATTTTTCAAGTTTCAGCATCACTTCTGAAGTTCTATTCGATTTAGGCTTAACTGTAAAGGCTGAAAGGTTTTCACATGGAAGAGGCTGAAAGCTGCTTCTGGGAGAGATGAGAGACTTTTGTTTTGCTGTCCTCCAATGTTCTTCTTCTGGTCTTTTTTGTGTTTCTGCAGGTACCTTCTGTCTGAGCAGTCCCGCCTGCGAAGTGTCAATGACATTATGCCCATGATTGGAGCTCGCTTTTACACCCAGCTGGATGCTTCACAGATGAGGAATGATGTAATCGAGGAGGACTTGGCCAAAGTAAGAAAGCTTTTTTGTGTGCTGGATTCTGTTGCTAGGCTGCTAGTTTTTTTTATACAGGACACATACAGGATGCTGTACAGCACGCTTCTTGAATTTAGTTCCTTATATTAAGGAGCAACAGTGTCAAACAACTGGTCTTAAGCCGTCACATTTTCTTATTCTTCCACCAACATTCTCCCTCCAAAAGTCTCTCTCTTAACAACCTAAAAGGATAAAAAAAATAATTCTTTAACATTTAAGAATCGTATTTGTTTTATTTCGTAGGGTTCATAAATTAAAATCATCAGCTTCTCTTATTAAAAGTGGAGCGTGGAAGTTTGCTAAACCTCCAAAATGTTGAACAAATAAAATCTAAAGGATCACATTTTCACTTTTACATTTTAATGAGGATAACTGAGGTCTTTGGGGGATTAGGTTTAAGTTCTAAATCTATTGATTGTTCGCACTGATTAAATAGAGGCTGCTGGAAAGGTTTTGTAGAGAAGTGACTTCCAAAAAGGAATAACTTTGAAGAGAATCTGTGTTTAGTCAAAAGCAGACGTGGCTTGTATGAACTGAGAAATAGTTGTAATGTTGTGACCTTGTTCATTAAGACAGGATAACGGAATAATTCGTGACCTCACCTTTTACTTTTGTTTTACTTTAAACCGGATAAATGATAAAAAGCTAAACTTGAGGAATTGTGAAAGTAATTAACAGAATTTGACAAAGTGTTCATTTTTTTATGATCTTTTGCTTTTATAATGAGATGATCAGCAGGGACGATTAAAAGCTTAAGTTTTAGACGTATTGCATGCATATCCTTCAGTCTCCATAAACATGTTTTAACGGGAGGTACAGCACCTGTTCCCTGCATATTTTTAATATTGAAACAAGGTGACATGTTGTAATTGGGAGTAAATTTCTTAGTCCACCGTTAAAGTCCCATTCTGATCACCTTCTGATCTATTGTAAAAGTGGTCTTTTAGTTATGATTATTTCGATTTTAGCAAAAAAGAAAAAAAAAAGTCTTTTTTTTTTAAGACGTCCTTTTTGCAGAGCAGCAATAGTTTATTAGAAATTCCCTTCTGAAGCAGACACGGATCTACTGCTTTATAAATGTGTTCAAGAAAAAAAAAATTACTCGCCGTTAGGGGATTAATGATGTGGTCAGGGTGTAGAAAATTAGTCTTTAAATATATATGACACCAAAACCTTGTCAATCCCAAAAAAAATTCTGACGCTTAATTGTGGTAAAATGTCACCTTGCATCGATATTCTCATAAGGTGTTTTGTGCAACACCGATTCAAACCTCAATGGTTATTTCTGGAAAGAAAACTTATTTTCAAATATGATGTGTAAGATCTGTTTGACTAAAGCCGTAGTTCAGACCCATTAAAAATCAAATCAAATCAAATGATGTCTATTTCTCCACACAAACCAAGCGGACCACAGAATCCACTTCTGATGTTTCTCTGTTCCACTCATGTCACCATGGGTACTCGGGCGTTAAAGCAGGACCAGCACACCCACAGAACCAGATTAAAGGCTGGTGAGGCTGCAGATCAAAATAGACCATTTCAGTGCAGAAGTTTCTTTACCACTTGTAAAAAAATAAAAAGAAAAAAAAGAAAAGAGACAAAAAAAAAAGGAAGTTAATTTTTTTAACATGTTTGGACAGAAGGTTAACTTCCACATCTTTCAGTTTCTGATAGTTTTAGAATTATTGCAAACTAGATTATTTTGGAGACGGTGTCGTAGCAAAAGCCTTCCTCTTTCACCTAAGGAGGATTTACTGCTTGTTGCATCATTTTCTGACATTCTGTTTGCTGCTTTAGAAATGAAGGCCTTCGGTTAGTACTGTACTTTATGTCAGAGGTCCCTGACATTTGGACCGGTACTGGTTTTTGGAGCAGTTGATTCCAGGCCACAGAGAAAAAAAACATGACTTTCCATTATATGTAAAAAAAAAAATCTCAACCGTATCCGACTCATGCATGACACACGTCAAGACGCTCGCTCACGTGTTGAAACTACATCTGCTACTTTCTTAAAGCAGCTGCTCCGGCCACTAAATGAGGCAAGAAAAGTTAACAAAACGTATTTGGAATGTATTTTGACACGGAAAAGAACCAGGGAGGAAACAGAAGAAAAGCCTTTGACTTCAAAGAAAAAAAGAGGAAAAACCAGGAGTTTCTACTAAAACGTTTTAAGCAGCTGCAGATATTTTACAGAGGATAAACTTTACTCTCTAAAGTTAAGGGAAGCTGGAGGCAAAGCAATGAATGCCTTCTTTAGCCTCACACAGGCTGATCAGAGAAACTGTTGTTAGATATAAAACCAGCCTGTGGGCTGACAAAAGTTTGTGATCCCTGCCTTATGTGAATCCTCTCATAGATTTTACACGTCTCTCTTTTCGCAGGAGGTGCAGAATGGCCGTCTCTTCCGCCTGCTTGCCAAATTGGGCACCATAAACGAGCGACCAGAGTAAGAACAGTTGCACATCCTGACGGTTTGCGCTTCCGTTTCCGCTCTGTAATCCTGCCTCGTTTCTGTCAGGTTTCAGAAGGACCCGACGTGGTCGGAGACGGGAGACCGCTACCTGTTGAAGCTTTTTCGAGATCACCTGTTTCACCAGGTGACGGAAACGGGGTCGCCCTGGATTGACCTCAGCCACATCGTCTCCTGCCTCAACAAAGTCAGTACAGACCGTTAGAGTTGAACGGATCATTGCTTATAATGGGAAAATGTCTTAATTTGACGATTAGTAAGACTGTCTTTTTTTAATTATTGTCAGACTATTTAGTCAAATTGTGATCTACAGCGTTGAAATCGTGAAAAGTGACAAAGGAAGGTCGGTTTGATGCTCTCCATCAACCCGCTGTGGCATTCTGTTGCAAATAGAGAAGATCAGACTATCACATCACGATTTCATCTGAGACGATTCTGGATACAAAGAACCAAAATAACCGGTTCAAAATCGGCTCGTCTGATTTTAAAAAAACAAACAAAAAAAAAACTAAAACAAAAAACCTGATGCTGATATAAGCCAATATAACAAATGTCGGCACAGATAGTTGGCCTGGCTGATAATCGGTTAACGCCTAGTTTTTGGTAAATAAGTGAAATGAAAATCTCTGCTGAGGGTAACAGTAGCTTTTAGAGATGCTCCTCTTCCTGTTGCATGGTCAGAATGAAGTGGCGTTACCATAAAACTGCAGCCATTTGTTTTTAAACAGTCCAAAGTGGTGGTGTAAAATGAAGAAGATAGAAAATGGATTAGCTCGAATTATTTTGCTATTAAATATGAGATGACTCAAGTGATATCCTCCTTGCTCCTCAGCTGGATGCGGGTGTTCCCGAGAAGATCAGCCTGGTCTCGCGAGATGAAAAAAGCATCCTGGTCGTGACCTACTCAGACTTGAAGCGCTGCTTCGACAGTACCTTCCAGGAGCTGCAGGCTGCCGCCGCTGGTTCTCTGTAGCGCCCCCTTTGGGCCCAGGAGTGGGACTTCCCAAGACCTGGAGCATTGTATTGCACTACAGCGGAGGACCAGGCTCACGGACAACATCAGCACAGGCATCAGGGCTTCTGAACCTCAGTCACATACACTGATCCCTGTCCACCAGAAAGGCTTTTCTAACGTTTTTTTTTTTTTTTTTTAAGTTTTCCTGAAACCTGCAGACAAATTTGGAGAAAAAAGAAAGAAAAAAAAAACAGAAAAAGGACTAATATGGAAGCTGTGATGTACAACCTTTTTTTTAAGCTTTGGGAACAGAACGAGAAACGAAAATTGAGGTTTTGAAGATTTTCCTGCTTTTATTGTTTGTTTCTACAGTTGGGGTATTTTTTTTTTTTTTTTTTGTGAGGATGCACTAAGATTTTAATTTTTTGTTCATTTTTTCATGTGTGAATGGCCTACAGGGTGCACAGAGAGCTAAAGTCACACACGGACTAAAAACCCGAGCAGACTCGCCGTGTAAAGAAACCACAGAGAGTTGAAAGTTTCTATTGACTGCATCTCTGCCCGTTTGAGACCACGCCCCTTCATTCGAACGCACTCGGAGATGGGACACACCACTCAAGGCTGTCATTATTATGGGATGGAACCTGTTTGACACAATGGGCCAACCGCCTTTTGCCTTGGTTGTTGGTTCTGCTTAAGAAAGGACAAATCACTCAGGTGGTTGGATGAGAATTTTTCAGGAGATTTAAGAACTGCTGGCTGGTTTTTCTTGGTTGGAGCGTCTTCTGGGGACCAGGAACTGGGGGATAAAATGAGGTTTCTGTGGCACTGAGGAAGAGGGCGTCGTCTGGTGAGTTGTTACAGCAGCAACCACCTTTACTATTAGATAGTTGCTGAATCAAATGCTCTAGGATGGGTCATTTTGGGTTTACTGTCCGGTACCGGGCTTCAGCCTTTTTAGTGAGGCTTCTACAAAAGTGGGGCCACAGCTGCCTCTTTGTGGAATGTCCTTTTGTCCCACAGCCATCCTCTCACTTCAACCACGCCCGGTCTCTGTCTCTTTACTCTCCTTTCGTACTCTTCTTGTTGTCCCAAACTTTACTTCTCCTCTATGAGACAACATTTTAAGGAAAAGTGATGCTTTTTGAGACTTTTTACCAGCTGCTTTTTCTCTTTTGCCCTGCTTCTGTGCAGGAATGCACAACAAAATAAAAGTGGGCAGATCCTTTTTTTTTTCCCCCTCATTTTTGATCTTTATTCTGTGGACCAATTCCAGCAGGGTTTTAAGTTAAAGGAAGGGACTTTGGGTGGATGAGGATGGGGGAACATCAACTGTTATTTGTTTTATTTGACTTTTTAAGATCATGAAACTCAAACATGCTGTAGACAAAGCACTGGCGCTGGCCTTGACGCTGACTGAAGGCATGGATTTCTCTCAGGATGATGGACAACTGGAGGGGCCCAATGATTGAATGTGTTTGGCTGTCATTGGCTGCCGCCTGTCCGGTTCGAATAGAAGAGCTTAGGTGGAGTGGGTGGGACGAATGGAGGTTTTAGGGGGTTAATGAAAGGTGGAAGGCATTGCTGGAATCATGTTACGGGGGGATTTCATGTTGCCTTGAAGCACAGATCAATTTTTACAGGTTTAAATGGATCAAATTAAGAGAATATTTACTTCACCTGCAGGAATAGCTAATGAAATCAGCCAGACTGCAGTCGGATTCTTCTCCCTTTGTCTTATTAAGAGTGTGTCCACACAACCGTGTAAAGGGTCACAATAAGGAGCCACTGTTGAGTTATGACGGAGCCGTCTGGGTTACATTTAAGCATTTTCTATAAAGATCTGTTATTGAACGCAACAGAAGTGCAGGGAACATTTGTGTTGGATGGAGAACGTCTTCTGTTTGAGTCCAAATCGACAACCTAAACATTTTCGGTGGATGTAGTGCTTTAGAAACCCCCCCTCCCAAACAAGCCCACACGAAGGCATGCCCCTCGACGCCGCCGACTCCATGTCAGCGCTCATATCACTGTAGTCCACATCACGGCACACACTCCACTTTGTATTATTGACCACCTCTCCACAGAAAAAACCCTAAAATCACCATCTTACTATATCCTTTTTTTTTTTTTTTTTTTCTTTGCCCCACTTATGTTCTTGTCTCAGATTTTGCAACATTTGTGTGTACAGCAGTATTTTAATAAAGAATACAAAAACTGGTATTTGTGAGTAAAGCAGTTGCATTTGTTTTGACCGTCTCTTAAAGTCCCACTCTGTTCATCTTTTGATCTTTTAATTAGGATTTTGCAGTTTTAAGCCCAAATTAAAAAAATCTGTCATTTTCTAGGATTGTTTATGTGGAGAAACAGTAGTTGGTTAGAAATTTGCATCTGGGTTGTGGGTGGGACCCCACAACCCCCTCCTCATTACTGAGAGCTCTGTTTGCATGCTCTCCTGCTAGCTTACATTCCCTCACAACGCCAACCTAACGTTACCGGAGCAACCAAAATTCTGAGCGCTATTGGAGGTATCAGGCGTCCCGTTTTGAGGCAGAGTCCAGCTCAGACGAGCTAAAGAAAGACGGATGGAGCCAGTCGTCTACTAACTAGTGGATAAATGTCATGTAGTGGAGCAGAGAGCTTGATGCCAGCCAGCAAATTTTCTACGTAACTAACGCAATCTCTTTCAAACTGCTTTTAGTGTGCTCCTGATTTAAAAATTGAATAAAAAAAAGATTCTCAAATGCAATTTGGGGCTTCACTTTCTTGATATATGCTCTCAATTATAAAAAAAATGCCACAAATACCAAATTTTTATTGTCGTGAAGCCTTAGTAAACTACAGCGAATCAGTTTGCAAGGAAAAATCAAAACACAAAAAAAAGCAGTTTCACTTAAAGGTAGTTTGGCAGAGATTTTTATGGCGGATGGCCTTCCTGATATGAGTCTATGAAGACTCATTCATCCAGGTTGATTCCATCATAGTAGTATGTTTAGGGGCTGTCGTCTGGATTTAGTTTTTAAAGTTAGAAGACGTTTCACCTCTTATCCTAAAGGCTTTGTCAGTTTTTCCTGATATGACCATTTGTTTTATCCAGGCTGGGGACCGGCACAGGGAGACCTGGATTGTGGCTGCATAGCTGAGGGACCCACACTGGATGAAGCTTCATGTGGAATCAAAAACCCTGGTTTCCCCTGTGCCAGTCACGCGCTTAACCCTTGTGCTTTCCTAGGCACTTTGACATTGGGAGTTGGGTCATCTAGACCCCACTAGACAGTGCGCTGAACCTTTTTTCTTCAATGATTTGTGATCTTCACTGGTGTCCATGGATTACATGAAATCCTCTCCTCCTTTATCCACCTTTGTCATGGTAGGAAGAACACGTCATCTTGACCCCACAAGATAGCACAAGGGTTAAGCAATTGAAATATTGCCACACAGAGGTGTCAAAGAAAATACTTGATTATTCTAGGTATATGTGACATAGTACACACCAGCTCAGTGGCCTTGTGGTAGAGTGTCAAATAAGTCTTTAACTTTAATTTTACCAACCCAGCAAATTACAGACTCAAGTTTTTTTGGAAGGAAGCTGCTAATCTTCTGGTCAAAGCCAAGAGAAACCGAGAGTGTTGTATGATTAATGAAACAGAAATAAACAACAGTCAAGACTCACAGAACTTCACAGTGTCAAAAGAGGATGTGCCATTTTTTCTGTGAATGATGTTATAGATGTTTACATGAATCTTCTCTTCATCTTTGACTAGTAGAAACATTGACCAAACCTTCACTCTTTTACTGTCTTTTTATGAGCACTCATGCTTTGAAAAATGCACATTTAAGCAGTAATTTAAAGCAGATAAGGTCTTTTTTTTAAATAAATATTTAGTGAAGAATTATTGTTTTCAAATATATTTTTTTATTTTATTATATTATTTCAACTGCTGCTTGTAAAGTTAGACCCCAAACTACTACAGTACTAGTACTGAAATGTAATCCTTGTTTAGATATAATATACTAAAAATTAGAAGAATCTGATGGAAGATCAACCTCTTCCTGATCTGTTTTTTGCTAACATGAGTCAAAGTTAGAATGGAGATCTTGTCTTCTGTAAAGGTCTTTCAGCTCCCTGTGAGTAACAAACTTTTTTAAAAAGAAAAAAAGAAGAAAATGAGATAGAAAAGACATAACATGACCTCATTTTGGTGTTTTTTAAACTTTACAACATAAAAGATACTTTTATATTCCGTTTGATCATCCTGAGTTGCTCTAACCCTTTATTTAACCAGTTTATAGCTTTGAAGAGTATAGGCACGAAACAAATAAATGTCATTTTTACATGAATTAAGGACAAAGAAATTGAGAGTTACCATTATATATCAGTGGATATAAGTTTTTCCAGCATGAATTAGCTGTGGAAGAGGAACAGTTATTTCCTACAGCAGCGTTCCTCTCCTCAAAGCTTTGGGTATCAGGTACCAGTACAAGAAGCTCTAATGATAATAATGTGCAGCTTATACTTCAGGGTAATAGTGTCAATACTCAACTAGTACTGATAGCAATGAAAAGGAAAAAAAAAATAAATTCAATACCTGAATTTGTCAACAGTAAAGTACAGCTACATTTCGGATGTAAAAAGAAGCTCTACATTTTCATCGGGTGAAAGAAAAGGAAAACCAGCAGATGTAAAGAGGTAGAAGAGACTAAAAAAGATAAAAAAAAAATGTAACAATTGTTAGGGAGCTACAGAGGGTTCGAAGCTGGATGGGTAGATGAAGGCAGAGTTGTAGTCAGGAGGAGGGGAGCAGCCTTCATCTGGCTCCCAGCCACAAGGCAGGATGGAGGGCTCGTCGTCATGGCGACGTGGGATGTTCCCACACAGGAAGGGCACCTGATGGTCTCGACACTTAGCAAAGGTAAAGAACCTAAACATAAAATTCCAAAACTTATTTGAATATCAGCAGAAACTTCTTTATACATGCCAATATCTTAATTTACTTCAAATGTTTTTTTTTTCATCATTTGCAGCCAAACCTGCTGACTGTCATGTTCTTGCTGTTACTCTTCATCACACTCTTCAGCTCTTCAGATGGCAGGACCATCCCACTGTCACTCTGCTCATCCTAAAATCAAGAATTTTCAAACGTAGATGAAATCATATTTATTTATAGTGGGTTTTATTTTAACTTGAGCGCAAGTGGAAGTAAAGTCCTTGACTTACATCACGACTTTCTTGTTCCCCACAATGCATTTCCTCAAAAGTCTGAAGTGTGGCCATATCCCTCATGTAACTGATCAGAAAGATTCCAAATTTTAGACACAATGTTATGATCTTTCTACATATGCTTGCTTCTTCTCTTTTTAAAATTGAAAGAAGCTCAGTTCAAATTTTCTCATATGTGCAAACCGAAAAAAAAGAAGAAAAATTGATTTTTCTGCATTTTTTTCTCATTTTGTCTCTCATTGTTGAGGTATACCTCTGCAGAAAGTTACAGGCCTTTCTCATCGTTTTAAGTGGGAGAACTTGCACAATTTGTGACTGACTAAATACATTTTGCGCCTTTGTATGATATTATCACTTAAATGATCCCACCTTAGGTTGGTCACAGCGAGAGGGTTTTCTGTGAAGACCTCACTGGGACGGGATGCTTCATTCGAGAAGAATCCCAGAGGAATGTAGTCCTTTCCATTCTGCTGGAGTAAAACATAAACATTTTCTTAGTGTTTTTTCGCTTCAGATGGACCTTTTAGCATTCTCACTTTGTCCTGCACAGAGGTTTTGAACATCTCTGACCTGCTGCACCTTGGCTTGTAGCAGGTCTCCGAGTGTCTCCACCAAGTTGGTGAACGTTGGTCGGTCTGAAGGATGACCTTCCCAACATGCTAGCATTATGCTGTAACTGTGCAGACAAACCCACAGCAGGCTGTTCTTTCACTTATTACAGCACATAAATTGATAGTATCGTTTACATTTGATCTTTTCAAAAAATAACTGTAGAAGTGAGGAGTTTACTTAAAGTTTAATATTTTAGCGTTAACATTTTATGCAGAAATCTTCCTCATAATGACTTGAGTTTGCCTGTCGATGCTCAACCTTCCATGGTCTTCTGCCACTCATGGTGTGATGGTGCGTAAGTAAAGTGGAATTAAAAGCAGGGCAACTAAGTTAAATGAAATTTGCCAATTTTGCCACTAGATGTCACCCTTCATCCCAAACATATAGATTTATTTAAAAATTGTGAGGGAAGATATGGAGGATTTCTTTGATGTGTTTTTCACTGCCAGAATGGGTTTAGCCTCTTTTGGAGGAATTTCAATTATGATTGTTATCTCTCAAAGGAATTATTTGTTCAAATTGGAAATCATCCAGTTATAGCTCCTATTCTGAGAATCTGCAATCTTAATTTTTTTTCCATTTGCTCCTTTGATGTATTTATCAACATATCAAGCTAGAATGATAAAACTTTAATTACAAAATGGCTTTATGGGAATAGTTGATCAAAAAGACAGCAACCCACATTTCAGGTGTGCTGTATTCTGGGGCTCTCATCCTCGTCCCCCTCTTAAGCCGGAGGCAGAAGTCCTCATCCATGTGAAGACCAGGGTAAGGAGATGCTCCTGATGGACAAAAAGACACACATCATTTTACCAAGTTAACCAAATGAATCATGCGATTAAAAAAATGACAATAAAAAAAGCAACAATTCCTCACCCAAAGAGAAGATCTCCCACAGCAGTATACCATAAGACCACACGTCGCTCTGTGTGGTAAACACCTTGTCAAAAATGGACTCTGGAGACATCCACTTTAGAGGAAGGCGAGCCTGTCAGATAAGTAAAATAAATAATAAACGATAAACATGCAAAAAAAACAAACTAAAAAACTGTTTTCTTTTAAAAGTCACATTCCAGACTTCATTATCTGTTAATAGCACAACATACCGGTACATAAATGGTAAAGATAAAAAGAGGATTTTTTTTTTCTTTGAGGCAACAATCATTTCAGAACAGAAACAAAAACGGAAATATGTAACAATTGAAAGGCTTCTAATTATTTTTTGTTTCCCATTTGTACTAAACAGCATTTTAAAGGGTTTTTAGGCACACAGTTGCTGCTCTTTTCTCCTGCAATATGTAAAACAGATTTATTAGAGTTTCTATCAAAAGGCACATGTAAAAAGTTAAAAAAGTCATAATGCCTCCAAGTTTTCCTTACTGATGCAGACTTCTGTCAATTAATCAGCATGGTCTCGTCCTGCTCATTCTAGCTATAGTTTCTGTTTTCTGAAATAACATGACTGCATTTAACACGGCATGATGCTGCCGCCTCCATGCCAAGACCATGTCATTGGTGCACACAGACACTGTAGTCATTGCTGTTTAGGTTTGCTGCAGCTTCAGGGCCACCTCTCACTTATTGTTACCTTTTTGATTGACGTCCTGTTTGTCTAGTCTGTGAGTTTTGTTATTTCAAGCCTTTTCTGCAGGATGTGGATCTATTTCCATTTCATTTTCTAACAATGGATTTTGTTGGATAATAATAGTTGTGTTTTTTTTCTTAATTCAGTCTTAACGATTTGAAAAAAAAAAAAAAAAACATTGTCTGTATCCTGTTTGGAGATCATTTTTGGCGGTGCAGGGAAAAGAGATGTCTATTATTTATTTATTTTATTTAACCCAGCAAAAGCAAAACCAAGAACAGTTACATGTAAATGATTTTATTCTTGATCATAACGGAAATTATACTTTTGTTCCTATTAAAAAAAAAAAGTGCAATCCTTCATACTCACGTCTCCCTTGCGGACGTAGTCGGGATCTTTGTAAATATCTCTAGCCAGGCCAAAATCACAGATCTTCACCACTTTGTTTTCAGACAGTAACACGTTCCTTGCTGCTAGATCTCTGTGAATACACTGATGAAGGGACACAGAAGGCCCAGATAATAAGGCTCATGGGTACGTGTGTGTGTGTGTATTTGAGTTCAGCAGAGCTCAGACCTTGCGAGAGGCCAGAAACTCCATTCCCCGAGCCACCTGAAAGCTGAAAGAAATAAGGTCCTCTAGGAAGAGAGAGGAAGCTGACTTTGGTTCTAGAAGAGGGACAAACACAATGGTAGAAAACTCAAGTGAACACTTCAGAAAAGCAGCACAAAGCTTCTGTCTCACCATGGCTGCTGTCTTTTGAGTCTGACTCAGACAATGTTTTGGTGCAGTTTGGGTTGCCGGACACACTGCCGCCGCAACCTGACCCATCATGTGCTCTTCCGTGGAGCTGACATAAAAAGAAAATCAAGGGTTATTTAGTACCGGAGAGGGAAAATTGTTGTTTTGCTCGTCAGACCACAGGTTTCTAGAAGAAACACTTGCTGGTATGGAAAGTTACCAAACACTTCAGTTGTGTGCAAAAATGTGAAAAATAAGGAAGTAAATGTGCTGCATGAGAACTGATAACATTATGAGTGTCAAACTGATTGAAGAAGTGACTTTTTTTTAACATTTAAGTGTGAATCCTGTTTGCACAAAACCCCTGTTGTTGAGAATTTACCTGGTTGTGTATGTACACGTCTCTTTTCTTCCTGAGGAAAGCTGACAGGTTTCCAAAGCGACAGTACTCGACAATGACCATCAGTGGCCCTTAGAAAAAAAACAACAACACACAAGTAAAGATGGCTCAAGCATTTTCAGATTGACATGAATACAGTGGAATAGTTTCTGCAAACCTCCTGGCTTGGTGCAAGCCCCCAGGAGGTTGACAACATTCAGGTGATTTCCAATGTGATTCAGGATCTTCAGTTCAGTCATCAGAGCCTTCTGTTCACTGGCTGTGGCTCCCTCTGGTGGACAAAGATGGCAAAACTAGTCATCACACACTTTATCATTATGGTAAAATGGTAAAATCCTTCTTTGTTGCAACCTTTAAGCATCTTGACAGCCACGGTCCTGCAGCTGGAGGCACTGTCAATACCAAAAGCGGATGCTTGCATCACTTTACCAAAAGCTCCACGCCCAAGAGATTTCCCTGAGAGAGTGAGAGAGTGATTAGTTCAGAGAATCGGGAGGTGTGTCGATTAATTAATTTTCAAGTCCATTCCAGACATGAGATCCTGATAGCAAAAGATTTCATGCCTCATCAGCTTTCCATCTAAACAAATCCCACCCTGATGATACTGGGACCTGATTAGTTCCAGTAAACACAGCAGAAACACCCCATACTGATTAGCTGATTAGCTCACTACAGACAACACAAGCCTCCAGTCTCATTAATGGAGTGAGTCCCTCCCAATAATTTATCAGATAAAACCTGTGAGAAAATTCTCATCGCTTATACCATCCTAAATACCCCCTTTCCCAAACCCTTGGATTCCCTTCTTTGATGAATTATAAAAGTGTTCACCTAATTTAAGGTGCTCCCGAGGGAACTCCCATTGATGGGGGTCGTACTGCAGTCTCTCACACTGCTCCTCAAATGGCCCTTCTCTTGTGTCAAATACGATGGACAGGTACCCTGGTTTGGTGCTTGAGCTGTTGGACTTGAAAAAAGAAATGTTTATAGGTTTAGGAAAATAGAGCAGAAAAATGCAAAAAAAAAAAAAAAAAAATATATATATATATATATATATATATATATATATTTTTTTAGCCAAGTAAACCATTGAAATGTGAGAACAAGCATCTTAAAAATTCTAAAGTTTGTGTGATATTTTATTAAAAAAACGGTATAAAAAACGGAGTATATTACTAAGTTTGCTTTGAAACTGTTACAAATCCAGCAAATTTTAGAGATCAGGTAAAAAATTAAGCCAATATTTAAATCTCGAGCATTTTTATAGCTAGACGTATGAGAAAATACATGATTGAAACACTAAATAAAGAAAAAAATAGCAAAAACAAGAAATAAATAATTATCCCTGCTGTACACAAATGACACATTTTAATGAAATGTGTCAAAAATCTATAAGCTAACTTGGAAAACAAATTCATCAGAACAATTTCCCCAACAACTTGTCAGTGTTTCACATGGCCTTCTAACCGGGGGAAAGGAAAGTTAAAAATAAAGGGGTATGTTTTTTTATTCAAAATAGAAATGTTTTCTTGTTTCTTCTCACCCGTTTCATTTTGCGAATTAGGAGCGTGAGCAGAAGCCAGAAGAGAGTGGCCACCACACAAGTACATACGAGTGTGGAAATTTCCAGAAATGAGGCTTCTGGCACACCTGCGATCACAAAGACAGACACTTTGAGAGGAAACATAATGCAAAAAGTGAAGAGTTATGTCATCCTAAGACTGGTTTCATCTACTGGTTTTTATCAGTCCATCAGGGACACAGTCTGAATTTATGCTTTAGTGAAGACCAAAAATAAACTTTCTGAGTCAAACTTTTCCTGTTTTTTTTCTGTAGAAAAGCATGTCTCATTCCTCTTTACTAACTACACAGTTGATATTTCATCTTTTAATAATAGGAGAATGAAAAAAAAAAAAGGCTCACTACAGCCTCTCTGAGATGCAGGCTGGGCCCTTCCGGAGGAAATAAAAACGGGAGACGGTTTCCTTCCTGGCTGATCGGAACACAACAACAAACACACACATACAGCCGCCCCTCTTTCCAAACCTGGAGTGGGAAGCGAATCCGCCACTACTGCTTCCTCAGAGCTCCACCTCCTCTGCTGCATCCGGATGTGTGAGTGTGTGTTAGTGTGTGAATAAGGAAAACTGAACAAAAGGCTGAGTACGTTTATGTTAAGATCTACTTTGATCAGTGTTTACTCAGAAACTGATGTGCATCATCTTCCATTAATAGAACTGACACAACCAAAACCTCCGTATGTAAATACAGCCTGCAAACAATGTGATATACTGTGATATGTGTGTCCACCTGTTTAAAGAGCTGGGAACAATGAGCATTTATACATACATGAGGGTTTGACAACAGCCCTTCAAAGGCAGACATGTCTGTGCAGCACATACTGTACTTACTGCTGACCCATATATGGGCTGAAGTTTCCGCAGATCCCCTCTCGTTGATAGCCTGGCACGTATACAGACCCTGGTCCTCCGTCGTGATTCTGTCAATATGGAGGCTCCCATCTTTTGCAATAACAATCCCTAAAAATGGAGGAGTAGACTCCAGATTGCAGAAGAGGCCCACACGTTGAAGACACAATCTCGGGTTTTTACCTGATCCCAGCTGCAGAAGCTGCTCATCTTTGTACCAAGTGATGGTTGGGGGTGGGACGCCTTGAGACGGACAGCTGAGGGTCAGGGATGCGCTGACATTGACGGTGCAGTCCGTCAGATTACCCAGCAGCACGGGAGGTTCTAGAGCTGAAAAGAAACACACAAACACAACAGGGACATGAGTGTGAGCATGCAGGCACTATTTTTCCTTTCAAACAAATCAGAAGATGTTTCACAAAATTGCAAGATAATAGAACTGTTATGATGGCCAATATTATAGTTATGGTGTGTAAAAAAACAACAGAAGAATGTTCACAACATAAACACAGAATGGAGTTTATAACTATATTCATTTTTAAGCCAATTAAAAAACTTTTTTTTCAATTCATTTACTGTCTAAATTCTGTCCAAACTTCTATAAAAACTCATAAACACAAGTTAAAAAAAAAAATTAAGTACCAGAATTTGTTAGTTCATATGTACTTCAACTCTATAACCCTTCATTACTACATGTATATAAACACTCAAATAACCAGTCCATTTTTGTTTCAAATATTATATAGATAGACAAACATTCGATAAAACCCCTAAAATATGTTTGATGTATATGTCAGATCTATTTTCCTTTAATTCAAATTCAACTTTATTGATATAACACTTCTACTAAAGAGAACCTCAAAGTGCCTTACATACTAAAATTAAAAAATAGCAAAAAAAAAACAACAATATTTTTAAAATAGCAATCATGGTAAGAAATGAACAAAAAGCCAACACACATCACACAATAAACAAATAAAAACATGTAGAAATGGACAATTAGTAGTTTTGTTTTGCGACCATTACCATTCTGCTCTCCTGGAGGTTCCACTAAGTCTCTTGGTTTCTCCTGTTCTCCAAGAAGGAGGGGCTTTGGTCTTAACAGTTTTTATTTTTAAAGGAGGGACTTTGTCAAATAATGCCATGAGGTTATTGTTGAAATGTTGGACGTGTAAATCTACAGATGAACCTAAAGTATTTGGTTAGATGTGAGGTGAAGTTTGCAGTCACTTGAGGGTGTAGACAACTGCCTTTTTATACACTCTTTGTAAGCCATGTAGCAGTTTTTTGAGGTATCAGAAGAATTCATCCATATTTTCCCATCCAACAAAATTTAATCGTATTATTGTTTTTTTAAATGCCAATTATATGCCAGTTTATTTCAAAATTCCCAAATATGATCCTTTCCATTTGATCTATGTTCAAAGTTTATATATAATGAAAAAAAATCTTTGCTAAAGCTTTTATTTTAATTAAAAAAAAAACATGTGCATCATTTTCAAAAGCAGAAAAGAATGAAGATGCAAAGAAAATTCCATTAATCCAACAAAAATAAATAATTGTTGTAGAACTGAACTGATAGAGAAAATATGTGATGTGCAATAAAACTTTATTCATTTCTGTTTACATAAAACTTTGCAACTTGAACCCCAATTTTTATTTTTTCCACTGTTTTTTTTGTGGTGTTTTGTTGACATTTTGGACAGCTGAGGGAGCTAATGGTCTGTTTTCCTGCTTCTAACTGACCGCTGTTTGCCTTAAACATGTCAGTGTTCTGTGAAAGAAGGGAAACTTCATTTTTGTCCGAGTATTTTTAGCTCATTTGTTCCCAACATTTGTGGTATAAAACAATGATGACGAAAAGTGTTAACATGACAGTTTTAATGCCTGGTTTTACTTGAAATCTTAAACGAGATTTGCTATATTTGACATTTTGGAAAATTATGTAAAAACTACGTATTGACACATTGTCATGAAAAAGTTATTTTAAGTGCTAAAGAGAAATGAAACTATGCCATTTTCTCTCATATGATTGTGGTTTGGGTCTTTATAAGCACACTGCACAGTTGGTGACACATCTTCAGAGTGGTGCAGTTTGTGAGTCAGAGGGAGTTTGGGCCAAAATGTCTCACTCTCATTCTGGAAAACAATGACTTTTCATCATGAGTAAAGCTAAAAACTTTCTTGAAACAAATCCAAAATCTACTCCAGGAGTTTAGGTTTTATCTTTTATTTTTATACCCTCCATGACCACTTGTCTCCTGCTGGTCACCCTGTTTCGAGTCAGTCCCTTGTGGGAGTCCAAAAGGGAGGAAATTGACGTGTTGAGTCCTGATTGTATAGACAAGCGGTAAAAGACGCGAAGAAAAGTTACTTAACCACAGCGACTGATTGTTGTTTCCCCTATCTTCCTCCAGGACAACAATTGATGATTGTCAGCGGGGGCCGAGCCTGACAGTGTCTGATTGGCTGATTGTTCCTCCAGCCCTGAGCAGGGGCCTGTAAAAGTGGCATTGTGGGAAATGCCATTGTGTGCTCTTCCTCCAGACAAGAGCTCATTCCCACGTGAAAGAGGTGCTGAACTGGAGCACAAGAGCAAAGCTACAGTAGGGTGGGGCCCCAGGAAGCTGAGAAGTGGGGGGGAGCATTTCCCAAGCAGCAAGATCTCTGAGAGAGTGTGCATGTTTGGTTGCATGTGTTTGCAATGAAACTAGATGGAATCGTGACAGTGTTTATGCAAAAAAACTGGATCATTTTCAATGTTTTAAGCTTTTTGCATCAATGGTTCACACCTACAGAAGGTTTTCTGGAGTAATAATTAAAAAAAGAGTGGTGGAGTTTCACCAATTACCTATTTACCAATTAAAAATAAATTCTGGATTTATTTAGTTTTGGCTAAAATTTAGTTTACCTGTGTTTGTTAAGTACAGACCCACAGTATATTAAAGATATATAGTATATACTAAAGTGTCTACTGTTGCTAGGAGACAAGCCTCTGCTCTCCTGATCCTTAAAGAAACTTAAAAACCAAAATCTCATGTATAAATTTGACATCATTCCATACCGGAAAAGAGAGATTTATAAAGCAGACTTACTTGTGACGACCACCCGCGTGTCCAGGTGTGTCTCCTTCCCGGTGAGGAGGTGGCGGGTGGAGCATCTGTAGGTTCCCGAGTCTCGCGCAGACAGGTTGCTTAGCAACAGCACCAGAGAGTTGGAGAAATCCCCCGTAGCGGGCTGGTGAATAATCGGAGCCGGGAAGCGGGATTCCCTCGTGTCCTTCACTGGTTGCCATGACAACGGCGCGTAAAGGTATTTGTTGGCCAAGCAGGTGAGGTGAAGGTCTCCGCCCTCTCTGGCCTCCTCCTGCTGCTTTACACAGAATCCTCCTGGGACATCTGGAGGAGAAAAAAAAATCCTACAAGAGATGAAGAGATGGATAAGAGGAAAGATGGAGTTCTTCAAAGATCTGCTGATTGAGATGCTGTCTCAGTTTCTCTGCTCACAAATCAGGAGCAGAGCCTGAAACCTGGAGAGCCAATTTCAGAAATCCTCCATTTTCTTAACCCTTGATGACAATCTTGAATGGCTATTGTGGGCAAAAGCAGTTAGTGGAATACAGTGAAAAGCCTTTATATTTACTTTAGCCATTTGAAACTTCCCGTGGAAACGACTCGAGAGTTTCCTGATGGTAGATAGTGTTTATCTTTACCGAACACCCCGAGGCCTCCCAAAATAAAGCGGACCTGCCAGTCCAAGGAAGTGTACTGCGTAGGGAAGTGGAACGATAAGAGCCCCAGGTTCCTGTTTCGATGTTGCTCAGACACCATCAGCTCCATGGAGCCCGACACTCCAACACACACTCTTTTACACATGGAAACACAAAAAACTGTTTTACCTGAAGCACTTGAATGACCCATATCTAAGGGATGGTGAGACTGAAACTGTGCCATTGAGTGACCCACACAGACACGCATCATCACTGACAATGCATCTAAAACACGAGGATCCTGATCGGAACACGTTTTCCTACATTTGTGAAAAATGCCGGTTTCAGTTCACAGTTTTTCTCATTGTTGTAGTAAGATCACAGTTATTTATCATCTTTCGAATGAAAAAAGCGTAAGTACATAAAATATTTTTAGATGTAAAACTTCAAATTTGTCAAAATATACAGCAAATACTGCATTAAATAAAGATTTGATGTAGCTGTTAACAAGAAATGCTTCACTACTATATCATCAAATATTAATTTAAATTACATAAAAAATGTTTACACAGCAAAAACAGGTCCCCCAGAAATAAGGAAACAATTTTTAAAATTTGAAATACTTTTTTCAAATAAGCAAAAAAAAAAAAGTGACAATGCAGTCTTACCAATAATTTTTTTATTTAAGAAAGTGAATTCTAGCCACCAAGGTATGTTTTCTTAAAAAATCTGATAAAACATAATAATTGACAAGATTGTTTTTTGCAAGACAAAAAATAAGACAATTTTCCCTGAAATGTGGGTCTTTTTACTTTCCTAAGATTCCATTTTTGCAGATGATCTCCTAAAAGTTTTTCCTTAGAAACTTTGCAGATTCACTCTCTAGAAAAAATATTTTCTGTGAATTTGTAGGCTTAAAAGTCCACAAAGTTCCCCAAATGTTCCTGTTTATTAGTTTTGTGCCACCTGTAGTGTCTTGTGATCATTTTTATGTTTAAAAAAAAAAAAAAAAGAACGCCCATTAACGTGAGTTTTCCTCTGTTAGTGAAGCAATGTTTAATGTGAAATGTGGTAGACTTTCAAAAAGTTCACACTTAAGTAACGCTAGATTTGACTCAGTCGTTCACGAGAAGGATTATTATAATTTGGAGAAGTAGAAGATGCCGGAAAATTTTGTGACTTTAGGGAATAAGAGGGGAATGTGTAGGAGCAAGAAAACAGAATTTGTTAGTCACTTGCAATTTTTAAGAAAAACATCCAAGGGGATTCCTTCTGTCTGTCATCACCTGTTATGTAGAAGTGGATGTCTAGGTGGTCTGAGCCGGCAGTGTTGGAGGCAATGCAGCGATACACTCCAGACACAAAGGCCTTTGCAACAGTCAGGACCCCCACAGGTCTGTGTGGAGCACAAACATCCACATCAGCAAAAGTGGAAAAAACACACAAGTTAGAAAGGCTCATTACCTCTGCCACCAATGACAAGAATCATGTTTTCCATGCTGGGCAAACAATGGAGGTTGTGGAGCCAGACCTCCTGCCCACTTCCAACTAATTAGCCAGGTCAAAACTTGACAAAAGCATACAGTAAGCATCAATGCATGCATGCTGGAGCAGTTTCTAAAGAGGTGGATGGTGGATTCTGTGGTTGGATGCTGTTTGGAGGGATTCAAATGCATTTTGTGGGGAGAAATAACATCTCCATGATTTTTAGTGCTGAGCATACCTTTTTCCTCCCCTGAAGCACTTCCTGTCTATGAGCAACACTCAGGATGTGATTGTGTGCAGATGAGGCAGGGAAGCTCTCTGACACAGGGATCCACAGAGAGGAGGAGGAGGGACACACACACCTTCAGGAGGAGCACAAGGAGGAGAGCCATTTCAGCTGTGTTGACACAAGATATTATATGATACTTCCAGGTGTGTGTGTGTGTGTGTGTGTGTGTGTGTTTTTCTCAGCTGCGCTCAGCAGGAGGAAGATCAGAACACTTGGAAATGCCTTGATCGTCGCTGCTTGATTTGAACCATTTATATCAACAGCGCAACGTCCTCTTTCCCTGTCCTGACAAAGACGAAGCTTCGGTGTGCGGGTTAATGCTGTATTGTTGAAGCATGAAGGATGCAGAGGTGGTATTATCATCCTGTCCGTTGCCTTCCTGTCATTCTTGAGGAGTCATCCCACATTTTTAGGGCATGAGTCTGGCATGTCAAAATCCATAGATTACACACCAGCTGAAGTGTGGGAATTATCCGTTTTGAAACAGAATTTGTGACTATTTGTATTGCATCTACTCATGTCGAAAGACTGAGGGGGGTCACAATTAATGTTTTTTTTTAATTCAAAAGTAAAAATGTAAAAGAAATTGCAAAAGGTGATTGTTTTTTTCTAAATAACCTATTTAAAAGAAATTAGCAAAATGACAAATTTCAAGACAAAATATTCTAAACTAAAATAAGATAATTTTTGGTTATTCATAATTACCAGTTATATCATTGATATGGTATTGGAAACCAGAAATTAAACAAACCTTTAAAACAATCTATCATTTAATATAATCTGATTAACAATATGTTTATGATTAAAAAAAAGATTCTTAATACCTTCGCATTAATCATTTTTCTAAAAGCCAGTAAAAAAAGTGCAGTAATATATTTGTTGTTGCTGTTCTTAAATTTCTGTATTTCTCTTTTTATGGTCCTTGTGTGGGCTGCTGTATTGTACAATTAGGCTATTTCTTAATTGAATATGTAAACAAATATGATATCAGTCGTTAATTACAAATACTTAAAATAAAGTTATGTTGCATAATAACACAACAGCTTTGCAGTAACACCTAAGCTATTTAAATATTTAGAGTTTCTACACATAAGTATAATGCTATTTCAATGTTTTAATGCCCTAAATCAGCTAAATTTTAAAGTGGTTGGCACTTTCGCCTCACAGCAAAAAGGCCCCAGTTCAGATCCCAGCTAGGACCTTCCTGTGTGTGTGGAGTTTGCATGTTCCCACCTTGCATGGTCTTCTCTGGCTACTCTGACTTCCACCCACAGTCCAAAGACATGATTTATACGTTGATTGATTTCTCTAAATTGTCTCTAGGTATGACTTTGATTGTGTGCCCTGTCGAAGGCTGGTGACCTGGGTGTACCCCACCTTCACCCAAACAGTAGCCAGGTTTGGCTCTGGCAAACCTGTGACATGGAAGTGGAGACGGCAGGTTAAGAAGATGAATAGATGGATGGATGGACAGTCGGACGGACGGATGGATGGATGGATGGATGGATGGATGGATGGATGGATGGAAGGTTTAGCAACTATGCACTACTACTTTGAATAATTTGTATAAATTAATACGAGTTTAGAGATTTCTCATAAAAATTAGAATATCAGTTGAGACCAAGGAAACATAAAAACTCTACTTGACTTTAGTTATGAATCACTATATTTAATTAATCTAATGGGACCTAAGGATGTATTACATGCATAATTACAAAATTCTCTTTTTACGAGTATGTAACACAATTTTGTTCTTCTTACATTATGTTCATTTTTCTTTATGCTTTTTTTTAATCCATTCATTTCAATATTTCTGTAACGGGTTTGATATATTTGAGTGAGTTTTTGTAGTGTTTGCAACAAATGCTTGAAATAAACAATAAATCAACTAATACAAAAAAACAAATGAAAAAGGTTTTAGTTAAGTAGGCTACATGTGAGATTACTTTAAAGTGAGTGCTGTTCTTGTTTTATATATTTTTCTTCTATTTGCAATTTTTTAGTACTGCGTCTAATACTGGATCTGCAATTTGTGCTCAAAGATACAATTTTTTTTAGTCATAAAATTATGTATACATTGTGATGTATAAAGACAGTAAAGTACATTATATAATAGGAGACTGAATGTTGCACGGTGGCGCAGTGGTTAGCGCTCTTGCCTCACAGCAAGAAGGCCTCCGGTTCAAGTCCCGGCTGGGGGACAACATCAATGGGGGACCTTTCTGTGTGGAGTTTGCATGTTCTCCCCGTGTATGCGTGGGTTTTCTCCGGGGTCTCCGGCTTCCTCCCACCACCAAAAACATGCATAGGTTGATTGGCAACTCTAAATTGTCCCTAGGTGTGAGTGTGAGAGTGAATGGACGTGTGATTGTTGAAATTCTTCCCTGCAACAGACTAGCGACCTGTTCAGGGTGTCCCCTGCCTTCGCTCATGAGTGGCCGGGATAGGCTCCGGCAGCCCCGTGACCCCGAAAGGGAAAAAACGGATAAGAAAATGAATGAATGAATGTTGATGAATCACAAAATCACCAAAATAAATATATATTTGGGAAGGGACTAAATTAACATTACCATCAATATTCTGAGACTAAATTCATCATCTGATAATAAAAAAACCATGCAGGAAAGCTGAATTTAAAATAGCAAAAATGAAATGACAGCACTGATGACGTTTTTCCCCGGAAGACAAAAATAAATAAATAAATAAACTAATAATAATAATAATAATAATAATAATAATAATAATAATAATAATAATAATAATAATAATAATAATAATAATAATTATTATTATTATTATTATTATTATTATTATTATTATTATTATTATTATTATTATTATTATTATATGTTTAATTTAGGTTTTCTTAGATTTGTTTTTTTTAATTAAAATAAAATCATCAAAAACAAAATTACAAACATTAAAAACAAAATCAGTGTAGTTATGAATATCTTTAATCCTCAAATTAGCAAATGTTTAAAACTAAATGTAACTTTTTGATATAATTGTACAGTTTCATTTGTAATTAGCTGACAGGAACGAGACACCCCATGTCTGTTTGTGAACGTGTCCCGCTTCTGTTCCTCCCTGCATCCTTGTTGCCAACCTTCTCCGTCTGCTCTGACCCCCTCCCTGACTTTGGCTCCTCTCCTGCTCCCTGATTGCTCTTCCTCTTGGCATCAGGATCATGTGTGTGACCGAAGGCCCACCCTGTGCATGACACCACAGCCCAACACTTAAACATTCAAACCCACCACAGCACGCTCCCACACTTACCAGGGGAACTATTGTAGCCCTCACATTCACAAATAAAAGAAATGAGTGTGATGGATGTTGATATGGAGGTGGAAAGACAGAAAATAGCATGCACAGAGACAAATAACATCCAAGACTTTCATACAGCATGCGCCTGCCAACAGGGTGAGCAGCGACTGCATGGAAATATGAATGAGCTGTTTTGGGTTTTGCGTAACAGTGGAGGTCATCTCCTGACTTTCCTTCCTGTCCTGTTCCTCTGTCCGAAATACTCTCTATACCGGCTGTTCTGCTTTGTTCCACCTTTAGCCCCCCCAAAAATAACTACACAGTGCATAGAACCGACACACAAATATGAGCAGAGTTTAATGCAAAAATCACAAAACATCTAAAATAACACTTCAATACGCCTTAACAGAGTCATACAAAGTTTGCAAATATTGTCATTTGTCATATGAAAGTTAGTTGTATAAAATTATTTAAATATTAGGTTCATATATTACTCATAAAACATCTGTATACATGGAATGGATCACATTGGCAGACACCCGTAACTTGGAATACATGCACACAAGAGAACACTTTAGTTTCATGGCACTCATTCTCTTAAAGGCACTTCAACTTTTCTGAACTTTCGATACATGAACAACACAAATGTTAAACTGATGTTGCTGGACTCACACTGAAGACATTTGGACAGCACAGGAAGGTCTCAGACTTCCTACATGGTAGGCTTCTGCTTATTGTCAGTCTTTGAAAGAGAACTGGAGGCATCCCATAATGAACGGCACAATGCGTGTCCTCTTCCCTGCACTTGAACCTTTAACCAGTGGCTAAATATTGAGACAGAAACTCACAGCTTTTGTGGATGTCAGAATCAGATCAGGCCTGGCGCAGTTTTTGCGCCTGTTATAGTACCACTCTAGGACACACACACACACTCACACACACACAAAAACAAGCAAAGCAGCTCCAGAAGTGTGGCTGGTGAAAAGGTGGAATTGCACTTATTCTGGCTCATAATGTCTATGAAATGTTGCAAAGCTGCAGTGCAGCCTGTTCTGGGGAAGCACTTTGCCTGGGAAAACCATGAAAATAAATAAATAATCAGAAAAGCAGGTGTCCCTGTATCCTTCATGTTGTGGCTTGTTTTAACTCCAGGATTCCTGTGTCTCCTTGTCGTCACCGCTCAGCAGTGTTCAGAGTCTCTTTCCCCACATTTGCAGGCACAGGATCGTCATGGTATTTATTGTCATTGAGAGCTGTTGAGAAAAGGCACTGAAGAGCGTGTGGAGGAGGAGGTGCTCCGGCACTGGAGGTAATGGGGAGCTGTTCCTCTATGGAGGATGCTGGGATGGGATGGAGGGCGAGCTGGTGAGGGAAGGTGCTTGAGAGGTATGCGCTGGGGTGGGGTGGGGGGGCAGTGGAGCTGGGGTGTGTGTGGGGGGGCTCTTAAGAATAGATCAAGCTCTTGAGGAAGCAAACTGTGCCACGTTTGAAGACGAAGGGACAATCATGCCGCTGGGAAGCGTCTCGCGTCGGAGAGGAAGCCAAACAACGAGAGGAAAGCGCTCTGATTTTTGCACAGGAAACCCAGAGCGCTTCCTGCCCAGGCCAGATAAGAGCGTCGAGGTTCCCAGGGCCAGACCCAACAGTGGACCCAGGACCCAGGCAAGAGGCCCCCCATCAGCCTGGCCCAGCCCGGCCGACTGTCCCTGGGCTTCTTCCAGCACATCGTCAGGCTCGTGGTGCAGCCGGGCTGCAAAGAACAAGCGCCTAGTGAGGATCCAACAACACTACTGGTCTAAAGAGACACACTGAGTAGAGACATGGAAGCAGAAACCAGAACAGTGCTTTAAAAGAACCAGATAGAAGGCCACATGGAATCTGCAGAGGAATCAGCCTGAAAATAAGATCCATCCTTGTGTACGCACACCCTTATGACCTGTAGGATCTTTCCATTTTTCCCTCATTATTACTTTATTTTTTTGAAACACAACATCTCTAATTTAAACTTAAATTAACTTTAAGCAATAAAAAAACATAAAACGTGAAATGTGTAAAACTTTAATACTAAACTAGTGTTTTAAAGTTACAAAACTGGAATTTTTTTTATGTGCAGACTGCATATGGTTTCCTACTGTTAAGTGAACACATACATATAATTGAAGCAGCAGGGAGAAGAAATACCCCAACTGTAGTTGTTACTATGACTGTGATTCATTCATCTCCTAGAGGAAAGTGGTAAATCTTTGCCGGATGCCTTTAAAAGTTCCGTTTCATTATGCAAATTATTACGAGCCGAAATGAGGAGTAAAGGCGTCACGGCCTGGCGCCATCCGAGAGTGCCAGGGTTACAGTTCAAGTACACTGATGATGTCCGCGTCTCAGGGCATGGGCGACGGCTGGAGCGCTCTCGGGTAATACTTAACCTCTCTGACTTGGTCGCGTGAATCACAATAAGCGAGTGACCTCCAAGAACAGCTTAATCAGGGCTCCTGCCAAGTGTGTGCTTTAGCTCTCGCGTGCTGTGACGGTCTGGCTGGGTCATTTCTCATGAGAACTTTATATATAAAGTGTGTGTCAGATATAAGAAAAGGCATCGCAGGATGCACTTTGCAATCACAATAATAAACAGGCCTCTTGCCTTGCGCCACAGACAGGAAATTCATTAAATCATAGTGTTTGATTTGGAAATCAACAAATCGTGACTGCGAGCACAGAACTAGGCCTCTATTGAAGTGTCCTTTTTTTCTGTTCTTTAAAGTCTGAAACACTGTGTGTGTGTGTATGTAGACGATCAACACACACATACATGCAGGCTCACACACACAGTCATGGGCTGCATGTTTTTTTGTAGTTAAACGTGTGGAAAAGAAGACGTGGATGATGTTAGGTGAGCAGAATAATGGGAAAAGATCTGCATGAGCATAAAAACACACAAAAGAAGCCTCACACATGAGGGAGCACAAATTTAAACTCACACACACGCGCGCAGACGCACACACACACTCACATTCCGACACATGAAAGGCCCCATAAGGCATCTGTTCTGGTAACAGAAAGGAAGCGCTGTCTGAACACATGCCGAAACAGACAAAACATGTCTCATTTCTCTAAATCCCACAGATACACCAACAACTGAGCTCAAGCAAACATTATTATTTGTTCTGTAATTGAGTCACCTGATGCCACTGCACTCATTTTATCCTCACATCACTCAAAAAATTCCTGGATTTAAAACCATTAGAAAAAAGAAATGTTTTTCTTTCTACTTCTTTTGAAAATCTGTCTTTTTCTGCTGTTGCTTTTGATGTCAAAGTGGTGTCAAGTCACAGACAAATACTTTTTGTCTTCTGCAGAATAGGATTAAACAAACAGAAATATATTTCACACCTGAATTTGGAAAAGTGAAGTTCAAAAGTCTTGTACTGCCAACATTAGAGATTTTTTTTAAGTATTGCTTTTAATCTTTAACTTTTCCATATTTTTGTTGTCTTTGTTTGCATTTTTATTTGAAATCAAAAGCATTTTTTTTTTGGAAAAATGTACCAATTGATTTAGATTTTGTGCTAATGACAACTTTTACTTATCTAAGGAAATAAAATGTAGTGTTCATATTTAACCTTCAGGCACCACTGTTTGCAGAAAGAACTTCTCGCTTCTAATTTACTTTTCAGAACTTTATTGTCTCTAAAGGAAGACAGGAGCATTACCTTTCCAGGATTTTTGAGAGACAAGTAAGGCTTTCTTGTTATCTTATTTGGTTTTTATTCATTCTGAGTGAAGGAATTGTGACAGGTTTTTAAGGAGGATTTGATTTGGGTATTGTTTGCAATGAAGAACAAATAACATCTGGTGATATTTAGGACTGAACCATCTTCATCTTCATTGATTTTCTATCCTTTTATACCTAAAATTAAATGGCTACTTTAAGAAATCTGTCAACCAAATAAGGAGAAGTTAGTTGGCAACTTTCAAAATACCAAGAGATCATTAATTTGTTTAGTTTATTAACTGGACAAAAAAATAAAGTTTAGGTCCTTTAAAGCATTTACTGCTAACATTTGGACTTCTGGTTTTTTTTGTTTTATCTCAGCCCTTAACCAGAAAATATATTTTACAAAAATGTGTATACATTTGCTCGTCTTAAATTTTTTGGACCTTTTTCTTAATTTAGATCAGAGCTTCTTCTCACAGTCAGAACCTTAAAGTTGTAAATGTGTGTGATTTATGGCTGCACTTAGGTGCACTCATCAATCAAATGAATTACAATTGAAATAAATGTATGCAATTTTATTGATTAGATTTCTAACACAATCCATCATTTTCTGGTTCTGATCCTCTGAGCTACTTACAGGCCTTTGGACGGGCAAGGATGCCAAAGCCACTGGAAGTGTGGAGAAGGAACTCCATGGGCGGTGCAGCGAAGTGTTTTCCTGCTCCCCCGCGGCACAGAGCCCGGATCTTGCAATGACACAGCTTTCTCTGCTATTTGAGGACTCACTGTGAGACGCAAAGCAAAAACTCAGCTGAGCAGACGTGGCACAGCAAGACAAGCAGAAATGTTGGGCAAAAACTCTTGTCTCACCATTGACCATGAGGGTTAGAGTGAGATTCTGGTACAGCCCATGTTCTTTGATTTGCACAAGGACTGTGTACTTTCCTGCATCCTCTTCTGCAACATCCTTAATGACCAGGGAAGTCCCGTTGATGCGGTATCTGGAGCAGTGCTCTGCGGCTAAATTCCCATCCTTAAACCTGTTAAGAAAGAAAGGCCTCATCAAAGTGTGAAGGAGGGAGGTCGAGCGCTTTCCAAAGCTTGTGTCATGGCTACAAATGCAGCAGAGATTTAGGTGAAGAAGTTCTCAGTGACCAAAAATAAACACACAAATAATTTGGTTTCTGATTTGGAGCAGAGAGTGATGTCTTACCAGAAAATGTCCGGAACAGGAAACGCTCGTACTTTGGGAGAAATTCTATAAGATTTTTGTCCAGCTTGCACCACCAACAAGGATCCATTTCGGGGCTTCAGACGGATAAATGGACGGTCTAAAATTGAAGAGATGAACGTGCACAATTAAGCAGAATTAAGAAAATTATCACGTAATTAATGCTTGCATCAAGGGATTTCGAGTTTATGGAGCCAAAGGCATTGCTAAAATAAAAATAAAAAAAGAAAATGAAAAAAGAAAAGAAGCTGAGTGTGCACTCTGTGCATCGCTCATCTTCCGCAGGAAACACTCACCATATATGGTGACTGTAACTTGCTCCTGCTTGCTTTGGTCCCCGCTGGTGACGCGACACGTGTAGAGACCTCCGTCTGAACGCTGGAGCTTGGGGATGGTCAAGGTGCTGTAGAACAGAACGTGCATTCTGTGCCTCACAAGTATTTTGGAGGTGGAGCCGGCATTATTCAGCTGAGGGATGACAAAGGGAAGAAGAGTTCAGACAAAAGGTTTATTTGCAGACAGAGGCAACATTTTTTAATGTTTACTGAAATCTAATTTAAAAAATGAAAAATCTGTCTTCTTTTTTCTTCTATCTTGTGATGTCCTTTGTAATGGAAATGCAGCAAAATTCTAATTAAATAATCTTACTGGTGATTTTGAGAAGTCAACTCCAATAAAGTCCCTTCTAAAAAAATAGTGTTTTGCTATTTGAAAGCAGTCTTCACATCAACCAGTGTATTGATCTGAAATGAGATGTCTGAACACATTCACCATCTGAGCACAGCTTCCTTAAACTCTTTCTCACCTTCCCAGGATAGTTCCAGGTGATGTTGACTCTGGTGTTCAGCTCTGCAGTTGCGGTGCAGTTCAAGACCAGTTTGTCCCCCTTCAGAGCTCGGAATATACCTGTGCTGTTCAGATTCACCTTTGTGATGTTGCTCACTACCAACAGTGAGGAAAAAGAGAGACAAAGATGAATAGAAATTCATTTAATGCTGATGTGTCAGTCACTTGTAGCAGCCCGCTGACCTGTTCTGTGCACAAAGTAACTCTGTGACTGGTGTCTGACCCCGTTGACGGTGGCCTGACAGTGGAAGAGGCCGACGTCATAGTAGGTGGGAGCTCGGATGGTGAAACCTTGTCTGCTGTTCCAAACAATGTTCTTCTGGTCGGCTGGGAGACTCTTGCTGAGGAACTGGGACTGTCGGGGAGGCGAGGAGAGAATCACATGCTGATGAGCACAGGAGACGTGACACATTTGATCAAACTATGAAGACGTGACGAGAGTGTGGAACAACTGGTTCAAGCTTCCAGAGAGGGAAAGACACAATCCCAGCAGGCACAGGAGGAGAGTCTAAGTTTCCCTTTCTACTTTCTTGAATGAAGGAAAAAAAACTTAAATAGAGGGAAGTTTAGAGGTCAGCAGACCTCTGAGACACAATGATCCTAGCATATAAAGAAAAGTATTAATTCACAATATATTATGAACTATTTTTGAATAACAGAAGCTACAGAAGCAATCTATATAAAAAAAACAAGCAAACCTAAAATAATAAATGACTTATTCTTATAATAATAAGATTCAGTTAAAGGCAGGAGAAAAAAAATTCTTTGAGATGCGATATAATCATTACGAAATAAAAAGATGGATGATTAAAATAGAAAAGAAGTGTCTTTCTTGTTTTATGCATTCAGGATATGTTTTGTGTGACATGGTGGAAGCCTCCCGCCCTCTCTCCAGGGAGCAGTGTCCACAACACCGTGTCCCCACTGCAAACTGACTGACACCCCCCTCCCAAGCCACCTTTCTCTGGTGACGCCTCTGACCTCTTCTTCCTCCTCACTCTGCTCTGTGAAGTTGATGCTTTCCGCTATTTCCCTCCTTCGGAGCTCAGTGACGTCCTGTCTGAGTGTCCTCGGTGCCCTGCACGCCTCTGATCAACACACCCTCCCATCCCTGCTGTCGTTCAGAAATCCAAGGTGGAGATGGTGAGGAAGATTGAGTGACGGGGAGTGGAGGGGTGGAGTAACGAAGCCAGGATACATGAAACGTGACTCAAGTCCAGCTCTTTGCATCCTGTTACTGCAGGATAAAGACATTTCGACGGGAACCTACAGTAAACCTCGTCATTCCAGACCTCACTTTCACGGCCCGTGCGAGAGAGCAGAGCCTCCTGTGTATTGTTCCTTCTGAGAAAGGTCACAGTCAAGACCCAAGCAATGAGCAAAGTCCTTCCAGGAAAAAAACACTCCAGTAACTCTGACAGGGAATCGACTCCTGGCCAAGCGGAGAGGAAGAGGAGTGAGATGAAGGAAGAGGGGAGTTATTTTTAGAGTAATTACCTTAACAGTGTCAGGCATTTGTAGGGAGAAGAAGGCAGGACGAGTGTGTGTTTGTGTGTCCGGCCTGTCCAGTTCCTAAACATTTCTGTCGTTTGTTTATGGCAGTGATGACTCTCTGGACACTCCGTTCCAGACCAAAATATCACAACAAATAAAATAATGCTGTGGTGGCAATCAATCACAAAGTCTTCAAAGACCTCATTTCCTATTAATTGCTTCTTTTTAAAATGCCAAAATATTCAATTTGAACTAATAATAGATGCAATTTCGTTTTAAAATGAACAAACAGCTTTAGTTTAGTAGGCATCCTAGAAAATAATATGAACTAAAGTGTTGTAATTTAGTCACTATAGGGCAATGTGGATGGAACAAAATGAAAATTGCAAAACTAGATTGATTGTGTTGAATTTGTCTTCTCACTGCCTTCACTTACATTTCAATAAAATGTGGTGCAAAGTTTTCTTTTTTGAATTTGTCAGATGTGGGTACCTGGGGCGAGAGGAGGGGCTCCAGAAGTTCTTAGGATGCTGTCATAAACTATTTGTAATACATTTTTTGGTTTATTTGCTTACTTCAAGCAACTAATGGCAGTCACAACAGATTTTTGAAGTGTTTTTAATTATGCACTACAGCAGGGGTGTCAAACTCATTTTCACTGAGGGCCACATCAGCTGTCCTTTAAAGGGGCAGATATAACTTATACATGTAACTAAATGTAATGAAAAATAACTATAACTACTCCTTAATGTTAAACAACTCTATTTATTTATTATAACTTTTTAAAGTGACAATTACAGTTGCATAGAAAACATATGTTTGCTTGTTGTTCTTGCATAAATTCTTTTAAATTTGATTCTGTCAGGTTGGGTTATATGGACAGTGTTTAAGTCCTAATATATAGCTGCCCAATCCCATATTTCAAGTCTAATTGCCCCTAGATATGAATAAATACTCACCAATTTAATTTTTATTTTAATATTTTTATTTTATTATTTTGTCTTCTTAGTGGCTAACAAAAGCTTAATTTCAGCCAAAGTTGCAACACACTTTGTTTTTTCATCGCTGTGTGACAGAATCATTTTCCACAATAGAACACAAAAGGACCTATTTGTTGTGAAACCGGAGGAGCTTTGTAGAATCCAAGCGCGGACACAAAAATGGAGGGGCGAACTAGGTTTTATTATTATGTGGCAGAGGGGATGAATGGAGGGGAGGAGAACAGGCCAGTAGGTGAGCAGACTGGCAGGTGAGCAGACTGGCAGGTGAGCAGACTGGCAGGAAGGCTGACAGGCAAGAAGGAAGATGAGCAGACTGGCGGAGTTTGCTGATAGGCAGAGAGGCAAATACACGGGCTGGCAGACTCTCACTCATGAGGCACAATAATCTGGCGTTTGCCGACGGCTCCATCTCTGAATTTATAATCTCTGTAATGAGCTGCAGGTGACGAGATGATGAGGAGCAGGTGAGGAGTAGTCACTGCTGAGGCACGCCCACGGAACCACAACACTATTCAAAGTTTGAAACCGAACAGGACATGCAGAAATCTGGTGCGTTTGATTTACTAAATGGATTGCGTGCGCTAAACGTGCAAAATATGCTAACCGTTGCCAAATATGCAACATGGGGCGATTCTGCGTGTTTGTAATGTCCAAAAACTGGGAGCAACAGATGCAAACAAATTAATTTTGTGCACTCAAGCATGAAGCAGTATTGCAGCTGCTGTTCTGTATCTGTAGTTTTTGTGCACATATGAAAGGAATTTTTTGTGAAAAACATGTTTAAACTGGCACAACTATATGCTTTTGACTGTAAAAAAAAGAGTTGCAATTAAAAAAATCTTAGTATTTAAATAAGTCTACCTTCTAGTCATAAAGATATCATAACACATGGTTTGGGAAAGGGGGCAGCTGCAGGGGCAAGACTCTGAAGTAGGAAGGCAGGTGCCCCCCCTTGCCCCCCTGTAGATCTGCCTCTGCAAATTAATAATTTAGCTGTTCTTTATGTTTAGTCCAATAACGAATAATACATATTTTTTAATGGGGATAATCAAGTAAAATGATCAAAAGGGTAAACTTCACAGCTGCTCAACATCAGCAAGTTGTTGTTTAGCTTAACTAATATCTTGATGTGTCCAGTTAACACTAGTTTCATCCCAAAAGTTAGATTTTGTTTACAAAAATCTGCAAGATTATTTAATATCTACCTACAGTCCTTGACAGGTTAGAGTTAATGAAAGCCAAGTAGAATCAACTGTTATTTTGTTATTAACTTTTGGATTGTTTTCATTTTAAAACTCGCAGTTGCTGTTTATGAGAAAAAACCTTATTTACACCTATTTAGATCTTTATAATTGTGGTTTACTATAAAAAAAAAACTACATAAAAAACTAAAACACAAATATTCAACTTCATAGATAATCATTATTTATCAGAATCAGAATGTCTCCACAACTCTTACTTTGTTTTATTGTTTATCTTCATAAAATTCTTGTACTTTATTGACACCTGAGGTAAATTTCTGTTGTTTTATCTGAAACTTTGTAAAGCTTTTTTTATGAAATCCTAATTAATTTATTTTTGCTGCAAAATGGCTTTCTGAACCTGTATTTACTGGATCTGTGTGCTTGGTATAAAGTGTGCAGTGCAATCCTTTGCATTTTTGATTTATGTATAACATTGTATAAAACAGTCGCTTAAAGACCTAAAACTCCTTTTATGAAGAAAAAGTCTCTCTGTTGGATTTTTTGGGGCATTTTTAATCATCTATACTTTGGTACAAGACGTCAGCTGAGTTATGTATATTAAGGTGAGCACCACATCATCTGTAGATCTTCACCTTCTCCATATTTGTTTCTCTGTTTATTTTTATCCTTTCTCAAGTCATGTGTTGTGTTTTGGCCACATCTGAGTCAAGCTGACCTGAATCAAACGTAAAAAACATCCACCTTAAGTCCTTGTTAAAACCCAGGGGCAGACTTACCATTAGGGGGCGATTGCCTGGGGCCCCCAAATTTCTCGGGGCCCTGAGCTGAACGTTTTATAAAAATGTCTAAAATACATTTTACACCCATCATTATTTAACTCTGTCATAAAAAAAAAAACACAAATCGCTGAACTGGCATAAGACTGATCATGTAAAAGTGTTTGGTCCGCTCCCTGTCCTTCTGCAGTAATGGTATATTCCAGCAAATCCAGACACTTGCCAGATTGGGCAGTTTCCAGCTCATTAGGGCTATTTTTATTGGTTGACAAAAATAAACGTTTAAATGAAATACAAATAAGTAAAATATATAATAATAACTATTAGTTTAATCATTTTAGGGATCAGTTTGAACTGTTCAGCTTTAAAGATTTTGCCAACAGGTTTCATAAGACAAAGAGGCTATTTGGTACGTACTTTGATCACCATCTTCCTCCATCAGTTGGACCAGCTGCTTAAAGCATTAAGTGGAGAGGGTTGGCAGCTATTACTCCTACTACAGGAGGTGGTGTGGGGAGGTGAGATATGGAAAGTGATGGTGGACAGGGGCCAACGGGCCACTCTGAAATGTGAACAGTAAAACGTGACCAGATGTCGTCTGCTCGTTTAATCAAGAGGAGTCAGTGAAAAAACTGGACCAAAATGGAAAACACACTCACAGATACACATGCAGACAGCAAATAGGCTTTCCTCCACTTTCGGCCTCATTCGGCACTCAAGCACCAACACTCACAAACACATCCGCACACACTTTCACACATATCCGCAAAAGGACACAAACAAATGGACACACACGACAGCGCAATGGCTGTCAAGACCAGAACAATGCGGTGAACGATCTGGACAGGGAGAAACTACTGGGCCGGGCTCTGTGTGTGCGTGCATGTGCTGGATTTGATGGAAACACTTGGGGAAAGTGATGATGTTCACAGAGCTGAGTGCTGTGATTGAGCCGAGGAAGACAAAGCATGGCGTGGATGTGTGGATGCACTCTGCACTGAAGAGTACTGAAGTGTTGCTTGATGAAGGATGTAGACTTCCTGTACTGACCTTGACCAAAGTGGTGGTGATGTTGGGATCTGTGACCCGGCAGGGGATGACGAGAGGCTCCTTCACCTTCATGTACAGCACATTGAGGCTCTTACTGGCACGTTCCACAAACGGCTGCCGACTGTCTGAAACCCAAAAACTCCGGTCAGGGATGCAAATACATGGAGGGAGACACACAAAAAAGAATTATGAACTGCAGCATGCCGTTTAATAGAAACATCTGTTCAAGCCACTGTAACAGCCGGAGAAGTTCAGAGATGTTGCCCTTTTCTAATCATGCTTTATTTTCTAGGTTAGTTTTCTGTAAAGTGACTCATTTTCAACTGAAATGTCTCAGTGAAAATAGTGAAACTTTCAAATATGAATCATTCGTGCTCCTTATTAGTTCTGTCTTCTTGGAGGGTGCTGCTTTTTTTTATTAAGGAAAAGTTTGCAACTCAAGAGTCAAGTCTCTCTCAAGCAACCAAGAAAAGCAAAACTTGTTTTAATAAAGACTAATTATACTTGTTTTAGCTGTTAGTTTGATTTGGTTTGTCCCTTCTGGGCTTTTGTAGAAACACAAATGCAACAAGATGGGCTTATGCTGCGTGACATTTGTTCACAGAGGCCTAAATTTAGTGGTTAAGGTTGGAAAGTTGTACAGGAAAGTTCCAAAGATGGACTTCCCACTTGAAAAGATTGCCCGGTTCTAACCTTAAAAGGAAAAGCAAACTTAAGATGCATTAGCCAAAATCTATGCCAAATTTTGACTTTTTAATGCTTTATTTCACATTCGAACATAATTTTTTGTATAAGGGAAGGAACAAAAAGTTGATTCATTATTTTCTTTTGTCTTTATTTTAGTAAATGATTGTGAAAAGCTGCTCTGATAAAGTTCCAATCAGATGTTACACATGGGAGAAGATATATTTCTGATTTTTCATCATAAATTGGGAGGTTCCATCGTCCAGATTAAAATCCAAAGATCTACAACATAGCTGGACCTCGCTTATGGACGGCACGCGCTTTTATTTGGAAGTTCCAAAAAGCATCCTTCATAAATTTTACAAAGTATCCTAAACAAAAAGTCCCACAAAAACTTGTGCGTTAGTATAAACAAAAACAAAGCGGCTGAATACCTATTCAGCACATGACTGCAGGCAGTCAACAACAAACACACAGATTGTTTCGGAGCAATCAAACGGCCTCTCCGTGTCGTCTCCCTTCAGTCCCACTGCTGGAATAGTTCTGTGCCATTCAAAGATGTGGGTGTTGTTCAGTGTATTGTTTGGGACCATAGGGTGTTATTCAAGGAAAGCAAATCTCTGAACCTTTGAACAAAAGTACCCCAAGGACTAGTACACTGAAGGCTTCCTCCTCTTTCTTTGATTTCTAATCGAAGATTTAAGTAGGGACACAACATCTGAACGGAGCTGCAGGCCAAGTCTGGCGCTTTATGGACACAGTGACCTGAGCGATTGATGACCCCCCAGGGTCTATTCTGCCAAACAGTAGCATGCCCCGTGACCATGGCCTGCTGCCCAGCTCCATGGACAGTTCCAGCTGAGCAGCATCACTTTCCAGGTGAGGGAGGAGCCACCCTGGCAGACACTGTGCCTCCTTCTACCTCTGGACACCGCAGAGCTCCTGGCCTTCAGTTTCTCACATATGCACACGCCGCCATCTTCTAGAGACACATCCCCTCCTAAAACGCCCCCTCAAAGTTCTATCCCTCCTCCCCCGAGCACAGGATGCTTCAAGCGAGGCTGAGGCGAGCAGATAAGGCTGATGGCATGGGAAACTCTGCCCAGACCTGAGCCTTTCAGCAGCTGGGCTATTCCTGGCCTCAAGATAGCACGTAAACGAAAGTTAGAAAGGATTTATATATAGATGAGAAGGAGGAGGACCTGGGATGGGAGGACAAGGAGGGGAGGAGCAGGGTGAAACTGTGCCAAAGTCATTTAGAAGGATGTGTTGTTAGGACAAACAGTGTTTCGATATAATCGGCTCTCTGGCATTGGTCTGTATTTAGCACCCACCGCATCCTGTTTGACCTGAGAGGATAAACAAAAGCGTGGAGGGGTGAAGGAGTGAGGGGCTTCTCTGGAACTGGAAAAAAGGGTAAATCACCATGTGGCGTGTGGACAGGGGGGTCTTACCTGCAACATAAACGTAGACAGCCGCCTGTTTTTCAGTCCTGTGTTTGTACCGGCAGCGGAACAGGCCGGTGTGTTTGGCTTTAATCTTGCTGACTCGCACCTGGCTGCAGTAATGCTGCATTGTCCTCCCACAATGGGATTCAGTCACGTTCACCTGATCTCTGATCAGGCTTGCTGGGAACGCCCATGACAGCTCCCACCGGCCCCTGGCCAACAGTGACAAGTCAGTGTCGCATCTGAACATTCTTCACCTTCACTATTGATTTGCAAAAAGCTAGATTTATTGCAAAAGCAATCAAGAGATTTTAATCTGAAGGAATCTGCTTTAGATAAGAGGGCTAAAAGAGAAATGATTTTTGTTCCAATGCGTACCCTGATGATAACTTTCCAATAATTTCTCCCCTCTTTGAACATGTTTTGTTTGGAATGGATCTGGAGCAGGGGTCCAGTCCAGCCCAAAGCTTTTGGCTCAAACTTGAGCATCTTAGCTTTAGATGTTCCTCAGACTGACCTGCAATTGAGCAGCAGCGTCTGGTCGGCTTCCAGAACCATCTGTCGAGATCTTACATCCAAGTGAGGAACGCTGAACTTTCCTGTTTGATCTGCAGAGGAAGGAGAGAGATGGGGAAACAGGATAAAGGTGAAGTCACACAAACATCTTTCACTATCTGGTGGCCTAAAAAGTTCAAACTGTGCCCCTAGTATCTGCAAACGTCCTTACATTTTCTTGTGGAAATGCGCAAGCAGTGATTTTAAAAAATAAATAAATGAACATTCCTTTTTCTCCACTTCATCGATGAGGGATTCATGACAGATGAAGCCACTTGTCTGTCCACCCTTCCTTCCTCCCAGCAGCAGCGCAAACATCACTTAGGTAACTTTGTCCTTCAGTTTGACAGTCGTTCACATGATACACGGCCATCAGTTCAAACGGCAGCCGTCCTACTGCTCTGAGGGCTCTTAAATCACTGGTGAAGCACTTAGTGAACTGTCACTTGTCATCATCATTGTTCCCAGTGGATGCCCCATTGAGCAGGTCCAGCGTTACACACTGTTAGCACTTCCTACTCAGTTTCCTCAGATTTTTCAGTGAGCGTGAGAAGCCAACAGAAATGCGCACAACAAGGTAAAGTTAGATGGGGTAAGCTGGTCTCCCGTCTGCTTTTTTGGACATCAAGACTCTTAGATGAGAGAGTAAATGTCACATTTTTTTCCAGAGAGGTGAGATTTTCTGAACACAAGACGGGCACAATTTGACAAGACCATTTTTTTCTTCACAGGTGTTGGAAATCTCACATGAGGTGGAATAACTTAATTTATGTAGTCGATCTAAAAAAAGTGCTGCAGAGGGAAATATCATTTGCCTAAAATCATTTTAGAAAATGATTAAATGTGAAAAATTTGGTGCAGTTTGCTTGTAAAAACATTGAAACCAAATAAAGATTTCAGATTTTGGAGCACAGTTCTGACATTTCAATGCAAGTAAATGATTATTGACATGTGGCCTCCAATGATTATCAGACTTAATGACAAGATTTTAGATAAAATACACAAAAATAAACTCTTGAAAACCGAACAAAAAACACAAAAAAAAAAACTTAGCAGGTAACAAAAAGATCTTATCCAACCAAGACGTATAATTTTTGACATTTCATTTAAATCTTACTCAAAAATAAACTAATTTAGGATGCGTTGAATTGAACAAGTATATATGATCAGAAATCATTAAAATTATTTCTAAAGCATGTACCCTTAAAATGTTTTCTGACTGATACAGACAATGATTAATATTTCTTTAACTTACTTTTTAAAGCCTTTCTTAAATGCCACTAATTTTATTAGAAATTGCAGATAAAAGTGCACTTACTTCTGGTATTTAGGTTTCTTAATGGTAAAGCCAGAAAAACAAAACAAAATAAAGCTACTTTACATTAAAAAATGCTAATTGAAAATGCTTTTGTCTTCGTATTTGATCAATAATATTAATAATAATGTTTCCTGTAGAATAATTGCATGTGCTGGTTAAGTTACGGACACTTTGGTAAACTCAAAATTACCTTGAGTGTCCATAACTCTCCTTGAGAAGGGAAAATGACACCCGTTTTATCGTTCCATACAAGGATCTTTGGGGCGCGCAAAAACGAGTTGGACTTGGACTGACTGCGCTACTGTTTCCCTCCGCGCAAATTGACCCCAGTTCCTGCACTACGGATATTTTTCCTCTGTTTGTCGTGATTCTTCATTCCTCTGGTTTAGAACAGTCATTTAACAAACTCATCAGTGTCAGGAAACAACGCCCTTCGTGCGCCCATTCAACTGGTGCCAAGCACACCAGGAGTCGAAGCGTAAATGTCCGCGTTATCCAAACAGGCGCCCCCTTGGATGGCGCTTATCTTTCCCTGCGCACAGAGGCTAAATTAGGCTTGAAAGCTTCAGGCACACGCCAGATCAACAACTTCAGTGGCCGATAATCGCAGAGTCAACTGAAGTGCGCACTTGGTTTTCTTTCTTTGCAGCTGGTTGTTAAGAGCCCCACTTTGATAAAAAAAAAAATAATAATAATAAAAAATGTGTGCGCAAAACCAGTATTCTTGACATTTTTACCTTAAATTAAAAAAACATTAAAGCCATACTATATTTACACATGTGGTATTCAGTTAGTAGTAAAATTATTACTTTAACCACGACTCACCTTTTCCAAAAACACTGTACAATCCACAAAGAAAACACAGGGAAATACAATTCATCATTCTGGAGGCTCCGACAGCGAGAGGCTATCAAACAAAATTCATTAAAGAAATGTTACTCCTGCTGCTGAGTTTTAAACTCCGCTACAGATACGTAGCAGGACTGCCAACAGCTGCGCCAGGATTGCTGGTTGAAGTCTTGGAAACGGTGGATTTGGCGCGGGTGGCTGCAGATCACACAACTGCACGCAACTCTTGAGACTCTACTGCACTTGTTTGCCTTGGTTTACAACTGTTGCACAGATTTATACCGTTCCCACAGAGTGGCCACCGGATGGTGGGTTTTCGTGACGTGACCGTCACACCCACGGTGCGTAAAAGCGTTTCCGAACTCCTGCAGCTGTCAGCTGAGAATAAGAAGTTAATGAGACAGTGTAATGCAATTACTGTCACAATTTATAAGAAAAATGCAAAAAAAGAGCATGTTTTTCATACCAGGACAACAACCCGTACGGTTAAAAGTAACCTGAGAGGAGTGCGCACTGGCAGCTCTGCGCGCACAATTTTGCATATGGAGAGGGCACACGGGATTAGAGGCACGTAGGCACAGAAGCAAACGTGCAGTATCAGCCCATTAAGCCAAACTGGTACAAAAATGGATCACTTCAATCACATAAGTGGTCAGCAAATAAGCAAAAACAGATTATAATTTACAGTTGGTTAATAAAACAGCAAAAATATGCATTTGCAGGCAGGAGCAACAACAAACAGGTAACAGTTACAGTGATATTGCTGTCTTTAATGTAAAGGCAATTACACCAAAGATGGATTCAGTAAAGCACATCACGTCTTCATAGGACGCAGTCATTTCAACAGACAGCGGCCACTGGGTGGAGATGTGAGCTGAGAAAATTCACAAAAACCCAAACTGCAAGTCTTCATAGAGAGTTTAGGAAAAGCTCCCATGTGATATCATTTCCTTACATACAAAATGAACTGCAAAAATAAATTAAATCAGAGTTTAACTTTTTTTTTTCTTGGAAAGTCACTTATTCCAGAATAATTCAAGAAAATGAGAAAAACCTAATCATGGTTTGACAGTCAAATGATGAGTCAGCATGAGAAGATTGCTAAACCAATCCATCAGATGAAGAGGCTGGAAAGGGACAGCTGATGAAAGCTGGTCTTTGCTGCAATACATTTACTCAAATGGAAATACACTTTCCTTTCTTTTTTCATTTAAAGTATTGCTTGAAAAATATGTTTCTCCTCATGGACAGGTCTCTAAACTATCTGTTTTTGAAGGAAAAAGTAGGGATTTCTTCACTTTCTTTTTCTTTTTCCAAAGAAAAGCATCTCAGTTCTGGTTCTGAAGATATTTAACAGAAATCTGCCAGCTCATGCTCAGGATATTCAACTGTATTTGGTCAGTTTATGAACAACCTCTTAAAACTTCAGTGGATTTGACAAACTGCACAGCTGAGTTGGAGTTAGCATGAGTTTGAAAAGGTCCGTCACAAGAGTCTTGCTTACAGAGCAAAAACAATGAAATGGCTGTTTTTGTTCCTGTAAAGACCCATTCTGATGAAAGTTGTATTTTGGTTAACATGTTCTTGTGGCATTTTTCTGATGATATATAGGGGAAATTAAGCTTGAAATAGCATTTCTGAGTATTTGTTCTTAACTATTTTTATTTATGCTGTTCTGGCAATAATCAAATAGAAACTAGACAACAGAAGGAGAGGATGAGAGTATCATATGTATCTTCAAAAACACCATAAAGAGGGTTTTTCTTTTAAATAGAAACTTTTAATCTTGAGTCATTTTGTCCCACAACTTCCTTCCTCCGTTGCACAAACACCTACAAGAATATTTTTTGAGGTAAAAGAGGTTTATGCAAAACTTGATAGTTTTTGTAATTATTATATGTTTTAAGTAGAACTGAAAAAAAGGTGAATTATAATACCCAAACACAATTTGACAAAGTCCCAAAATTGTCACTTTTGTAAAGGTTAGGTGTTGCTTTTGTCTTTTTGGTGCTTTATTGCAGGTTTTTGTACACCAAAATCCACGTTGGTGTTTTTGGTGCAGCAGACGAAAAAAATCCTATTGGAAAAAGCCTGTAGCTGTGACATAGGTACTACAATCAACAGGCCACAAGCTCCCTGCTCTGCTCCATTCTGATGGAGACAACTACATCCATGTACGCCTTTGGTTTCTTCGTCTGAGCTGGCATCAGACTCAAAACTGTACCGTTGACATCTCCAATATTGCATACCATTTTTGTTGCACCGCCAATGTTAGGTTGGGGGTTTAGGGGCTGTAAGCTAATGGGAGGGATGGATGTAAACAGATGGATGATGGGAAAGAGGCAAATTTCTACTGTAGCTCTGCAGAAACTATGTCCTAGAAAACGACAGAATTTCTTTATCTCATTAAGAACGACGTAATAATAAATAAAAGACCATTGGAAAATAACTAAAAATAGATCAAAAGATGGTCAGAGTGGGTCTTTAAACTGTCAAATGTCTTCTATTACAAGTTTTTTTCCCTTTGCTTTAATACAAAACACTGGTCGGACACCAGCAGTTATCTTTTTAGGACAATCCGATGCAGGAGATGCACAGAACAGGAAGAAAGGACTTCTGTCTCTCTGTCCTCAGCAGATTTCAGGGAGTGATGATTTTTGACCAAGGCTTTACATTAAGAGGCTTTTTTTGTGTTTGTTTTAATCTGGGTGTAAAACATGTTTAACGACAGCAAGGCAACTTATTTACAGATAATGAAAAGATCCATTGGAAAGAAATAAGATGGCTAAAGACTAAAATAAAATATGACCTTCAAACCAAATTTCCATCTGTGTATGTACGTATGGTTGATATGGCGTTTATATTTAGTTCACCGAGATATTTTTTTGGGGGGGGGTATAATGCATAATGTTTAAAACATTTTTTTAGGGCAGTATAGCAAAAACTCCACAGTAAAAATGGTCTTTCCTGCACTGTCAACTGTAAATTCTAATCTTGCATTGCGATCAAACGCAAACAGCTGAGTGAAAACAAATCAAAATGTAAGAATTGTCTCACAAAATCCAAGAGTGTAGCAGTAGTTTGCACATTGGGAGCATGCTGCTGGGTTTGGAGCAGCTAGGGTGAGCTGTCTTGTTCGGCCCTTTTGAAAGGTCTCTTTAAACAGCCTGAAAGCATTACTGTGCGGTTATGACACTAATCGGTGGACAAATGTCAGGGCAGAAACATTCATCCTGCGTGCAGTCATTTTTCTTCATGACTTGGTGCAGCTCTGTCAAACCTGCCCTTTAGTCTGCAGCCGGATCCAGTCAGTGAACTTTACCACCTGTGTATAAACTCCAGGGCGGTTCTGCCGTGCGCAGCCTTCCCCCCAACTCACAATCCCGGCCAAAAACCATCGCTTGCCGCGCTCCAGACACACCAGCGGACCTCCTGAGTCACCCTGGGGGCACACACACACACACACACACACACACACACATAGACTTTAAGGTGTCCTTAGAGATAACGGAAAATAAATACCCCATGATTTCCTTAAAAACCCAATTGAGTTTTAAAGAAGAGTAAAAGCCAGACATGCAGTTAATGCATAAACTCTACATTACAGTGGGATTTGACAAACTGAGTTTGAGTCAGCAGCGGAAGTTTGAAAAAGTGCACCACAACTTTCTTGTATTTCCAGAGCAAACAAATTAAAATGGCAATGTTTGGTCCTTTTAAAAACCCACTCCAATGAAAATGGTGTTTTGGGTGTGTTTAACACTTTCTTGTGGCGTTTTTCTGATCATGAAGGACAAATATAAAGAAAATGAAGCTTAAATTAGCATTGCAAAGTATTATTTTCTTATTGGTGATGTAGAAAATATGCTGGGTGTGCTACAAGCTCCCTAGTTAGCTCCATTCTGATACAACAATTGTAGATGACTAGATTAGACTGGAGTCTTCTGTTTCCTCATCTGAGCTGGCATCTGGCTCAGAACTATATGACTGGATTAATCCAATATTGCTAGCCATTTCTGGTGCACTGGTAATGTTAGGTTAGGGGTGTAAGGGGTTGTAACCTAACACGAGGGTGTGTAAACAGAGAGCTCTCAACAATGGGTAGGAGAAGCCACCTTTCTAACAAACCACTGCCGCTCTGCAGAAACAATGTCCAAGAAAACAGCACAGAGTTTTTTTTATTTTTTATTTTGGATAAAAATGACATAATAATAACTAAAATGCCCCTGGGAATGCTTTGAAAATAGATCCAAAGTTGATCTATTAAAGAAACCAAACTAAAATGCAAAAACAGTTACATAAATGAAGGGCAAGAGATTCTAGGAAACTGAAAACAAAATATTGAAGATTTTAACAAATATTTTGCACAATGAATCAAACTTTCCAAAGAAAACAGCTATTTTAATAAACTCACATCCTAGCTTGGTAAAGAAAGAGATTCTTTTTTAAAAATGACCAATTTAACCCATAAAAAATGTAGATATATAAAGCATACCTCTAAGTAGTTGAGTGTTTCTACATGTGTTGTATAAAGGGACACACATACCTGGCAGGCGTCCACTCCTCCCTGCAGGTTCCCAGCACACATCATCCTGGGAGTCACAGCATCATCATAGAGCTTGTTACAAGTCTTCCTGTTGATTATCTTAACTGAGGCCTCTTGTAACCGAGAAGCTAATTCGCCTGCAGTAATTAAAGCACACGCAATAAAAACATGTAAACGCCAGGTTACTTTTAAGAAACCTCTAAAGTAGTAATTTCGATGTGTTGGTTTTCAGTGAGTTTGGGCGTCACGTACCGTCCTCCATGAGAACCCCCCAGCCTGTGACGTAGCAGCTCGTTCCCGTGGTAAAAGTGTGCGAGGATGCAGGAACACACACAGGCTGCACCAGGTCACTGAAGAAGACCGGAGCACTGAGCTCGAGGAGAGCGATGTCGTAATCTGACGTGAACTGGTCATATTGAGGGTGGAGGAGGATTCTCCGGACCAGCCTGGTGGCTGCTCCGTGGTTCCCCCTTGCCATCACTCGCATCCCCATGTAAGCTCGCCACGCATGCGGGTCTGAGTACCTGCAGACACAAGGATCTCAATATTCACAAGTTGACTGTAAAGAGAGTTTTTGGAGTTATTCTCACTTGATGGCATCAGAGTCCTGGAAGCAATGAGCTGCAGAGATGAGCCAGCGGTTGGAGACCAGCGTGGCTCCACAGACATGGCCGTAGCGCTCCATCTGGAGGCTGACCTGCCAGGGCCATGAACCTGCCAAGGCATCAGACCCTCCCACTATCTTAGCCCGCTTCTTGGGCCTGGTGCCACATCCTTGGAGACCGAAGAGGAAATCGAAGTGAGAGCTTTTCTTAAAACAACAATTCTAACAAAGTTTAGATGTGTGAAGTTGGGACCTTACCACAGCGCCGCTCATCGGAACCATCAGAGCAGTCTTTAACTCCGTCACACTCAGGGTTGACCTTGCTCACACACTTTCCATTGCCACATTTGTAGTTGGAGGGGGAGCAGCTCTTCACATCTGAAAAATAGAGAGAAAACATCAAACTAAACTTTTGTCCATCTTCTAGTCAAGGCTGAAACAGTGCTGTCATGAATGCTCACACGCTCTGGTACAGTTGAGCTCATCGCTGCGATCTTTGCAGTCAAAGATGCCATCGCACACGGATGACTTGGGCAAACAGACCTTGTTGGGACAAACGTGGGAACATTTACTTCCTGAAAAACAAATGCAAAAAAAAAACAAAAAACGAATGAAGCAAAAAGCATGCATGGAGGCGGGAAGAATGTGTGAGCTCACCGCAGGCTCCCTCCTCACTGCTGTCTGCACATGTGCTCTGACTCAGGCACTGGCTGCTCTGAGGTCTGCACTGGCCGTTCACACACAGGACTTCCCCCGGCCTGCAGGATGCTACAGGTTTCACATGAGCACAGGAAACAGGTAAATCTGGCTTTAGCTTCACATTTACAAGCACATTGTTAGTCGGCACTTTTTTAAATCTAAAAAGTCATACTGTAAAACTAAAGGACTTTACTTAGATGTAATTTTAATGTAAAACTTCACAAAAAAGAAAATAGTTTTTTTTCCAAAGACATTTATCTGGATAACAGATTGTTGGTTCAAGTTCTTCATATATCAATAATTGTGACTCTATTAAAATTGATCATTAGTTCTTATTTACAAATTGAATCTAAATGAACTCTGACAGTCATTTTCGGGGGGTTCGATTTGAAAGCATAATTAAAATACCAATATTTTTAAAAAATGTAAAACGTTTTGAACTTCTCCATTTTTACAGAGGTTTAATATAAACATTTGAACAGAGGTATGGTACCAAAATGTGACCATTTTTGGATTCAGTCTCAAGCTTTGCTGTGTGACTTACAGCATTTAGCCTCGTCCCGTCCATCTGAACAGTCCTTGACTCCATCGCAGACTTTCTTCAGGGGGATACAGCGACCGTCTCCACAGCGAAACTGATGAGGACAAGCTGAGGAAGAGGATTTCGAATTCATTTTACCCAAAGTTTCTGTCAACATGCACACACGAACCAATTTAAGAATAATTTATTTCAAAAAATAAAAATCTGTTGTTGGTTTTCCTTAAAAATAATATAGTACCTAAAATTTGGTGTAAAATTGCAATCTGTAAAATATGCGTTATCATAATCTTTAGACTTACTGCCCTCTGGAGAGAACGCTTGGTACAGCAAGTGGAAACCACTGTGAGTGAGAGATTCATCAGAGTGAAATTGGATGGAGAGAGGGGAGGAGTACACCCGTTTTTTGCTGCTGTCGGACACAGGATTGCACAGTCTGTAAATAAGGACAAAAAAAAGAGAATATAAAGCATCTAAATCCTTTGTTACTTGTCTCTGGAGCCCCCAGATCTGTATTCAAATTTTGAGTATAATCAGAATGCTTCACGTTTGAGACTTACTTCACGCCACCGATGTCCAGCCAGTCTTTCTCACAGCTGTCAGAGGACGGAGAGTCCTGAATGTCTATCGTCACGATCGTCACAGAGATCAGATATCCTGGCAGTGGCACCTGATAAGGAAAACACAGATAATCAGGATCTGATATTGAAGTTTGCTGGATTGATTTCTGATTTCTGTAGTTTGACTAATTATTTTTGATCACCCGCAGCGTCCATGTGCAGTCGATGTTTGGTGGATAATAGGAAGGATAGTACGGTGAGGAAATGGAGCCATTCCAAGAGGTAATTGATCCTCCACAACCTGCAGAGGGAGATGCAACATTACAGAGCAATCTCAATGTCATTTTAAATCTAAAAATCCTTTTCAAACTAAGGCTGCACACTCCAACGGACGCTGACAGTATTCCAATTTTCCTTCAGTGACCTGCTTTTGGGACAGCTTGGAAGTAAGCTTTGAAAACTGCTCCATCCCTCTGCCTGCTGAAGGAGAATGTGACCAACATGACATTGCCAGAGGACATCAACTTCATTACCGGCGGTGAGCCTGAAAGAGGCAGCCCACACCACCTGAAAGAGACCAGCACATTTGCTTGCATTTGTTTCCTCTGTGATATGGTCAGTTACGGAGTAACCATCTACAAATTGGTAAATATGAAATTTAGATTTACTTTATTGTCTCTGGCGGGAATTTTATGGAAGCTTTGTGACAAATGACTCAGCCCCTTAAAATGCGTTTACCTGGCAATGATCTTGTTTTGTAGAGGAAGCAGGAAGTCATAGGCAGAGAGCTTGTGGACGCTGCAGCTTCCCGGTGTGGCGCCTTGAAGCGTGAGGACAACCAGGCGGACCATGTGTCCCGATGGCACCCGGAGGCGCCACTGATAGTATGGCTTCTTAGGGCTGACAAGGCTCAGGGTGCGATTGTTCCCAAGTTTAGCATAGAGGTCGAAGGACATTGCTGGATAGAGAAAGTTGCCAAAGAATTGAATGAATCAAATTGAAGTTATGAAGAAGGTTGAGAACTTTCCATAAGTGCAAAGTAAAAGGATGTTTAAGCTGTGACGACCCATTTCCTCACCTTGGAAGCCAAGCTGCCATTTCCCCCCCTGGATGTTGTTTTGATTTTTCATTTTATCTAATTTATCATCAGACTCGTCTTCCAAACCTGCAAATGAATCAAGATGCTCAGATATTTATTTTTCCGGCTTTACATCAAACAACAGGAAGTGCTTTTACCCATCAGTGAGATCAAGTCCTCATCTTCCTCCATGAAGTACTGCTGCTCGTCACGGCTGTACCTCTGCACCTTGTTGGTCCCGGGGAGCCTGCGCTGCTGCCTGTCTGGGCTGGACCTCCGGATTTCCATGGCAAAGTTACTAGGAGCGGAGAATTTACTCCAGTAGAAGACTCTGAGCCCATCGGATCCTTCACTGTCAAACAGAGAGCATTCATGGAGTTGCTGTTGGTTAGAAAAGCTTGCTTTTAAATCGCACACTTTTGAGTGTTCAGTTTTGGCGCATCTCACCTGAAGGCAGTAATTCCTGAGCGCAGGTGGAAGGAGCTCCATGGAGTGGACTCATAGAGTTCTGAGAACTGTTTTTGTGAAATAAAGACAACATGTCTGCATTTGAAAATTGTTCTCTTACTGTGTTGGAGCTGTACGTCTGGCAGAATAGGACAGTTTCATCTTTGACTTTTATTGTGATGAACGATACTTCGATTCAAATTAACCTGTCTCAACTGGTTTTTGGAATAGAAAAAAATAGAAAGTTTGGGAAATTCCCTTCTATCAGTTGAGGGATTGGAAAATATGCACCTGACCTTTTGCTCCAAAATGCAGACTCTGCCTCCCTTTTGTTTCTGCGCCCTTCTGTCATCCCGGCTTGCCCTACTGCCCTTCCTCTCCCTCTTAACCCCCGCATCAAACACAGGTTGTCCTGCTCTCGGTAGAATCCAGCACACATAGTGGCTGATTGTGTGAAAGCTGCAGAGACAATGTTTTTATTGAGCGCCTGCTCTTCCTCTCACTCTTGCTGCCCGAGCCTCGCTCGCCTCACAAATGGTGCTTGTCCTCAGCCCTGAAAGGACCCTGTCCCTGGGGGTCTTAGGAAATTGCGCTTACACTGTGTACAGCTCCTTTTTCTGCTTAACATAGAGGCGCAGAAGAGAGGGGAGTGGAAAAAAAAGACAAGAAAAAAAGAGGCAGACAAGGGAGGATAGAGGAGATAAAAAGAGAGAAAAGGAATAAATTTAGTGACAAGAAAAGAGAAAGAGCACAGAAGAGTTTTTTTTTTTTTTAAAAAGGGATGGAATGAAAGCTAAAGGAGCATGGTCAGCTTTAAGCAGGAGGAGGGATGTATGATGAAAGTTTCACTTACATAATGCTTCAAAGCCTGAACCTGCAGGCCGAACTGAGGGGAGGTGGAGTCAGCCAGCTCCAAGGAGAAGCTCAGGTTTGGGAACTCCATACTGCCACCGATGAAGAACACTGAGTGAGGCGGAGCTGATGGGGAGAGGAAGAGATTTGAGACCGATGTACTGTGTGAGGCAGAAGAGAAACAAAAAAAACACAAAAAAAACCTCGGCAGGCGTGCACTCACGTGTTAAGTGGTGGAGAGTCAGTGCAACAGCAGCGGCGAAGGGGAAGACAGGCAGAAGACCTAACATCCACCTCCTCCATGAACAGCAAGCTGGCACCCCCTCCACCCGTTTTTCCACCTGGGCCTCGGGCCTCGTGGGGAGGCTCGGTGACTGTGTGGACTCCCCATTTCCCTTTTAGACATGACTCAAATATCATACCAGCTTGTTTGCTCTAAAGTTCAAATTATCAATTTTACCACAAAGGTAGAAATGATGCCAAAATCAATGAGGAATGGATTTGTAAATTGACTCTTTTCTCTTCAGGGACTGGCTTAGCAACAGACAAAGTTAAGATCTTCCAAAGCATTTCAGGGATTGACAGGGATCTCTGGGGAAGCAGACAAAGCAAGGCAGGAGAGATCTACTTTCCCACGGCCCGGCTTTGCAGTGTCAGTCAACCTGACGTGGACCAAAAAGAAATATTGCCCTACAGACTGCTAGTTCAATTTAGTTCTGAAAAAATGTCTTCCAACAGAAAAAAAAAATCAAAATCTTGACTAAAGAACCAGAACTCTCAGCTGATGATAGAACATTTTATCAATGATGGCTTACCTGTGCTTCTGAGCATCCGGAGTGTTCACGAGTCGAGACACAGTACACCTCACAAGTTCTGCTTTTGGGGAGCGTCCTCATCGCACTGTCTCGTTAAGGTTTGCAGAGGCAATATGCAACAATACCCCAGGCATAAAAACCAAGGGGAGAGAGGAAATCCCTTCTGTTGCCTCCTCTTAAAAAAAAGGGGAGCAGAAATCTGAGCTGAGCGGCTTGGATGTGGCGGGCTTTCACCGCCTCCCGTTTACCTGGACTGTACGGCAGGTGTCACACAGAGCCTCTGAATGCAGTGTGGGGACAATGAGTCCACTATGAAAGGGTGCAAAGCCTGCACAAATATTGTAAACTTCATTGAGGAGTTTGAAGAAATAACAGCTGAAGCTGCTGCTTTGCATTGTTTTAATTAACTGGCTATTACATAAGTGACATCTTTGTATCTGTTGCAGAGTAAAGGAAGCTGTAGCAACCAAAACAGAAACCAAAACAAGCTTATAATGTTTTTATTAGAGATGAGTAAACTGATCCATTTCATGTCAGCTGATATGACTGTAGATCCAAGATGTGAACTTGTTGACCCGTGTATAAACCCCTGGTAAGTTTGGTCTGCCACAGCCAGACCCCCAGCTGACAATCCCGATCAGGAACCAGCGACCCCCACCTGGCGCCTGACAGGACAAAGGTCCACCAGAATCCCCCTGAGAAACGATGTGTGAAGAAAAAAGCCTGATTCAGAGGGCAGGAATGCCACGGCACAATAATGCACAGTCAAACGCAGGAGATGACCCACCCTGCAAGCATCCCGTTCTCCTGAAGGGACCCCGGCACAAAGCATGCGTGGGGAGATGAGGCCGTAGGTCTTTTTACACTCAGTCTGACTCATAATGGACACGTCTGCTTTCTGCAGCACAGAGGGCAGCACCTTATCTGCAGAGGAGCATTGTGAGGGTCATCACAACTGGAGTTTTCTCACTAAATATCAAGTGAGGGAAGACATTTAGGTAAGATAAGTAGATTAAGAAATTTTAGGAAAAGAAAGGATAGACAAATTATTGACACTTTATATAGGGTTTTATACTAATAAAAGGTCATTTTGAACAGTTTTAAAGATGCTTGAGCATTTAAGTTTAAGACCTCTACTGTATTTAAATCTCAAGGCCCACCTAAAATCCTTGAATTTAATTCAAGGATTTAATTTAATGTTAACGTTAATTTTAATAATTCCAATAATACAACACAGTGGCTCTCAACGGGTTTTACACTGGTAACTGTACAAAACATAAAATCAGTTATAAAATACAATAGCTGATTGCTAAACTGGGCCTTCCTGCCCTCAGACCCTCCTTCGAAGGAAATACTCCAGGGGAAAAAAATGAAGAAGCCACCTGCCTTAACTTTAAATTCTGATTGTGATTACTGACTTCCGATTGAATTTCTGTTGTACTGTACATGGCGCTCAAAATTCAGTCAAGTTTAAGTTAGTCTAACTTTTTCACTTTGCTACTTACTATAATAATACTAATAATAGTAATAATACATTTTATTTATAATGCACTTTTCAGTAAATAAAACCTCAAAGATCTACAAGATATGAATAAAACTCGATTAAAAAGAAAGAATGTTCAAATTTTAATACAAAGCTAACCTAAAACTATAAAAGTAGCACTTAACAAGCAAAAAATAAATAAAACTATCAGCAGTCGTAGGCTTTTTTGAATAGACATGACTTTAAAAGGGCTTTAAGAGAGTCTATGGTCTGTGATGTTCTGAGATTGATAGGAAGGGAGTTCCAAAGCCTCGGCGCAGCAGAACAGAATGCTCTATTTACCTTATCATTACTTTAAAAATAAAAACTCTATTTTTCTTAACCAGAGAGTGATAATGGAAGATTTAAAGAGCCGCTTTTGGCTCCGGAGCCACAGGTTGCTTACCCCTGATCTAGGAGAAAGGTACGATCTAAATGAAAAATTAATCTTATATATATTCATATTTTGAATTAACATTATACAATATGTTACTATTATGAATATTCTGCGTGTCAGAAGCCTCACCATCCTCAGATCTGTATCCCCACCCTGTAACCATGCAGTGGTGGCTGTCAGTCACTGTGTGGGATGAGGGCGGCACGCACACAGGCTGGACCAGCGGGCTCAGGGAGGGAGGCCAGGGCTTTTTCAGCTGCAGCAGGGCAATGTCATAGTCAAAAGTGTTTGAGTTGTAGTATTCATGCAGCACAATCCGCTGGATCTCTGCCACATAGCTGGCACTGCCCTGGGTCACCATGCCGAGATGGGCGTTCCAATATCGAGGGTCAGATAATCTGTAGAGAGAAGGTTCAGGGCTCAAGACCTGAAGAAATGCATCTGAGCAAGAAAAACAGCCTCCAGGAGCCAAGCACTGTACAATTAAAAATACTATTGTCTTGTTATTGTTGATGCTACTGCATGATTATAGCTGCAGGATCAGCCAAAAAATAAACGGATCAAATCTACAGTGAGGGAGGGGCTGACCTGTCTTTGCTGAAACAGTGAGCGGCTGAAATGAGCCAATTGGAAGAGATCACAGAGGCGCCACAGTACATGTTGCCAGCAAAGTGAAGGCTGACCTGCCAAGGCCACTCCCCTTCCACCGCGTTAACTCCGCCCACAATACGGCCAAAGCCTAAAGATGAATTCACCTTCTTTATTGGGGAGGGACGACCGCAACCTGAGGAGGATATAGAGAATTGAGTTGTTAAGAGCTTAAGTTCTGTTAGGATGTAAATCTGTGTACAGCTAGTGTTTGAGTTATAAAATGACACTTTGTTTTATCAGAAAACAATAATATTGGTGACTTAAATGTAGCCAAAAATGACAAGCAAAAAAAAAAAAATTATAATAATAAAGTGACCTCTACTGTTTTTGTATGTAAAGGACCTAAAATCCTTGAATTTAATTCAAAGATTTAATTTAATGTATACAGCCCAATATTACAACACAACGGGTCTCAATGAGTTTTATACCAGTAACTGTACAAAACATAAAATCAATTATAAAATACAATAGTTGCTTGCTAAACTAAACAGACAAGGCTAATGGGCCCTAGGATAGACTGGCAAATTGTCCAGGGTGAACCTCTTGGTAGGCTCTAGCATCCTATTGATCCCAAAGTGGGAATAAGGAGGTGTAGAAGATGGATGGATAAAACTTTCATTTGATCTTTGTTCTAAAAGCCCAAACTTTACCATGCTTGATAGCAGGCATACTTTAACCCAACTGTTAATCATGAATTAGGTCTTTTTCCCTCCTTTTAGCTTTTGAGCATATTATTGAGTCATTGGATAATACTAATCCAAACTTGTTTTTAACTCTATTTTAGTTTTAGCCATTTTTTTTATTCATGGAGTAAAATGTAACAGCAACTTGCATTATATTGTGGTGGGAGCCTTGGAGGAGGAGGAGGAGCATAAAATACCATCCGTCATGCAAAATGTCAGTATAATTTCAAAATATGCAAAACAGTGGAGGGTATTTAGTAAGATAATTTATCAGATTTGTCTCTTTGAAAGAAACTATTAAAAAGTGTGTGTGTGTGTGTGGGGGGGGGCTCACCGCAATCTGCTTCATCACTGTAGTCCTGACAATCAGCAACATTATCACACTTTGCATTCTTTTTCAAAATGCAGGATCCACTTTTGCACTGAAACCTGATCTCAGAGCAGGTTGTTTCTGAAACAACAGGATGTTATTAACAAACAAGAAACTAGGCGTTTTGAATCATGCAGGTGACACTCACCCAGAGTGCAGTTCACCTCATCCGATCCATCCCTGCAGTCTCGTTCTCCGTTGCACACAAACAAAGGGTGGGGAGGACGGTTTGCACCGCAATTCATCGCTGAGCTCGCTGTGAAAACATTCTCCATGGATGAGTGGTGCAACACAATAAAAAAAAAACAGTTTTATTGCAAGACCTCATCGCCAGTGCTGTGTGACTAACAGTTAAAAGGACACATTGCTTCATCATCTCAAATGTTTGATCATGTGTGAAACAACTCACAGCAGAAGACCTCGTCGCTCTCATCCTCGCAGTCATCCAGTCCGTCACAGAGCTGAGTTTTTTCCACACAGAGTCCAGTGGTACACAGGAAGTGGCTGTCAGGGCAGGCTGGTGGAAACATTTTGTAAATATATTATGAAAGTAAAAAAAATATGGTAACAGCCATCCGTTTTCTTTATCAGCTTAGTCCTGATCAGGGTCAAGGGGTGCCTGGAGCCTACCTAGATACTGTTGGGCAAATGTGGGGTACACCTTAGACCAGACCATACAGAGACAACCACCCACCCACTCAAATTGACATCCAAGGAACATTTAAAGAATTGCTAACCAATGAAGCATGCCTATGGACTACAAAGTGTACCAGAGGAACCCAGCCGGGGTCTAAACTATAGGACCTTATTGCATCGTGGAGAGAGAGCTAACCACTACACCACTGAGCATCCCAAACAGTAACTTACTGAAAAAAAAAAAGCTGTACGCCATGGTTATTGTGCAGCAGATCTTACGCTGGCTGATGTTGTAACTGCTGTAGAAAGCCTGAAAAGGCAGAGTGGAGGTGCGAGAGCTGCAACGAAACTCCATCTCCAGGTTGGGGTCGGGAATCCGAAACACTGTCTGATGTCCCACATAGCTGCCGCAGAAACTTTTGAGGAGGAAGAAGTGTGGAAAAAAACTATCGCAGGATGTTCATGTTTACAAATCAGCAGTTAGATGATTTGACAGCATATGTGTGAAGATTTAGGCGCATACATGAGTTCATTGACCTTCCACCAGCCGCTGTCACAGCCCTTCATCTCTTTGGGTTTCAGTTCATAGTTCTGGAACTGCAGCGCGACTCCTAAACTTGGTTTTGGGGCCTGCAGTGCAATAGAACAAAGTAGTTAACAGAAACACACAGTCATAGAAAACATTAGAACTCTTGTTCTGCATCTTTTGACCTCAGATCAGCTGAGCCTCCCTGTTTTTCTTTAACTGGTACAGACTATGTCATGAACCAGCCGTGCCTCAAATTAAGTATGCCTACTCTCCTGACTTCTGACTGCTTTTGTTTAGTGAATCTAGACTTCAGGATTCAGTTTGGACTATTGATGAAGACTTTTCTGTGCACAGACTGTTTTCCACTGGACCTTAACAGTCCTTGTCTTTATGTGAATTGTGGATAATTATTTCATAATTAAGAGACTACTTTTTAAGTTCTTGATTGTTCCTCTATGAGCAAGCAGTGTGACACACACCCAGCTAAAAACTACCTCTTTATTGTGTACCCTTTGCTCTGTCAAGTGTCGCTACCGCCCCCTGCTGGTCAGGATGATAGACTCAGGCGCCTTTTTCTTTTTACTGAACCTTCAAACTTCGTACTATTCCTTAATTTTTATGTGAAGACTCTCATTCTTTCAGGATGGTTCCAGAGTAGACAAAGTTTTTAAAAAATGTCATTTTTACTTTTTAAGTTGGAGGTGCTTATCCTCTTATTTTTTGTTTTTTGAGTTCAAATAAGTTTTCACGTATATTTGGGTATTTTGGCAAATAGCTTTGCAGAAGATCGGTGTTAAATCAAGCTTTAGTGATTAAATCTATCACAAGATTATAGGATTTCCTTTTCCTGATTGGTAACATCTCCAAAAATAATCAAGTATAAGCCCTTCTATCATTGTTTTAAAGTCTGGGTTATTTCTATTATTTGCATCCATGATTTTGCCACTGCTGTAATAACTTTCAAGAACTGAATTTTTAACTCCACTCCACTACACTCCACTACACTCCACTACAAAGAATTAACAAGTCACATAAAGGATTGTTTGAGGATCTACCTCAAATTTCCAGATGCATGAACACTGTGGGGGCAGCAGGCTGGGGTAGAAGGGGCTGTAGATCTGACTGTTGCTGTCAGACCCCAGCTGGGTCTCAATGTGAGAAAAACATTCTGGTAAAGACAGGAAGACTTCCTTTAATTATTGACCAGCAGTAAATACATTGATAGTGACCACGTTCTGGTTTAAGGGAATTTAACACAGGTATGTGTTCAACAGATGAAAACAGGAACTACATAAAGAGCCATACTTTCCTCAGCAATGGCCTCAAAGTGACCTTTGAAGCTTTTGTCACCATGTGTCATCCTTAAGGTCAACAGCATGACATTGGAGGTTGACACAATAGAGAGCGAAGTGGACACCACCTCACACAGCCTGCAGCAGAAACACACATTTCAATTCTTCTTAAGTTAAATCAATGCTATTTTATTCTGGTAACAAATTAAAAAAACTGAATGCGGAATCAACATTCTATGATCACCAACTTAACTCTTCATGCCTGAATTTATTTTCAATTCTTTAAAAAAAAAATTTGTGTTTAAGGTGAAGCTAAATTCTGCAGAGTCCTGGATTATATGATACTGTCAGGAACTGACTGGTTCGTTTTGAGTGCAGTAACCTAAATGTAATCAAAAGGAAGTGGAAGAGAATCATTAACAAGTGACTCAGTCATAAGCAGACTGTTATCAGGAGTAAATCTATTGTCCTCCTTGATCGGGACAAGGCTGAATTTTTTTAGCCTTCATGTGCCAAATTAAAAATCTTAATCGTCCTCATTTGAAACCGGCATTTCTAATATCTAAATACTAACAAAAGCATTAGGTATTTTTACAAAAAGATTCAGCTGTACTGTTTTGGCCGAGACAGATCATATCTTAAATTGGACTTTTTTTAATCCTAAGTAAAAGTGGGAACATTCCTATAGATTTGAATCCATCTCATAAACAAATTGCAGACATTTTTGAAAATAGCTTTGGGTAATTTAGGAGCTGCGATTTGGAGGTTCTCCATGTCGGACATTTTGATCATTAGAATGATTAAAGTGATTTTGTTTTGAGAATTCATAAGTGGAGTGACAGCTTTGCATCTTTAACAAGCAAACAAACAATCAAATAACTAAAACAGGAAAAGAAATAGGAGCACAAATTTAGGACCAATTTTAAGTCACTATTTTTGATGAGCCTTCTGGTTTTTTTTGCATGAAACAATTTTTTGAATTAATGTTTTGTAACATGTGAAGTGTGTTCATACTAACCTAAAATAGAGTGCATCTCCTGTCAGCTGCAGTCTCACCTGTGCAGGATGCGCCCTCTCATGGGCAGCAGAGCGTCGTACACAGTCAGGGCATCGTTCACACAGTCGGTGGGCTCAATTACAAAAGAGGTCACAGTCAGGCGGATCAGAGAACCCGGTACGGAGGTGAGCTTCACATGGCAGTTCACACCCCCCCACGGCGAGTAGACATTCAGGGGGACGCTGGCTCCAGGAAGGTTGGCATATAATTTATCTACACACTGAGAGTCTTGAAGGTAGAAGATGGAGAAAAAAAACTTCAAACTCTGACTCCCACTTTCATCACTGAAGAGCTGCAGCGGGACTCTACCTGCTGTGTTGGATGTAAAATCTGAGCGATCAACACCTGGAGACACGACAGAGAAGTTGATTTCATGGAGAATCCTTTCCAACGGCCAGACAGGCAGACGTACCATTGATGAGGATGGAGTCTATGTCAACAGGGAGCCCCATCAGGTATCCCACAGAGGACCGGTTCTTGAGACTGGTGTGGACCGAATCTCTGAGAATTGCCTCTAAACATTCCTCACACATGGCTGTGCTCTTTAACTGCGGCACTATAAACACCATCCAGAAATGGACCAGCACTCCACCTTGGTCGTTGTTACTTTGATAACAAAAGAAAAAAAAAAGAGAAATGAGTGTTGGCCTATTTGTAGCTGATGGTGTCCCACAAGAAGCTGTACCTGAGGTCCGATATGACAGCCTGCTTGTAAAGTCTTGCCACTGACGACATCTTGTACACATTGCTCACCTAGGAGACACTGAGAATAAATACTACATTCCTTCACTCACTATTATGCAACAGCACTGATAACATACCACAACTTGTATTTTGGTTGCCATGGACACAAACTCGTGGGACTCTGTCTGACGGTACTCAGGGATAAACTCCACATTTGCAACCCGGAACATCCCAGCAAAATAGGCTCCGTTGACACTTTCCCTGCGGACTGAACCAAGTCCAATTCAACTTTTGATAACAAAATAATTATTAAAATTCCTCTATGGGAATAACTTGACTTACAAATAAAAACCCAGAGCAGGGCCCATATGATAGTCACCACCACAAACACTACTGCAGTTACAATGACGGCAATGTGCGGGACGTTCAGCAGATAGGCCCACAGCCTCTTCAGGCCTTTGGGCTTCCGTCTGGTTTTCCGGTACATCCTACGCAGCTTCTGCAGAGTGTGGTCCACGGTGGACACCTCCACTGACACATCTGCAATCTAAACATCCAGCATGCCATGCAATGAGGAATACTGATTCATAAGACCCAGAAATTGATTCTTTGAGGTTAAAATACAGAAAGACAAGAGTGCAGCCATTTTGAATTAATACTAGATCAGTTTTGTGACTAAAGTTTGAATATACTGAGAAGCTTTTGCTCTATGTAAAGTGACCATTGTTGTCTTTAAAGCGATGCTGCAAGCTTTTGTCAGCTGAAAGAGATGCTGGCTTACTCGCTGCATCAGCTCATGAAAGAAATACTGACCATGTGTTACCAAACATTCATGAATTATTCACATTTTGTCATTCCATACGGTGCAACAGCAGGGTATGGATTCCCCACATATCCTTTTAAAAAGTACATACTTTCAGATATAGCACAAAGGTCCTGTCCTAAAGCTGATATACACTTCAAAATTTGACTCTATGAAATGTTTTAAAAACTTTTTAAATGTTTTAATTTCTCAAATGAATTTCATCTAATTGAATCCAGTATGCCATATTTAAAAAAAAGATGTTTTAAACTGATGGGGCATTTCAGCAGTATTCTCCAGTAAAAGCTTCTGTTGCTGATTTGTTTGCTGTAAAGACTATACATTAAAAAAAAGTCTTTTTATCTACACACTGAGGATAAAAAAAGGCTTTTTGCAGACTTTTTCCTGGAGCTTCAATATTCGAAAAACGAGAGATTTTCACCAAGTAGAGGAGCATGTAAGATGACAGTTGTGCACAGAGGATCTAATAAAAACATCTGTGAAACATGTGGAGGCACACATGAGCTTACATGCCAATAGATTCTTTTTATGATGTGACAGAAGAGAAAAAAAAACAGACAAAAATGCCATCTATATGCACATTCTTTCTATTGCTTCACAGCTGGAGAGTCATTCAAAACATGCAAGTGTTTTTGGAGCTTTACAGTTTTCCAATAAAGGAGTTCTGCTGACGCCAGAAAGATCTGCAAACAAGCATCAGCTGCAGTAAAGGAGAGAACATGTTTGTGGATCTCAAGTTCTTTTTTTTTTTTTTGCAGGATTAACAGACTGAAATTGATAGAATTGTCAAATGCATACTTAAAAAAAAAACTAAATCTTTTGCGAGAACTCTCGGTATGAAGAAAAAGCTAAAGAAACATCTGTTAGTATGTTCTCTTACCCAATGGCTGTACTTACGCTGGCCGTGTCCTCTTGAGATGCATCATCTTCTCCGCTTGTTTGCTTGGTCTCCTGCTCTGTGCCCATGACCCAGAAGTCCTTCCTAATCTAATTTCCATTTGCTTTCTCAGTCATTTCTCTTCTCATTTCAGAACAGTAACTCTCAAAAGTGGTGTTGAAACAACACTGCATGCTGCTCAGCTCCTCATTTAGCAGGTGTCTGAAACCAGATCCTTCAGCACAGACGAGCAGTGGAGAAAGAGGGAGCTCACTGAAAGCAACATATCGGCTTCATGCCACCGCCTTAGGTTTCATGCGTCCACTCCACCTTTGATCAAACTCATATTCAGCAGAGGCAAGGCCAAGTCTTTCAGACACATCAGGGAATTCATTCAGAAAAAATATGCAATGTTTGTATAAGTGTTTATTTACAGTGTTAGACATGATATGCAGATGTGTTTTTAATAAACTGGTCATTTTGCGCTGAGATGACGGCACAAAAGAAAAAAAAAAAAAAAAAAAGGGTCCAGCCTTTGCGTATGAAACTAAAACCATGTCTGTCAGTGTAAAAGCAGAATAATATATCTTTGTCATGACTCAAATAAAAAAAAAAATCTTTAAGCTAAAATAAAAAACATGGGCATCATTTGAGTAAGCAGCATCTTTAACAAACTAATAAAATAGACATTAGGGTATTTTAACACTCGTCAAGCCTTTTCCAAATTACAGGCACTGACTTTGAACACAGAAAAAAACCACACCGTGGCACAAGAACAAAACCTGACGGTACATTCACAGAAAAAGAAATCAGGTGTTTAATGCGAGCTCTGAACATGCAGAGAGGGAGGATGAATGAAGCCACACGTCATTTCCTGAAAAAGGCATTACGGGTGAAGGTGTACAGCAGGTGGTGGGGCTTTTGTTTGGGCGGTTCGGCCAGAGTGAAGACCTGCTGCTCAGGCACGCTGGTTGGAATGGTGATGTGGCGCTGCTGAAGAGGAGGGAGGTTCTGATGGTGGGGCGCAGTGGACCCAGTGTAACCAATGTCTAAAAAAAAGAAACAAAAATCATACATTAAATGAAAGGAACCTCAACACGAAATGGCAAATTTCTTCCTTACTCTTTATCTTCCCATGTTTGGCTCTTCTGGCACTAATGATGGCCTGTTTTCTTTGCTCTTCACTGATTTCTATTCCTAAAAGGAAAAGCAATTTGAAGCAAAAGATTTATTGTCAGGAAACTTCATTGCAGGGGTTATTGCTTATTTAGGTTTTTTTTATTTTTTTTTAGCTGAATTCAATTCCTGTTGGTACGATTGCGCAAAATTATAAAATGTCGTCTTCCTGCAATAAGACAAAATTTGAGAGAACTTCCATCATGTAAATGTAAATTCTACAAAAAGTATTTGAAGCCAATTTAGAACTGCACATTAAAGACCCAATCCGATGAAAATTGTGTTTTTGGAGTTCCAAAGATGTGCTTGTAACATCTTTCTGATGATGGAGGACATATATAAAGAAAAATAAGCTCAAGTATTTTTTATTTAAATCATTGTGAATTAGGAACCTACGAAAAATGGAGTTGGATAAAAGATAAAAGGTATTTGTGACATAGAAAATACGCTGGCGGGCCACAAGCTCCCAGCTCCGCTCCATTCTGCTGAATTCACTTGCAGACAGATAGATCCGTGTACGTTTTAATTTTCCTCGCCCGAGCTGTTAGCTTGGGAGTGTGAGGGGCTGTAAGCTAGCAGGAGAGCGTGTTAACAGAGAGCTCTCAGCAACAGGGAGGGGAAGGGGGGGCGGGCTTACTCCATGCCAACAGTCTCACCCACAACTCTGAGGTGAATTTCTAAAGAACTACTGCCACTCTGCAGAAACTATATCTTAGAAAACAACACAGGTTTCTGGCAAAAGAAAAAAAGATAATCATAATTAAAAGACCACTGGGAACACTATTAGAATAAATAAATTATGACTGGAGTGGCCAGGGTCTGTTTTAAGGAGAACTGGAAATCACGACTTGGCCACTGGGATTTGTTTTGTGAATGCAGTTTCAGTCATTTGAGACACCTACCCATCTCTTGGTCATCCTTGACTCTCTGCCGCTCTTTGGAAAAGGCTTGCAGCCACCTTTGCTTGTCCTGGGCTTTTCTGCAGCACAGCACACACATAAACTCTAAGGTGAAGGCGTGGCGCAGGCGAAAGGCATTCCTCAGGTTCAGGCCCAGATCTGGGTCCCGCCCATCGGGCACGTCCAAGACCTCGGTCTTGTCCATGTCCAGCCGCCCGCGGTAGTGGAGGAGATCTCGGCGCAGGACATCCTTTTTGCAGAAGACCAGCTGGTGGTCAAACAGGAAGAAACTCCGCTGCTGCATCTTACTCTGCCGGACGGCTCGAGTTAGCTCTCCGGAGTGGATCAGCTCGGAGCTGCGCTCCAGCACATCTGGCCCCTAGGGAACACAACCAAAGATACCCAACCAACCAATTTATGTGATGACATCCAAAAGGTTTGAAACACTGAAGAAAGTTTATATGAAAGACTCGTCCTCACCTCCCAGTGCAAAATGGAAACCTGCCAGTGAGCGATTGTGTCGATGCTCTCCAGCCGCCTCTTCCTCTCGTTGATCAAACTGGCTACATTCTTCATAGCTTCATATGCTTTACTGACCCCACAGTAGTCACTGAAACCCAACAGTGAGGCTACAGTCAATGCAGGAGAATCATTTTTTATTATATTAACAAAAAAAACATTGATTACAGCATACACACAAATGACATATTCTCATTTAGTTGCTACATTACTAATCAACCCACTAAACAAAAAAAAGATTATGGACTGAGGTGTAAATATACTTTGCAGGGATGCTACCTGTGGTCTTTGGGAGTGTACTTGAGCAGTTCTCCAAGCTGCAGCGGGTATTTACAGATCTTCTGGACGGGTGTGAGCAGGAAGCCAGCAATAGAAATGTCAATCATCTGTTGGAGGAGGCGACAGGCCTCAAAGAAATGCTTATATTTCCCCATCTTCATGAGGCGCTGCAGCTCCGCACAGGCAGCAGGGTGAGTGTTACAGTAGTCTGAGTAGATCGAAAAGCCTTCCCCCTTGAGGCAAGGAGAAACGCTAAGTTAGCATTGAAAAATACGCTCCTGAAGCAGAAGAACGGGTTTGTGCAGGTCGGTGTGTGGGGTAACAACCTGCAGGAGAAAGCAGGAGCCGATTTCGCTCAGATCCGCTTGCTCTTTGTTGTATTTTTTTTCCAGATCTCGAAGGAACTGCCTCTGAAACCGGTAAATATCTTCAATGTTGCTGAAGATAATCTTCAGCTGTTGCTCGGTGAACATGTCGGGGTGTTTCCGGCACTGACGGATGTATCCCTGAAACACACAAGCCTTTCTCAAAACTGGCCAGCAGGTGGTGGTGTAGAGCAAAGTTTCACATACTAAAAACAGAACTGACATTAACAGCAATTTAGAGGATTTTTAAGAACTAATAAATAAGGCTGTATGGTTAAAAGAAACTGAAGTCAGTACCTCACAGATGTCTTTGAGGTGTTTGATGTAGATGCGTTCAGTGTTCATGATTTCCTGAACAACATTGGATCTCATCTGCTTCCTGTGCTGGTTGTTGTGCGTGTCCCTGTTGGGTGGGTCTTGCTGGTCTGCCACACTCTCAACACTTTCAGCACCCGAGTCCTCCTGGTTCACACGCACCTGAAACACCAGAAACACCAGGAGCATGAGCCCTGTGAACGAGAATGCACTCAAGACCGTCTTTAAATCAGGATTTGTAATCAAAACATGTCAAGTCTGACTCTTGACATATTTTTGTAATTTCCTTTAAACAAAAACTAAAAAAACTACAAGTGAACAAACAAACCTACTTTAAAAACTATATTACCATGGCAACCGAAAGTGGAAGCTATAGTTCCCGTTCATGAACACAAGCAATTACACAGCTGATGCCCATCTGCCAATCAAATGACATCAACATGGTTACTCCGGCCTCCCTAATTAAGAGTCAACTGTCAATTAGTCTTCGTCACCACAGAAACCAGCTGGCCCTTTCAGGCTTGAGCCTCTTCACACACCATTTAGAGAGCGTTCTGTATTTTGTCTGGGGCTTCGTCAGTTTGCCAGTCTTTTCTGTGCTGCTGGAGAGCAAACATGGGTCAGGATCAGGGGGTCGCGAAGTCCACTTACTCTTACAAAGCTGGAGGGAAACCAGGCTTCCCTGTCAGCTCCTCTGCCCCACCACCAGTCCTTATGCGAGGCATCCAGGACGCGGATAACATCTCCAGCCTTGAAGGCTAGCTCCTGCTCCTCCATTGTCACATGGTCCCAGAGAGCCTCAGCATACACAGTGTGGCCAGAGTTTATCCACTGAGTGACACACGCAGATAAGATAAACGCACAATTACAAGGAGGCTAAGCCCAAGTCTAACATATAAGATTATGTCCAAACATGTGAGTACAGCAGGGGTTGTTTTGAAGACCCGCTTCCAAACACATTCAAGAGCCGTCTTCACATGGCTGCTCAGAGGAGAGGACTATTCTGAGGGGAGTTTGGGAAGCATTCCAGCATGAGTGTTCCTCCTCAGAATTACCTCGTTGAGGGCAGAAAGCTCCACCCCCGACTCGAGGTAGGGTGTGACATCAGTGAGTTCATCGAAGCTGCCCTCCTCCTCCTCACTCACGCTGTCATCGAGGGTGGCAGAGCACTCGGAGCTGCCATCTGCGGCATGTAAACAGAGATTACAAAACAGTGCGGAGCAGATGGATGAAAGATGAAAGTGCAAATGATGCAACTGCAGCATGTCTTGAATGTGACCGCATCACGTTTGAATGCTCCTGCAGCCTGTTTTTTAACTTCTGAATCTGCAGCAAACCTCTGGCTCCATGTCAGCTATTTCCTCCTCTGACATTTTTCCTCGCCTCACTTCTTTTATGCGTAAATAATTCCAGCCCTCACCGCTGAGCACTCTGTGGAGTTTGCGCCTGCCCACGCGGTCCAGGCCGATGGGGGTGCTCTGGGAAAGAACCGAGGGACGGAACCTGGCAGACACTCCTTTGTAGGGGGGAACCTGGTGGGAGGGGATGGGTGGGCGTGACAAAGGCTGCAAAGAAGAGAAGCAGCAAAGATTCTGGGATTAGCATCTCTCTGACGTCACATCAGGGTAGATTCCATCAAAGTAGCAGAAAGCCTCTTGAAGAACAGGTGAGACGGCTCCAATGAAAAAGATAAACTAAAGTCCAATTGACTGCTTTTCTACCCACTTCTCTGAAAATTCACTTCTAAAAACAAAGCTGAAGTTGTGGATGAACTTATTTCTTTTTTATTTATTTCAATACTAAATCATGAACTATTTTGTAACAAAAAATGAATTGAATGTGATGTATAAACATGGGATAATTCTCTCTTTTGTTATTGAGTGGAATAGTTACAACAGAAACTTAAAAAAAGAGACAACTCTGATGTAATGGTCTCTCAATAAGGTGAAAACACATAATTTGTTTGGGAAGTGGGTGACGCTTACAGGGGGGAGGTGTTCCTCCTTCAGCTGTGCGTCTGCAGGAAACAGATCAACAGCTCCGGCCACCGACATGCGGCGCTGTATCTGAGCGCCGCCGCTCATGCTGTAGCTTTTAGGGCTGCTTTCATTCTCTAAATCACTGGAACCTTTCTGCGACAGAGTGTCTGCTGTCCTTTCTTCCTGATTTAGCTCTGCTGCTTCCTCGGGGATGGGATGCTTCCTGGAAACCAGCTGCGCGTAGTCGGATAAGGGGCGCGGTCTGGGGCGCACACTTCTCCTCCTGGGTTTGACAGAAGGTGTTTCGGCAGAGGGTGAGGCTGCATCTTCAGAAGATGTGGGTGACACGGGTGACTCCGAGAAGGGGGTGCTGCTTGCTGCTGGAGACACGTCCTCCCGTAGAAGTGCTTCTCGTCCTTCGTGATGGGATTCCACCTGGAAAGTTAAAGTTCCAATTAGACTTTGCTGTGGTCAGAAAGTGCAACTCCGACAAAGATTACATTTTTTGAGTGGTTAATTTCTCAAAAATGACAATATTATTTTTTTCTTTTTTTTATGAGGAACCTGATTTTTATGTTGATGAATACTTGAATAAAATATCCCCGGCTTAACAGATTCAACATATAGGGTCTTAGATTTTACATTTTAGAAAAGATGGTTGCCAGACGTGCAAAAAATGGAAGAATACATCACAAGTGAATATAATTGATTCGGATTTCTCAGCAGCCAGATGTTGGTTAATGCTTACCGTTATACAAATTACAGCAAAGATTTTCAATCATCAGGAAAAATCAAAGCTCACCTCTTGCTTGTCTGGGTCTGGACTGCGGCATATGCACTGGAACGGCACACAGTGTGCTAGCACCATTATGAAACACAAACACTAGCTGGCCTGTAGCGCTAAAGACCAAGCCATTAAAGTGTTCTAGGATTAGTTAAAGCCCTCAGATTCCTAAAGTAAACAAATCTGCTTTTACCATTCATCGTTACAGGAAATCCAAAGAACGGGTACAAAAATTCTAAACTCTTGGTCCTATCTGCTTTGTTGCTGTTAGCTGTCAGGAGCCTGGAGTTCACAGAGCTGAACTTTGATCCATGCATCTACTTTTTAGAGAGGAGGGGTGAAAGCAGGTTTAGCTCAGTCATCACCTCCTACCTTCCCACAGGACTATGAGGCCCTTTTGCGCAAGAGCCACTAATCATAAACAAGGCCTAATCATTAACTCATGCGACTCCTTCGGAGTGCCACAGTCCCGCGGGCTCAGCATGTCGCTCTGCAGGAGTGTACACCGGGAATCAAACACAACTGCAGCAGCGAGGGAGAGCACGTCGGTGCAAAGCCTATGACACTAAAGGCAACTCTTCCAGCTCAGGTTTATGACATATGTCCACAACGCTGACAAGGTTCACGTCAACATTGCAGCTTATCTCAATAAATAAGGAATGCAACAGATAACTTCACACGGACACAGGTCAGGCTTCATTTTTAGAGATAAGGGTTAAGGAACCCATAAATGATCCATTTGTTTTATATCAGATGCAATATTTACTTTCCTTTTGGTTATATAAGATGCACTTTTATCTCTTTATATTGGTCTACATGTGCATCTTTGTGTTGACAGTGTCTCTGGCGTGTCAAAGTACATAAATGTGTTCACTGCACAAGTACATTAAAACTCTTAAGAGTTTTGTTTTAATTTCAGCCCAACAGAAATGTGCTTACGTTTAAAATGCTAATTTAAAACAATTGGCATAACTACTTAAAGTCCCACTCGGATCATCTTTTGAACTCGTCTAAATGGGTTTCCAGTGGTCTTTTATTTATGATGATGCAGTTTTTAGGCAAAATCAAAAACCCAGGGTCGTTTTCTAGGACGTAGCTTACAGCCCCTCACAACCGCAGCCAACATTAGCGGTGCAACAAAAATGCCGAGCAATATTGGAGGTACTGTACAGTTTTGAGCCGGACAAGCTCAGATGAGGGAAACAAAGTCGTACATGGATCTATTTGTCTGCAAGTGGATGGATAGAAATGGAACAGAGCAGGAAAGTTGTGGCCCGCCCATTCAGTTTCAAAACACAATTTTCATTGGAGTGGGTCTTTAAAAGTGAGAGAAACAGTTGCTGGCTTACCTGATTTGGTAACAAGTTGCTGTTATTCTCTTCTCGGTGTTGTGAAGGATTTCTTTGGTTTTGTGGGGATAGAGGGCATTGGACCTTTCCTTTAGATGTGCTCATAGACTCAAAAGACAGACGCTCATGCTGAGCAGACTCATCTGCTGAGATCTGCTCTATTGTCTCCGAGGGCTCCAAGAAAACACTGTTGATATTACAATCCTCCTCTGAGCCTCCGTCGCTATCGGGCCGGTGATGAACAAGAGGCGTGTGTTGAACAGAAGAGACATTGACGGCCACAGGCCTACGCTGTCTCTCGTTGGTTTTAAGACAAGGGACACGGCGAGAATAGTTGTCATGGAGACGGCTCATTGGTGACAAGGGAGGCGGAGATGGGGGTCCAGGGGAGGAACTTCCCTTACGTCTAGCAGTTAGGTCAGTCATGCTGCCAACTAGCTTCAGCATGGATCCCTTGGTCTTCCAGAGGCCACTCTTGTGGTTCCTCACACTGGATCGCAGGTCTACTGAAGAGGCACTAGAAGTCCTTTGAATGTTTGGTGTCCCATTGGATAAACCATGTCTCTGCAAGTCTTCCTGTGGAGGTGGAGAACTTGAAGATGGGGCTTTGCGTCTAAAAGGAGCTTTAAATAAATTAATGTTCTCTGCGCTTTTACTGAGTCTGCCCAAAACCTTCACATTTGTGTTTTCATCCACGTTCTCAGTTCTTGCATTGGCTTTGGGTGTGGGATTTGGTTCCCGTGGCGTAGGTCCAGCTTCATGGTTACACCCTCCTGCCTTTCTCACATTCATCTTGTCAGATAAAGAGATGCGTCCTGCTCCATACGCTCTTCGGATACTCCTCGAGAATCGCTGGTTTCGAGAGAATTCATCAAATTCATAGTCTTCTTCATCACACTCCTCCACGTCTGAACTGTACTGGTGAATGGCAGTCAACGTCTGGCTCGGAACATCTGCTGTAGCCACACTGCATCCTTCTGAAGTGTTTAAATAATTTGCAGCATCGGCTAAACCATAGTTAGTGTGGTTTAAATCAGAGCCATTGGTCATGTCATGGTCTCCATTATGGATTGCTGCCCCTTTAGTCTGAATACCTTGAAGCACAGATGATCTGAGCTTTTTAAATGAGTCTACCACCCCAAACCCTGACAGTCCGGTCCACGGCTGAGAGCTGCTGCTGCTGCTGCTGCTGTGGGCAGCATTTGGACTGTCAGGAGCAGCAGTGTGTAGAGATCCAGGACCTTTTCTTGAATTAGAAAACAGCTTCATAATTTTTGAAGAGTAAGGTTTTCTGTCATGTAGACCTGAAACAGAACTGGACCAGGCAGAAGGCTTGACGCCATTCACTCGGCTCTCATCTGAACGAGGACCGGGGATCATAGGTTGTACATCGGCACCACACCCAGACAGCAGATATGGGACCGAACCCCTCTCACCATGGTTCTGAAATGGATATATGTCACTAAGTGGTCTGTTCCGGATCAGGGGATCAGCTTTTGAGCTCTGGAGACAAGGGTGAGAGTCAGACAGGACCCTTTCCTTTTGATCTGCCTGGAAGACAAACAAAGCTGTTCTTAATGACCTTCACGTGTTTTCTAGCATAGCTAAGAGATCCATTCTAAAGCACAACGTGCATAACACATTACAAGCAAATAGAACTTTAGCAGAAAAAAAAAAAAACTATTTGAGTTTGTTAGCAATAGCAAGGATGATGACATGGGTAAACAGATGAATGATCCCCTGTGCACAGGGTCCGGAGGAGGAAGACCTTTCACTGAAAACACAACATGTATTTGTCCTTGGTGCTCTATTTCAATGTCCAAGGAGAGCTGAGGCCCAGGCTGGGGTGGTGGGGGGTGCTCAGTTCAGTTTTAAAGGGTGTGTGATTCATGGCAGTGGCTAAAGCAGCTCAGGCTTTGAAGTGCAGCTTTGTGAGCGTGACTAAGCAATGAAATTTGCTAATCCATTGTGATTAATGCAACAAATTGGCCTTTTTTCTCCAGATTACATAGAAAATTAAGTGACAGAACTCCTGGTCGTCAGGTCAGTGACAACCTTAACGAATCATTCTAAGTGGTTACCAACTAACTCAATATGAAAACTCTCATTAGTACTCGTTATTTTGGAATTAAACTGTTGAAGAGCTGAATTTTCTGGGTCAATTTACAGATTATCCATTCATCAGCATGGCTCAAACCATCCTGTAAACACAATAAAAAGTGTACCCAACTTCCCTCAAAGGTGAAGTTTCATCAAAGATCTTGAAAAATTACATTGTTTCACCAAAAATGACAAATTTGCTGCATAGGTTGAAGTTATTTTTCTACCAAAACCTTCAAATTGTGCAAAATTATTCTGCTATGATTTGTGTTCATATCAAAACTATTTTTCAGTAGAAAAATCAACTTAAATATTAAACTGACCAGGTAAAAATCAGTTTTCTAATGGATTGGTGCCTCGAGGGAAGCTGAATGTTCATTTCATAAACTACATTTTCCTCCAAGTGAATCTTTTTTCTGTATTGATATTTCTGCTGTATATTCCTGCCAATCAGCAGAGTGCATGAAAATATGGAGGTCAGTACTGCTGCTTTACAGCAAAACTGTCCTGGCTCCATTTTTGGCTTGTATGGTGTATTGACTCCTGAAGCCAAAAATTGTGCATAAATGTGTGGTTTTTGTGGCAAATATCCAATCAACCCAATCCAAGAATCCAATACAGGCAGGGGTGGGGCATCAGCGGAAAAGTGCGACCATGAGAAGAAATAAGCAGGTATGTAAAATGAGAGTGGATTAAACAAAAAGATACAGTCCATTAAGCTCTAACAGCACTTGTGTTTTAAATCATGGTGACTTATAAGATAAGCAGATGTTTAGTAAGGATTATGGATTCTTTCTTCTAGTTTATCTTCTAAAAAATCTGTGCAAACAAAATACAATGAAGGCATTTTAGCGAAACTGAAGATTGTTATTAAACTAAAAAAAGTATTTGGAATTAAGTTTGTGCTTTTTTTAAAACCAAATATAGGTCACATCTTTGTTAGTAAATCCTTGAAGAACAAACTTTGAACTGTCTGCCAAAATGAAATGTTCTCGTCATCCCTTACAAATATTTATTTTACAAAAGTTGTTTCAAAAACTCATCATCTTTGCTGATGTGAATCTCATTTTTTTATCAAAAACAACTGATGGGATAACAGATGTGTATGTACTGCAAGTAAATTGTAACTAAAACTTTAAGTTTAGCAAAACCTCATGCTTTAACCAAGAATCATCACTGACCTTAAGAGGAAACAACAAAAAGACTGACATAAGGTTCATTTGAGGAAACTAAAATCGGCATCTTTATTTGTGTGTTGTAACTAGCAGTGGATGACATAATAGTCTTTCTTGTGTACAATACCTTATTCTGTTAATGCCATCTTCCAAGAAGAATGAAACAATACAAGAGGCTCCTCATCCACAGCTGTCTGAGCCCACAGCAACAAAAATGATAATGCATCTCTGAGAAAATCTTCTCTTTCAAAGCAAACAAGCCAGTCTTAAAAACGTACACTTAAACCTTATTTCTATATGATAGAATAAATAAACATTCTGAAAAGTAATACAACTGAAATGTAATACGCTTACTTTTTTTGTTGGGATAACACAAGATTATGCGTGAAGTCACAGAGCTTCTGCAACATTCCCATAATTCCCTGGTGCATGTTCGGAGGCAGATGAGCTTTCTCAATCAACCACTGTGGAATCTGCTGTCACTCCAACCAGCTTGCTTCATCACACTTATGTAAACACTGATCCACGGCTGCCAAGCACCGCTGCTGACAGACACTGAACACCCCCGACAAAAACAATGTGCTGCTTTGAAAACTCTGCTGAATCCTCCTCTTGTGCTTTCTCCTCCACCACAGGGGAAGACAATGTTGACAAGCAACTTTCCGATGGATCAATATATGCATTGACTTCCTACATAGAGAGGGAAAGGAGATCTTACAGCTCAGGTGGCTTATATGGAATGGTTTTAAGAGATGTTCGATCCAAACGTTCCCATCCGTCTAACTGTATATTTCCTCCTTGAGGCAGGCAGCTGTTGCAGCTGGCACTTACTAAATCTTGGCAGCACTATTAATAAGTTATGTTGACACAGACAGAGATTTATAAAGGACAAAATCCCCAACTTACTCTCTGCTGTGTCCATTTTTATAATCTTTAGCGTTAGACATAAATGCTAGGGATTAGGTGGAACCCAAAGCTAAGTTTTAATGGAGAGATAATATACAAGTTATGATAAGAACTGTAAAAAAAAAAAAAAAAATGAAGTAATCATTAAAATAAAAAAGGAACAAGTTAAAATGTCAGAAGTTAGACAATTCATCAAAAGTAGGGCTGGCCGATAAAATCCATTTTATTGATAAACTATATTTTGAGAAAATTGGACTCTGCTGTCTTGGGCTTCTGTTGTTCGGAGTATGGTCAACCAGTTCTATTAAAAATCAGAAATTACATTAGGTGTGAAAAAAATCTGTGGCCATAGAGCCCAACACTAATCATAAGTGCAGTAAATATTTTCAGACTTTGGAGTTTAGGTGGGATTAGTAAATTCTAATTTGTCAAGATATGAAACATGATTATTCACTTAATTGCACCTATAATAATAGGCTTATTCTCATTTTACTTTTGAGAATGTCTTTTTCTGCTATTCAGAATACCATAAAAATATACATGCATAAAACCAAACATCAAACTATTCAAACAACCCACAGTTCAAGTTGATAAACAGAAATGATTTTCTTTTCCAGAAATTAAGTAACAGTAAACAATGTTTGCTGCTACTCCATCAATAAAGTCATGCAACTGCTAAGATACAGACCAAAAATACTCACGTATGCGTTAATATCACTTCCTACAATCTGTGAGCGCACATCAGAATTATGTTACGCTTTCACATGCAGTCAGTTTAGGAGGCGAACTGTGTCTCACCAGCTTCCTTTTGCTAATCTGTTGATGGGAGCGGCCCACTGGAGGCCCTGGCCCAGAGTTAATTAAGAGCTCAGGGAGGAGGACCCCCTCCACCTTCAAGCAGGCACATACAAAAACACACATACACACAGCAGCCAGCTGGAGCCAGATTAGACTCCTGGAGATGAGGAGGAACATGCACACTGATGCACAAACATGCACACACAGAGGATGGAGGCAGAACTTTGAGTACATGTTCCAAAAACATATACACAATTAGTGAGAGCATCCTTTCCCATGGAGCATAGGAGGAGCCAAGCATTTTAAATAATCAACTCCCTTCCCTTCAGGTGGTTATGTAAGGGCTCATAAACCTGTGGTGTGAAGTGACCCTCTGTCACAAGGTTCACCTGCATGGAGGTATGTCTGCTTAGGGCTAGGATAAAAATCCATTAAGTCTAAAAAAACACAGGCCAATACTGAATGGAGAAACCAGACATGAGGTCTGAAAGGAAAACTAGAGTTCATATTTTTATTATCCAGCTTAACTTTGAGACAGACACAACCAGCCTGGAGCACTACCATTCCACTGTAAGCTGTCACTTTGTCCAGTTTGTCTGAATGGATAAGAGTAGATGAGGAAAACAGTCAAATCTAATAGTATTTTAGAAATCAGATAGTCTAATTAGCTAAATGAGTGCGTCTCTTCTAATATTATCCCATTCCGATCATCTTTTGATCCATTTTTTGAATAAAGAAATACTCAGAAATGGGATTTTAAGCCAAATTTTCTAATTATATGTCCTCCATCATCAGAAGAATGCTACATGAACATGTTAAAAACACAAAAAAAAACCACATTTTTTTTTAATTGTAGTGGGTTTTAGATGCACAGACACAGGAGAATAAATCCCAATATTTGGTCTTTTAAGTGCAAAAGTTCACCGTTGCACAAGAATCTTGCAAGATTGAGCAAGACTTAACATAACTCTGCGCTGATATGATTCTATATCAAAATCTTTTCCATTGTTGATGTTCGTCAGTCAACCTTTAAGGCTCTCCAAGCTGCAGTGAAGAAATGCAGAAGAAGAGTGGGAGAAGGGAGGGGAGGGGTGTGTATAGCATATTATTCCTTCATTCCAGTAATAAGCTGATTAGTGAAGCTTTACCAGACAGTGTGCAGGACTGGTTTCATCTACACATGATAGCCTAATCAGGACGATCAGTAGGGATTGAGGAGCACCCAAAGATTGTAAACAGAATACCAATGTTTGAATGTGGGCAAAACGGGGTGTGTGGAGGCAGAAGGGGGAAAAATGAAAAGGTTTGTTACGTTTATTTAAAAAAAAAAAAATCATAAACATGGGTGTGCATTAAATGGAGTTTCCTGCTCATGGCCTAGTTCCTCCTTTCGGATCAGAAAGATAGGCAGGGGAGACACCACGCCTCTTCTCACAAAGCATGGGAAGATCAGGTCGAGGGAGTGGCTCCACTCTCACACGAAGCCGCCGCGTACTCACCTGATCTGAAAGGGACTGTCATAGAGACAGACAGGCAGAAATCTAATACCACATAATGTACAGGGCTTTGTGAGGACAAAACACCACTGAGCCTTGTTGTCATCGGCCAAAAGTGTAACCTGACGAGATGCTTCATCGACATTCAAGAACCATGAAAGCAGTAAAAGTTTCTCAGAAGGAGGCTGTTTGTGTAAACTGCAGAAATCTAAGGGCTAGATTTTATTATAAACAGTTTGTTAAATGATTGCGCAGCAACTCTAGAGTTGTAAAAATATCTGAAGGAAAAGGAAAGTACATTTGTATGACGAAGTGTCTCAGAATTGATAGAAACCTGAATTTAAAAATGGAGAACACAACATTAAAGAGTCTCTCTAAATCGATTTCTGGAACCATAAATCAATCGGAACAAGGGTTCCTTACTTAAGGTCCCACTCCAATAATATTTTGTCGTTTTTTTAGAAGCATTCCCAGAGGTCCTTTAATTAGGATGCCGTTTCTAGGAAATAGTTTCTGCAGAGTGGCAGTAGTTCATTAGAAATTCGCTTCTGAGTTATGGGGGGGACTGTTGGCGTGGACTATCCCTCCCCTCATTTCCATTCATCCTATTTTTTACACTCTCTTCCGCTGGCTTACAGCCCCCCACACCCCCAACCCAACATCACCAATGCAACTAAAATGGGGAGCAACATCGGAGCCATCCAGCCAAACAGTTTTGAGCCAGATGAGATGCCAGCTCGGACGAGGAAAACCAAGACATGCATGGATCTGAAACCAAATATACATGTTTTTACCACCAAGAGAAAAATGCCGTAAGAAAATATAAAAACACACAAAAAAATGTTTTTATTGAAAAGGATCTTCAAAAGCTGCATTCATTTACTTCTGTTGGACCGTTGGGGCCCCTTGTAGTTTCCCCCCTCCCTCACAAACTCCATGAACAGGCTGGCATCTCCCACATCACCATAACAACCACCTCTGTAATGCACTACAAAGACCCCCCCCCACCACCACCACCCCCCCACACACACACCAGAAGATAGTCAGCCATGAACTCAGGGAGAACCGTGTAGAGGTCTACTGCACTTTTTTTTAAGTATTTTTATGCAGAAGGACAGACTCACCCTGCTCATGGTGACATGACCTTTCTTCTCACATCAAAAGCAGCCGTTTGGGTCTTTGATCCATCATGGAGGACTCTCCGTCTTCCAGGGAGGTCGCTGCTTCGTTTTTTGTCCCTTCAGAAAACATGTCGGGCCCAGAAAAAAAAAAAAAGCCCGACGCCGGGAGCGGAGCCTCGACTCTCTAGTCCCCCCCTAACATCCCGACAACTAACGGCTGCCTGACTTCAGACCCACCGCGCTAGCAAACTTAAGCTAGCTCAATAAACTTCAGAGTTGCGCAACAACGGCAGCGGGGTTTCTCATTTCACCTTTACGAACCGGCAGAACTCGTTATAAGTCGAGGGAGCGCAGGATAAACAGTGAATCATGCGACGTTTCCCAACGTCACCCAGAACAGAAGCCGTCCACCTCACATCCACGGACAGGCGTTCTTTCTCGGAGGATTGAGTCGGCGAGCATCATTGCTGCACTTGTTGCAGAGTTCCAGGGGGCGGGGCCAGAGGAGTTACAGGTTGAGGTTACTGGTTGACCACAGCGTGACCACTGGGGCAGCAGCCAATCACAAGCCAGCGTTGGATTCTTTAAGTTCAAAGCCACGCCCACACATGGCTTCTCTTCGAGAAGAGGGTAAAGAAAGATGTCAATGCTGCACCTTGCTTCCTGTGTGTCAGAAAAAGACTGGGTCGTCCAGTTATTCCGAATAGTTTGTTCCTCATGTCAAGACTCTGATTCATCCAAAGAAATGCTGCCTGTGTGGCTCCTGCCCATCCCCTCATACAACAGGAGGGCGTCAAGATCAATTCACCAAAACTATTTTTAGTGTTGCAAATCCTGAACAAGCAAGAAAAAAAGGTGTAAAAATAACCTTCTTAAAGTGAAAGTAATGTTTGTCAGTAGCACGTTTTCACTGTTTAAATTACTCATTAACTCTGCTGGTGGGTCAAATCAAGCTGTGGATGTTGACACTTGGTTGAAAGGTCTGCAGGGGAGTTTTCCTGAAGCAGAAATACGAATCACAGAATTACTGATAAAGGGCCATAAAGTACAGGGTTAACTGGCACCTTCTGATTTCAAGTACACATAAAAGGAATCAGTAAAAGACCCACTCCAATGAAAATCATGTACTTGGCATTTTGTTCTCGTGACGGTGTCCATATACGAAGCAAATTAAGCTTAAATTGTATTTCTAAGTAATTCTTTATTCAAATTGCTGTGAATCGGGATAATATTAATAAAAAAAACATTTGAAAAAGCTGATGTAGAAGGTACAATCGCACCTGTATTGTTGGGTTGGGGTTATGAGGGATTTTAAGCTAACAGGAGAGCATGTAAACAAATGGAAAATGGGATGTTGAGGTAGGTTTACTCCACGCCAACAGTCCTTCATAACTCAGAGGCCAATTTCTTATGAACTCCTGCTGCTCTGCAGAAGCGACGTCCTAGAAAACAAAGCGTTTTTTTTTTTTTATTTTAGCTTAAAACTGCATCATCATAATTAAAAGATCACTGGGAACACTTTGAAAATAGATAAAAAATGATTGCGAGTGGGAGTTTAAATAAATCTGCAATGATCTGAAGTATTGCCCTCCTTTACAATTACTTAAAAACTAAATGTTTTAGCATCTTATCAAATGCAGCTCCAAGAGAAATCTCCTAAGCTAACAAAGAGATTTTACTGCTTTAGTAGTGTCATACTTGGCCCTTGTCCATTGACCCTTCAGTTAGATATGATATAATGCAGAGCTACACTGCAGAAAGCCATACGAATCTATTCAGGCTGACTTTTTTGTCCAAACTCTGGAAAGCTGCTTTGATTTGTAGTCTTGGTGATATTACCTCAGTTAAATAACTACAAAATGATACTCAAAACCATTAAATACAAAATATCAATAACTTAACAAGTTTGGAATGTTGCCATTTATTTTCAGGAAAACCTTTCCAATACAACTGATCTCTGTTAGCTCTATTATTTTCAAAACACTTATCAGTACAGGTCATGTCAGGTCAGTACATCATTTAAAATAAAAATGGAAAACAATTAAAGCAAAACTTGTTTCTGTAATTGATGTTTGTAAAGTTGTTGTGGGATCTTTAATGTAATCTTAAAAATAATTTACAAATTTCAGCATATATAGATCAAGCAATATGTTTTCATTTGTTAGTTTTGCAGTTTAATAGACTACCTTAATAAAGGTATATATATATTTAAAATCTGTGCATGTTCACGCATGAAATTAGATGGGATTCAGTCGAGTAAATGTAACATTTTACTTTCCTATAAGACATTACAATGCAGTGAGGCAAGCATGTTGTACTGATTTACAGATTTTTCTTTCATGCTGTCCAATGGCGTAGCATCTGCCGTCTTCCATAGACTGAGCTGCTAGGAGGCGGATGCACTGACAGGAACAGGAAGAGGGTCGACAAACTGGTGCTCCGTTCTGGGATGTCCCCTTCAGAGTCTTTGACTGCGGTGGGTGACAGGAGGATGTTATGAAAACTGGAATCTATCGTGGACTATCCTCTTCAACATCACCCTCTGCATGAGACCATGGGTGCACTGAGGATACCCTCACTCAGAGATTTTTCTGCAGCAAAAGGCATTGTAGAATCAGCTCTTAGACTCTACAATGCCTCATACACCAAAAAAATGAACTGCTGCTTTTGATTTACTAAAGTGCTTTTTGTCATGTTTATTTAACTATTTTGTTTTTTTCATAATTTTAAAATAATTGCATAAATATTACTAAATACATTTAATATTTTGCATTACTCAACAGTTTAGGCAAGAGATTATGCAACACTGAGTATAATACAAGAATATTTATCCTTAGGGGATTTCATAGCTCATACTATACAAGCATGCTTTACAACAGTAACTCAATGTTGTTGTGTGTAACCTCTTGACACAAGGCTTTATAGACACTAGACAATAAGTATTGTTATTAATTTTTTACGTTTATTTTTAGTGTTATTCATTATCTTCCTGCTGGTTTTGATAGAGCTAGGTATAAGGTAATTTCCCCTTTTCAGGTTCTATTCTATTCTATTCTATTCTATTCTATTCTATTCTATTCTATTCTATTCCATTTTAACACAAATCAGGCTCCAAATATGATGAATCCAGTGAAGGTGGTGTCATCATCTTCATCAGCAAAAAGCCCATTGAACAGATCCCCTCCAGCTACCTGCAGCCACACCTTGTCTCCCACTTCTAGGTTCAGCACAGCCCCCCCTGATGCCTGGTCCTCGCTGCTTTGATAGTTATCAGTGGTGTGTAGGATTTTTGCTCCGTTCTTCATGAGGGCCACTTTCACATTTTTAGAGAAGACAGTGATGTGGTAGGTGAAGTAGTAGACGCCGGCCTCGGAGCATGTAAATCTTCCGGTCAGGGGATCGTAGTGGTTCTGTGCATTGTAAATTATCTTGTCAAAGCGTATTGGAGAATTGGCTGCAGGCAGTTTAGTTTGGGCTGTTAGTCCCACAGTGAATGCACTTTTAGGGATCACAGGGGAGTCTCCTTTGTCACCTTTACTGCCCTTCTCACCTCGAGCCCCTCTTTCTCCACGGTAACCAATATTGCCTTTGCTTCCTGGAACTCCAATATCGCCCTTGGGTCCAGGCTTACCAGGGGGTCCCAGTGGTCCCTGAATACCTCTTTCACCTTGGAGTCCAATGTCTCCCTGCGGACCTTCTGGTCCAAGAGGTCCCAAATCTCCTTTTGGCCCTAGTGGTCCAGGTAGTCCAAGCTCACCTTTATTTCCTTTTGGGCCGATGGGCCCTTGCACTCCTTGGGGACCCATTTTCCCTGGAGGCCCCCGTTCTCCATTATCTCCTCTTTTTCCCTTGGCTCCTGCTAGGCCAATAATACCTTTGAACAGACCACAATAAAGTTACCTTTTGAGCTGCAGTATTCCATATGTAAATGTTCTTTTAATTTTCCATCATTTTACAGATACATACCAGGTTCTCCTTTTTCTCCCCTGTGGCCATCTATACCTACAGGTCCGGCAGGGCCAATGTCACCTTTCCATTGAGGATTTATGATTAATATTAGTATGACATAAATAAGTTGAACAAAGCTCTCCCCATGCAACTTACCTTTATCACCTTTGTCACCTTGACGGCCATCTCTCCCATCTCTGCCAGGCACTCCGTTGTGGCCAGGGTCTCCTGGTATTCCGGGGTATCCGCAAACACAGCCTTTCGTTTGTGTTGTTTCCTCTGCAACACATCTGACTGCGAATAGCAGGAGGAGCAGAACAACGCTTAACTTTAGCTGAAACATCCTATTAAGTAAGCAGAACGAAAAGAACTTTTAGACCGTTAGGCAAAGGGCACAGTTGGCCCCATTAAAAGTCAGAAGAAGAAATATGCTCAACAACTCGTCCTTTGAAACCCTTTTCAATGGTTCGTGGTCTTGGTTTACCATTGACTTGCCTCATTAGTTATGCTGGACTTGTGCTCGTGTTTCTGTTGAAGTGAGTTTCTGCTAATGATAAACTTGCATGGTGTGAGAATCACCCAGCCACAAAACCTTGCATGAGCTGACTTCTTGTGCACACACAACCATAACTCTCTAAAATAATTACACAATAAATATAATTTTTTAATAAATAAAAAAAGGACCGTGCAAGGTTTTAATTAGCTATTACTTTTCATTTAAAGGTCAGCATTAACAGCCCCTTGTTTAATGGACTGGATTCCAGTGGCATTCTATGTGCCATTTCAAAACCAACCAGAAGGAACAACTGAAGTCATAAATGGGAGAAGTCAAAGCTCAACCAAACACCAACATGACACCACCCTTCAATGTTGGACTAACAAGGTAGACGTGGACATTTGTATTCTAAAGTTTTAACAGCATAGCATCAGCCATGTTGATAGCTGGGAAGGGAAAAGTCCTAAAAAAAGATTGTTTTTTAATGAGACATACACATGTTTAAGAAATAAATTATACATTAATAGATTATACTGTAGATAGTTTGCCACTAGCCAGTTTTCTTAAGAAGGGAGGCGCTTCAAACTTGTCTGTGTTGTGCCGCATAACAAAGCCTTGTTGTTGCTTGAGATTGAATCAAGAACCAGCATCCACACTATTATTTTGCACTGATTGTTTACACCAATGGGAGATGAAAAGCATGAGTGCCGCGCAAAACCCAGATAAGAAAAAGAAAAAACTTGCCAACTGTCTCACTGAACGCATGCAACAGCACCCGATCCACACGCCATAACTTGAAGTAAAAAAGACTCACAAAAATAAATGTTCTCAATTTTTTTTTATTCTTCCAATACTTCTTCTTACAAGCATTGAGATATAAATATAATGAAAAAATATAAACATAACACACATATGAGTGCACATTATAGCATTTTGTCAACCTGGCACCAAAAATGCAAACTTTCTTGTCGTACATGTTGGCTACTGCACTTTTTCCAGTTCTTTTTCTCACAAGTTACACAATGTCTGACCAGAACAAACAAGGGCATGGCTCAGAATGAATGACAGCTATATATTAGTCGAGGAAAAGACATCAATGCGCCTCCTTCGTGTAACCAGGCACAAAGTGAGATTGATTTGGTTACAGAGAATACTGCAACAAGTCTTCAGAAAACGAAGCAAACAGTCACTATCAGAGCTCCATTATTTGAGGCTAAAGTTAGTATACACACCGGAACATTCTGTGTAAAACAAAAAAAAATCAAATGTACATATAAATAAGAATACATACATCATGCTGCAACTTGGCTTACAATATCTCTACGGTATTTGCACAATATTGGGGATTTATTTTCCCAAATGCCTTTGAAACTGTAAAGTACAACAAAATCTACACTAATATCTGGATTAGGATGAAGAAAAAACACAAAGTAAACAGGGAACAGCACATAACAGAAGCAGATAAGAAACAAGATATTCACAGCAGTTGACATCATTTTCTAAGACGTGGATAGAACTGTTGGGAGCAGCATTTCAGGGAAATTGAGGTTAACATGGCAGGCGCTACAAGTAGATCTGGGACTACAACAGTTGTAGTATAAATTGAGAATTAAGGTTTGGAAGCAGGGAGGCCTGCTAGATTATGTCTACATGATCTGGCGGTGCATGCCGTAGCCTGTCATACCAGATTGGGAAGCACCGCGGTTGCTGCCCATCTGAAGGCCGATCAGACTCTGTCCCTGACGTAGCTGTTCTTCAGTGAACTCTCGTCGATATCCCTGGGCTTTCCTGTAGATGTGCAACACCAGTCATTGGACAGCCATTTGATTAGATAAAACATAAACAGAAGCAGCAGTGAAAACGCAAAAGCTCTTCTTCTGTACCTGTGAAACCAGTCCCGGTCACCTTTGTAATGACCATCGTCCTTTGTGACTGCCAGGCTCCCCAGAGCCATCAGTGTCCTTTGTACTGCTGCCATGTCTTTCCCTGTAGCAAAACATTTAAAAGCTGATTTAAGTCAAATTTACAAAATTCTTTGAAAAAAAATGGAAAAAGTAAACAAATAATTGATCTTTTTTTTAAGGAAAAGTGTTCATTTTTGAGATCCTTCACCTTCCCAGAGGTCCACAGTTTGAAAGATGTCAGTGGTTGTGACTCCATATGCTTCTGCAGCTTGCAGAAACTGAGAGATCTTTTCCATTTGCTTGAAGGCCATTTGGGTCTCAGGAATTTTTTTGATTGGCTCTTTTCCTCTTGGATACAGGCTGTTGATGAGCCGACACAGAATCTGGAAAAGAAGTTCAAATCTGCCCTAAATATAATATTTTAAAACCAAATTTAATTTGCTTCAGGAATACACTGTTGCCATGCCATGATATAAGTTTTTACCTCTGAGGTCACAGAGATCAGTTTCTTCGTCTTTTCCCAAATGAATAATTTGCCTTGGTTTAAACTAGTTTAGAGTATGAGGCACAGTGTGCTGTCTGTTATGACTGATTGCTAATGTCTTTTAGCGTTGCATAAGCTGAGGAATCATAATTAAATAACAGACAACAAATCGAATACATTTAGTGTAGCTTCACATGAAAAGTCTCCCATGAAAACAAAGTATTTCAAGGAATACATTGGTTCCCTCTTTTAACAAAACACATTTATCATCTCATAAATTTAATTACTAATGTCAAAATGTCTGACTGAGGCCGCAACTGAATATATACATTTGCTACCTCAGTTTGCACTTTATAAGTCAAGGGCACTATTATGTTCCGTCTTTAATAATTCAAGATGATTCTATTTTAAGTTGCACTCACGGTTCCATCCATCAGCCATTTCTGGAAGTTTTCCTTGCCTGGCTGTGGTTTCTCCAGGTTTCCTCCACACTGAGAAACTATCCAGTCCACCAACCTCTGCTCCAGGTCGGGGTCATATTTCTGCTCGATCTTCTCCTGCACCTCCCGGCTCAGTCCGTAGCTGGGCCCTCTGTTTGCCATATTTGGTCTCCCGACAGTTTGGCTCACTTTATGTGGGATTTATTGGACCTGAACACATAAGCACAACCCAAATAAAATATTAAACTTTTGAAAAAACAATGCGCTTTTAAAGTTAGAGCAGCACTTTTATTTTTTTAATGCATCCCTAGATGAGCATCAGTGGAGACAAGAAAAAAAGGGTGTGGTCTCTTGGCTGCTGTCCCGGGCAGGAACAAGCCCTCCCATTGCTATGGCAACCGTCAAACCTGCTTCCGGTACCCTGAGCGCATCATAGCGCGAAGATGGTCCATATGACCTCCAGCAGCATGCATTAAGTTATTAAATGTTTTGGCACCAAGTTCACCCTGTTTGGAAACGCGCTGTTCCACAACGTGCAGCATCTTGTTGTTTAGAGTCGACATGCATGGAAAACGGGCTAATAAAGATACGTCACCCCCCTGTGACGCAGGCATGCGTTTATTCTCACATCTCCTGAAGTGCTGATTTTCAAAATAAATGCCCTCAAATCAAGTTCTGTCATTCAAACGACGCCGAGTGCATTAATAAAACTCGTCCCAAACCCGAAGTCCTCGCATCTGCGCCATTGCGCCGATTTTCAAAGATCGATAACCCTCTGTTGAAGCTGTTTTATCGAGGAAAACTTCCTCCACTTACTAAGGCAGAGACAGACGCAGCCGCAATCCTCCTGTTATTATTCCGCTGAGCAGGGCAGGGCTGATGAAGATGCTGACTGCTGAGGCATCCATAAAACGCAGCACAAGCGCACTGGAACAGACTGGACCTCACTTTGTCCGGGAGGGGCAAGTCGTTGATTTTATATGCAAGCGCGTCCAGGAGGGGGTCCCTATGGGCGCTCCGCTCAGACTGCGACGTGACTGCTCCCTTGGATGGTGGTCTATAGTGCAGGCTCAGCGCTGTGCAGTCTGTCTGAAGTGACCCTCAGCATGCTGGCAGAGGCACATGACTGTGTCAAATCAATCCAACTGTTCCCTGTACCGTCAATACTGAAGTCAATGCAATGGAAACCCGTCTTTTTTTTTTATCTTATCCCAATCATGACAGGGCCAAAATTTGAGATGTCCTTAAAAAAAGCATATCTTTCTTTGGCTCCTTGTCTGTTATTGACTTCTCCAAAAGTATAGATTTCCCAAAACACACATTTAATTTGATGAAATTATAGCCAAAATACAATTTCTTTTCGCAGTATTTGCCCAGATTTCTTTATCCTTTTGCTTTTTACAAAACTGACATTTGAGTTTAGACGTAAAAGTGACTGACTACAGAGCACAGCTATAACACAGCTATAAGTTAAAGGTCGCTGTTGCAGTTAAGACATCCTGAGAAAGATAAATGGTTGATTTGCTTCATTGAGCTCAGAGGCGGTTGTGGACAATCGGCTGTTAATAATCAGCAGTCCGGTGACTCTGTTCAACAGGCCTCACAGACTAAAGCTAGTTATGTACCAGCATAGTCTACCACTGAAGTACATCAGGCTGGCTTTTACTGCACTAATAGTACACTACAAGCAGGTTTTTTTTTAGACATTATTGTTGACTCCTAAAGTTTTAGATGTTTTTTTTTTTATCAAAATCTTAAAAGAGACACTCCAATCAAAACTGTGTTTTCTGTGTTTTAACTTGTTCTTATGGCATTTTTCTCATGATGAAGGGCATATATAAAGAAAATTAAGCTCAAATTTGAATTTATGATTGCTTCTTTGTTCAAACTTGTTGTGAACCAAGAGCAGAGGAAAAAACTGTAGCTTAGAAAAAGAGCAAATTTGTAACAGGAAACTCCACTCCATTCTGATGCATCTATTTCAAGACGACAAGATCCATGCACGTCTTCATTTTCCTGGAACAAAGCAATAGCAACTATGAGAAATAAGTGCAGGCTTACTACTACTACTACTACTACTACCCCCCCCCCCCCCCCCCCAACAGTCCCAACCCCACCTCAGAGAATTTCTGATGAACAATCCTGTAGAATATGTCCTTCAAAAAAGACCACTGGGAACATTTCTAAAACCAATCACAAGCTGATTGGAGAGGGTCTTTAAATTGATAATAGACATCTCAAGGCGGATTGTTTCTTCAGACATTCGTCATTAAAACTTAGTCAGTACCTTTCATAGTATATCTCATTTCATTGTCGAGGTTTAAAATGAAATGACATACAAAAAAATCATCTTTACAAGATTTTAATATCAGAAAAATATAGATTCCCATGAATGGCACTACTCGCTCTTTATATGAAAGTCATAATATTCAGGGTTGCTCATGTGCCTCCGACACATTTGAACCTGTGAAAAGTTCCAATCACACCCCAGCCCTACAGATGTTTATGGAATGTGGAAGGGAACAGTGTCTCTGGGGGGAAAAAACTCCTTTCCACACATACTAACTACAGAGAAGACTGAACTAAATCAGAAAAGTATTGAGACAGCTGTATGACCTGTTGCATTCTTTTTTTATGTTAACGATTAAATAACTGTATGCAAAAAGGGAAGATAAAGCAAATGCTGAAAACAATAGCAAAAAAGTTAAGAAGATTGGCTTAAAAGAAAACAGTTTCTTTCACTAAAATGTATTGGTGGCTGATATAAAAAAATATTAAATACTAACTTTGTGTGGTTCAAAGTCCAGACAACAGAAATGTAGTAAAGAGATATTACGGTGCAAGTCTGAGCGCCTGTGAACCTAAAACATGGCTGTCAGGACAAGTGAAACAAAATTCCTCATCCATGATGCAAGAGAGATAACATCTTAAAGAAAACAAATATTTAATGGTGCCTCGTTTGGTTTGACAACACACTGAATCAGTTGTCTGAGTCGCCTCCATAGTAACTGCTTCTGTGGTTGACTAGTGTTAAATAATAAGTGTAACACATATCCTATTACAATTTGCAGCAGCCCTAATAATTATAATTTTGAAAATAATGCCCTCATTTGCTGACAAATCTGTTTTCTTGTGTCCTGATTTTATGTTTTCAATAGTGAAAAACTCTCGATGAAGCCAGTTTAGAATTCCACCACATCGGTTGAGCAGCATCGCTACCAAATAGTGTAAATTCTCAGAGAAACACTATGTGAAAAACAAAGAGCACATCTGACCATGTAAAAGCTTAAATCCTGCACTTTTAGAGATGCCAGAGGACAGTGTTGTGAGGTCCATGTCTCATTTGAAGCTTCTTTTTTTGAGAAATCTTAACTACATTTGGTTGATAGGCTCTTTAAATCAACCCCTTCCTTGAGGTTTTAGAAAAGTGTTCATGAAATTATGAAGACACTGATTTACAATGCAATGCTTTTCAGAATATTATTAAGATGGCAAAGCAAAACAGCAAGCAGTTGTTTTTTTTTTTGTTCAGTTGCTCTTATAATCTTGTTTGAAGCGTTTAGTTCTCTATACTCTGTTTTATACGGACTACTTTGAAAAGTCCAGTGAGCAAAGCCTGCAGGTCATCAATGATTCTTTCAAAGAAGTCTCCATAGTGAATTATTTGTGACTGCAGAAGTCACTTCGTGAAAAAAAAGATGAAATCTGATTATTAGTTATCATTGCAAAAATATTAGATATGAGATCAACTTTTTTTTTTTACAACTTTACTAATATCACACACAGTTCTTTATATTAAATTGGAAGGTTGTGTTCTGATCTTTTGTGAGTCTCTGCAGAGCCTTTGCTGTATTTCCTGACAGCAACACTGATGTTCCAAAGCAAACACCAGCTTCATGGTTTAAAAGATAAAGATTATTAAATTAAATCCTGCTTCTTTTCTGAGCTTTTACTGTAACTTAATTGTAATACGATCTAAAACTGAAAGACTACTGGATGCTTTCAAAGGTCTGAAAACTAGTCATGTTTAAATCACAATTTTGTATCCTTTTTGCTGATTTGCAGACTAAAACTTTAATATTAGCTTTCCTTTGCTCATATTCTTTATTCTTATGATTAATTATTCCCCACCTTGCATCGTCTCTCATAGATGTCAGTTCTGCAGTGTGGTGCGCAGAGGTTTTATTGGCCAAAACAGGTGAAAAGTACTAAAAAAGGCACAGGGAAACTGCATGTCTACTCAAGGAAAGAGGAAAATCAGCCAAACGAGGATGACGACAGAGAGACCAGGTTGATGCTACAACCAGCCAAAGCACATATAAATGCAACCTGAAGAAATTAGGGAAGAGCTACAAGCTAAACCCTTTCAAAGATGTAGGAGCTGTAACGGCATGCTGACATAATAGTGATGCCAGAAGACAGAAGAGGACAAAATAGTGGGAAAGATTTGGCAGACAAACATGCCACTGTTTGGTAAATTCCTTGAGGGTTGACCTTCTATTTAACAGTCATTTTCCTTTTTTTCAGGACCATCTCTACCTCTTCCTTAGACCATAGTGGTCAGCTTGTCTACAAGATCATCGACGGTGTAGACAATGAGCTTGATGTCATCCTTTTCAGACATGCGGTGCTGGCCATATCGCCTGAGAATGACGTCCACATCGTGGCTGAGGACTCGCTCTGCGACCTGCATGGACACATGCCAGGGGACGTCCTCGTCCTTCAGCCCGTGAATGAGCCGCACAGGGCAGGTGATGGGTATGGGACTCTGGAGCACACAGTGATTTTCTGCTTCCTGCAGAAAGTCCATACTGAACTTGTAAACGCCTTCCTCTGTGTGTTTGGTGGGCACCGTCCACTCCCCTTTGGCCTCAAATTCCTTTCGAGTCTGGATATTTAAAGATGGAGAGATCTCAGTGGGAATATTCGAATATCTGCACGGATTTATAGAAGACATGCGTCCCACCTCTAGCGGAAGAGAGTTGAATGACGTGACGAGGTGATCGGCGGCGGTGGCGATTCCCACTAAGGCGGCGGTCTTCTCTGGTCTCGCAATGGCTGCCAGCAGCATCAGCCAGCCGCCTATGCTGGAACCCACCAGTATCTGTCAGAAGGAAAAAGGTCACAGAAAACAGATTAAAGTGACTGAAACAATAAACAAAACTTTTCAAACCCCTACTGTCCTGCAGATTGTGGTGTCATACTGCCCCCTTCTGGAGACAAATGCTAAAGGTTCAAAAAGAAATTTTATGGATTTTTATCAACTTTATCTTTTCTATTTATCTTCCCCTCTCATATGATTCAATATACATCTCAATACATGGTCTACTATAGGACTCAATCAACTTTTTAGCGATAAGATGCAGTCCAATATTTTTTCACTAAATGGATAAAAAACTAGATATTCATTATTCATTTGACATTTAAAAACTATAAATGAAAATGCCTTTTAACAAATAAACTTTCTATGTTCCTGGCACTTTTTATTTTAAGCAACGTCTGACATGACAGCTTCAAACACTAAACCCTGGAATGCCTTTTAGAATGTTTTGTTCTTTGCGATTAAGAAAAGTGTGTCATATTAATTTATGCATGTATTGTTTGTAGTACTACTTAAAAAATATATATCTATACCTTCTACATCCCTAATTTTGAATGAGAATTTGACTTTTTCTTCAGATAATCTATGAAATAACATGTTTATTTTAAGTGCAATTTGCCAATAATGTATATAATTTCTTTTATAAAAAAATGTTTATAACACAAAAACAAATATTTATAAAGTTTGTTTTTACTGTATCAAACTTATTCTGATAAAGTTGTTGTACACACAGAACCATCTGAATGTATTCGCTTTTGACACAATTGGATTCTACATTTATTTCAACATGATTTATATTATTTGGACATATTTTGACCAAACAAATAAAAGAGTTTTTAGAATGTTTTGGAAACATCCATTAAAAAAAGAAAACCTAGTATACCACATTGACATTAGTAGCATTAGGAGCTAAATCTGGAAGCATTCAGGGCCCAACACAACAAGCTTTGCATAACTACACTGGATTGGGATTTCCCTGATGTCCCTAAAGTCCCACTCTGACCATCTTGTGATCTATTTTCAGTGGTCTTTTAATTATGATTATGCTGTTTTTAACCCAAATCAGAACACCTGTGTCATTTTCCAGGACATAGTTTCTACAGAACGGCAGGAGTTTATTAGAAGCTCTCATCTGAGTTGTGGGCGATACTGTTGGCAGGGGGTAAGCCTGCGCACATTTATGTTATAAAGCACTAACAACAAAATTTTCATTAGAGTGGGTTTTTTAATTGTTCATGCCCGATCAGACTGCACCATCAGAGGGGTAGACATTTCAAGGCGTCTCTGGATATGTTTAATGGAGTGCTTTCACAGAATGTATTTTACGCTGCTCTCATGCCGTCCCGGCTGAGTTTCTTTGGCTCGTTGGCATACTGGGAAGTGAACCTTCAGCTCTTTCTGAAATCATCAGCACTGTGGAATCATTTCTCTGGATTTGGCACTGCGACGAGTGCACACCGCATTAGACCAACAGTGGCTGGGATAGGCTCCAGCAACCCTGTGACCTTGATACTTGAAACGCCTCAGAGGAGATCATGGACAATAGGAGACACGTGTGAAGCTATAAGAGTTGTTTGAAAGAAGTTTGAACTCTTGTTTGATATTTGGAATATTTTAAATAACAAATGTATAAAACTACAAAATGCACACAGTTTTTAGAATTTAAGTGATGAGAAATATAAAAAAAAAAACAATAAAACAAACAATGGAAACTAATTTTAAGAGTTAAATACTTCTTTTGTCGTTGTTTATGTTGTCTTCAGTTTCTGAACTTGGTGTTGGAGTGGCTCATTTTGGAAAACAGCTTATGAATAGTAACTTTTATTGCACACTAGCACCATGCAAAGGACCATGAAGTCATGAAATACTTACCTGTGGTCCTTCTACTAACTCATCCAACACATAAAGGACATCTTTTTTCCAGGTACCAAGGGTTCCTTCTGCTAACACTCCCTCTGAGGCTCCATGTCCCGTGTAGTCAAATCTGTGAAACAAATAGAACAAAAAAAATGATAGAAAGAATCAAAAGGTAAGAAAATACAAATTGCAAAGTGGAACTTTGGATGCAAGACGGAAAAGTCCTCTTCAAATAAAAGAAACATTTACATCAATTTAAACTAAAAAAAGCAAATGAAAAGAAATATTTTCATGTTTTTCTTAACTAGCTTTTGATACCTGTGACCTACTTTAAAGCTTTTCTGCTAAAAATGATGTACTTCCAAGTCACTCTGTTAAACCACTAATGACAGACAGTAATATTATGATTGTCTAATAATAAAATACCTTTGCTTAAGTGTTGAACAACTGATAACTGATGCCAGTCAAAGATGATTTTGTATTTTCAAGCATCTAACAGCATGAAAAACAAACCAAAGAAAAAAATTGTTGTTCCTAACAACTTATCATAGTGGGCAGTTAGTAGGAATAATGATTTTTTTTTTTTTTAACTATTTCAATAAGGAATACTGGACCAAAATGAAATGGCGGGGGAAAATTCATTCGTTACGAATCAATTCCATATTTTAAGTGGCATATGATTCTTTAGAAACACAAAATAAAATGAAATTTCTAGGTCAAACTTGCTTAAAATCTAACTCAGTCTTACAATATCTAAGGCAAAAAAAACTAGGGAGAATCAGAAAAATCTGATTATTTAGGTGGGCTGTTACAGAAATACAACTGAAAATATCAATTGAAGTTATCATTTGACAGCTGCAAAACCAAATACACACTTTTAACTTCTCTGGCTGCAAACTACAACGCTATAAGAGGGGTTTTTTCGGTGTGGATGCTCGATCCTCCATGGAAACCTAGAAAGTATTCAGTCATTTGATCAAATGACCTACCTGAGAAATGAGTGACCTAAGGACCTGCAGAACTCCTCCAGAGCCTCAGCTTTCTGTCCATTCATGTTGGATGCATATCCTGGCAGGAAGACCACACCTGGGCTCTTTCCCTTCACTTTTCTGTAGGCCAGCTTTGGAAGATTAGGTCGTGACGCGTACTGAACTGTGGATTTGTGTCTTCTGACTTCTGGTGAACAGAATATTGAAGAGGCAACATTTATTCCAATGTACCATTTTACTAGCTACTCTGGGAACAACGTGTACGTTAGCCACATTCCTTTAAGCACACACACATCTGTATGGGTTGTATACAACTGTTAAGCTAAAGAAGAGCGTTTTAACGTTCAAAAATGAGGCGAGAAGAACAGCAGATGCCGGAATTTAGCTCAAATATAAATATCGAAGACACTAATTAACAACATGCCACGATATTTTAAAAGGCGCAATCGCCACACCCCCTCCGGTACGTTCAAACACAACATTTTGATCCCTGGGAGTAATACAATATATTTAGTTAATCACAAAAACATAATCTAACCTTCAAATCGCTTTGACCAAACAGCTGTAAGCCCTCCATTGCTTAATAACTGTGAAAGTCCTCTACGGCAAGACCTCAACGAGACGGCTGCCATACTGTTCTGCAAAAACTACGAACATATCGCGAGAGTTGCGCCAACTCTCACTTCTATTAATTTGTTGACATAGTGTTCGTCTTTAATAACACTGATACGTCAAGTTTAAAAACACCTTTAGGCTAAACCACACATATGTATGAAAGTTTTAGCTTATTTTAAAGTAAATGTCGAAAATATAATTTTATTGGACGTTGTCATAAAATTTAGGCTTGAAATGGGACAGTAAATATCTCAAACTCTGAGATACAAATAATACATATGCATTCATAATTTTTTTCTACAGTCTTAGATCATACAAATTCATATTTTTTCCCTGTAAAAAGGTATTAATAGATCAACTGATGTGATATGGCAGCAGATATTACATTGCAAGTGCTAAAATCTTTCTACTATTTTATAATCTAAAACATATATCAGCAATAGTTATAATAATTTTAAACATGCATCAGTAATCAGTCTAACATTAAAAATATTTAAGACACTGTGATGCAAAGCAGTAGAAAATAGTCTTAGAAAAAAAAGAAGAAAAAAAAGACAAAAGTAGCAGAAACTCGTGTGTCCGTGGCTGTCATGTGAAGTGTCAGCTTGTAACATGACTCAGAGCGTCACAGGCGGAAGGTCACGGAGCAGCAGCACGGAACGGAAGCGGGAGTAAAAAGCCTATCCGCCATTGTGGAATATGGTAAGGGGTATTCCAGTAAGGCAATAATCAGTCCCAAATCGACGCGGAGAAAGGGAATTTAGGACAGGAACGGACACGGTGATTGACGCCTTGTCCAAAGACACCAAGTTGCCGTCTCTAGCTGCAAGAAGAAGAGGCAGGTTGTCGCGAGTCTTTTTTTTTTTTTTTTTTTTGAGTACGGCAGGAAAACGTCGCCGTAAACGTTTACTGAGTGAGTGGACGGCCGGAGACCAAAGCAGCGAAGTGCAGAGGCAGACGTACGACCGAGGGGGAAACCGTGGATAGTCTCAATAACGGCGTTCAGTTTGGGTTCCTGAAGGATGTCAGCTACCACAGTCGATCAGGTTCGTGTACTGAGAGGCATGGACGATGCTACGCGTTAGCTTTGCGGCGATTTGAAACTTTACTGACAACAGTTTGATCCGGTGCGCCAGATCAAACAGGTTCTGAAAGTCCTGGATATTCGATAGCTGTTAGCTGGAGCGTAGGCCGACTGGACTACCGACTAACTCTGGATGCAGCCGGTTGACAATGCGGCACCGTTTGACATCCGGTTAGTTCGTTGAAGCAGCCCTTATATGCTAACATCCGGGATATAGTTCTCAGTCTGGGGTAAACGATAGCTACCTGAACGGTAGTTGTGCTGCTGGTACAGCCTGCTCTGTCAGGGTTGCTCTTCTAACCGTCTTATGTCTTTTTGTCATTTCCAGAGACCTAAAGGACAAGGAAACAAAGGTAAAAAGTACACATGACATGCAGATTTGAAACATGCTAATTGACTGACAGTTACTTTTTGTCTAACCTGCCGCATGTTGACCCACCACTATTGTACCTACGATGAACAGAATATATCTTGACTGTTTATGGTAAATATTTGCCAAGTAAGCATTGTTTTTCTCTTTCCTTATTTAGTGCAAAACGGATCAATGCATCATAAGGATGGTGTGAATGATGATGATTTCGAGCCTTACCTGGGCGGTCCGACAAATCAGGTGTTGTATCACTGAAATGTGTACTTTTTTTCAGCACCTGCTGAAATACAAGGGAAACAATCCCAAATTAATTTATTCTCATAATGAGAATTAATGTTGGACTCTGCAATTAAAGACCCACTCCGATGAAAATAGTGTTTTTGGTGTCTTTTTCTTGTTCATGTTGCATTTTTCTGGCTATATTTTAGTCAGCTGAGCTTCAAATTGCATTTCTGAGTATTTCTTTATTCAAATTGTCATGAATGAGGAGCAGACGGGAAAATAAAAGCTATTTGGAAAGATTGTATTTGTGATGTAGGAAATAAACTGGGCGGGCCACCTACTCTGCTCCATTCTGATGCATCCACTTATAGACAAATCGATCCTTGTACGTCTTTTGTTTTCCTCGTCCGAGCTGACATCTGGCTCAAAACGTACGCGTTCTAAGGCAAAGGTGTCGATCGATCGGGAAGGATGTGACGGCAGGTCGCGGGCCATCAAAGAAAAATAAACACAAAATCATGGAGCTTGTTATCTCAAAGTAGATCGCATGCCAAAAAAGTGTTGGCACCCCAGTTGTAAGCTAGGCAGAAAAGAGTGTATACAGATGGATGATGGGAAGTTGGGGGAGGCTTTCTCCATGCAATGGTCCTGTTCTTAACACAGGCAAGTTTCTAATGAAATCTTGCTGCTTTGCAGAATCTGTGTACTAGAAAATGATACAGGTTTTTTTATTTTTGCCAAAACGACATTATCATAATTAAAAGACCACTGGACGCGCTTACAATCGTTCAAAAGATGATCGAAGTGGGACTTTAAATTGTTGCTGTAATAGGTCAGTTTAAAAAAATACCGTATATAAATAGAAATCTAGAGGGGGAGGGAATAATAGATGTAACAATGATTCCTGGTAAGCGTTAATGTGTTTGCTTTTGCTGCTGTGAATTGTTGTTAAAACCTGTCTTTCTTTATTGTACCACACAGAATAACAGCTATCCACCAATGTCCGACCCCTATATGTCCAGCTACTATGCTCCATCCATTGGTTTCCCTTATTCTCTGGGAGAGGCTGCTTGGTCCACGGCAGGAGACCCACCCATGCCCTACCTAACTACCTATGGACAGATGAGTAATGGCGAGCCGCACTTTATTCCTGATGGCGTTTTTGGCCAGCCAGGTGCCCTGGGAAACACCCCTCCCTTTCTTGGCCAACATGGCTTCAACTTCTTTCCTGGTAATGCTGACTTTTCTACTTGGGGTACCAGTGTTTCTCAGGGTCAATCAACACAGAGCTCAGTCTATAGTAACAGCTATGGCTACGCCCCGAGCTCATTGAGTCGGGCCATCGCAGATGGACAAGCCGGCTTTGGAAGTGAAACCCAGCTCAGTAAGGTTCCAGTTCTGAACAGCATTGAGCAAGGCATGACGGGCCTAAAACTGGGTACAGATATGGTGGCAGCTGTCACCAAAACAGTGGGTTCCCCCTTAGGAGGCAATGCAGGTATGAGCAGCATGGCGGCTAATAACCTTCCCCCATCCGTCAGCTCGTCAGCACCCAAACCTGCCTCCTGGGCAGCTATTGCCAAGAAGCCAGCCAAACCCCAACCCAAGGTCAAGCCTAAAGCCAACATAGGGATGGGGGGTGGTGCCACTATCCCCCCACCACCCATAAAGCACAATATGAACATTGGAACTTGGGAAGATAAGGGCTCACTTAACAAGCCCCCGTTAGCTCAGACTATGATGCCACCCCAACCTATGGTGCAGCAGCCACTCTTGGCTCAGCCCCAGCCCTTACTGCAGAATCCTTTACCCCATCAGCCTCCTCATCAGCACCAGCATCAACACCAGTCCTTTCAGCTCCAGTCCCTTCAGTCTCCCCAACACCCCCAGCCCCTGCATGGCCCTCAGCACCTTCACCTTGCTTCCCAACCTGGTCCCCATCCACCTCTCCATCAGCAACAACCCCAGCACCCACTTCCACCCCCCAACCGTTGGGTGGCTCCCAGGAACCGAGGTGAGGGCTTCGGTATGGGTGTTGGGATTCCACTGAGCCTTGCTCCTTGCTCAGGAGAAGTGCACCCCGTGCTTGAGAAACTCCGCGCCCTCAACAACTACAACCCCAAAGACTTTGACTGGAGCTTGAAACATGGACGAGTTTTCATCATTAAGAGTTACTCAGAAGATGACATCCACCGCTCAATCAAGTATTCTATCTGGTGCAGCACAGAACATGGGAACAAGCGGCTGGATAGTGCGTACCGCTCACTGGGTAACAAAGGACCCCTGTACCTTTTGTTCAGTGTCAACGGCAGTGGGCATTTCTGCGGCGTGGCCGAGATGCGCTCACCGGTGGACTACAACGCCTATGCAGGCGTCTGGTCTCAGGACAAATGGAAGGGCAAATTTGAGGTGAAGTGGGTTTTCATAAAAGATGTGCCCAATAACCAGCTGCGTCACATCCGTCTGGAGAATAATGACAACAAACCAGTGACCAACTCCAGGGACACTCAGGAAGTGCCTCTGGAGAAGGCCAAACAAGTGCTTAAAGTTATTGCAACTTTCAAGCACACCACCTCAATCTTTGATGACTTTGCACATTATGAGAAACGTCAAGAAGAGGAGGATGCTCTGAGGAAGGTGAGCACATGGTAAAAAGCCATAACCGTGTTGTTCCCTTTTAATCATCTGTTTCAGCCGCTCTGAGGTTTTAGCATCACGTGGCTGCATCAACAGTCTACAGTGAGGGGAAGTTCCCTGAGGTCTGTCAGCAGGTTGACGTGCACCTGTTGGGGTTCAGGAAATCCCGGGTCCCCGCCTGCCTGTTTGCACTGCGACGGTTGAGAAATCTTGAATGTATACCGGCTTTCCCGAAATAGCGCACATTCCTGGCATTCCGTGTTTCAGACAAAGGCAGATGCAGGCTCTGATCTCCCTTTGAACACCCAGCTCTGCCGTTCTCCACAGGCTCCTCATGCTTTATTTGACTTTAACAACATAAGCCCTGGGTCCACAAACTGGCGACAGCATCCGTCTCACAGTTTGGCTCTTAAAGAGGTTTTACACACACACCCCCCCCACCCAAAAAAAAAAACGCACAATAAAAATGTAATATCACATTTGCCCCCGCACAGTGCAAGACTCAGAGGAGAAACGTGCAATATGGTGCAGTGGTAATAACAGTGGCATGCAACAAATGTTTAATTTAGCAGTAAAAGCTCAGTGGGATTCTGCTGCTGCGAAGACGCGCTTGCAAATGAGTTGAACCAGGTTTCACTGAGTGCGTTATGCTGCTTCCATTCTTAGATTCCGCAGCATATTAATTAGATCAAGAAAACCCACAAGAAAACCTGCTCCAACTTTTTCTTTTCACCGGCACCCCCACGCTGCTACCGGGATTCTGTATTGACTTCTGGCTGCTGACCTTAATATGCGCCGTGTTACTTTCTCATAAATATTTCAAGTCAGTGTTTTCAAGCATCTGGAAAACAACCTGTCAGTTAAAAGCCGGTTTCATGCCGCGATGTGAATGCGTTGTGCTGCGCTGCTTTCATAGTCTTGACCTCCTACATGACAGGATCGGTCCGGCTGAGGCCTCACTTACCATCTCCTGACAAGGTTAATTGTTGTCTGTTGTTCAGTATGTCCTTCCTCGTCTTTGAATGGTGTTAAAGCAGAGCCCTGGCCTACACAATAACATCTCTCGGGGTGTTTGGAATAAATAGAACTTAAAAATGTGAAAGTTAGGTTTCCTCTGTGTGCAGTTAAAAGGAAACTCATGGTAGGAGTGATTCTGCTGTTACATAACAGGTTCATTAGATTTTTAGGATTTCTTTGCAGGGTAAGAATTAAACTCAGTCCAGGTTGATGCTATAAGGGGAAAATACACATTTTCATATATATATATATATATATATATATATATATATATATATATATATATATATATATATATATATATGAGTATATCCTTTTTTTATATATCTATGGCCGCATCTTTTAACTAGAGGCTCCTGCAGTAACTTCAGTCTGAAGCTTGTGTAAACAGAGCTGAGTATTTGGTTTGTGCATTCCTTAGGACCTCTAATTTTCTCTGCTTTCTTACTGAGAGTGCAGTAAAGTATCTGTTTTTATTTTAGACACTAACCAGAAAAAGCCCTTTACTTTAAGGATTGATTGGATGTATTAGGAAGAAAGAAAACAGCTGGAAATCTGTTCAGTGACATTTAGACTTCTAATCAGCTCCTTTAGTAAAGGGCCTTATCAGAAGGAGAGACAGGGAAAAATGGTTCATGGGGGCTAAATAGGTTTTGGCCACATTTTTGTAAATGATTAACAGTTTCTGTCATCTGTGCAGAGAGAGGTTTTTAGTTTTTTTGCACTGTGCCTTCAAATATCTGTTAGCAAAACCAGGTTTTATAGACCCACTCCAATGAAAACACTGGATTTTGGGTGTTTTTAACTTCTTCTTGTAGCATTTTTCTCAAAATGGAGATCATATATAAAGAAAATTAAGCTCAAAACTGCTTTTCTGAGCATGTCTTTATTGAAATTGTTGTGATTCAGGAGCAGAGGAAAATGCCGCTTGTAAATGCTCTCCCTGCTCTGCTCCATTCTAATGCATTCACTTGCAGACGAATAGATTTGCGTACGTCTTCGTCTAAGCTGGCTTTTTCTTGTTTAAAAGCAGAAACCAAATGGACCAAAGTTGGGGTTTGAAAATACCCGCCACATAAGTCACACGCTGGTCCCCCTGCTGTTAGCTCACAGTTGTGTTTTGCACCTGCATGTTTTAATGTTTTTAATGTAAATTAGGTTTTTCTTGCCAGGCATCTAAGGAGTTTGAAGGCTTCAGTTTCTATCATTCCTGAGTGGTTGTGGGAGTGTTGCAGAGCAAATAGTCCTGATGAGGGAAGTTGGTTGCCATGGGAGAAGTGTGCGAGGTTATGTGGCTGGTATGTGTCCAAGCAGCCTCTGAATGAATGCAAAGACTGGAGGCTTTTACTGTAACGCTTAACAGAAACAAGACGAGAGGCTTTAGCCACTACGATAGTGACTTTTAAGTGTTTCTACCTCATTTCTGCAGTGTTGGCGGATTTCCTGTTGGAGTGACAAAGAAGCATCGTAAGAATGTTTTACTAAAATATTTCTCTATGGCATATTATAGGAAATGGAGAAACAAATGATGATGTTCTGAATCTAGAAACCTAGAATAATGTAAGGGTTACTTGGATGTAATTACTTACTATTATTTCTGCCCAAATCATGTAGAATTATTTAAAAATAATTTTTTTGGCACAAGAAGCAGCACAATGCAACGAGCTTTATGTAAGAGTGTCATTTTTGAGAATTTCCTTTATTCAGTTGTGAGATCAGCCTCCGGCATTTAGATGGGGCTGTCACAATTCTTTGTTGACAACAGTAAATATTTTCAGTGTTATTTCAATATTTCCCTGATTATTTCTCAATTCTTCCTTCTTTTTCCACCAGGAGCGCAGTCGAAATAAACAGTAACCTTCAAGCAAGCTCTCTGCTGGAACTGCAACACTAATGATGTTAAATCAAACCTGCCTAACCACAAGGAGGAAAGGCTCTCCCAATCTTTCCGCTGAAGAAGACAATGTATCCAAACACTTGAACGTGACAAGAGGTGAACTCATCTGTATCCATTGACTGGTGCATCGAACCTTTTTGTTTCTGCTTCACAAGAAAAGAAGTGTAACGTTCTTTGACACTCAGTCTCTCAAGCACTTTCAGTCCCTCTAAACAGCCTCTGCCAGTATCCTTAACGCTGTAATTCTGTTCTTTGATTTTGTTTTGTGAGCTACTAACTAATTAACCAGAGTAGTCAGAAAATTCCACCACGCTTCTTTTTTTTTATTTTTTTTTAATTTTTTTTTTAAAGCCTCAATTGTTTGAGATATCACTGAGCGCCATCAGTCCCTGAAGACAATTAAAGACATAAAAAATGATTCTTGTACTTGAATCTGTATTCAGCTGTCTGATCCATTGAGACGGAGGCTGCGGATGATTGACAGGTGGACTAAATAATTGGGTGAACGGCCACAATCATACCAATCGTATTAGCCTTCTTTGACCTGATCTGTTCTTTCTGCATCTCTTTCTGTGTATCAAAAGATTAGTGACACCGTGGCCTGGTGACAGCAGGCTTGTGCTAATCTTTCATTTCTTTTGTCCTTTTCTTTTTTTGTTGTTGAAATTCTGTCATTCTAAAGTGCATTTGTTTGAGGAGAAACCTGCTGCTCTGGTAGACCATCACTGGTTTTATTGGTGACCATCTTTACTGTTGATGTATTCTGTCTGATCTTCAGGCTCAAGCAGATTATTTGCAGACAACAGAGCTTTTCTTTTTTTGTGGAGAACCTCCACCTGACTGACTTGAGGTTCTTCCCAAAAAGCTTCCATCAGCTGCACAGATGCATCAGTTTTCTCCTCTTTGAAAGTCACTAGCTAAATAAAGCTTATGTTTAGTGCAAGCATTTGCGTTTGTGGTTTTTTACTCCGTACATACATTTAAATGATGAACCGTACATAAAAAAACAAACCTTTTCAATAATAGATTATAAAATTTCACATTCCATTAAAGGCTTCTTAAAACTAAAAGTCTTTGGACACTCGGTTTTAGGTCATTACTTCAATGTTCTACCTTTGTATTTTCTGCTTTTAAATCCTTCACAATTCCTCTTAAAAAAGAAAAAGATCCACATAAGGAAACATCAGTGTGCATCATACCCCAAAAGATTTTCTTGATTATTACATTAGCAACAGCTGAGATTATTTATTTTTCATTGCTATGGTTGATAAAACAGCTCAAATTCATGACTTGTTTTACACTGATTCACTATCTGACCTTTTAAATGGTCCAATTTTTTGTCCTTTTTAATAAATCTGTTAAAACCTGAGCATGCTAGCCTGAGGAGGAGGCTGGTTCATTTGTTGGCAGCACTGTGTGGTTGCTGTGGAAACGGTTAAATAAAGAGAATGTGCTCCTTGTGTCTGTTGGACCACTGTTGCCGGCAGGTCGTGGTGAAATGTTGACTTGGATTGACTCACCTGTTGAAAAACTGTTAAACTGCAGCCAAAAAAAAAAAAAGAATAATAGTTAAAAATGTGAAAAAAAATCTTATAATCTTCATTTAAAAGACTCATAATGGTCTTTAATGAGGTCGTAAACTATTTAACCACACACTAAACATTTATTTGCTACAGCAGAAATTCCTGGAATTATTTATAGAGGGATTTATTTATTAGTGCATTTACTTTTACATAATTGAGGATTTCTTCCACCTTCTATGCAGAGTAGCTTCTCCTGTGAGAGCTTAACTAGGCCTAAGCACTGATTTGCAATCCTTTGAAACAAGCCTGGTTAGATGAATCTTTGTTTCAGCTCCACAAACATACTGCAGTGCGATGAAGGAATAGAGCGAGTTCAATCTCCATGAACCGCACAGCCAGTAGGAGCTGTATTGGCATGTTGGTGCATGAGTAGATTTCATTTCAGAAACACTGATAGAAATGATGCTCATTAGTTCTAAGCTGGACTGCCTCCTGCATCAGGCTGTGTGGTTGAGAAGCCTTCATTAGTAAACTTACGGTAGTTTTGATGCTTTGTAGATTCTGTTTTGTTCAAATTTAAAATATATTTCAATTTCTAACTAATAACCTAGTAAACTGCGTTGGCCTGGTAACTTTTGAATTTACCCGCAGGTAGAAGACACACAGATTACTTTAACTTTCATTTGAATTCTACTCGGTTTATTCAGAACCACGTGAAGGCTTTTTTTTCTCTGAGAGAAGACAAGAAACTGTGTGGAGGAAGGCAGTAGAGACTTGCTTTATGTGTGATCCTGATCAAAAATAACCTCAGTGGTACTAGAAGCCAAGATGATGCCATCTGGAGTAACTTCATGGTTCGACAGCGTGTGTCTGTGGCGATTTGGGTGAATAATTAACTAAAAAGCAAAGGCATCAAAGAAAATGTAAAATTCAACATGATAAAATTTAGCATGTTTCACTCCAGCATTTTTGAAATAGACTAATAGATAAAGAAATTTGATAAATGCATACACTTTCAAATAAAAGCATGTCAACAGGAGATTGAAACAATTATTTAGCAAAGAAAATAAAAAGCAATATTGATCTTTATTGTCGTGAAAAATCCTTGAATAGTCAAAGACAGATGTGGGCGTATCTGTGAATTTTTTCCTTCTTTAACATGAAGGAAAAATTAAAATTGATTTATCAAAGGCTAAGACCAAAATCTGAGCTGGATATCATTGGATTAACGTGCAGGAGAAACGGCTGAAAATCTCTAAATTATATGTTCTGAGCATCTTTTGGATATGTGTAATGTATGCATTACATGTTTTCTTTGTGTCTTCAGTGCTTCAATGTGAGCAAATTCACTAAACTGCAACGTCTGCTTTAACAAGCTTTCCTCTGTCCACTAGAGGGCACCATCCCATCACCGTGTGTAAAGCCTCTGCAGCTCTCAAAAATCTTTTCTTGTTAAAAGGAAAGCTCTCCTTCTTCTAAAGCCCTCCAACTCCTACAGACACAATTATACCAGGATGAAAAGCACTTGTTGTACTTCCACAGTTTCTTTTTTTTTCAATAGCAATTAATACCAGCAAACGAAAGTTGTGCTGAGGAAGATGAAGGATGTAAGCAGTGAGTGAGAGGAATTCTCTTTTATGTGCATCAAGAAGGAATGAAGAGCTGTAATTATGATATTGTAGGTTTTGGATTAAAACTCGTCTCCTTTGTGTACTAATTTACATCCGTCAGGTTTTCACAGGCAGCCTTTGAAAAGACCACACTTCCATTTGTGTGGAAGCTAAACAGGAAACGTGCTTTTTATTCGCCTCTCAGTGCCCTCTCAATTGTGCGTGATGTTGCAGAGATGCACAAAACGTGCATAACACCGATTTAATTAAAGACCCCGGCTGTGACATAGATTTGGCCTCGTGCATTTAAGAGACAAAAACAAGGATTTTTCTTCAGTGTTTCTTAAATTGTTTACCCTGCCTGCTCACCTTCCTTCATCCAGTTCCTCAGGCTTGTTTTATTTTGCTCTACCACTTAAGAATCAGAGAAACTGACTAACAACTTTAATGCCACCATGAGGTTCATTTGCTCTGGTCAAATCTGTTTCAAGAGACTGCCGAGCAAACTTTTCTTTATACCCCAAACCGTCAAAATGTCCTTCTGGAGGGAGAATCTGTGAGCGAGGATAAGAGAAGAAGCATCCTCCTCTCTGAGAGTTGAAATGCCTTTGAAGTCTCAGTCACTCTGAAGACTCATCAACACATGGCTCAAGGCAAGGTTAGCGCAAGTCTCAGGGTTGGCACTTCCTCCATGTTGCACGGTTCTCACACTTCAGGCCATGTCACTCAAACAGTCCTCATAGAGAATTAGTGCTTCTGATTACTATGTTAACTGACAGACGGTTGATCTCAGAGCAAACCTTAATGTACATATCAGTGAAAGATTAGACACTGGGAAGGAATCAGCAGATTAATGATCAAATGTTCAAAGCTCATGGATGTTTCAGAGTATTATCAGGCGAGCCACGTGCATTAATAAGAGATTGTGAATAATAGTAGGTATTCTTATGGCGCTTTCCCAAGGTGTCTCTGTTGCCATGGTTATATCAGTATCTGTGAACAAGTCTGAGCATTTGCAGAACTCATCCATATGGTACAAACGCGGCAGAACAGGCCGTGCTGTTGTGCACTCTGTGGCCTGATTATTATGAACCCAAATATTTTTGTAGATCTCTTCATGCAGGTGTTGAAAGGAAAACATTTTTTTTTAAAACATGCTGGTGATCAACATTGAAATGATTTTTTACCAAATATCAAGTGTTCTATAATTTTAGTTGTATTTTCTGCCATTGTTTAATTAAGATTAAAAAGAGATGCTGTATTACTGTTTACGTCATCATTTATGAAACTCACTGTAGTCGCCATGATCATGTTTGTTTATAATTTCCTTTCTGGTCACGTGATTAGTCAGGATGTCATTTAGGCACACCTGTCACCTGTGTTAGTTTGGTTTGTTGGTTTGATACAGAGAGGGTGCACAGGGCCCAGTATTTTTTGTTGACCGCTTTTACACTTGATTATGTACTATACCGTTCTGATGGATCGTACCACATGTGTCATCGAAGTCAATAATTAAGTGGAATAAATCATGACACACAAGAAAGTGGATTTCATGGTCATAGTTTTTGTGGACAGGACCTGCCGCAGCCTCTCTAGCGGCTCATAAGCCCGCAGCCGCTACACTCACAAAAGGAGGAAGCAACATGAAAAGAAATACATTTAAAAAAGAACTTTGTTAGAGCTGCTCAGTAACTCAAATCACAGAAGTTCCAGAAGTTTTTATAATTCCCAATAACACTAAAGATCCTAAGATGGATTTTAGTGAGTTAAATTTGGACTTGATGGAGTTAATGACATCCTATAAAACAGCAAGGTGTTAAAAAAAAGTTATGTTACAGCCTACTACCTCTTTAAATAGAGAGAAATGATGCATTATCCATTCATTTATCATCCGTTCATACTCTCATGATGCCTATAGGATCACTGGGAGGTTGCCAGTTTTGTAGGGTCATTTTTTTATAATGTATAATAATTTGTAATGTAAAAAGTTTATATGAATTCCCTTCCTGCATTATTCTGTTTATCTTTCACATTAACTTTAAGGCATTCTTAATCCTTGTTAAAGGTGAAGGACTGGTAATCACACAACCAAACTGTTAACTCCTTGACATCTGAATTTATTTCCAGCTTTGAAACACAAATATAACTTAGGTTTTTGCTTCAATAGAAGCAAAATGAAGGTATGTAGTTTGATGCATATTTGCATCGTAGGTGTCAATGCAGTATTATAGTTTTCATTGTTAGGAACATCAATTAACACATTAAAACTAAATGTAAGAAAATGAGAATAAGCACATTATAATGGAAATATTAGACATCTTTAGAATGTCTTTTTTTTCTATTGGTTTTAAATGTTTTTTAAATGTGATAGTTATCAATTTGAAACAATTTACATCTTGAAAAAAAAGATCACATTTTTTATTTTTGAATCTGTCTTAGCAAAACCTTATATTTCTTTTAATTAAAGAATGTTTCTCTTCATCACCGGGTTGTGTGCTGAATCATGTTCTCCTCCGCTTTATGAGGCAGCCTGTGACACTGATATTTTTCTGTATTTGTTAAAAAACGCTAGAATATTCAGTTTGTTACTCAGTATAACTTTATCTAATATGTTTACTTGTTTTCAAATGAAAATGTTCTCTAATTGGACAGTCAGCCCCTTTCTCAAATGTTTAATAATTGCCGCTGTAGTAAAATAGACTCTATGATGTTTGGAAATTGTTTTACAGTGTCTACAGTGTCTTTTCTAAGGTCACTCCAGATAATTTTTCTTCTTTTATTCAGTTAACACAAACCTGAACCCTTCAAAACTCACAGTTACCTGTAATCAGTCACTTTCATCGATATACTTACCGGTACTTCATTTTGACTTTTACATGTTTTAGTTTGTTTTAAAAAGTAGCTCGAACATGGGCTGCTACGTTATCCAAGACGGAATTTACCCCATTTTATTACCTTTTGAAAACCAGATGATCCCTAAAATAAATATAAAAATCTGTTTATGTTCTGTTTATGTGCATCTATAAAGGCATGTAACCACAATCACAAAAGAAAAATATATCAGAAACAAATGTTTTTATAATTCATCTGGTCATTTAAAATAGTAAATTTCAGAATAAATAAAATAAAAAACAAAAAGGAGAACAAGACAGAAAGAAAAACAAACTTTTCAGAAAGGTTTGCTAATATTTAAGGGCTCCTGGATACAATATGTGTGGTTTATAAATATCTGTTGTTCTTTTCAGTGATGCCTGACTGTCTAACCTTAAGAAATGGGACAAAAAGTTCAAAGTTTTGGTAACAACTTATAACAAACTTTTACACTGAGGACAATGACTGCCGGAGATGCAAAAGCTGTCAAAAGGAGACACTTTTTGAATTCTAAGTTATGTCCAGCGAGAGGCGGTTAGTTCACTCCAAGTTTTGCCGCTGCAGGGGGGTAATAGAATAAAAAAATGTCTGAAATATAATGCATTTCAAATGAAAGGAATGTGCGTGTAAAAGAAATAGCCTAGGTAGCTCACTGAGGCCGGGAAAGCATATGTAACACACACACATATGTATATGTATACATGAATAACCAATATATATATATATTTTTTAAACTCAGCGGAAGGCTAATCCCGCTCTGAGGAATGAGCACTCCTATAGAGAACAAATAATTTGAAACATGAAAAAAAAAATGTATCACCAAAAACAACAGGGAAGCTCCAAGTTTGATAGAAAAAGTCTTAATTCCGTTTAAATTTTGCATCAAAATTCAAAGTTATTTAAGAAATTATTGCTTACATTTTACCTCAGCAACCGTTACTACCAATCAAAAGTTTCACTCTGATCATCTATTTTAAAAGCGTTCCCAGTGGTCTGTTACTTATGATTCTGCTGTTTTTAGGGATAAAAAAAGAACCTGCCCACACTTCCCATCATCCATTTGTTTACACTATCTCCTGCTAGCTTTACAGCCTCTCTGTCAACTTCTCTCAACTCTCAACCTAACATTATTGGTGCAACAAAAATGGCGACCAATATTGGAGCTATTAAGCCGTACAGCTTTGAGCCAGATGGCAGCTCAGGCGAGGAAATTGAAGACCTACATGGATCTCGTCGTCTACAAGTGGATGCATCAGAATGGAGAGGAGCAGGAAGCTTGTGGCCTGCCGATTGTAACACCTACATCACTGCTACAAGCTTTTTCCAATGGAATGTTTTCGTCTGCTCCTGATTCACAATGATTTCACTAAAGACATACTCCATCCATCCATCCAGCCATCCATCCATCCATCCATCCATCCATTCATCAGGTCGCGGGGGCAGCAGTGTGAGCAAAGATGCCCAGACTTCCCTCACTCCGGCCGCTCCCTGCAGCCCCTCTGGGGGACCCCGAGGCGTTTCCAGGCCAGCCGAGAGACGTAGTCTCTACAGCGTGTCCTGGGTTTTCCCTGGGGCCTCCACCCAGCAAAACAAATACGCAGGAATTCAAAAACATGTTAAAAAAAAACACCAAAAGCAAGATTTCCACTGGAGAGCGTCTTTAATAGGCCCAGCAAAAGGGATTAATGATCAATTGTGTAATTGTGTACTTAAACTTAAAAGGAGTGGGTCCCTGAGAAAGCAGGTGCACATGACAAGCTAGGGGTAAGAATGGACAGACCGGCGAATAATGGAAAGACTGACAACTTGAGATAGCCGTAAACGCTCCATTGAGAATGCTAACTATTGAGAAAAAGGTGTACTTTTTCCCAGGTGCAGTTAAATCCACACTCCAATAATGAAAATGCTGAAACACTGATAACAAAAACAGCGGCGCCCCTAATTAATCTACATGTGAGCTAATCTGAGGAAATGCATGACGATGCAGCTTGAGTGTGTAATGTGATGCAGGTTTCTGTGACCTCTTCTTTGAGACTTTCCAAGCCTGATGGAGATTAAGGGCCGTTAAAGGCCCTCTGCTTCATGTGCAGTTTATATTGATCACATCCACTCAACCTGCTACAGCTAATGATCCGATTACAAGCATAGTGCCCTCATCCCTATCCCCCCTCCCCCCTCCATCTTCTGTCCTCCACGCCCCACCCTTCTGCTGTTCTTCTTGCCCACTCTTTGTGCTTCGTTGTTTTCTGTGGGATTTACCCTGCTGTTATCGGCTCTGGGGCGAGTTGATCACACGCCCCTCCAGGTAAGCCACTGTGTGTGTCCTTGGTACCAGTTTTCTCATCCCTTGGTTTTCTGTGATACCGCCATCTCCAGCCACCATGACGGCATTCTGATGAGCTTCACCTCTGCCTGAGAGAGACAGATTGACCTATCACAGAGAGCTAAATGAGCTGAGACAGTCCGAGAGTCATCACCTGAAACAGCACAGAAACCCCAGATCTGCAGACATCTCCGCCTCTGCTGGCATGGTCAAACACTCCAGAGGGACAACTTTACAAGACTACCGCAGTTATTAGCACTGACAGGAGACCATGGACAACTTCTTAGTTTGTACAATACACGATGCTGCTAATTCAGGGGGGAGTTCCCGACTCTTTCAAACTTTAATGAAACTCTTCAAAGTTAGGTAACCTTTTTTATTTCATTTTGGCTGCACGGGCAAATCTAAACTAATTAAAACGAACATGAAATAGAATTATTCCAAAGTTACACTTGTGAGATCCAGAGATTTATTCAGGCTTTTTAATATATAATCAATCGATCGATTGATCGATCAGTCCGTCTGCCCGTCCATCCATCCATCCGTCCGTCCGTCCGTCCGTCCGTCAATCAAGCTTTTAATGTCACTTGCTCTTCATACAGATGCATTGCAGACAAAATATTTGGTATCATGAGAGTGAAGGTAGAAACAATAAGATAAAAAGGGGGAATAAAAAGAGCAACTCCACTTAAACAAACCAAGACCACCTCGAAAAATGGGTCTGAGAGCGGTTCCTGTTCTCGGACCAGGGTCCTCTTGGGTGTATTCAGTCTGAAAATTTGTTGTGGATTTTCAGAGAAAACGAACTCTGATTCACTTGGAGCGGACCGAATGTGTCCAATCTGAATACACTCATAGAGTGACTTTCATGAGACACTGCAGCAATACAATGCAATGACCACATAAATATAGCAATATCTCAAACAGTCTAAAAGAGAACAAAAGCCATTTTAAAATTTGGTAGCAAACCAATCTTTCTCTCCCATGGTGGCTTAGCGTTTGGAGATGAAGAAAATGACTCTTTATGAGTTGGCAGAGTCAGAGAGCTGCACCAAGAGTTCAGAAGAGAGTCTAAGCTGGGTAAAAACACAGCATAAAGGTAAAATGGAGAAAAATCTTACATCAGAAATTGCATAAGAGGTATGGAATGGTTTTAATATCATAATGAATAGGAACGTTAACCGCGCTGTGGTCAACTGTCCACACCCCATCTTCCCTTCAGAACATCTAAACAGCTTTTTCACACAATTTTACTGACCAACTGGATTCAACAACTCCTATTTCTACTCGGCAACCCCGTACCATTGATGAACAGCTGAAGATCTCCATCCTGCCCAGAGTAAAAACCAACAAGGCTGCCAACTCTGACAAGCTAAAAGACTAATCTGTTTAGCAAGGTGTTCTAGCATCTTCTGGACTTCAGCACAAATCTGACCGGTGGAAGGAATCTTCTATTATTTCACAAACCCTAAATAACTAGAGGGCTAAAAGCATGTCAGCTTGACATCCGTTCTGTGTGAAATGTATGGAAAGGGCCGTCTGTCACCAACTGTTGGGTGAGCCAGCAGGCAAACTGGAGTAGATCCAAATAATCGGGGTAGTGAGGATGAAAGTATTATGTTTTTGGACACCGTCATCATGCAGCTGGACTTCACAACCCCACAGTTAAGGACTTTATTCGTGGACTTTCATCAGCTTTTATAACTGTAAACAGCTGCACGTTATTAGACTGTTTTTCAGACCTCCAGCACAACCTGGATAAAGACATTTTTTAAAGACAACCCACACACTGCACACTGCAGTGAATTTAAACACACGGCTGTGACACAGCTTTGTCCGATCCCCCATTTTGTTTTCTATGTGCATCACCTACAAAAATGAAAGAATGACAATTGTAAAGTATGCAGAAAACTTGGCTCTGGTTGCAGATCTGAGAGAGACCCAGAACCTGATAGAGTGCCAGCAGGAAGTCCTCAGTCTGGCTTTGCAGCAAGCTCCACTGAGCTCAGCTTCACAAACACAAAGGAGCTGTGGTGTGAATGCAGAAGACAGGCCAATATGGACTGTAGGTGGACCAGATACACTCACTGACTGACACTTGCCTGTTCTTTTGGAAACAGGTGGTCTCTATAAAAATGGCAGAACGTCTCCATCTGCTGAGGAAGACATTTAAGATCGACAAAGGTGTTTTAATGTTGTGCTTCAAGTAATGCGTGATTGCTTGGATTTATATTTTATTAAAAGGACTGCAAAGGTTTTCAAATTTGGATTTTGAAAAGTCTAGATCAAATTAGTTTGAAAAAATGTAACATTTTTATGTTATTTAGAACAATATAAGGCACACTTCCCTTCACTGATATGTTCTAAAACTCCTAGCAAGTGAAAGCTCGCAAAACTTTGATTTAAGCACACTTTTTGTTCAGAAATGTGTTTAATTTAATGATCATCAAGTCCATAGTTCTGCTTTTTCAGTGTTTTCTTGACTTTTCATCTTGTTCCTAAAGACTAAATTAATTTTAAAAAAATATTTTCTAAAAATTTTTTGGCTCCACATTAAATACTTTAAAACACATTGTTTTACTTAAAAGTAGAGTCAAATAAAGTGACAGAACTGGGTCTAATCTCAGGCGCAGCTGAGTGCTAGAAGCTGCTTTCTGTCCTGGTTCTATCAGTCAGCTGCAGCAGCGAGGGATTCACAAGCTCCAAAACAAAACAGGAACAATACACAGAGAGAAAGTTGAACAAAGTCTGCAGCAAAACAAGCACAGAAAAAAACTCTTTTCACTTAAAAAGTGTGTTATATTTAAACGTGTGGGTCTAAAACAACTCTGCACCCCAGAAAGTGTTTATTTTTTCAACCATTGGACATTTTGCTGTTTGGCTTTGAACAACGTCTTTTGGGCAAAATTTGGGACCGAGCTGGAATTTGAACAAAAGAACATCAATTATATCCAGAACCAACAGAGCTATGAGAGTAAGACCACAAAGGCGGATGGGAAGCTTGTAAAGAGCTTTGCTCCCTGGATGAAAGGGTTTCCTGTGATGCATGTCCAAGGAGGGACCACGAGGATGCATCTCTCTCAAACTTGATAAGAAAAGGGCCTGAATCAGGGTTTCATCTCCTGTGCAAACCTGCGGAAGCAATGATCTTTAAGACACTTGGAGATCACCGACCCTATAAGTGCTGTGTACAAGTTAAAGCTTTGATACATTTTCTCAGGCTGGGTAAAGACACTGACCTTGGCTGTTACTGCAATTACATCATGGGGCAGCTCCTGCTCTCATGCATATTAATGCATGTTCTGGAGGCATCTCCCACACTTTGATTGCCTGGGATCTGAGCTCGCCTTTGCATGTCAAGTGCATCTGGACACGAAGTGCATGTAATGGTTTTCTGCTTCAGGAGAGATACAGACTACGAGCAAGACTAGATCAAAGGTGCACATATTTTACACTGCAGGTGGATGAGAGACACTGCGCAAGTCCGTTAAACAGGAAAAAGAGGATGACTCGCATAAAAATAAGTCAAAAGCATCATTCAAACTAATATAGAAATGTGTTTAAAAAAGGTTTTAATAAATTGTCAGTCACAACAGTTCAACAGAAAAATTTTGAAATTAAAATTTTGCTTATTTAAAGACTTAAAGTCCCATTCTGATCATCTTTGGATCTATTGCAAAGAGGTTTCCGGTGGTTTTTTTTTTTGTTTTTTTTAGTTATGATTTTTTTTAGCCAAAAAAAACTACGACAAAAAAACAATTGTTTTCTGGGACATAGTTTCTGCAGAGTGGCAGGAGTTCATTAGGAATTTACCTCTGAGTTGTGAGTGGGACTGTTGGTGCAGTGTGAGCCTGCACTCATTTTCCATCATCCCTTTGTTTACACTCTCTCCTGCGACCTTACAGCTCTAACAACTCCAAGCTAACATTACCAGGGCAACAAAAATGGCGAGCAATATTGGAGCAATCCATCTGTACGGTTTAGAGCCAGATGCCAGATCGGACAGGAAAACATACATGGATCTATTTATCTGCAAGTGCATGCATCAGAATGGAGCAGGGATCTTGTTGCCCACCAACTGCAGTACCTTTGTCACTGCTACAGTCTTTTTCCAATAACATTTTTTTTATCTGCTTCTGATTCACAATGATTTGAATAAAGACATGCTGTTTTCATCTTAATTCTTTTATATGTGTGTTCCATCATGAGAAAATACTACAAGAACTTCAAAAATAATTTTTTTTTATTGAAGTAGTAGTAATTCTAAATAATATAATACTTTTTCTGTGGGCAGCATTTGACATCATTACCGCCAACGATGTGAAAACAGCAACCCCTGCCTCCCCCAAATGACAGACAAGCCCTGATAACAGAAAGAGGCTGTGTTTTTATCTAACTGGATGCTTGTGCAGGTATCTTTGCTGCCAGCAGAGGGGCCTGTTGCAACAACATAGACTGTTTGGATCCATTTTTAGCAGCCAAACACAAATTGAGACCCTCAACACATAAACCACTGACTCTGTTATGCTAAACTCTAGTGACATATTTGCAGATTTATCTTTTGTATTTAATTCATAGTCATAATGTCATTAGAATTCTATAATATTACTTTTTTACTGAAAGGTTTCAATTCCTGAAGTAATATATCTGCAAAACAATACTTAAAAATATTAGACTGACTTTAAAGAGAGAATAGAACATCAAACTGCTCCTCTGACCATAGCTTTAAAGCAAACAGACTTCTGTTCATGTGAAGCCAAACTGCTCTATTCTTCCTTACGCCATGAAAGGCCTAGAACAATTACCTCCTCAGAGGTGTGATGGAGCTCTGTGCACCAAGAAGTCAACAGGGGACTCACCGCCATGTGAATGAGCTTCAGCTGCTGCTACAACAAAACGCCTTTGAGGTGGAAAAAAGGAACCCCTGCCCATAATAAAGGAGATATTTTTCATTTCTGCAAGTGTAGTGTAAAAGCGCTGAGCAGTCCATTTGTGAACTGGGGATTCAATTAAACTGAAACAAACTAAAGACAATAAATTAGTAGTGTTCACTTTTATTAAATCTCCATAATGAGTAAATTAGTGGGTCTCCATCTGCGGCATCGCAAATTTACAGCCACACATGCTGGCTATATTCACAGATTCCTGCTGGGAGTGTTGGTGCAAGATAAACATACACAGATTATTTCACACATGTTACAGCAGCAAAAGTATGAAATGCAAAAAAAGTGTCAAGAGTGCACAGTGGTGGGTGTATGCCCTGTGTATTGCACACTTGTTGAGTAAATGTTTGAATCGGGAATGCTAAATTTACAGTACAAACTGTTGATTATAATAAAAATAATAAGAAATAAAGAAACATTGTTCTCTGCTGTATATTGATCTATCCCCTGACCCCTCCACCCCATCTCCTCTGCAGCCCTCCCTCTGTGATTATTTTTCTTCCTGTGTCAGAGAGCACTGCAACATAAATCTCTGATCCATCGCACATTCACGATTCGCCCTGCCAGGATACGACTCATACCCCCATCGAGGGGTACGAGATTGTTTTATCTTCCTCATATATGAGAAGATAAGCTTGAAAATCTGCCAAAGAAAGACTAAAGAAGCAAATGTCTTAGCTGACTCATGTGACCTAGATTCAAGATGATCCGCTGCTAAACTCTTTGTTTGCGAGACGTCTAACAGCCAATGTTAAATAAAACAGCTGTGGACCTCATATGATTGAAAAGGAAAATGCAAACCGCTGAATGTTGAGTCCACATGGAGAAACAGTTAAATATAGATAGAAATGAACATGCAGGCAGCCTGAAGGTGACTGGGAGTAATTGCAGTAAAATTGCAACAAGTAATTAAAGTTTTAATCATCAACACTTTATCTGAACGGAGTAAATCAATTCACGTCTCAGTCTAAATTACAAATACTTTTCAGAAATCCTTGTGCCATTCTGGACGTCTACAAACAAAAAACAGAGAGTTGTGCTGTATGGATAAACACGCAGTCACAAAAGTACACAAAAACACACACACGCAGACACACACATTTACATATTGTCTGCAGCCATCTGCTCTAAATGATAGGTAATTAACTCCGGCTGGTCTTTATCCATGGCGGCTGCGCTGACATGTATTGTAGAATCTTTTCAGCCGAATATCTGTGAATCAAGAACTTGTAAAGGTTGAGAGGACATGAGGATGAGTGAGAGGAAGGACGAGAAGAAGGACTGCAACGTGTTTGTCAATGATGCTGCATAAACACATTGAAGCATTGCAGCAAACCATTATGGTGATGGGGAGGAGAGGAAAAATGATGGAAAGAGGACATGCTGGGTCAGAGAGGCCGTCCATACGCTCACAGTCACACGGGCACATAGTGGATTAGGAATGTGTGTGTGTGGATGCCATTGAGCTCACCTACAGTTTTCAGATGAAGGTCAAGCTATGTTGAACTTCGCTGTGAGGGCTGAAACAGAGAAATCCACAAGCTAATGTTGGCACAGTCTCCTTGAATTAAAAGGAAAATAAATTGGAGTCTGATTTGCATTTTGTGTTGTCTTATGACAAAGCATAGACTAAATTATTTTTTCTCTTTGACCACACAATATTATAGAATATAATAGAATATGTTGAAAACTCAAAGCATTAACTGCAGTGTGGGTTTTTAATTAGAGAGGCATGTCCTTCGGTAACAATAAGGAGAGGGGCTCCATGTCCACCAGCCTGGTTGGAAACTGCTTTAGAGTCTGAGCAGCAGCAATATAGCAGCCTCAGGATAATTAGACTGAGCATGGAGGTGGGATTCCAGGTAAAAGGAATCATGGATCCTGGGAAGAGATGCTTGCCAGAATCTTTTTACGAAAAACAGTGGACTGTAGTTGATGTCACAAGCTGAGAAAGACAAGAGGGATGGAGCATTGCAGAACAAAACTAACAAAAGACAGGAAAAGCTGATTAAATGTTGGATATTGTGGAAAGTTTAAAGACCTACTACAAAGAAAATTGTGTTTTGGTAACACAGCATTTTCTCATAATAGGGAAAATGTATAAAGTAAAAATAAGGTTAAAATTTAATTTCTGAGGACAGTTTTTCTTCATTTAAAACATGTTGAATCAGAAGTAGATGAAAAAATGTCATTTGACAAAGCTTGTAGTTGATTCGTACAAACTACAATCGGCGGGCCACAAGCTCCCTGCTCCACTCAATTCCAAGGCATCCGCTTGCAGACAAGTAGATCCATGTACGTCTTCGTTTTCCTCGTCTGAGCTGGAATCTGGGTCAGAACTTTACAGCTGGATAGCTCCGATATTGCTCACCATTTCTGTTGCACTGGTAATGTTAGGTTGGGGTTGTGAGGGGCAGGTAGCTAGCAGGAGAGAGTGTAAACAAAGGGATGATGGGAAATGAAGGGAGATTTACTCTGCAGCAACAATCCCGCCTACAATACAGAGGCGAATTTCTAATGAACTCCTGCCACTCTGCAGACATTATGTCCTATAAAACAACACTTTTTTTATTTGGCCAAAAAAGGGCATCATGATAATTAAAAGGCCTGAGGACACATGTTTGAGGTCTGCATAGTAAAGATAAATGACTAATATCACCAACAGCCCCCATGCTTTGATAGATTGAGGATCTAAGTCTCAGAAACACACAGGGGAAATCCAATCACTATGACCATGAGGATAAGGATGTAAGACAAACTTGACAGTCAACACACCAACAGCAAAACCACACTGTTGAAGGTGCTGCATGTGATGCTTCTTTTATTCTTTTGTGTTGTGTCTAGATCTTTGGACTGGTTGTTCTAATAAAAACAAACAGATGAGGGTGCAACTTCCTACAGATATGCAGTCTGACTCCCCTCCAGCTGCAGTGTCCCTCCTCAGACCTCGGCCCGACGTGTCAGCATCAGTCAGCGTGATACAAACACACTAATGCACGAGTCCGGCAAACAAGCTAACAAGTGCAGCTGTGGTAATTGCAGTGATTAGAAGATAAACGGCTGGAGAAAACCACTCTTTATGGTGGCAGCGCCCTGTGTGACCTTTTACAGAGTGATTCTGCATCAGCACAACTGGCGCCATTATGAACAGGGCGATCATGGTATGAGACATGAAAAAGGCAGCTGATGCAGATGCAGATGTCCTGTCAAAGTGAACAAGACTTTTTTGTTTTTTGAAAATCCATCCTGATAGGCCTCATGATTTTGTGTGTGTGTGTGTGCATGAAGCCAAGAGTGTAAATGTGCTGCTGTATTTCTACTAGTTTCTTTATTTAGCTTCACTATTTTCTTCAAATTATAATCATTAAAGCTTCTTTAGAGTACTGCACTTATACTTCTGTTTGCAAAACAATTTTTTTTGTCTGATATGAATAAAATTCTACATTATGAGTAGATTTCTGAGAGGCAATATACAGTACCTATACATTGGTATATTATCTACATTGCGATTTTGAATAAATTAATTTGCATTGATTTACAGTGTTAGAATTAATTAAATTAAGCTTTAATATTTATTTTTAAGCTAAATAAGAATGCTTTTGATAAAATGAGGCACAATAGTCATTTGCTGCTGATCTTTCTTTCATGAAAATCAATAAAAATAAATGTTTTTAATTTTATTTTGTTGTCTAGATTGATATTATCATGTTTATTTTTTAATTTGCTTACATTTTCATGTCTTTTAGTAAGGCACTTATAGGTGATTTAAGTCTGTATGCTCGGTTTTTAAGAAAATGGATGGATGGAATAGAATAGAATAGAATAAAAACTTTTTAAGTTCCACAAAGGGGAAATTATTTAATTACAATACATTAAGTGTCCTATATTTACAGTGAATTGTATGGTTTCAGATATTGCTCCATCGTTTAAATAGAAAAACAAATGTTTTGATGTCACAATGTTGCTTTACTTTTCTAACAGCCATCTGGTAGCTAAAGCTGGTAAATCATCTTCTAAAGTAAAAAAAAAGGATCTCCGGGAGACAAAAAATCCTCTGGAGGGGTCAGGGTTATAAAATAATCTCAAAGCATTACACAAGTTAAACCACCAAGCCTCATATCCAATCAGTAAGACAAAATCCTTTTGACATATTTCTGATTTGATCCAAACTCAAGCACCAACAGATAAATAATTATCCAATTCAAGACTTATTGAGGCAAAGCGGTAACAAATGTTTGTGTTCAGAAGTTTTTCCCTGCAGTGTCACGGCCTGCAAAACTGGTTTAGTCACACAAACAGAGCTGCAAGTGTTTGAAAATCAATGCTTGGATTACAATGCAAGGGCCTCTGGGTGAACACTTAACTATACATTGTGTCCATGATGGAAAAAGGCTCAGAAAACAATATGTGCATTTCAGACAGGAACAAACCAAGATGCAGATACATACATGTAATAAGAGTCTTGGTGTTCATACTTCTTGCAGATGGGGATGCTCTTCTCTATTGGTTCAAAAAATATCTCAGGTTTGAACTCACGTGATCTCTATTCCCATCCCCTCACCTCTTCAATTCCTCCCTCCTTCCCTGTCTGTCACACAAACACTCCTCTCCCCACTCCTCAACTCCTATGCTATGAAATGTACATCACACCTCCAATCTAAGGGAATCTCTCTCAAATCCTCCCTTTGAATTATTGAAGAGGACCATGCCGGCTTGATTCTGATTACGCTCTAATCAATACGGTTCGCCTCCTGTCCTATATCATCAAATGCTTCAGAAGATCGATGCAGCCTATCAGATGAGCCACTGCAGGTGGACATGCAAAGTGTATCGCTGAGCGCTGTTTTCACTGGCACCAACCGTGTGTTGTAAAGGGAGTGACAGATGTGATTAATGATTGACAGACATATTTGTTTTTGCTGTTTAATATGCAGCTACACCTGGTTTGTTGCAGAATTTCAGGAGGGAAATATTTACAGCCTGAAATTGATTAGTCTGTATGTGTGAGGAGAGATAACAAAAGAGGATCATACAAAGAAATTTGATCAGCGTTGCAGCCTGAATCTGATTTAAAGACTGCATTGAAAATCATGTTTTTGGTGTTTTTAACATGTTCTTGTGGCATTTTTCTCACGATGGAGGACATCTAAAGAAAATTCATCTTAAAACTGCATTTCTAAGTATTTCTTTCTTCAAAGTGTTGTGATGGGGCTTACTGCAACAGACCCGCCCACAAATCAGAGGTGAATTTCTAATGAACTACTGCCACTCTGGAGAAACTATGTCCTAGAAAACGACACAAAAAATGTTGTTTAAAAATGGCGAAATCACAATTAAAAGACCACTTGGAATGCTTTTATAATAGATGATCGGACCAGGACTTTAATGAAGAAATGGAAAGACTACCAGACGGCCTCCAGAGAAAAAAACTTTCAATTTCTCTAACAAAAAAAAAAAAAAAGAAAGAAAGAAAAGAGATCAGCACTAACAACTTTTCAAGAAAGAGTGAGGTGAACACAAACAGATATCTATAACCCCACATTTACACAAGACACACAGGCATTCCTCTTTGAGGCCCCTATAATGACTGCAGCCAGCCATGCTCTGTTATTTGTAAAATGGAGCTGTTGATGTGCGATCATTGTCCGCCTGTGCTTAAAAGCCCTCGTCTACCCTTTGAGATGTTGTCAGGGGTGGTATGTCTTTATTATTTTTCTTTTCTGAATGTATGTTCAAAACAAACGTTTAGAAAAACAGCCTTTTGGCAATCAATCTTTAAACCAGTGAAAGAGTGGAACAAACTTTCAACAGAACTCAAATGATAGAAAGATTTTTGGAAAGATTTTACAGAAAAAAAGCACGAGACATAATATAAATGCAACTAATTTAGAGTTTTTTTTTATCAATGAAAGGATTATTTTCCTTTTATCTTTATAATATGACCAAATACTATTTCTGCTACAAGTTTTTTTTTTAATGCGGTCTTGTTTTCTAATGCATTTTAATTATTTGTGTGTTTTGAGCTACTTCATTTGAAGGACTTGAGATGGTAATTAGCTCTAAAAGCTATATAGTCTGGTGCAAAGCATATCTTCCTTTGTGATTAATGCTGTTGTACATGGTTCTTATTCAATAACATTTATCATCATCATCTGAACTTATAATAGTGCTGTTATAAAGATCTTTTGAAATTGGCCTAACAAAACAAATATATATATATATATCTTTTGTAGTACTGCACCCAAAAATTCTTCTATGAGAAATCCACTCATGAGGTAGCTTCTTGATGGGCTGAATTTTGACCCTTTCTTCACAAACAAAAGCTGAGGCTATCTGCACACACATCTCTCCACTTGCAGGCACTCTGCAGTGAGATGGATGTAGCATCAGTTTGGGCCAGATGATGGCAGTCTTTTCTCTGTAGCAACATGCTGAATGCCGGCGCCGCATGCCTTGACTGCACGCTGCAGCTGCCCTCATTTTAATGATTTAAATCACTTGAGGTCCACCGCCACACATTTCGGAGATTTGACTGAATTTATCCTTGTTGATAGAGATCAGTGCCCTCAGCCCTGAACGTAGCCCAACTACAGTACAGCGAGAGACCTCTTCGACTGATATAATTGGATACAGCTTTCTGCTCAGATTTTACTCTGGATCCCTGCGCCCCGACTCTGGCCCTGGGGACAGATGAGAGGAATGGAGCGATACAGATTCAACAGAATGCCATGCACTACTTTTCTATCTCATTGGTCATCCTTTTATACAAACGCAGGACAAGAATGCAGACTGGTGTTTCCGATGTAAATATCTGGATTTTTGTGCCCCAGATAGCATGCTGCACACCTGCAGATGCGTGAGGATTTTCTGCAATAAAAAAGGTGTTATTACTGGTGCTAAATGTACAAAATGGAGCAGTAAGCAATGGCATAAGTCTGGAGAAATGCATAGAATTACATGCTGCAGAAGGATGCAGGCTACACTCAGCAGCTTGAGTCCATCTGCAGCCAAAGTGTGGAGTCTGAAATGCATGTATGTTACAGCCTTTGTGTTCCTTCCATAGTGAGGAGGTGGAGGAAAAAGAGAGGAAACAAGTAGGATTTCTATAGGTTTGAAGCCTCCATTGTACCATTCCCAAACATAGGTTCTAACATCCCATTTATGGAAACACAACAGGTCGGGTATGGGAAGTATCTCTTTTACCCCTCATTTGTGAAAACACACCAGTGGAAGTACACATACTCCAACCCACATGTACGACCGAGCCGATTAATCTTCTCGCAGGTCCCCTCCACGTGATTGGGCATGCTCAGTAAATTCCTGCTTTTGACCTGGAGCCTGACGCACTATTGATCAGTGGGATGGCAGCACAGTACGTGTGTGTGTGTGTGTGCGCACACGTTTGGGCGTGCTGCAGAACCACAGGGGGCTAAATGAGACTAACCTCATGGTAAAGCGGCAAGGTCAGCTGAAGGACGTGGGCGAATGCTGCAGAATCATAGCTGAGAGCCGGAGCCTGGCAGAGCGAGGGCCACGCTGCAGAGGGAGAGCAGAAAATAGCGCAGCCGAGGGAGACGGAGAGGCACGGCACATAAATAACAGGGCCAAGATTTCACTGTTCTCGCTGCACCCTCTCTTTTTTGCTTCACAGGTGAACAGCAGGTCCAAATCTGTGTTCCCTGAAAGCTTTCATTGGAGGGTCCAACAAATGAGGATCACAATGTGACATGGTTTACAGAGATTCCAGTAAAGAGACAATCGGAAAAGAGGTTCTATAAAAAGCCTTTGATACCTTCAATCGTATTTTTCATAACGTGACTGTTTTCTGCAAGCAGCTTTTGGGACAATAACATGTCTCAAATTGCAACATATATTATAAATGTATATATGCATTTGAATCAGTCAGTGTACCAATAAACATTTCAAGAGCTTTTGAAATAATTTCAAATTCATATATTGTAATGATCTACTACAGAAAAACCCAATATTGTGTATTCCTTCTGTACACTATGATGTATGTTTGCTTCCTAATGAGAACCTGCAACAGGAATAATGCTAATTTAGGTTGGGGGTGTGAGGTGCTGTAGTAGTAGAGTGGGTGGACAATGCAAAGGGATGATGCTAAGTCAGGGTAGACTTACTGCAGCATCAGTCCTAAACTCAGAGGCTAAAATCGAATTAACTAGTGCTGCTCTGCAGAAACTATGTTCAAGAAAACGACACAATTTTTTGTTTACTTCTGCTAAAAATGCCATAATCATCATTAAAAGATCACCTTTACAACAGATCAAAAGATAATCGAAGTGGGACTTTTAAAGAGAGTTTTAGAGGGCAGAAAACTGCGCTACAAGCTTGAACTTTTTGTTCGTCCAAAGCGACATGATTTTCAGCGACAGGGTTATAGAATTCCTGTCAGGCTACTTAAAAACTAGGTGAGTGCCAGCTTCATTAAGCAAGGAATTTGGGGCCTCATTAAAAGCCAATTGATTTGTGGAGACGACCCTCAGCTTTAACCCCAGATTGAGAGTGAATTAGAAAAACATTTCCTCAGTCTTGTTCTTGTTTATTTCATTTCAAAGATGCATAATGAAAACATGAAAAGCAGAAAGTGAGGAACACAAACGACGTTCACCATAATGAAGAATTTAAAATAATAAAAACAAAAGCAGAGTAGAAAAATAGATACATTTGCAGTCAGAAAAATTAAAAAGAAACTGTATAGGACAGCTAAGAAAAGATTGTCTTTATGTATATTTAAGTTTAAACCTTCATGTCTATTGTTTTTGGATTCCTGCTTTGATCCATGCTGTGGTTAACATGATTATACTACTAATAAAACAATTGATAGTTATACAATCACATGAAAATTTCAAATTTAATCCAAAACTTCTAAACAGCAGTGTCTTCCAGGACAATATGTAGATTGTTATTTGATATTTCCCTTTAAGTTTAAAGGGTTAGGGTTATAATTTTGCCAGAATAAATCAGCTTCTTATACGACAATTCAGAACACCATTTCCTCTTTCCAGCTTTTATTAGTTATTCAATTTTACCTCCCTCTTCCATAATTTCAAATCTTCTGCCTCTCACTGTGTCTTCTATCGAGGGAAATTTGACCAGTGTTGTGTGATTAAAGGATCAATAGCTCGGTAATAGTGAAGAACGTGAAAAGCCAGAAGTCCAGCTACCATGACTGATTGAGATCTGTTGTCTTAGACGAGTACATGTGAGCTGAGTCCTCAGAGGGCTGAAAGGCAGGAAAATCATTTGACACTTGGCAGAAAGACCTGCGGAGGAAATGTTTGGAATTCATGCGGTGTGCTGCAGAAAGCCGAGACACAGAAGCAATTACATTGCAGAATCCGAAATATAAATTAATTTGATTGATTAAATTACTTTTTTGAATTTTAATAAAAAGTTTAATTGGAAACTCACTTCTTTTAATAGTTTCATTATTTTAGAGGACTGTGTGTTACAACTCTGAACACAACATGTTCAAATGCGAAGGAAAAGATATCCTGCAAAAACTAAAAATACAAATTATATATTTTTGCAGGTTTTAAACTTTTTTCACTTTTGTTCCGGGTCATTACGAGGACATCAGTGAAGAAAAAAAAGGGCAGACACATGGGCAGTACAATGATGCAAAATGCTAACTGCACCCTGATTAATAATCTGCAAGCTAAGAAAAGAAAAAAAGGAAAATAAAGAATATTTATTTATTTTTGCTCTGGTTATAAATTAAAATTACTTTGAAGAAAAATCCACAATCTTTTGATGATTTTCTAGGCTCTTTGAATTTTTTAACAGTTTGATTTTTGACTGGCAGTGGTCTAATTTACCTAATAAGTTTCTTTTTTAAATGATGCAAACAGTGGAATCATCTCTCTTTATTTGCAAAAGGCTTGAGACTGAACCCTTCAGTCTTTTTACTGCAAACCAACCACTCCAACGGACTTGTCTGAAAATAAATTGCTCTCAAATGTAAATGAAAAGTTTCAGGAAGGCATGTTCAGCTGTTATCAGATTGTCTCTTGACAAATGTATGCAAGTCACATTGTGTGGTGGACAAAGCTGTGAAATCCGCTTTTTAAAAGTTAAGAGTGGGGTGAAGTTTTGAAATGGTTCATCAGCCATTTCTTTTCTCCTATCACAGCAATTAAGACCCATTGAATCAAACATGGATATGGAGTTTACCATGGCAACGGATAATTATGGTAATTAGAACATGATAGGAGTGACCTATTGCATTTACATTAAGTAAATAAGTCCATGCAAACTTTAACACGTCCTTTTAAGAAAATGTGGAAAAAACTGTGTTCTTAGCGTTAAATGAAAACTTTCATTCGTTTTGGACAAAATGACATTTATTTAAATGTATATGTCTGTAGCTCAGGTCATTCTAATGATTGTAAAGAATGGGCTAAAAATGCTGTATGAGGGGTAATTATAATCATGGCTACTTACATTTGCATGTTCACATCACTGATTCAGAGGCCCATTTTAATTTTTCTCTAATAAAATTGTATTTTTCTGCGAGTACTTTGGACACTTTTGCATTCATAACAAAACTGTATTCCTACCATGTGAATCCCCTGGACATTTAGATGTATGAAGCTGTAAGAAAGCGTGCTTATAAAACACTGATATAACAAAAAGACTTCATCACATGCAGCTACAGGAAACACTGGAGAAACCAGAGTTTGCTGTTGAAGAGAATTGAATTATACTAATGTTGCACCCTTGAAGTAGACAGGATTCTGTCTTTGTTTTGGCAACTTTATTCACCCCAAAATGAGTTAATATTTATACTTTTTTCAGAGGCAGCTGGAACAACAGAATGTGATCACATTGACATCAAAACAAGTTGGTATTGTGCTGCCTCTAACAAGCATTTACGAAAATAAATAATAAATAAAATAAAAATAAAATAAATACAATTTCATAAAAATATCTCTCCTGGACAATATATAAAACTTAATATTTCCAGGCTGCAATACCAAGCAGTTGCAAGCGAGAAAATCTTTGCACAACTGAATCACGTGAAGAGTTTGGTTTTTTGGCCGGTTTTCTGTAGTTAATCTAAATAGTTTATATTTAATAAAATCAACTTATTATGTCAAAGACGTGACACAGAATTACTTCCCTTAAAGCCATGTAAAGCTTAACAGGATGTTATAGGGTGACCACATCCTCTGAAGATTTGTGCTGTTACCTTTCAAAAAAAAAAAAAAAAAGGCTTTCACAAAATGTCAAAGGGCAGCGCCTGAGCATCAAGGAGAGGCGTCGGCTGTCACACTCACGGCGTCCGTGGTGACCTTCAAGGTCAGATGCTATCCAGTGCAGGTCACTGAGTTCTTGTGCGCATCGTCCTGAGTCTGTGTGGACTGCATATGTGACATAAGTTACAACCGCCGCGTGTCAAGAAAACACGGACAATGTGCAAAGATTGACCCCCAACTTAACATCCTGTCAACTAGTCCAGCTTAACAGGACCAAGAATTACAGTGGATGTGATGTACTGCTGCACGGGAGACATGATGAGACCATTTTTTTCTCTTTACCATCAATGCTCTGCTTTGATCGGCCATAATTCAAGTCTTTAAATTCTTCAATTCCTTGCGTTTCTCTTGACTCTGTCTACTTTCCTTGTTAAATGCCATAAAGAGGGCTGATAGACATGCAAGGACACACTAAGCCGCCATTTCTCTTCCTGGCTTGTTTCCGTCAATATCAATTAGTTACCGTGGGTACTCCAAAATGATAAATGCATTTCATCTATTACTTCACAGATCAATGACCCCGCTGGAATGGTGATATTTATTTTATCTTGTAGTAAAAACAATTGAGAGGCTACAGTGGAGACTTTATGCTGAAACCCCTTTGGTAAGAGGGATTCCATACTATCCTGAGTTAGATGCAGGTGTCCTGTGTATTTGGAAAGTGTTATATTGTAGTAAGTGCGTTAAAAACAGAAAGCTTTGAGGTGAAATCATTTTCTGTCCCTCAGCTTAGGTTGAGCCTGGACCATAAGAGAATACTAACTGGTTATTTTAATTATTCATTAGGAGATTGGATGAGGATTTATAATATACTGCAAGTAAAAGCAGATTAAAAATTAAGTCTAAAACATATGTGATGTTTTACATGAGAATCCCCACTACTATGTGTGAGAGGAACTTTAAGTTAGCTGAAACTGTTTTTTCTTTAATAATTTTCTCTCACAGAAAAAGCCACCAACATGCTTTTTTCCTCAAATATCTCAGTCATAAGACCCTGAAGTGCAAATCATACCAACAATCTCTCAACACAAAACCCATTACATATTTTAATGACAATTTAAAAAAATTAAACAAACAATAAAAAATTACATAGCATTTTAGAAATTAATACACTATTCCAAAAATCTAAAAACAATTCCCAAAAATTAAAACAAAAATATTAATTTTGGAAAGCAAAAGAAAAATCAAAAATCAAAATAAAGTTCAAAAAAATGAAACAAAATAAGAAACTGGAAAATCTCGGTGTTATGGGACATTGCTGATTAAATGATGAGTTTGTGTTTTTTCAAATGGGTCTTCAAAGTCAGCATACTGATAAAAGTTTTGATTAGTATGGAGTATGGAGCATATCCAGAATCACTTCATGCCAAATACCTTTGGGTTAAAATGATGGAAAAATGCTATCATCCAATCAGTGATGTCTCATAGTATCTACCATTTCTGGTTTCTGTAAAAAGAAAGAAAAGACAAAGGAAAATCAATCAAAATGAAATATTAAAAACTGAGACAACAGAAGAGACCAGTAAAGGTTATGGGAAATCATTGAATGATGACGTGTGGCCATCATTTCAGCCAAAAGTTATTTGCCATGAAGCTTCCTACTTATCATAAAACTTTTGTAAGTGTGCGGACATTGAAAACACATTTGATAAAACTCAAATGTCAAAACTGAAACTCATCATCGAATCAGCCATATTCCACAGTGCTTTCTTTTCCAATTCCTTATTGTGTTTCATTTTTTTAACACTTTATTTTGATTTCTGGAAATTAATTTTGGTTTTCCGAAACGTTTTGTTTTTGTCATTTTTAGAAATGTGTTTTGGTTTCAAAAATTTTGTTTGATTTCTAAAATACGATGCTTTTTTAAAATTTGTTTTTCCTTTAAATTTGTGTTAAGTGATTTAATGGTGTGATTTGCACTTCAGGTCCACCAAACTGTCCCATCTGATTGAATCTCAGTAAAACTAGTTTCTTTTTGAAACACAGGTTGAAAGACGTCTTCGAAGTCGTTTTTTGAAGCCGTGTTTTCTCTGAAAATCTGCTTTTCTCCTCAGGCACATTTGTTACTGGTGGCACAACTTAATAAAGCTCTGTCTGGATGATTGCTGTTTCTTTTCCATCATCTCAGATTGTTCAAAGATCAGCGTCTCATTTCCTTGACTCTCTGCTAGCAAAGGTGGCTAAACCTTGTAATTCACAGAGACGCAGGCACACCTCTTGGTTATATTTATTTCTCTGGGAAATATCAAGAAGCTTGAACCTTGTTCTCAGTGACCCAGACTGCACTGCAATCTCACTCTGCAAAGCGCCCTGTAATTACAAGCAAGCACTATCTCATCAGTGAACTGAATGAAAAAACACATGCAACCACACTGAATTCTCCACCATGTTGGAGGCTATGACAAAGGTTTTTCCAATTATTTACAAGTTTAAGGTCAGCAAATAAAAAAAAAATTAAAAAAACAATTGCTCAAATAAGTCAAAAGACTCATAATAAGGAAGATTTTACTTAGCTTCTACTTTTTTAACATCTGTTTTTTTTTATACAAAATCAAATTTAACTGCTTTTATATTCAACCCCTTGACGTCGGAATTTATTTCCAGCTGTTAAAAACATGTAATTTCACTTTCATTTTGGCTTTCATATGGATGCTAAATTAAAGCACCGTCATTTTGGAGCCAAAGCGGTTTGATGCATATTTGCATCAATGGGCATAAATGGGGTCAACTGTGATTCTTAGCTTATGTTTGATAGATAAAAATAAGATGAATTAAAAGAATTTAAGAGCTAATAGAGTCAAAGGAAGAAACCCAAAGACAGAATAAACATTGGAAATCAGCTTAATTCTGCTCAATAATACCAATTAATTTAAGAATTATGTTGAATATTATTTGGTAATCAAATACTTTGCAGCCTCACTGATTATATTCAGTCTAAAAGCAAGTTCAGGTAAACACAGGTGCATGATGGATGTCATCATCAATTATATAGCTAGTTGCATCATGCTATGTCATCAGGTAAACATTCATTCAAAACCACTCAGGTTTTTCTTACAATTGAGAATAAAATTGGATTATCTAGTTTGCCCTACTAGGCCTGGGATTTTAACCCTCAACCATAGTTGGATGATAGTGTCATCTCTCCCCCCTCCAGGGTCTCTTCCTGGTTGCATGAAAGTTTCTACTTGAGAGGTTTTTTTGTTATTCTTTATACTATAACCGCCCCCAGCATATTAACTGATATCTGTCCCTTTTTCCATTCCTGACACCAACCTTTCTGAATAGCCCCCATTAGTCTTCTGCATCTGTGATCTTACTTTTTCAGACACTAATAACTGATTTATTTGTCCAAGTAAATTAATTTGTTTGTTGGCTACAGCTGTCTCAACACAGTTTCATCATCAAAACTGGATTTAGTTTAGATTTTAATTTTATTTCCATCCGCTAAATGGCAAATCTTATTTTATGACAGCTTCCATTAATCTTTTGATAGATTGTTTATCTTTTTCTAATGTTTGCCTGCAAAAATGTCAAATCTCTAACAAAACTCACCCTAAAGTTGATGGCATTTAGTTTTTTCAAAGAAAATATTTTCAAATCTTCCACACACTGAGAAGAATCGTAGCATTAATGTCTCAGGTAAGCTCCTTATTTATTATTTTAATACTTTCATTTACCTTTTTTCTGCCTTCCATGGACTTCATAACTTTGATGCTCCCTTTTGGAGCAGTAGAGAACTGCATTTGTTTACTCCAATTCGTGTCAAAATTAGCACATCAGAAGAAAAATTGCATAACTTGGAAAAGCTTGCAGTGAAATAAACTCATGCTGCAGGGAGATGCGACTAGCTTAATAACTTGTTCATTACAAGTATTTCCAGTTTTGCTGCCAATTAACTTTATCTCTGCCTTGAATTTGGTTATTTTCTGTTACTGCAAAAAAAAACCTTGGAATTAACAATAAATAAGTAATGCACAATGTTTGTTTTGCATTTAACTTGTTGAACTTTTTTACTCTTTGTACCTCCAGCTTGCAAAAGGGACCGAGATTCCCTTGAATTATGGTGTGTCAATATGGTAACCAAGGTTTTGCTCATAAAAGAGTTTCTATGATTGTCAGTAGAATAAATTGGAAAAGTGAGATTAGAAAACTGAATCTAGGTCGGTCTTGATGTTTTATATAACCATTCTATATTGAAGGGCCTGTATCATGCTGCTCTTACGCCTTTCAGAGTAAACCATATCCATATATATATATAATATTTTACCTTTGGCACACTAAAGAGCCATTTTTTTTACGAAATATGAGTTATTTTAGCCAGCTCATTTTCCTACACGAAAAAATACTACTCGATCTATGAGGCACCGGTTTTCTGTCCTTGTGGGTGGTGCCCATTTCATGACGTCAACCTAGAGACGACCTTGGCAGTTTGTCTGCGTTTCATCTGCGAAAAACCAGCAACGTCCAAACTTCTGCAAAGATGGATGTGCATTTTGAGCATATAGAATAAAAGCGTTTTTCAGATCACTGCTAGCTCTGCTGAGAAACAGTACTCTTCCTGGAAGGCGCTCTTCCTCCCTTTGTTACACCACGATGTGAGGACCCACTCGTTTCGTGGATTGGTAGGGGCTAGTGCTTAGAGAGCAGGGTTGGAGAGGAATGCGTGAATGGATCAAAATACCACTTTTGGGTTGTTTTTTGTGAGTAATGAACATCATAATACACTTGAAAGCTCAAAAAAGTTGATATTGCATAATATAGGCCCTTCAAGAAAAGAATACAAAATATGATAGGACTTGTAGGCAAAAATGTACCCTCACAGCCCCATTTATTAGGCACACCTATCCAACTGCTGGTTAATGCAAACTTCTAAACACGTGGCTGGTACGGTCGAAACAATCTGCTGCAGTTTAAACCGAGCATCAGACTGGGGAAGAAAGGTGACTTAAGTGACTTTGAAAGTGGCACAGTGGTTGGTGTCAGACCAGCTGGTCTGAGCATTTCAGAAACTGCTGATCTACTGGGATTTTCCCCTGAAACCATCTCTATGATTTACAGAGAATGGTCTGAAAAAATAAAATATCCAACGAGCTGCAGTTCTGTTGTTGGAAATGCCTTGTTGATGCAAGAGGTCAGAGGAGAATAGGCAGACTGGTTACAGCTAATAGAAAGACAACCGGAACTCAAATAACTACTGGTTAACTGAGGTATGCAGAGGAGTATCTCTGAACGCTAGTGGTGGTAGTGCAATGGTATGGGGGACATTTTCTTGGCACACTTTGCGCCCCTTAGTACCAATTGAGCATATTTACAATGCTAAGCCTACCTGAATATTGTTGCTGACCATGTCCATACCTTTATGACCACAGTGTACCATCTTCTGATGGCTACTTCCAGCAAGATAACAACCAGGTCATGAAGCTGGAATCATCTCAGACTGGTTTCTTGACCATGACAATGAGTTCACTGGACTCAAATGGCCTCCACAGTCACCAGATCTCAGAGATCTATAGAGCATCTTTAGGATGTGGTGAAACGGAGATTTGCACCACGGATGTGCAGCCGACAAATCTGGAACCTCTGATGCCATCATGTTAAAATGGACCAAACCATCTGAGGAATGTTTCCAATACCTCGTTGAGTCTATGCCACAAAGGATTAAGGCAGTTCTGAAGGCAAAAGTGGGTCTATCCTGGTACTAGTAAGGTGTTCCTAATAGAGTGGCCGGTGAGTGAGTAGCTACTGTTGCAGTTAACATTTTGTATTTCTTCCTTTCTTTCCTCACCCTAAATAGATTCCTAGCATTTTCAATTCCTGAACACCAAATTGTTTCATAATTACTACATTCCTCAACTCTGAGGATTTGGTGTTTTTTGCACTGATGTGGTGTCTTTCAATGCCTCACCGGCAGCACCATCAGCAAGAACAAACCCCAAAGTTAGCTTTTCTTGCTTCTTTTCATCTTTCAGCATTTTTCTGCTTTGATTTTGGTCTCCTGCGGTGACCAAAAGAATATGAATACAACAACACAGTGCAGCGGGCTTTCTCTTCAGCTAAATATACATGGTTGTACTCATCTCTTGTTATATTTTTAATGGCTCCAGTGCAGTCATGTTGCAAAGTCTCCCCAGGCCAGATTCTTTCTCTTCCCTTCACATCTACGGCCCTTATCCCTTTAGCCTGGGGGCATTCGTAGGCCTGCCAAAAAAAATCAGCCCTGCATCACTGGAGACATGAAGACACAACTCATCCCCCCTTCAGTGCTAAAATAAACTGCTCACCTTCCCTCTGTGTAGCAAATCAGTGAGTCTTGCTCCTAGGTGAATGAATTGCTTCTCATTGGCTGTTCAGTTGTTTAAAGCATTATATCCTTAGGTTCTTAACTATATTTGCTTTAGATATATGGTTTTCCACAGATAAACTACTTTCTCTCCTCTGCATGGAGCGACAGACTATATACCATTGGGAAGATTTCCATTGGGTGACTGGTGCCTGAACTGATTTGGTGCAATGGGTTTGCTGCCGCTGGTGTCCTGTGTTGAACTCCTCCATTACACAAAGCTCCATACAGCTGTTTCAAAATGGCTGCCTCTGTTTTTCTGTCAGGAAGTTGATTGCAGAAACATGCAGCTTTGGCTTTGTCATTAATGAGTGGCTTCATATTGGTTTGCCTCAAAGGCCTCGGAAGCTCATAGGAGATGGGGAAAAGAAGGAAAATGGATTTTCTTTTTATACCATTTTCACAATTTTGGTTATTATGAACAAAATGTCTGTTGTTACAATTAATATTTATTTTTTTATATGCATTTGCTCGTTTTCAACCTGGTGCTTGATGCTAAAATGCCCGTAATCACCTTCGTTATGAAGCAGGCAGCACAGAGAAACCAGGCAGGCAGATGAATTATTAAAGAGACGATGAGGTGGTGGGACAGTTCCACCATCACCCTCACGAATGTCATCTCACTCAGCCGGGAGACACAGGCACAGGCGGGCTTGACAGAAATCGACAGTGACTTCCTCCTCCCCCACCCGGAACCGGTTTGATCCTGATTGCAGACACTGCAGCTGGCAATATCCAGAGTAATCTGCAGCTCCAGCTCGGCCAGCCCTGCCCCCCACAGATACGCCAGCTCTTCCCGCCCCCACCCTGCCTTGTGCCCCAGCATCCTCACTGGGCCCTCCAGCAGCATTGATAATATGGACACGAGGCGAGGCCTTTGATTTGCTGAATCAGAGGATCCCACCTCACCTCCCCTGTGCTTGTGAACGTGCAGATGAGTGGGAAACAGAGCAGATAAATGCAAGCAATGAGCTGCAAGGAAAAAAAAATGTGTATGCTTAAAAACAACAAAAATAGAAAGAAAAAAAAATCAGCAAAAACAAAAACCTCTAGCTATTAAGTATTTTTTATTTTGTGATTCAAAGTTATCTGTGGAAGTACAATACAATTCCACAGCTGACCCCCTAATGCCTACATATAATTAATCAACTTAAATCCATCGGTAGGCATTGATGCAGCAGCAGAAATTGGTAACACAGAAACCTTTTTTTTTACAATTTAAAACCAACAACACCAAACAATTTCTAAACCAATCTGGGTGGGTTGGTTGTTAGGAATATTTGCTAAACTGATATTGGTTGGCTGGCTGGCGGGTTTAATCTGGATTAAATGGTTGGAAACATTTACTCAATAGGTAGGTCGGTTACTTTGGTTGGTTGGAAACATTTGCTGAACAAAGATAGGGTGGTTGGCTAGTTGGTTGCTTGGTTTGCTGAATGACTGTTTGAATGGCAGCTCCATAGCAAGATGGTACAGTTGGGATATCACTTGATGACGTCATGAATGGTCGCTGGTCATCCAGGGTAGCGTGTATGTGCCAGTGCTTGGAAAATACATACCTACATTGGTTTTATCATTTTAAAAAGTCATTCTAAAACAAAAAGTCATTATTTACATATACGTGTACACTTCTGTGCTTCAGAGCAGACCCACATGAAGAAATGTGTTTCTCCACGCGGAGGAGAAACAGTATTCAAAAAACTAATTGTAGGGGCATTTGGAGGGTTAGGAAGAAGCCGGAGGGGTAGGGAAAGAGTTTGGATTCAGCCTTAGGCTCTGATTTCATGAGTGTTAGGAGACTGCTCAAATTTCACCTAATGGAAAAATGTATTCTGACTCACCCCTGTAAATAAATAAAAAAAATACATTTCCATCTTACCCTTTAAATATAATCTTGCTATTGTTGCACAGACTCACCGTTTAGGTTAAAATGTGTCTTTTCCTTGCATAAATGTGAAACTTTTGCTGCAAAACCACACAAATGTCACAAAATTGATAAGCCAACATGCAGAATGCTTTAGCAAGGAGGTGTGGAGCTTTTTGATAAAGTACTGGAGTTGTCCTTAATGACCATGTGTGGGATTGAACCAGCCACTCAGCATAGGATTGCTAAAAGACAGTCTATAATTTGAGTTTCTGAGGCTGTAGCTAAAGAACTACATGACACAAACATTATCATACTCTCATATTTCCTTCTCATCTCCTCCTCCTCAGTTCAGTAAAATACGTCTTGGGTTGAAATGCAAGAATTTCACTGCACTCTTTATTTCATTGTATTTTTTGTACTTTCCTGTAATGGACATTCTACATATGCAGAGCTGAATATCACCACATAATACTCTCTGTGTGAACAGATGTGCAGCAGCAGCAATGATATTTTCTTATTTTCACTCCTTATTCATCTTTAATGAAAACACAAAAAACACATGTTATTGTAACACACCCTATAGCAAATCCCAGCATTCACCATGGCCCATGAATAAAAACATATAGAGATTACGTCTTTTTTGATAGTTAAAACAATTACACTCATAAATAACTACATCGTAAAAGGAAACATCAGGATCAAGCTGCTACATTAAATTGTTTCTTGCAGGTGTACCTTAAAAAACTGACAGTCAGAATATGTGTAAGAAGTGATTCCCAAAATTATATAATAAAAAGCTATTTTCCAGACATCTGCCGCCATCAGTTTTTCTAAACTTCATTTATTCCCCGATGAACGCAACCAATGGTTCTCACTGACATTTGAGTGTTTGTTTTTCATTTGAAATGTTTGCCCATCTGACACTAACGATAAATATGAATCAGCCTAAAACATTGAGCTTTGGGGCAATCCTTTCTGTGATTCACTAAAGTTGGCCTTACACAAACACACCCTCTTATTGTAATCCATTATTTTATAAGAGGCACAGGGCAGCGGATCGATCATGAACTCTAGTGCAATTCCAGCTACTCTAAAAGACAGGCTTTGTCACTTGCTGCTGGTAACCTAGGGAGCCAGACTGTCCTCCCACACACAGGCTGCTTGTAACAAAAATAATTGTCCTATCAGCTGTGTTTCTCTTTCACACCATCGTTTATTAATACAACTCTTTAAAATGATTCCACATTCAATCTGTTATTTGGAATTTACTCACCAGACGTTTTCTAATGTATACTTTTACTCTTATTATGTGTACTGAAAAGATCTGGGTCTTAAATAACTGATTTATCATTTATATCAAATAAAGTTCTAGCTTCTAATTCATCCTGCATGCTTATTCATTTGTGTAGTTAATATTGGGGTTCGGGTCAGAATAAAGGAGCCAGAACATGGAACAGTGCCCTGACTGCTCTGCCCGAATTTATACAATATCTCCACATGCACCCCCGCCACAGTGACAGAGCAATTCAATGTTTGGGTTGTCTGGGACGAGACACTGCTTTCCCCCAGAAATGAGGGTAATTTTCTCTTTATTTCACATGCTAGGACTCAGCACAGATAGACATAATAAGATGTAAATTGGTTGAGGCCTGATACAGGAGAGACTGGCCTCACTTGGAGTAACATGAACAGCAATTAACCATTGGAGAGATGAGTGTGCTTTGTCTCCATGGATGTGAGTTCGAGCTGCTCCACCAGCCACAACATTATCATCAAAACATGACCAGATCAAGTCCAGGCTGTTAGACCACAGTGGCCGTCTAACTAATTGTACTGAGCTGCTGGTGTAAAATCACATTTATCTAGCTTTACAAATGCAGTTATTTCAACTAAACTGCATTTCAAGATATACATCTGCAGTTAGGATTTAAAAAAAAAAGGCTCCAAGAACTTTTGTAGTTTTTTAAGTTTGCATGAACACCCATGAAAATGACATGTCGCTGTCTGATCCAGAACAAAAAAATTAGTGAGAATTCCATATTTTATAGGATTTGGAGGTCAAACCTGAGGTTGGATTTTACAAACAAGCTGCAAACCTACAGGATGAATAAAAAAAATGTACTTTAGGTCATCACATATAAAAGGCTTTTAAGAAATAAAATGAGAAAAAAAATAGACTGAGACAAATACATGTACAGGAATGGCTTTAGTGCTTTTACTGTCATACTATTGCGCCTGCTTTTATTCTTTGGATAATTGGCAACAGGCCTGGCAGGGCTCGACCTGTGCAGCTCGTCACCCAGTTGCCTATTATCCCACTAAAAGAGCAGTTTGGTCCAAGCGATTCAGCCAGAGATCTTACAGAATCCAAAACCTTAAACTGGGACTCAGTAACAAAAAGCTGCTGATTTACTTTTTTCCTCAAATAAATTAAAGGAAAAAAGATCTTCCTCTGTTTCTTCAGCATCTCTGGAGGATGCCTCAGCTGGAGAGAAGATTAAATGGTAGCTCAAAGCATTTACAGAAAAAAAGAAGAAACAGACCTGCACATTATTTTTAAGACACAACCTATTTTTTATGTCTTAACAAACATTTGTAAGTCTTGAAGTATTAAAGCTGCGTATGAAAATGTAACAATGACAATCGTCCGTCTTTAGTTAAAGAAAACATAAATTCTCCTACACTCAAAGAAATGAAACATTAGATTTAAATAAAAAAGTATCGTCAACCGGTCCCACAAAACAATTTTGTTTAAATCTGAGACAGACTGAATGACTAAAATTCAACATACTACCTTGAATAAGTGCTACATTACACAGTTATGGAAAGTTTACATAGTGCTATTATGTCAAATTTACTCAACATTGTTGCGTTGGATTTATTAATCATTATATTAAATTTACTCAACATTGTTGCGTTGGATTTATTAATCATTATATTAAATTTACTCAACATTGTTGCGTTGGATTTATTAATCATTATATTAAATTTACTCAACATTGTTGCGTTGGATTTATTAATCATTGTATTGAATTTACTCAACATTGTTGCGTTGGATTTATTAATCATTGTATTGAATTTACTCAACATTGTTGCGTTGGATTTATTAATCATTATATTAAATTTACTCAACATTGTTGCGTTAGATTTATAAATCATTGTATTGAATTTACTCAACATTGTTGCGTTGGATTTATTAATCATTGTATTGAATTTACTCAACATTGTTGCGTTGAATTAATTAATCATTATATTGAATTTACTTAATGTTAAGTAAGTTATTTATTTTTATATTGATTTACTTCAATTCTTGCATTCCATTTATTAACTGTTATGTAGAATTTACTCATTATTGCGTTAAATTGATTGTTTTATTTATAATCAATAGTCAATTTTTTAGTTATGTTAAATTTATGAATCATGTTGAGTTTTTTTGTTCCATTTACTAAAATCCCTAACGTTAAAAATACTCAATTTAATTGTAATCATGTTGTAGGAATTCAATAAGCACAACTTTGATCATTTGAAGTTCACATTTTTATTTATGACAAATTTAAGGGCAAACACAAGTCAACTGTCAAACGGACCTAACAAAGTGCCTTTTTGAGTTTGTGTCTTCTTAAGTGCGTGTCCGTCTTTGTTGCCTTTTCCCGTTATTTCCCTTTATGTGTAGACACATGTAAACAACAAAATTATACAAAATACCAAAGTGCATTGGCGAGGTGTTAAAACGATTAACAATCAGAAATAGTAACACGGTAACTTACAGGAAGTTAACTGAACTCCAACTGTGAGCAATCAAAAGCATTATGCTTTAGGAACTTTGTGAACTTTCCTTTAATCATATAGTTTACCTTTAGGGCCTGTAACTTGGGTGACAGTTTTTGTCCATCCATGTCCATCAATACTTTCTGAATTAATTCAAACGTGTATTACAGCTTACTGGGGAACTCCAAATTAAGGCAGTAGATGAGCCCCAGGAGGAGAGTGCAACCATACGCCACGTCCTTTACATCCTGCAGCACTTCCACCCCCTTTATGAAAATGTTCATCTCCGCGGGGTCATCAGTGGCCTCAGCTCCTTCATGTTGAATGACGTGGATCACCATGTCGAGATGCTCATTTGTTGCCTGCTCCGCTTCAAGATCAGCATCCTAAAGCAGGGATTTAAGATAAATTACTTATGAAGATGTGTTTCAGGTGTGTTTCAGATAGTCTTAATGTCATGTTATATATATTAAAAAAAATTCATTAAAGTTCCAATTTTTTATGGAGTTTACCAACAACCCAAATACAAAATCAACTACAATAAAAAAAAAAGAACTAGAAAATACTTATATATAAGAAGCTTTACCTACATTATGACTTTTTTCAGCCTAGATAAAAATAATACTCCTGATATTTACCCAAGCTCTGGCCTAAAAACCTGTAAGAATTATTGTAAATTGCTGGACAATTCAGCACCAAACCTTGTAAGCACGCTTTAAATTCCGAGCTTTCTAGGAAAAATTGAGTTTTATTTGTTTATGGAGCTAAATACAAAACCCGTAGGAAGATGGTCTTAACATTTTCCAAGGATTCATGTCATAAATATTTGACACTTACCAGGGACTCCTTTATCAGGTCATCAGGACTTTTATTGAGGTAAAGACAAACCGCTTTCAGGATGTGTTCTGTGAAAAAACACACACAAAAAAAGAAACTTTCACAAACTAATCTCTGTGCACAGGTTGCTTGCACTTTATTTTCCAGAAATGGGAAATGGAAAAATTAAACCAAAACAGGGTGAAATACCCATTATCGCATTGCCCATACACAAAAGTGAGTAAGATTAAAAATCAGGGTATGTGTAGTTAAGGCAGTGAGAAAATCAATGGAGAGACATGGTGAATACTACGTTATAAGCTTAATGTGAAATAAGTGTAAAATGGCGACCCAGTGCCTAGAGTACTGTATTTTCATTATTAAAAGTCGCACTTCAGTCTTAAATTTTCTACAAAATGTAGTGGGGGCCCTATGAGGCGGTGCTCCTAATCACCCATAACTGATACTGCACCCTATAACCCAGTGGCCCTATGGTGGTGAAAATACGGTAAACAATAGCACCCATTTATATTTAAAACAGCATTACGTTTTTTTTTACCCTTCCAAGATGGGAATGGCGTCTATGTAATTTCAGATGTTGCTAAATTATGCACAAGACAGAAAAAATGTTTTAGTGAACATGGACAATTCTATTAAGCTTTTCAGAACACTTAGGCTAGGGTAGAAATTGATCTTATAATCTGGATCAGTGTAAATGATTTCAGTAAGTATCAACCTTGCCCATGGCTGCCAGGATTCTTGTTATCTTTAGTCCTGATGTTCCCCCCTTCTTCTGGAAGGTCTTTAACAACAGATCTGAATAATGATCTAGCTCGAACATGAAGGTGGACACCAGTGGTAATGTGGGTGAACTCGGCATTTACCTGAAACACATGGAGTAATTAAATCTCAAACGGAATACCAGTATGACACAGATTACCATAGAAGTGTCACAGTGTGATACTCATGTCCTTAAACAAAATATAATAGCTCATACCTTTTAGATACAATTGCAGAACACTCTTTGCATGTCCACATGATCTAGACAAGAAAAAAAGACGAAAAGATTAGTGTGTTTGTGTATCTATATATAAAACGATAAAATTTTTAATACATTTTATCTTAAAGTTATTTTTTGCTCATGTCCTAAACTCAAACTATAGGCCACCGCTGTGTGCCTGCTTACCATGAGAGAACTAAGCAGGCTTGTTTGAGGAGGGTGAGGGAGAACGGTGGGAGCAGGTGTGCAGAGTTTTTTGAAGTGAGGCAGGAGCCGCCCACCTCCATTTTGTGTATGGGTTGACGCTGAGCAGAGGAGCAGTTAACCCGTGTGCACAGAAACTGACGTGTTTGCGGTTTTCTTCCCTCAATACGGGGTCAACAAACACTTAGTTCTAACGCGCAATTAACCAGCATTACAAATAATTTCTGCAGTTTAAAACACTTGCGTTAATGCGGTAATGACGAGTAAAAGGCAAAACTCTTGAAACTTACGGTGAACTCAGCAGCCCACCCTGAAAGCGCTCTCATACACTCACTTACACTACTACGCTCTGGCCCCCTCCCCTTCCTAAACTGGCGCGAGCGCAGACATGAGCGTCTCAGCGGGAACTCTGACTTAACATTAGTTCTGCCTCGGCGCAAAGTTTATGCATTGGGGGCCGAGGGGATAAACAAAATAACCTCAAAAACGAAGCGGTACAAAAGTGATCCAAACAGAACAGAAACCGAAACAGTTCGATCAACTACGTGTACCGTTACCCCCCCCCCCCCCCAGTATTTAGCTAACGTTTCAAAATTGTTCCGCCCTCGTTCATTCCAGAAATCAACAGTGCTTGTCACTATGTTGAGTAAAATGATTATTAATCCCCAATGTAAAAAATTTATACATAGTTTTCATTTGTATGTTTGTTACACTTAAAGTACTTACCAGAAACTCGAAAATTCTTGAGCACATTACGAGATGAGGAGCCGTCGAGTAATGGCGGCTGCTGTCTTCTTGCTGAATTTAATTGCTTAATGCGCATGCGTCAGATGAATGGAAAGCTCGTTGGGACAACTGTCCTTTTAAAAATTGACTGTGTTAAATAAATTTTACTCAACATTTTTAAATATTCCCCAAATTGCTATAGTTATTTAAATGCAATGTAACACCCTTGTTTATATCACTGAAAGTGAATTGATTTAATATTTTCAACATAAATACTTTACATAAAAAATACTACAGCACTTTTTCATTTCTTTGAGTGTATGAAGACAGATAATATCATAAAGTTTTAAATAAAAACAGGTTTTTTTTTATGCTGCTCAGATATGTGTGGGGTTAAACAGTCGACAAACATGTAAAGGACAGGACATTTCCACAAATAAAGTAACATTTTGAAAATGCATCTAGTATTGTAATGGCGGTTTTTAAATTTCTAGCCCTTCAGGTGCAACTAACTGGAGAAGCTACACTTATCCCAGTTTCTCTGACAGAGACAAGCTCCCAAGCAGGGCTGACAAGGCATTTAACTTTAGCAGATGCCAAAAAAGATGGATGAAATGTTGTCAATATTGTGATGGGATTGTGGCGCTTTGCCAAGACCAGGAAAAGATTGTGTAACCAAGTCAGAAAGAGGTAGAAATAGATCGCACAGAGTAGTGCCTGTTTTAAATGTTAAGAAAAAGAAAAGAAAAAATAAATTTCACTCTGCTACTAAACAGAGAGAATTTAACATATTTAGCATGACGTGTCTGGCGATTTAAAAGTCGATCTTTATTTAACAACAAAATGATTACAGTTGTTTGCATAATCCAAACCAATAAAGCTGCAGTTGAAATTTTGTCCCAGAAGACTTTCACCTATCGCGTGTCTTGTAAAATGTCAGCAGTTGTTTCACTTTGAATCTGATTTTATTCCCGTGCTATGGATATAATCAGATAAACAAAAAACAAAACAAGATTAAAAACCATAAATGGTGATTCCAAAAGTCTTTTCTTGCTTTTCACGTATCTACATCCAAGCATTGCAAGATTTTATTTTGTACTTCTGTTAAATTCAAAATTTGTCAAAGGCACTTTTTTTTTTATCTCTTCGCTGCCCCTCTTGAATTACTGCTTCAGATTTATGTTTGTTTTTCTTTGAGATGCTCTTCAGACACTTTAAAAATCTTGCCTTTTGGGGAGGATGAAAGAAGAAACCACTGCTGGGTAAGTAAATGGCATCAAAAAGCTGTTAAGTTGCCTTTGGTCTGAGGTTTGTGTTTTGTTTCATAGCGTGCACAAACTCTTCTTTACCTGTCAAAGGTTCAAATTCCGCTGTTTGATGTTGGCTGTGTCTCCGTCCCTGGTGCCTCTGTGTTAAAGGAAGCGGAGAGCCAGCTTGAGGAGAGAAAGAATGTACATGTCCCTGAGGTGACATGAGGGGGAGTATGTATGTGTGCACACTTGCAATGTAATTTAGTCCTTGTAAATTTATAATTTGGTTAGACCAACTGCTCTTACGGAGTGCTGGAATGCTGCCAGCCTCATGCTGGGTGTGTGAATTCATTGCCTTTACTAACACTGTGAGTCTCCCCCATACCAACCTCTTCCTCCTCTTCCTCCTTGTGGCCTCTCACGAAACACCTTCAAGCCCAAGGTTGCAGCTGACTGCTCCCCTCTGCCTGCAACATGTCAGCGCCGTATCAGTCCTTTCTGCAACTCAGCAGCCTTCACTGCTTCCAGTGTGACAGTAAGGAGCACAGTCAACCATCTGTACCCGTGGGCTGCACAATAATGCAATTGCAGCTCTGTGAGTATCTGCACAGAAATGTGGTGGTGCACTAACCTAGATGGATGGAGAGCGGCTCGCAACTGGCTGGAATGCTAGCACATGCAGAACTGAAGCGACCGCTGTCAAACGGAGTAACCAGTGCTGGTTGTGAAAGAGTGATAGGGGCCTAGCTGCTGCAGACTCCACAAACAGTTCAAGCTAATGCAATTAGCCGCCATGTTCTTCTCCAGCAAAATTGCATTATGGTTTTTACATTTAATTTAGCCGGCGCAAAATGAAATGGTATCAGAGAAAAGAGATAATGAGAGCAAACTGATTTTGAAATCTTTGCTGTGTTGGGAGGCTATTAATGAGACAATGGAGGTCTGTGGCTGACAACATGGCATGCTGCGGTAAAACAGTTTAATAATGTGATTAGGAGGACCATCCTCTCTGGTACTGATCCAAAACTTTAGGATGGAGGCAAAAAATGTTTTCCTTTTCATTTGTTGCTCTACTTCCAAAATTACCCTTATGATGGTTATTGCCGGCTTATAGCTTAACATCTTAAAAACCCAATCCCCTCATCTTTTGATTTATTTTGAAAGACTTCTCAGTGGTCTTTAAACTATCGTTATGCCATTTTTAGCCCCTTTGTTGCTTAGAGCTTGCCCGGCATATTTTCTATGTCACAGAAATGCTGTTTTTCAAATGGTCTTTTCAAAATAATTGGAATAAAGAAATACTCAGAAACGCAATTTTAAGTTAAAATTTCCTTATATGTCCTCCATCATCAGAAAAAGGCCACAAAAACACCAAAAACAAAATTTTCATTGGAAAGGGAGCAATCACACCCCGGTTTCATGGGTTTTCCCTTTTGTTCCAGTTGCTTTGAGGCTTTTCTGTACTTGATTTTTATACTGTGTTTTTACACCTTAGGTTTTATTCTTGGCTGCCTCTGCTAAATGAATCTAAAGTTTAGTGTGTGTGTGTTTTTTTTTACCAGGTTTTTTATTATCCGATTCTGTTCTTTTTGTCACGTTTTGGTTTTTCATGATTTGAAGTGTGAGTTTTTTAGGATTTTTTAGGGCTTTTTCCAGTCTATTTCAAACATCGGCCTACTTTTTCATCAATCTGCTCTCGGTCTCATTCTCAGCAGTTTTTCTTGAAAGAATCTATTTGATCATCTCCGCTTTTATGCATGACTTTCTGCCCCTACAGTCCAATACATGTCCACTACACAGATTCTGAATGATCCTCGGGAAAACAGTGTAAACGCAAATGGTCATTTTGTAGAACTACAATGGTCTTGTGACCTGACCGGCATGTCACCTTTGCCTCAAAGACCCGCTCCAAAGAAAATTGTGTTTTGGGTGTTTTTAACATATTCTTGTAGCTTTATTCACATGATAGAGGACAAATAAAAAGAAAATTTGGATTAAAGTTGCTTAAATTAATTCTTTACTCAATTCTTTACTTGCCAGTCAGGAGCAGAGGAAAAAATGCCATTGGAAAAAGCTTGTAGCGGTGACGTAGGTGCTACAATCGGAGGACCACAAGCTTCCTGATCCCTTCCATTCTGATGCATCCACCTGCAGACAAATGGGTCCATGTACGTCTTTGTTCGTAAGGATTTTCTATGAAACTTCTTTAAATGCACTCTCTCCTAATGCTCCTCTGAGCATAAAAACATCTTCTGATAATTAATATTTGCTGAGTTCTTTGCAGAAAAGTGTTTTGTGCTTCTGTACTGTCTGGTATTTCATGGCCATGGCAGAGAGTGTGTCTTCTGAGCACCAGTCATCTAACTGGGCTAAAGTGAAATCAGTGTTGAGAGAAAAGCTTCTGCAGTGTGACTTTGCTTCTCTCCCATGCTTTGATTCATTATTCAGCACCCGAGAAGTCGTCCTGCAATCCCACAGCAGTGCAGGAAGACACGCATACAAATTCAACCAAAACTGCACTGAAGAAAGGCGCACACGCATGCTCATAAATAAAACAGCAAACACTCAAATGAAATTGAAAAAAAAGGGGGAGGAGTTTGAGAAAACACAAATAAATGGACAGTTTGTGGATTTGCAGCATTAAAAACAAATTGACATGATCACAAGTGATCACAAACATGCCCGCACTCACACACTGCCCTCTTCTGCCGGCACCACTGGCCTGCATGCTGTATGGAAATGTTTTTCCTAATGACTCCATAATGACAGCGACTTATGTCCTTACCATAGTTGATTTGTTTCCTGGGTTTTAAGAGTAGATTATTTCCATGGTACAGACTTAGCGTAAGCTGTTCAGAAACCACAAGCACTGCACTTCAACCCCAGTTTGGGATTTTAGCCAAGTCTAATCAGATTAAAGCACTGTTCCCCTCACACACACCCACCCCCCTGCTTGTTTTTTGAAACAGCATGCCACACCGCTCCCTCAGTCAGTTCTGCTACATGAGCCTGAAGAAGGGAGCCAAAAACAAATTGCTTTTAGCGACGGCTGACAAGTAGTAGTTGTGTAGAGAAAATAAAAGGTTGTTTGGAGCAGATTAATTCTCCTTCACAGGAGAGCTGCGAGGCTGCCTTGTGCAGTCCTTTCCCCTACAATGTTTTACATATTATAAGCCAGAACAGGCTCATTTATAGTGGACTCATCCAGACCAGAAGGAAAAAAATGTACTTTGCGGTAATGTGTTTTGGTTAATTCAAGCCGACTTGTTCCATTGAACAAAACACAGTCCAGCTTCTAATTTTAAATCCTCTCCAACCTGCTCCTCCAGTTCAATAATAGCCATGCTTGAAGCTCTTTCTCATATCAGATCCATGTTCTGCAAACCTAGTTGAGCAAATATAATTTCAACACATTCGGCTCTCATTACATTCATATTACAAATACAGTGAAACAGCAGCAGGATTGCATTTCTAGTGGATGATATTACATCGTGCCTTCGGCCATCCGAGTTTATGCCATTACTCTATGGGAGAGAATTCCCAACTTCTAACCTGTCCAGGGTTCTGGCTGGCCTGACCTGGATCCCTCAGCATGAATTAAATGGACAATGGACGAGTTGGCTGAATGACGGCTCCACACGACTTTGTGCCTCTGTTACAAAACCGCTCCTAAAAGGGTGGCCTGGATGATACACTCTATAGCAATCGATCACATTTACTCAGCCCCTGGGCCTTCCAAAAGCTGGATTAAAACCAAAAAATAAAAAAATAATAATATTGCTGATAAAAAAAAAAAGAATGGAGTGAAATCCCCTTTGCATTTGAAAACAGAATGTAACAATGCGGGTGGGTGCAAAGAAATGCCTCGGCCCAGGTCCACTTTGCAGACCGTGGTGTGCACTCATGCAGCAAATTTCATCAGCAGAAGCTCTATTGATTTTTAAACCTTGGAAATATAAGACCAGGGAAGTCAGCCACAGAGATATCCATGGATGTTTGGCTTGGTTATCTGCACTTCTCCCCTGTCTCTCCCTCTTTCCTGGGAACGTGTGCAAACCAATGCTCTCTCAATTGTCTGACAGTCCTTGGCTAACACAGAGGCTGAGCTTTATAGACAAGATACTAGATTGAAAAGACAGACCCTGAATCCAATCCTGGCAAGAGTCAATATTTCTACTGTATCCCCTGAATCCACGGCAATGAAGCACAAACCAGATTAAGTTTACGCTAACTTCCCCTGGTTCAGTCTGATGGTTTAACTCACATTCAAAAGCTTTTCTTGTCGAATCTCATCAGAGCAGAAGAAAGAGAAATAAACTAACAAAGGAGCAGAAGAGCCCTGCAAACCTGTCAAGGGAGCCTTAACTCTAACTGCATGTCCACATTGACGTTGAGTCCTGGAGCCCCGAAGCTTTAGGGCCCTCTGTGACAAGTCCATCTCCTCCTAATGGGTCACATAGCCATTAAAGTGTAACAGGACAAGGGTGGCAGCTCTGCGGCTCTGCAGGTTGGATTGTTTCACGGTTTGGTTTTTAACTGCCTGTGAGTCTCAGCAGTGTGCAAGCTGGGAGTTGAAGGCAGACAGGTCTGTTTGCCCTGATGCTGAGGGGAGCTGGAGACAGCTCCAGTCACTGCTCTGAGAGTCTGGCTGCGTCAGGACTGAATCTTTAGGAGAGGAGGATGGCTGCCGCTCTGATTAATCATAACTGCCTCCTTTTTTTGTTTTGCTTCAAGACTTTAAAATGGGATTGACCTCAAAGCAACACACCTTGGGTTTACATGAGGTCAAGGTTGAGCAGGGTGGTCAGTTTTACTGCCAGAAACATCTTACTCCATCTGCGCAGGTCTGACCTTGCTTTTCATCACAAATACAAAATGAATGATGCGTCAAGGGGTGTCTTAGTCTTCACGCCCTTCAAAAACTGAGAAGTGATTTCATAATGTCGCCCTATCAGACATCCACGCGTTGAGGTTATCTGTATGACAAAGCAGCTTTTTTTTAATACATTTTCATGAGTTGACCGAGAGAGGAGGAAGAAAAGGGAGGGTAGCGGTTGGTAACCTTGAGGTCAGAGGGTAGAGGGCTCCAGCTGGTCATACTACCTCTTCATCGACTGATTCTGTCTCCTCTCTATTGTGTTTGACGCGTGTCTATTGTTCTGCTGCAGCATTAAAATGCATGGATTCCTATCAGCCATTTCACTGCTAGTTGACCCTATTAGCTAAGGTGAATACATAAAACATGAAGATTATTCTCATTAGATATACGAGATACATTAAAGACATGATACGTAGCCCCTGATGCTTAGTGCTCATAAAGCCACCAATGAAACATTCAATCAACCAATGTTTGAGATCCATTTTTGTAAGAAATGAGGAAGTATGCTCCAAGAATAATGCTTTTAAAAATGCGTATTTTCAATGTGAAACAACCAGGAATCGTATATTGTCTGGGTTTCTCTCCCTGCCCCCACTTTCCTCCCTTTTTTTCCCTTCTCTGCATGCATCCTGCAGAAAACAGGCATACGTCCTGCAGTGAGGCAGAGAAGAAGAAAGGTGACAAGAGAGGTGACAAGAGGTGCTGATACTCGGTAATTGAGCGGCGATCCTGTCACAGGTAACCTAGAGGAGACTGAGGATAAAGTACATCTTTTTTTTTCTTGTTATGATGGGCCTGACAGCTTGCAGAGTCCAAACTCTCACAAAGAAAGCTGTCTTCCTCAGTTTATTGCACGGGAAAAATCAAGTGTAAAGTCTTTTCAGGTTTTTAGGTTAGGACTTAACAAAGGTTCTTGTGTCCACTGGTGCAAAACAGCAGATTACATTTTACTAAATGTTAGCAAATTTACAAAAATTTGGCAAAAAAGGAAAAGTTTTGAAAAAAGACTTGAAGCTGATCTTTCTTCTTTAATTATCAGTGTTGTTTCACTTAAAGAACTTTAAGTCATTCATGTTGTTACGCTTAAGGATCTAAAAAAAATCATTGATTTTGCTCATCCTGCTATAAATTTACTGTGACTGACTGGGGATTAAAACAAATTGACATACCAGTAAGTCAAAAGCTTCTCAAATTTTCTCACTATTTTCAGGAAATAAGGTGTTTTAAGTTGGCCAACTCACCCTGGATAACCCAAGAATAATTTTCCCATTGGCCTTCTAAAGTTATTTTAAAAGTTTTTTTTCTTCTTTTGGTTTGTTCAATTTTGGTTGCAGCAACTAAAAGCAACAGCAACCAGAAAAATTAGGAAGAATAAAAAAAAAGAAAAACAAAACAAAAAGAGTAATACAATAAAAAAAAAAAAAAAACAGCAGCCAAATTTGACCCAGAGTTTTCAAAGGCTAAAAATCTTTTTTATAATATTTTGATGACCCTGTTCAAAGATTACAGGGTTTGTCAAGAATGAAAAAAAATTAAAATTTATTCTTGGGATCATCACCTTGCTGTCCATTCTTTTCAACTGTGAAACACACTTTTATTTGTTTGTAGCTAACATACTTTAATAGACAGAGAAGATCCTAAACCATTGCCACACTACTACTACGTTTGAAGTATAATATTTAGTGTACATGCTGATATTTGTACAGTTTCACCTTCATTTTGGTACTTTTTGCAAACATATATTTGCAATTGTTTTTCTATCATAAAAGACACAATTCATCCCATATTTGAAAACCAGACATACATATACAGAAGCTTTTATCATTTGTGGTGTAACAAACTTCTTTTTGCAGAAGAATGGTAAAAAATTATATATATATATATATATATATATATATATATATATATATATATATATATATATATATATATATATATAACTTTTTCAAGCACGTTGACGAGGACCTCTTACTGATACATAAAATTAAAAACTGTAAAATAAAAGAGTTTATTTTCATATGAAAGACATTATATTTCCGTATGACCGGCACATCATTTAGTCAGCATTTTCCAACATTATTTTTAGACCTGGTGATTTACTTTCACCACATCTTTGTAAATTAAGCCTCTTAATTTTTAAAGGTTGTACCGTGTAACTTTTAGGATGGATTATCACACACGCACCGGCTACTCTAATATTCACTTCAATCTAAGTGTTTCTACTCAATTAAATTTCAGACTAGATTGATGTAAGCACAGTGCTCTTGTGCAAGGTAAGATTAATAACCAGAACTTTAGTTTTGAGCGGTATACATCAAATATCTGTCATCTCTACAGGACTGCAGTTTATAAGGGCAGGATGTTGTTCTGTAAACAGAACAGACTCCCTGCACCTTCATTGTGTACATACTACAGTCATTGTCTTGTAAAAACAAAGGACCAGGTTTTCATTCTCCAGAAGCCCATCTCCCAAAAGCGGGAGTGATCCTTTAGCGGATAAAGTGAATATATTTAGACCTCGGAGTCGCTGGCCTTTGTGTTCTTACTGATTTGTTCTAATGTGGGAACCTAATCCTAAAAAAGCAGATTATACATGTACTAAATTCCTTAAAATTGCAGAATTTTTAATACCACATTTGCAGTGGATATGCAACGGAAGCAGCTTACAAAACCTAAACCTCCGAAAGTGTCTCTCTGCCGGAACGAAGGCTTTGGAGACGAGCGAGGAAAATGAGGCGCGCAAACAATGCTTTCAGAAATGTAGTTACACTAATGATGTCTGTTTGTGAGACAACAAGTGCAAGATGTTCACCCAGCCAAAAAGAGCGGCAAAAGTCATTGAAACTACTGTCAATGTCTGTGTAATTAACTGGTGTTAATATTTTACTAAACCTGTTTGTGCTCTTTTTAGTGTTTTCTGCACATGGTGTCTGTAAAATCTTCCAAGCAAGTTCTCATCAGATGAATGAAAGTCAGCAAAGCAGCATTTGAGATCTTGAGGACACTTTTCACTAACTGATTCTATCATGACCTCCAAAATCTTAAGTTTTTGAGACACGAAATTTGCAACTAAATAGGATTTTCAAACAGGAGTTATGGACCTAGGTCATCAAAAGTCAAACTAGTTTTACAGTTTGACTTTTTTCTTTGTGAGCGCCCTCTCAATGACAGTCCCACAGCCCCCCACAGGCTTCACCCTGGCCACCATAATGACACAATGCACCCATCTGCCCTTAAAACCAATCCGGTAGCACAGAGCTGACCTACGTGTGTCCATGAGCCTGTGTGCAAGTCCCATCTGCTACCTCAGCCGCACAAGATGACCTCTGACCCTTAGGATTATGGTTCCACCATGTGCCAGTGAGCAGGGTGATGAGATTGACCTGCGAGAGCTTCTGCTGCTCTGTGACTGCAAGCGAGACCACCTAACAGCACACTTTGCACCCAATTGAAATACTGCTTCACTTACTTGTGTATTCTTTAACCTTAGATCAATTCAACTATGTTGTATGGGGTGTGCACGTATGAAGATTGGGTTGCATTTGCATGTCGATGCGTTTGTACAAGAGCCTCTCAAGTTAGTGATCCTATGCTTGTCTGAGGACATGCAGACATGCTGAGCTCTGACACAACCAATCCACTCAAAGCCAGTGTGATTGCCTTGGCAACCCCTGTCACCACATCGTTTATCCAGGGTTTCCTCCAATCAGATGGCACAACAGTTTTCCCAGGCTCCTCCCTCAGGGATTGGAAAGGTGGTGCCAGCCGTTGGTGCAGAGGCTGCTGCATGAGCAGATGCTCTAATCTGGATCCGGTAAGGAGAGGATCACTAATCCCAGATTATGGCTCTCTGGGATTAAGACATGCTGATGCACAGGTTTGCACTCACCTCCAATCCTCAGAGCCTTCACTCTGGCTCTCTGCTCAAACCTCAGGGACGAGGATCTATTAAAGTTAACCAAACCAGCAGCTGTCATGGCTGCAATGAGATGTCTTGTTAGAACTGTTGGCATGTTGATTTGAAAAGTCTGAGCTCACCTGAAGAGGTCTCTTTGTTGCCTGATGCCTTATGTCAAATAATAGAAAGCGGTTAGAAATAATTACAAATTTTTGGTATGTTAATTTAAAAAACAGCAGCAATTGTTGTTTAACAAGGAAAACACTAAATATTTAATTATTCACTTTAACTTGTGGTGCAGCAAATAAAAGTTCATAAAGCTCCACGTAGTCACTTTTCAGAGGTATAAACATTCAAAGATTGAATGATAAATTTAACTTTAAGTTGTAACATCTTTAAAAAGTCCATCATCAGTAGCAGGGAACGAAAAATTGTAGTGGCAAGAAAAATGATTGCTCAAATATTGTTCATTCAAATAATTCATTCATCACTTTGCCGTGTGCAAAACTGCGACCTTGATGTCAACAAGTGCACAAATAATTAAGCTGCAATATTAATGAAGAAACATCCTCAGAAGTGTACGGCTCATGATCAATTTGTGGTTAATGAGTCGTTCATCTTCATTTTATCTCTACTCTTCTTCCTGCGAGGACCAACTGTGAGACGAGCCTGAACATAAATGATGGTGTTTGCAAACCCTCCTCAAGACAAAATCAATTCATTGCACAAAAATATAATTGTTTTAACTGTGTTTTTTAAGTTAGGGAAAGAGACAAAGGCTATAATGATGAGAAAGTATATACAGAAGGGCAAGAAGGTATTTGTCAGTCACTGATTTTGGAAGTTGCCCCACTTATAAAAAGAGAGAAGTCTGCAATGTTCATCATTGGTACACTTCGACTGGGAGAGACTGAAAAAACAGATATTTTTTCTACAACAAGTAAGACTTACCCTCTCATAAATTTGTTTCTTTTTTGAACTGGTTATCTTTATTAAAGACACCTGTCCACACCCTTAATCAGTCAGACTGCAACTTCTCCACCACGATCAAGACCATTGGGTGGCCTAGGAAACCATTGTTTACATGAACAAGGCTGGTATGAACCCATCTACAATAATCAAGGAGCTTAATGAGAAGAGATCAACTGTTGGAGCAATTATTAGAAAATGGAAGAAATAGAAGATCAAAGATCAATGACAATCTCCCTCCACCTGGAGATCCATACAAGATCATACCTGGTGGAGTTTAGCGGATCTTGAGAACAATGTGGAAGCAGACTACATGTGAGGAATGGGTCAATGACCTGAAGAAAGCTGGGACCACAGTAACAAAGACTACTAGTACCACACTAAGTTTTTATGAATTAAATCCCACAGAACTTCAAACGTCTTCCTGCTTAAACCAGCACAATCCAATCCCATCTATTGTTTTCCATGGACCATCTGGATGATCCAGAGGTGGACTAGGAGTATGTCCTATGAGCGGATGAGACCAAATTAAACTCTTTGGTATAAACGCCATTCTCTGTGTTTGAAGAAAAATGTTGAGTTACATCCTATAAGATGCACACACCACCAGACATTATGCTTTGGCGCTGCTTTTCTGCAAAGGGGGCAGGATGGCTGATCTGTATTAAGGAAACAATAAATGGTGCCATGTGTGGAGAGATTCTCAGCAAAACCCTCCTTCAAACAGTGAGAGCAACAAGGATGAAACCTGCCTGGATCTTCTAGCATAAAACAATGATCCCAAACCCACCGCCTGGGCAACTAAAGAGGGGCTATGTGAAGGCCATTTAAAGGTTCTGGTGTGTTCTCACCATTGTCTGGACCTCAATGCAATAGAGAATCTATGGAGGAAGTTGAAAGTCTATGTAGCCCAGCAACACCCCTACAACATCACAGCTCTTGAGTAGATCTGCATGGAAGAATGGACTAAAATAGAAGCAGTACAAACCTGGTGAAGACCTACAGGAAACCTTTGACCTCTGCCGTTGAAAACCAGTGTTACATTACAATGTATTGAGGTGAACTTTCCTTATTGACCAAATACTTATTTTCTGCACCATTATGAAAAGGAATTCTTTAAAAATCATACAGTGGGATCTCCTGGATTTAAAACAAATATTTTGTCTCTCAGAGTTCAAGTGTTTCTGTGATGGACATTAAATACCTCACAGATCTTATTGAGTGGGACAACTTGCAGAATCCAAAAGAGAAAATTGCTTTTATGCTTCATGGTAGAGTTATTCCTTCAGATTGTTTATGTTTTTTATAACAAAGAAACCTGTACATGTTTGTGTGTGTGTATGTATATATATATATACACACACAAACATGTATATATCGATATAATATAATATATATATATATATATATATATATATATATATATATATATATATATATATTATATTATATATTATATATTTATATATATACATATATATATTATACATATATATTATTCTAATATATATCTATATATCTCTATATATAATCTATATATATATATCTATATATATATTATTATATATATTTTTATATTTGTTGGTACATGACCTCTGTTTACAGCAGATAGCAGTTACTTCTCTCCATCTTTCTCACACATTCACTCATTATGGTCCATCCTTCTATTCTGAAGCTGATTAGGCCTGACCTGACCAACCTAGTGCTGTTACATCCAATCAGTGTAATCACTCAAACTATTGCCTTCCCCCACTTTCTTTTTACTAATGGGCTTTCCCTGCTCTGGTGACTTAGCACTTAAGAGGTGAGGGCAGGAAGGGGGGGGTTGCTACTTCAGGAAAACCCTGTTAAAACTTCTTAACATAACCCCACATATTTTGGTTTTGCATCCAGCTCAGGTATTTGTAGGAGAATACTCATCATCATTGCCTGTTAGCCTTTTTTAGCAGCTAAAAGTGATGGATAGCCCAGCTGCCAGCGTGCCTTTGTAAGAATTTGCATCACCTCCCAAAGGGCAAACAGATTAATGAATATTCACACATAATCTATAGCCCAGGGCAGGCATGAATAATTCATGATTGTTTCTTTTTTGTAATAGCACATCTCAGATTTGAGATCGCAAATCATAATTTCATTTTCTCCTCACTTCCTTTCCTGGCATGAGCAAGCGAAGGCTGCACTTGTTAAAGACATGCAGCGAATCACAGCATAGACTCAAGTCTTTAGCACCCCACAGGTTTTAATCTAGCCACTAACACTGAGCCTTACTGGGAGATTCATGCCTCTTAATGCCTTACAAAAACATTCCTGTAATCTCAGAGTCTGGATCTCACAGGGTTTTCTTGTCAGAGAGGACCCAGGTTACAGCTAAGCTGTAGAGCGGCGACAGGAAAGATGTCACCGAGAAAGGTGCAATTATGACTCATGGTAGTCTGTCAACACATAAACTAGACTCCTTACATGTTGAGCACGGTTTGAACATTTTAAACATCACAATTCCAATAAGTCAAACGTATACATCCTTAAAAAATGACTGTCTGAGAACCTATAAGTCAACAGATTTCAGAATAAGTGAGCAACCAAACCTAGAGTTGGGGAAGAAACAAGCAATGATGATTCATTGTTCGATTGAACAAGGAGAAAACTCTAAAAGGTTTCTTTATGAAGGAGCAAGAAAGTGGGGTGACAGTTTAAAAGCCTCGCCTGACACTTGGCAAAATTGGCCGACTGTCTTCCACACAATTGCACCAGCAAGTCAAATTGCATTAGTGATGCACAGATTTTTTGCAAGAGTCAAAAAGAGAGCTGAAATATTGTGTTTTGTGTAAGTTTTTGCAGGAAAAAACATGAAGCTCTTGCGTTCTCTAAAAAGCTTTGAAGCTGCAGGAAAATCACGGAAGAGCTTGCAGGCAGAAAGTGATCATTCAGTAGAAAAGGTCAGTGTTACTTGTTTTTTAATTAACAAAAATAAAATATTTACACTATCCCAGTAAAACAAATAAAGCTTGACCTTAAGATTTGTTTTCTGGTAGAGATACATTTCAAGCTTTCACATATTTTTATTAACAAACATTTTCACAATAAGAAAAAAAAAATCTAGGCAAGGGAAAATAGGTGCACTATTTTTTCTGGACAGATATGACAATCTCTGCATGGGCTGTAAGGAAATAATGAGGGTTAGCCATGCCATAAACAAAATCCATTTGTCATGCATTACTATTTTTTAGGTTAAGAAAGCGACGATGGTAGCAACAAAGAAGTACGAGTGAAAAAAAAAAAAAACATGAAATAATGAGTTTATTAGCATGATAATTTTTGTTCGAGCATAAAATTTCCTAATGAGAATGTTCGAAGGAGCCCTTTCCTCCGGGGACGTGAAGTCCCTGTGTTAGGCTTGCCTTTTGCAAACCTTTGGAAAATGTTGCACTGCAACAAAGGAGAAGTGGTTATCAAATGAAGCGCTAAATTACCCGTGCACGTCTCTTGTGGTCTGACATGTCCTGAGCCAACCTCAGCTGACTTCTCATGCATTGAAACGTAAAGAGGAGGAAAATACCAACTAAGGGTAATTATAACACATACAGTGACTTGACATTTGGAGCACTGTGTTGAGAGGGGAGAGTGTTGGCCTTATCAGAAGCTGTAGTGAAAGGTCAATGGCCTTCTCACTGTTTACCTCCAATCATGAGGTCGGAAGAAGCTCCTTCAGTCTCTATTGAGACAGTGATGGACTGTTGTATTGGTGGAGGATAAACCTTTTTTTCTGTCGGCTACAGAAAGAATCAAATATTGGCTGTACTGAGTATGGATTCTCTTGGAAACATAATTGTAAGTGTTTAAAGGTACAACTACATTTTAAGTTTAAATGGCATGAATGGTGTAAACGCAGTGCACACTTTGCCCCACTCATCTCGTGCTGTAATCGCACTCTGCTTACTCAAAACTCGAAACCTCTCTTTCCCTCTCTGCTTGTGTCTTTTTGTTCAGTCTCAGTCAGTGGAAGGAAAAAGCTGCATTGATAAATAGGTCAGAGAGCTTTTCCACCCCCCAATGGTTTCAGGCCCAGCTTGGCAAATTGAACATAATTAAGGCCCAAGGCAAAGGTTGCACTTTCCTTGAAATAGCAAGAGGAATGGTGCAGGAGGTAGCCTGCTGCAGGAGGAAACGTGCTGCCGTGCATGTTTGGTGTAGCATGCCTGGGCACGGTGGATCCACAGAGGTTGAGGAGGAGGAGGAGGCGGAGGAAGGAGGTTGGAGAATGGCAGTCATTGCAGAGCTAAATAAAACCTCCCAACACGTTGGAGACACACAAACACAGTCCCATCTCGGGGTTTTATCTGTATACGATGCTTCGTCATGGAAGGAACAAACAGCGGAGACATTTTGGACTGATTTTGGAGTCCTGCTGAGAGGTAGATGAGAAGATGGCTATCTACTCCCATTTCTCTGTGACATTCAGTGTGAAGGCAGAGTTAGCTTAGCTATGCTTGCTTGCTGTGATGACAAAATAAAGCTCACATTTCTTTTTAGCTGTTTTGTTTTAAAAAGAAACTGCTCAAACATGTTTGGGAAGATGGTAATAAAACATTCATATGTATATTTAGAGTGACATGGTCCTAAAAAATCTGACTGATACAAAATAAGAGGAAAACAAAATAGTGACACACCTGTATCTGCTCATACAGCTGCTTATAGGTTTCTGAAGTTTTTGATATAACTTATAAAACCTGCTCTGACATACCAGATGGCTTGTTACACAGCACCATGTGGGAAGGAGTCTGCTGAATCCTGGAAAGGTGTTCTTTCAAAGAAACCCTTGTCAGGTTGTTCCATATACCATCCATCTATCACTGCCATGGCTGAACTTTCAGGAAGCAAAAATCTGACAGACCCAGGTACACAAATGTGCAGCTTGGAGCCTGATTTACGATGGATGGGATTTTCATCTCCAAGAATTTTAACAAGCTGCTTTCTATTAAGGCTAAAGGATGTGTCGTTTATTACTGTGTGAGGGTTTCTGGTTTTTTTTATTTTTTATGCAGGTATCTTCTGCACATGGGCAAGATGTCTTGTTTATTTTGTGCAAACAACCTTGAAGATACCAACTTTTGCTCAACGAAACCAGTAATATGACCAAACACAAACCATCCAAACACTCAAGCAGCTATTTCTGTGGTTCCTTTTCTTTCTGCAACCTTCACATGTTCAGGGTGTATGATTTTACTGCTACAGGAAAAGGAGGAAGAGCATTTGAGAGTTTATATTTGCAAAATAACTTTCTGTTCATCAGTATTGTTGGAAGACTTTAGCTGCTGAATTTTCTTTTTCTCAGGAGTGCCGTATGACTTCTGACTTTACATTCCACAAAAAGTTTGGTGTTTTTTTGTGTTATTCTCTTTGAACACAGATCACAGATGTGATTAAGTTTGCTCCCGTTGACTGTATCTGAAAACTGGACCAAGTGAGTGTGACGTCATCCATAGAAAATGAATTACTTCAGGTTCCAATAAAATGAAGCCAATTCAGTTGACATTTTTTTCCTGTGTATGTCACCATGTTGGAACCAGAAATCGTCAGTAAGCTGTGATTTGTCAAAGTCGGCTTGAGTCATCATTTCTACGGTAATGGTTATGGAAACCGAAATCCATCATGGATAATCTTCCTCGTCATCATCATCTGCATGAGACAATGTTCACTGAGGAGCTTCTTCAGTCAGAGACTTTAACACCTCCCTGCAGGAAGGAGCACTTTCCCTGATCTTTCTTCCTGTCAGCTAATAGACTCTACAACACCTCATAGACACTGGAGAATAATTACTGTTGTTATTCTTTTTATGAGTGTAATTTTATTGTTATTTACTATCTATCTGTTGTTTTTTAATAGGATGATGGTAACAAAGTGATTTTTTTCTTTGTGTGATCAATAAAGTTTTATTCCATTTAGTAATAGCTGTTTAAGAAGTCTATGGGATTTTGGCTTCTTGGAGCAAGCAGGTACTTCCTGTTTGGAACGGGGAGGGGTCATTTATGGTTGATTTTGTTTGTTTGTTAGTTTGTTCCTCCATAACCTGAACTGCAGCAAGAATTTACAAGTTTACAAGTGCTCAGTAGCTTGTCTTAGGAGTTCATTTGTGGAGCCATGCAGTTTGTGCTGTTTAGGGCCTGAATTGCGTGCTAATTAGGCTGGGATATTGAAAACATTTAGGATTTGTAAAAGATTTTTTTCACCTGGTTCAGTGACTTCTTTGGAAACATTTGCTTCATAACCTTATTGCTGTCTCAGTGTGCACTTTTACTTTATATATCATTAAACACTTATTATGGGCACCTTCAGGAATGTTTGAAGTTCAGTTTATTGCCTTTTTTTTTAATTCATGCCTGTTTTTTGAACTAAACTAATTAAATGGTTGCTGGCTGCATCTTGCAAATGTGCTGCCTATTTCAGTGCATATATAGGTATACATTTAAAGAGAAAACACAGTTGCGTGTGGGAGTGTGTGTCAGAATAGGTTCTCGCACAAAGTTGCTTTCAAAAACGCCTGCTTTTCTCTATATCCGTTTAGGGTCATTATAATGTTTCACTGTGACATTCTGAATAATAGAGGTCCTGCTAGGGAGTCTGCATGCCAGGCGTCATTAGTGTCCCAGCATCCTCTGCTTTAAGGGCTTCACCCCCGTTGTGGTGATGGGGTGGGGCGATAGTGCAGAACAACACAGGGGATCGGACAGGTTAGAAACCAAGAGGTAGAGGCCTAAATGGAGGAGAAGGAGGAACTTGCAGCTACATTGACAGGCTGATGACAGGGGAGTGCAGCGGGTTGCCTGAATGATAAGCCAACCTTGTTTCACACCACAGAACAGAATCGTTTTTACTAATGGGACCTGATGGAGAGAAAGGAGTCCCTGTGGAAACTCTATGACATTATCTGCAGTTACAATTAGTGACTTTGCCCTTAGCATCCACATTAGTAAACAATCCTTTAGCCAACATTTCTTGTATACGGCTGCAAATAAATTTGTCTTTAAATTAAAGACACCGTTAATTATTTATACCATTAATTAAGTGGAAGTCTAGAAAGGGAACGATTTTGAAAGCGTAGTGTTTGAGGGCGCTGAAAACAGTGAATATTGCAATAGTTGTGGTAAGACTATAATTTTGAGCTAAAAGCTAAAGAAGTGCACATGAGTGAAACAGAGACGCTAAAATTCCCTTAAATGAATGTGCTCTCTTTGAAAACAGTGAATCGAGTATGAACTTGTCACAAGTGCTCTGAGAGTGTCTTTTGTTGTATGCAGTCATTGTCAAAGAGGCCAAAAACATTGAGAAAGGATATTTAATTTAAATTATTCAGGCTTTTCTACAAAACATTGAGAAGATTTAGTAATATGATCCTGAACTAACAAAACCAAACTGCAATTACAATACTTCAGGGTTAAAATAGATTTTTCCTATCAGTTGTCTCTGGGAAAAAAAGAAAAAGTTATGACATTATGGGGAAAAAACACACAGAAAACTATGTTTCTTTTCTATAAACATGTTTTTCCTGATGATTTGGGGCATATATGGAATAAGTTAAGCTTAAAATTGCATTTCTGAGTATTTCTTTATTGATATTGTTCAGGAGAAGAAGAAAAAACACTGTTGAAAAAAGCTTGTAGGTGTGACGTAGAAGCTACAATCGGCAGGTCACAAAGCTCCCTGCTCTGCTCCATTTTGATGCATCCACTTGCAGACAAATAGATCCATGTACGTCTTCATTTATCTCATCTGAGCTGGCATCTGGCTAAAACCTTTAGGGCTCGATAGCTCCAATATTGCTCGCCATTTTTGTTCCAGTAATGTGAGGTTGGGGTTGTGAGGGGCTGTAAGCCAGTTAGATATTGTGTGAACAGATGGATGATGGGAAATGGGAGCAGGTTTACTCCACGCCAACAGTTGCGCCCACAACTCCGAGGCCAGATCTGATGAACTGCCGCCGCTCTGGAAAAACTATGTCCTAGAAAACGACACAGGCGTTTTGATTTTGATTACAAACTGCATCATCTTAATAAAAGACTACTGGGAACGCTTTTACAATAGATCCAAAGATGATCAGAGTGGGACTTTTAAATAATTTTTCATTTACCCTTTACATATAACATGTTGCAGTAAAATGATAATTATATACGGCCATGCTTATTTAATGTCTTTATTATTAAGGGATGGAAAATAGGAAGAATTTTCTAATTTTCTAACGTTCTCACCTTTTGTCCTTCTTCTAGGAATGCACCTTCCTACTTGCAGCAGCATCACATCAAGCACCCTGCCTTTCTTTCTCCATCAGCACAGCCAGCTGCCATATGGTGTAAGATTTACCATGGTGACAAAGCAGAAGGCTCTAACTCAACCTCCACCAGAATGTCAAGGAATAACGGCGAGAAGATGGTGCGTGGAGGAGCAGCGACGCAGAGGTGCCGTTCCTCCAGTGTAGAAGGCTCAGCTGGCCTGAACCACCTCAGTCCCCTCAGTCTCATAAGACTAATGGCGGAAAATCACAACCAGGGGGGGTTTGATCCTCTGTAGAGCTTTGGAGTCTTTATTAATATGCAGCATTTTGTGTGTGAAATGTAGCATGCTCACACTGTGTGGCTCATAATTTACAAATATCTGGGGGGAAAAAATGTAGGAACACATGAAAGGCAGATCCTGGTGCATAAAGACCCACACACATCATGCAAGAAGGGGAAAGCTGTAAAAATTATTCAGCTATTTGCTTCCTGCACAGCAAAAAGAAAGAAAAACCAGGCAGGTTCCATCTTTCTTCTCTGCACGGTTTATCTAAATGTGCTGTGCAGGCATTTTCGCCATCTAGCCTCTCCATGTATGACTCCCCTTCCCCCCACTTTCTCCATCCTACTGTATCCTCCTCACCCACACAGTGGGCTCCCCTCCTCCATCCCGCTCTCGCCATCCCCTGGGAAGATGGAACAACTAGAGAGAAATTAATTGAAATCGAAACCCAGACGAAGGATTAACTAAGTAGGTGAATTCCAGTTGTCACATAATCAGGGCTAGTGTACTATTTGACTTTCATCAAACAGCAACCGGGGATAATGACAAGGAAAAAACCAGCCAGCTGCTGCGCCCCCCTCCCCTCTCTTTCTCCTGCCTCCAACCTTGTCCCTTCCCCCTGCTCCTCAGCATCCCTCTATCCATCCTTTCCTCCTATGTCTTCTCAAATCTTGGATCCTTCCCATTGGCGACGAGCATCGAGGTAACTGCTGGGATAAGACTGCAAAATGCTGCTGTCACATTTTGTGACCTTCTTTGCATACGCAAATATATGACCAAAGGTAACAACAGCTGCGCAGATTTATGGCTCTTTATCACCACTGAGGAAGAACGCACTTTATCACACATAAGCATGCAAACCGTCATGTGCGCTGCTAAAGAGCTGAGCTAAATCATTACAGCTTTACACAAAAGCAAACAGACAGTGTCTTTGTCAATCAGCACTTCAAAGCATGTGAAGAAAAAGAACGGACGTTTCAAAATGAAAGTAAAACATTTTTTGCAAGGCAAAAGCGGTATTTGGCTTCCTTCAGAGACAACAGAGGCTGAATTGCTGAAGTAAAGTGGGTCAAACAGCACAGCGCTCTGATGAAGCATGACTTGCTGCATGAAAAAAAATTATGTATATATATATATATATATAAATAAAAAATCGGAGCACATAAGTCGGCTTTTCTGTCACTTTGAGGGGATGCTATAGATAGGACCACATGCTGGGCTATGAAGCGAAGCGGTTGATCTATTCTGAATGCTCGATTTTTACTTCAAAATAAAAGCAAGAATGTAAATAATGTATCAACAGTATAGAGTTTACAAATCCAAGAGGAATGAAAATATAAAAACATGATCTTCCTCAAAGTAAAACTGTTGCATATATTTAAAGCAACCCAGTTTAGGAGCAATTTGCCTGGTTTTCTGTTTTTTTCTTGGCATCTCTCTACCAAATGTAAAGCAGTTTTCCGAGACAATCTTCAGCCTTGAAAATGGTGCCTCAGCTGCAGTGATGCTTCTCCCAACAGTAAAATCGTTACGATTCTTTAGAATTTCATGCTGCTTAAAAATCAATATTTTAGCAAGTCGTCTGTCTTTGTGTGTGTGTAGGTGTGTGTGTTGTAGAAACGTCTGTACAGCAGGACAGGCTGCCAGCTACCCAGTTGATAATATAGCTTGGGCTTCTGCCCGGTGAGGTTGACCTCAGTCTGTTGGCGTGCAATGTCATTTACCACCTGCCACACACACACACACACACAGACAGACAAAAACACACGCACACACCTTCTCCACCTTCACTGATTTGCATGTTTGGTCTTCTTAAAGTATATTTAAATGTGTTTGTGCAAGAAAGTATGTGTGCAGGAGATAATGAAGTGCTGGTCTTATGCAGTACATGCTTAACGCGTGTGTCTGTGTTCACATAGTCAATGAAAGTAATAAAATTATTTAGGAGGGCTGCAGCTAAAAGAGGTTTTTAGAGTTTCTGAGAAACAGAAGTGGCAAATAAGAAAACAACATTTACAAAATAGAAACACCCACACACAGGCATGTGTACAAAGCGGAGCTGACGGCGTGCAGAGAGGGATACCTGGACAGATGGCAGGCCGTCATCCCATCGGACCTGCCATCAGAGCTCTGCAGGAGAGGAAGAGGAGAGCAAAAACAGTCTCATCTGCTCTATATGCTCCTGCTGCTGCAATGTTTGCCTAAAACGTCCACATTTTCGTGCAATGTAAACCTCTTAGAAACATGTTTTTACTGCCGTCTCACAAAATGTTCTTCAAAAATGTGAGCACCTGGTGCATGACATTACTGATTAATTATGAGATAGGAGAGCTTGATTTGAACTCTGATGTGAAAATTAATTCTATCCCATCAAATTAAGATTGATTTTTTGTTCAGCTGGATGTTTTATTGTGCTGTGAATGCTTTTGTGCACACAAAAAAAAACCCTGTCCGTGACTCCAATTCTCTCCATTACAAGAAGGAGCAATGGGCAGCAAGGCTAACAGACTTCTGAAAGCCACTGCTCCAGCTTAAATCACATTTCAAAGAATAGAGGAGTCTATTATAGGAAGTTAGGGAGGCCTTGGATCTCAACAAGCCTATCCTTCAATTTTATTGAGTCTTCTCAGTAGCCCTTGGTGTATTGTGTGCACTTGTCAATAGCAATTCGTCTACATGTGTTGTGTTGACAAACAGTACGAGAGCGGCTAATAAAAGTGTGCACGTGCATAAATGTGCACGGACAGACTCAGGTCAGACTTCTTGATGAGGATTTCTCTACGTTCGGTCAATGTAGCCACCAGCTGCAAAGGAAAAGACACCAAAGGGAAAATGAGAGGCGATGCTTGTTAAAAATTCTGCAGAACACTTCCACCATTATCTAGGCTGAGTGAAAAGAATTGGATGCACATTTTGTAGCAGTTATTGCCACTTTCATTTGCAGCAAATCTCCTAAAGAAGGAGAAATAACGGGAGAAAGAAACCGCCTAAGCCTTGCAAACACATTTTCAGAAGACTGTCTTCTTTCTGAGTGTACATAAGGGTACATCTTCTTTCTGGTGTGGGCAAACATTCTTTACCATCACTGCTGAGCTGCAATTCCAATCTCTCACACAACTCCCTTTAAATTTCAATCCACACTCCTGCTTTTGCAGACAGCTTCACATCTCACGATGCCGTTGCTTCGCGTCAGATAATTTTGTGATGACAAATCAATAATGCAACCATAAATATCATTTAAATAAACATTAGTGGCCTGCTTAATTAATGAAAGCTCATCTGTAATTTTTCAGCGTCAGGATTGCTGAACTCTTTGATGTTGGTATGAATATTCCCTTTCAGAAAATGAGGCACGATTAGTGCTCATCGTGGCGTTAGCCTCTTCCTGCCTTCTGTCTGGCTGCATGAGTCTGTGCAGAGCTTATCAAGAGTGCACAGCATCGCCAGATTAAAATCATTTACTAAGCAGGGAAGACAATGTGTGTGTGTGTGTGTGTATGTGTGTGTGTGTGTGTAGGTGGGTGGGGGGGCTACAAAATAAGTATAAAACATCAAGAAAAAGAGTGGAAGGAATATCTAATGAGTCTAATCTACATACAACCAACCTTATCAAACACTTAAGCAATTTCAGAGGCCGTATATCAAAGAGTACATGACATTAAGATTGAGCTCTAATGTGGGGGGTGCACACCCAAAAGCAATTACACTGAGAGTCGGCAACAAGCAGGTCATGAGAGATAAATAAAAATGAAAAATGTGGAACAAAATGCTGTCATATAGTAAGATGAGTGTGTGACCTGTCCTTGCCAGTGTGCAGAGAACAGCTGCTCATGACCCAATTTCACTTAGATACATAATTCAGTGGTGAGCAGAAAATATTCATCAAAACAAGAAAGCAGATACACTTCAGCAGACTTGCGAACTTTCAAACATCAGCTGGGAGAACAAGCCATAAAAGCTTCGCTGACCTAAATAAGTCAAGATGATCAACGCCTCACACAAGTAGATAAGTTTAAAACATTCAAGAAGGCATAGCAGGATTCATTAACCATTAAACTGAAATCAGACTGACAGCAGTTCAGCCAGCACAAATACGAGAGCAGGACAAAACCCTGACGGTTAAAATCTGTTTGAAAAAAAATAAAAAGGAAATCCGCTTTTGTCTTCAAAATCAAAACAGCATAAAAACTTGAAACATGACCATAAAATCCTTTATATGTGATCACTACAGTGGCCCCAAAATATGAAGACAAAAATTGATGCTTTCTATGAGCATCGAGAAGCAAAAACAACATTTATAGAGTATTTCTGAAAACTAAACAATAAACAATTTTTAAAATAGGATAATTAGGAAACCTAATTGTTAAGAGAAATATAAAAATACTTTGAGGTTTAAGACTCCAGTCCGGTTTGTTAGTCATCAACGTCTGTTTAGGTTAGACGGTGTTGCAATAAAACAGTTCTTCATTTCTACAATTTTATTTGAAAATATTTGCTCAATCACTGATTAAAATTGCCCTCTAAATTAAATTTGCATCTCTGCAATTATTATTATTATTATTATTATTTTTGCACCTTTGTTTGCATTTGTGGATGATAAAATATCAGCTTGCTTCTGCCTGGTGAGGTTGACCTCAGCCTTTTGGCGTGCAATGTCATTTACCATTTGCCACATACACACACACACACACAAACAGAAACTCACACACCTTATTCACCTTTATTGCTTTACATGTTTTGTCATTCGAAAATACATTCAAATGTGCAAGAACGTACGTGTGCAGGAGATACCGAAGTGCTGTTCTAATATCAAATTTTAAAGCTGAAGATAGAGTTACAACCACCTTTGAGGAAAAAAAATATAAACAAATTGAACAAAATTTGTTACACTTTTATTTTATTATTGAACTGGGTGAATTTTTGGTCTTTATTTTTACGTTTTTTACTATTTAGTTAGACAAATAATTGACTGTTTAAGCATTGTAGTTTTGATTAACATGGTGCCTCATGGACGTAAATAACCAAAAGGCATCACTTTTGCAATTATTTCACAATGTTTCTCCTTTTTTCTCATATATCTTAACCACAAACATGCACAGTCATGACAGTATTCTTTTTGTTGTTTTTATGGTGATAAAACCTAATATTCTGCAAATAAATGAACCCAGTCAACACAGTAACTTATAGTTGAGTGTGTTTTGGTGACAAAGTGTCCAAATATAACCCTCTCACGATGAAATTGTAAATTACGACATGAAGAAACTAAATCATTTGATCGAGATTCATCATTAAAGTAAAATTTGATAAAAACTTTGGTAAAAGTGGTCATAGGACCAAACACGATGTCTTATTCCTTTCATCTGCATAAAACTAGGTTGCATGACTAAAAGGCTTAAGTTATGAGAGAGACAAAATAAGAAAATTGGAAATCACCTCCATCCCTTATTTGGGACACCTGAAATAGGCCAAAGGCTGGTTTGCTCCTATCAGAGCAGCTTTGGGAAGCCTGAGGGACTACAGGGAAAAAGGAAAGGGGGAGGCAGTGGTGGTGGTGGGATTCAGCCGAGCCTTAAGTGTGCTATCACAGGCGTCTCTTGTGCCTGCCTGTTTTATTTGCAGTAGTCAGGTTAATGAGTCCACCAGCCCACTTGATGTTGAGAGGCCTGCCACAAAGAGCTGCCTCATTAGAGCTAGCCTGGCATGCTGCTCTGAGACAAAAAGACATTCACACCACTGAATGCCTTTACGCTCCTGAATGCTGCCAGCCTGCGAGGGCCAACGCCATGGCAAAGCCCCCTGCACACGTCCTGGCGCCTCGCCAGACGCACCCCAACCATGGATCCGGCTGGCTGGACTTTGCTGCAGGGTCTGTAATCTCTGCGGAGACTGAAGACTTCACCAGTGTGCTGGGTTATGTATGAGTGTTTTGAAGAAAGCTGAGTACATGTTAGAGTAAATTCAAGAAGCCTGAAGATAAGCTGCACACTCATGATGCTCTCAAAGTGACTGAGCCATTCCCCTGCTTGGTGCCTCTTGTTATCTCTGCATTTGCCATTAGGTTTCACCTCAACGTTCTGCCCTTTTACACTAAGCCGTTCTGCTCAGAAGTACCAAACTAGTATGCCTACAACCAAAGTATATTTGCTAATAATCGTAAAAGTACAATTGCTGCCCTCACCGCAGGTCTCCAATCAGTGAAACCATGACTGAAGTGCTGAAGAAAGCCGTGAAACAGAAGCTGTTCAAATGCATCCATTCTACACTATATTCATGCGTCACAAGAACACTGAACCAAGAAAATGATTCATTTGTCACATGAACGCTAAATAAAAACATAATTTTTTCAAAATAATTTTGTATTATGTTTTTTTTGTTCCAATCAAAACAAAAAAACTAAACTTTAATAGAATATTTTATCAAAAATATGATCCAACAAGCAGCTCATTTTTTAATAATTGTTGCACTGGCACAGATCCAGTTCAACACTTCGGTGCAAAAGAAGAAAAAAATGAGGCTTCAGGTCAGGAGTTAAATACTTTCTGCATAGGCAATCCACTGTTTCCATCACACTATTTTTAGCGCAGGCAGAAACAGCTGAGCTGACTGCAGTGATATCACTTGAGCTGATGGAATGCTTTGTTCCACAGCGTGTGCGCATGCCACCTGGGTCTGCGCGAGCTGCAAGGGAAAGCTCGATGCAGGAGCCAAGATGGCTGGCAGCTGCCCCATTTTTCGCGTGTATATTTTATTTGAGGGAGAGAAAAAAAAGGGGGGGGAAAAAGCCACTCTTTATCTCTTTGAGCCAGGCTGTCTGCTGCTCCAAATAAGCTCCATAAAAAAAAAAACCTCCAGTCCTCTGTCATGGCTCTGTATTAATGTCATGAAAGGTATCAGTATTTGTGGCTGCCATTTGGAGCTCAGCGCTCATGTCAAAGTAGAGCAACATCACAGTCGCTGCGCTCTGCATCAGAACCAGAGCAAACAACCTGCACAATCTTAAGCATTAAACTGTTTGTCGTTCCAAGCGCAGCGTGCATTTGGCTGAGGCGTTCAAGAACCACTATGCTCATATATATTTTTAGTAAGCCTTTGGGCTTCTTTCAGTGTCCCTAAAAGAGCACGGTTGCCTGGCAACCATTATTGTTGCTATGGAGATTCATGTGTTGGCAGCTGCTGCAATCAGCATTAACTCAAGGCACACATTCTCATTCCGATAGTTGAGCAAGTAGGACACACAGTCAGACAGGGATTGTAATCAGCATGAAACATATGCTCATCCATTTCTCACTGCATTAATAAAGTTATATCAAAAAGAAATTTGTGGCTGTGCTTTGGTGCAACGATCACATTGCAGACAGACGCAGACAATTCCACCTCGTGACAGATTTCATTAATGGCACAAGGCTGTAATATGACGGAAAACAATGAAAATCTTGACTCTAACTTCAAGAGAAAAATTGAGAAATTTGCTAAACCAAAAAAAAAGAAAACCCTTTTTAACGATGGCAGAACAAAAAGGATGCTCAGGATAAAAACAATGATGACCCCTTTAATCATTTTTGTGATCTTGATAAGGCGGAGATGTCAACACTGCCTGCAGAGACAACAAGGATCATGCGTGCTGAGATATTTCAGCCTAAACTTGGTATTTCTACAGCATTCTGTCAACAGCTGTTGTTTCTTTTTGACCTGTTGGGTGGGATAAGTGATATTTGCAGCTCTTCCTTCTTCATATGGGTATGCATCCATGCCTACCGGAGCAGTTGCGGCTCAGTTGAGAGTGAAAATGTACATGTCTGGATAGCAGTTATTTCCTCCTTGCTTCCTGTTTCTTTCCTGCTGTCTCTGTCACTTCGCCATTGACATCACAGAGCTATGCGGGGATAAAGAGGCAGAGAAAAACAATAACAGACCCATTGACCCCCATTTCACATACCTTGGGGCAATGAAAGGAAACCACTTACATTGTAAGAACAGACCTGCTGATTGTGCTACAATGGGCTTTCCATTAAAGAATAGTTGGTGTAGATGGAGAACGTGCACATGTTTGAGTTATGGATGCTTCAGTGATACAGATTATCATCTTACTTTTTGTGCACATCAGGTGAGATCAACAAGGTGCATCTTCTAAAAAAAAAAAAAAAACAACTTGATAAGCATGCATTGCAATTATTGGATTGTACGATAATCCAGAGAACATCCTGTAAAATCTGCGGACTGATCATATCACTCCTGCAGCGACTTTTCCACAAAACAACTGTGACGGAGCCGCTGGGATTCAAGTTATTAGAACAAAATGATCATCATAAAAACGAGCACAAATATCCAACATAAATATATTTCTTTATTCCAATTACAACGCGTTTAAGAGAATTCACTACAAATTTTTGCGAAAAGAATAAAAAATAAATTGCACATCTTAAACTGACATTAACTTTAGCTGAAAAACCTCAATGGTTCTTCAAATACCCCTTCCTCCACAGTTTTAACTATTTTGTGGAGGAGAAACATGACTTTTTTTTATTTTGATTTTTTTTTATTTGAAATGGTTTATTTCAAGCAATCAAGTAGAAACAATACACAAAAGCAATATAATCTTCAGTTATACATTCATACAGTAACTACCGGTAATCAAACTTAGGATAATTAGACATATTAATAAATATTGCTTGAAAGGGAGTGGAAGGAAGCGAACTTATATAATCCCACCCCGTTATACTATAACCATTTTATTACATGATTTATCAATATCCGGTTCCCAGTTTTTTATCAGACAGAATTAAAAATCATAAGGTATCGATAAGGCACATGAAAAAGATGAATTACTTAATTATTATGTTAAAAATAAAAAATAACTTTTAGAAATCAACATGGCAAATGCAGATCAGTTATCTTTAGAAGTCACTTGTTATGGCTCAGCCATAAGCATCAGAAAGGAGGCTCACCTTGCTTTGTGGAAGCTGCTGGTTGACATTTAACATCACTGAGAGAGGGGAGGTGGAGAGCCCAATGCCCTACATGCACATTTGACCCCCTGCTAATGTCAGAGGGGGAAGGTTCCACACTCACCCTTGTTTCACTCACACAAAACACTACTGGAGAGCAGACCACAAAATATTCAGCTCAGTAGCTGTGGAGAATTCAGTTTAAATATTTCACATTAAGACGCAATTCAAGTTCATCACATATTCAAAACCAGCCTCAGATGTGCCGGTCTTACAAGAGTGGATGCAAAGTTGTGCACTGATAATTTTTTTATGCTAAGAGAAGGTGCCAGTGTCTATACCGTGCACACGCTTTGGAGGGCTCCACAGACACAGCCAACAGGCCTGCAACCCATACAGCTGACCTGGTTCTGCTTGCACGCAACCATGAAATAACAACTGCTGTTTAGTGTTTGATGTTAGCTTGGGGAACGAACCGTTCCTACTTGGGTTAAGCAGGCAAACATAACCTTCAGGAAATAGAGAGAAACAAGGTTCAATAAGGTAACGTTCTGCAACAAAGACCTAAAACTGCTGCATTCCTTGAGAACTCTCAGGTGAAATTAAGGTTTCCAAAAGAAAAAAAAAGCCACACAAAACTGTTATGATTAGTGTTTTATTTTAAAATTGTATAACATATCAGGTAGTAAATGTTTCTCAAATAAAAGATGTTAAAGATTTAGCATGTGGCGAAGCAAAACAAATAAAGGAATTAAAGTAAAACTGGAAATTTTAGCCAACATAACCTTTAACAAATGTGAGCAAACCAACCACATTTTCTTTGCTAAATTCTTTTTTTTAAATAATTTTTAAGTAATTTTACTCAAATTACAATTTTGACAAAAATATTGACAAAGAATATATTTTTCTAATATTAAAACCAAGGGAAAGGTTCAGAGGACAACATTAAATTTACCTATAATGTCAATCAAATTAGGATGCAAAGAATCAGTAATAAACCCTCATTCTTCATAAAAAAAAATATACAAACATTTCTCATTTAAAATAATGTCATCAAAACTGTTTCTTTTTATTTATTTGTGATCTTTTTTCTTGAACTTTTGTTTTTGTTATTGATGAAACAAATAGTTTGATGTATTTAAAAATAAATAAATAAATAAAAATAATTTCCCCAACCTTTGTGCATTCACATTAACCAATAGGTCAGCAGAATATGAACATAGTCACTAATATAAAGTTGTATGCTTGACAGGCAAAACTCAACATAATTCTAATCAAAATGTCTCTTTAAAATTTTTCCTTTTAGAACCATGCATTGCTAGTGAGCTAAAAATGCATCAATCTAAATAACGTGGATTAAATCTGAAAATATCATGCTGGGGGAATATTGTGTAGGCTGTGGGGTGCTGGGAAAATGCCTGATTTCATCCAATATAACAATTTAAAAAATGAGAAAGAAGAAGGCATCAGTTCGGATGTCTGGCTCTCTCAAACTGACGCACCTGCAGCATTTAGCGCTGCACTGCGCATGACTGCAGCATTTTTCTGCACACAAACGTGTAGTTGCTTTGGACCACAAACAGACAGTTAAACTCAATCTACACAAATCCAAGCCGACGCTTGTTATGATTCTGCAATGTCCGCAAACAGGCCTGTTCACAGTCAAAGGAAAGACATTTTTACGCGCCTACCCCAGATTAAAATATTTCCAAATGATTATTTTCCATCGTGGATTTTATAGGGAATTTTTCATTAAGTGAATGTTGTTTTTTATCGATCAAAAGTGATGCCTTATTATTGTCGTTATGTGGGGGAGGGGCGCGCAGCCTCCCTTGAAATATACAGAAAGTGACTTCCATGTCGCCTTAAATCTAGCTGTGCACTTGCTCTCGCCGTGGACGTGGAGGTCGATCCTGCCCCGCGCTGACTCTCGTGATCTCCCGTCAAAAATGCTGAACTCACGGCTCCGCTCTCTTTTCTGTCCGCTCAGGTGCGCAGAAGGACTCAGAAATCCCAGACATGTTGGTCACATATCCGGCAGAACCGCGACACAGACGGAGCAGCACTTCATTAATATTAAAGAAAAAAATCCACCCTTGTTTTGCAGTAACTTCACATCCATCGGCTGCGCGCAGTGGCTACTACAACTTTTTCAAACTCCCTCTGTACAAATGATGGAATGCGCCTCTGCAGCTCCTGGTCATTTCTTTCAATCTCCCCCACTTCTTTGCCCCCTTTCTCCCCCCTAAACTCCCTTTTTTCCAGCAGAGGGGCCCGGTAGCTGGCGCTTGATTAATACATGTTTATGTGTTTTGAAGTGCGGGACAAAAGGGGTTGACCTGTGACCCCTAGGAGCCTCGACCTTGTGCGGGTTCATTGTGAGGTGCTGGGAAAGGGGGTTTTCGGATGGAGACCCCGGGCCACTGACCCACACACATACTGGAGCCCTAGACATTCATGTGCGCACTGCTGCACGCCGCCCCGCAGCTCCCATTGTTTCAGCGGGAACAATAGTTTTACCCCCCACCCCCCTCTCTCTCTCTTTCTGTGAGCCAGAGAAAAAGAAGCTCCCCAAACTTCCCTCTGGATGAAGCCTGACGCAAACCCGGGAAAAATTTCGCTCCAACCCTCCAAATGAGACAAAAAATGTTGACAAAACGTTGGCGCTGCCAGTAGCGCGCTCGGGTTGCATCACACCAGCGTTGCATCATTGGATTGACTGGATTTTTTTTCAACAGCCGCCAAAGGCCAAGACTGTAAAAGAGTGAAACAATAAAGAAAAACGGGGAGAAACTGAAACATGGAGTGGGTGTTCAGGTCTGGAGATGACAGAAGGAGAGAGCTCGAAGAAAAAGAGCGCAGTAACACCTGCAGGCTAATTCTACCGCTGCAATGAGACATATTAATAGGCTGTAGGTATAAGTAGGCATTAGCAGGCTCGTGTGTTCCGCCTTGGCTACAGGGTTAGTGGGGTTACGCAGATGACATCATCCATAGGCCCTGGTCTCGATTGGATCCTTGCCTGGAAGTCCATCTCGGCAGGAAGTGAAGGGGATGCAAACGAGCAATGCAGGGCTGCGCTGGCTCCAATCAATGATTGCCTTGGTGTTGAACGCATGCATAAGACTAATGAAATCCAAAAAGGCAGCATGCACGGCTGCAGGGGTTTTATATAAAAGCCAAATATGATTTGGTATAGCATTTATGCAAATGTAGAGATGCATGTTTTAGTGTGATTCACCGTAAGTGCAGCTACAATCCGACTTATAGAGAATGAATGATCCATTACGCACTAATGGAACGCACACATTGATAATAAATTGTGTGTGCGGATACTATTTACTACAGCAAACCTATGGAGCACTAAACTAAATCATGCAAACAGTATAAATACACTGTCCTCCAGAGCGCGCATTTGAATCATAAACTTGTGCATGCGCGTGCATGTGGAGAGAGCGAGAGAGGCTGAGAAAGAGAGTGATTTTACTCATTGTAATGTGCAGAACGACCTGCCCTCTTTTGGAAAAAAAAAAAGAAGAAGAAGAAGAAGCGAGAAAGCACAGCCATGCTTTGCAGAGGCAGCCGCGTCGCTCTCATTATCAGGCTCTCGCCAAAACGGAGTCTTTGCCCAACCGAATGAAACCGGGAATACAAGCGTGCCTCCACCTCCTCCTCCACCAGCACCACCCAACGATCTGCAGCTAAGTTAACCATTTTAATCTGAGAGGGATACATACATACAGTGCTGGGATCCACCATATGGCGTGGAGCACATTATGGTGAGTATCGCCTTTCATCATGTGCTTTCTGCTCCTTTGTCGTAAAACCTCTCCGCTGGTGCGCCTCCACCATCGGGGAAGCGTTTGCAGATGACTCGGGAAACAGGGATCACTTGGCGTTTTAGGGACATAGCGGTCCTGCTCCCTTTCCCTGCGTGCACGTTGCACTTGCCATTGTTATTGCAGGCTTTGGGGAATGAAGCACTCTCCGAAAAAAGGCGACTAAAACCGAGCAGCAGAGGCGCGCAGGCTGCTGCACACGCCGTTTTCATGTCGACGGTTGCATAATCAATGAGAAGGGTATAGAGGACGGATTTTCTTTTTTTTGCGCGCCGCGGGAGGACAAAAGGGCTCGTTTTATTGTCCGGTGAGGAGGGAGTCGGGATGCAGCTTTAGTGATGAGCTGACGGGCGCTGCATGAAGCTCCAGCAACCATGGCGTTCGACGGATGGAGACGTTTCCGTCTAAAATGGCGATTCCCTTTGTTTCTGTATCCATCTCATCTATGTCAAGTGACTTACAGGATGCGTTTCCATCACCGTGCACGAGCCTGCTCGATCCTGCACCTGCTCTTACTCACTCTAACGGTTTCTGCAGAGGCTAAAGAGCGAAATATGAAATATGCTCCACGGTTGTGTTGCGTTCAGGAGCTTTTTCATTTATGGGGAGCAGCCCCCCTTAAAACCGGCTCATTATTATGCAACTATATGCACGTTTTTTGTATTTCATTTTACATTGACATGTGCTTTATCCGATGTCATTAATAGAACAGTAAATGTTTGTCTATCGCCTGTAAAGAATAATGTGTTCATTTCTGAGCACAAAAGACACATTTACGCAGTGCTTACATGCGCAGCGAAGCCCCCTTTAATGCTCCTAATGTCCCAGCCTCCATCAGGCTCTTGGAGTTATCTGTAAGTCATCACATCCTGCCAAACGCAGCATTTGTTGCCCTTAGACTCGAGCATCTTCCCTCATCATTGGCTGCGCGGGTGTGCGCCGAGAGAGTGTACATGCGCATGCTCGAGTAGGACTGTATTGGCGTGCACGGCAGTACGCACTTCTTCCCTTTCCTAGCCCCCCCCCCCCCCCCCCCCCAATCAATTGTGCAGTGTTGCATAACCGTTCACAGCCAATGCCAGATTTGGGGCTTCACTGTTTTTGCGGGACCATTGTTGGCGTTTCCTGTGCCGGGCGCGCGTGCGCAGACACGCAGATCCCACGGCAGCCCAGTTTAGCCCATTTCACCCAGAAACGTTCAACCCTCGCGCAGGGAAGTCGTCAATTCATTCCCCCACTTTTTCAAGGACGCAGGGCAGTGATGAGGAGGACGCTGGGTAAGATATAGGAACATCTGTTTGCCTGGTGACGTCATACCCCACCCCCCATCGCCATCCCAATCCTCTTGCTGAAGGCAGATGCCTCATTTGTTTGGCTGGAGCAGCATTAATCCCAAAGTCAGAGGAAAAGACCGGGCGGAGAGAGATCTGTTCCATTTAGGTGGTGCCGGTGCGCCAGGCTCGCCTCGCGCTTTTCCCCGTCTGTTCGAGTTGTTCGGACCCGGGTGGACAGCCGCAGTTTCCGTGGCTCTTCGGCGGCCCGATTCTGAGATTTGCGCCAGTTTGAGTTGTGACAGGAGAGCAGAAGGCTTTGTGGGCGCGCGCGTGTGTTAGAAGGGAGAAAAACAACCATAAAATCCATATTTTCACGCGAACGGAGGACTTTTCTGTTTTTGGACGCCAAAGTGGAATACAAGCGTTTAAAAATGTGAAGCTAAATCTGAGATCCATGACGCATTTTGTTTTTGCTCTTTTTTTTTCCTTTAGGTGCATCAGTGGAGGACTTCTATGGGCAAACAACGATGGAAACTGCTCAGTGGAGTCATTTTTGCCTGCAAAAAGCAACGTGGATCCTATAATCATCACCCCCCAATACTGACAGTGTCTCTGTATAATCAGCTGTGTAATCTAACTTCTTCCTCCTCAGTTGAATGCGTTCTAAAATAAGGTAGGACATGTGGATCCCCAAGATTTTTTTTTTTTCATTTTTGGCCATACTCGAACCATTTCTAGCCGCAGGGTGCCGGACGTGGATTCTGCAAAACACACTCATCCTATAGACGTAAAAACGCACGTGAAGATTTGAAGTGTTTTCCCGAAAAAACCGGAGGACGGATACACACTCACACCCGCGCGCGTGCAAGCACATGCACAGAAGAGCGGGTTGTGTCTCTCCGTGTTCACAGCGGACCTTGATTTAATGTCTTACAATTAAGGCACGCGGTGAATGCCAAGAGATGATCCTCCATGCCTCGATAAAAAAAGAACAAGTTCAACTTAATTTAAAAAAAGACAGTGAGGACGTCCTTATGATAACGTTTGTCATGTTTTAAATGTTTGTGTTTAAATGTATTTCAACAATAAAGTGAATTTCCTGATGTGTAAACTGGCTTCATGCGAGCAAATGTCTTTATGTGCGTGGGTATTGCGTGCGTGTGTGTAGGTGGGAGCTGTCCATCCTTTCACAGGCTGTCGGAGCGCTGTCCACCTTATGTGGTGCTGAATTCTGCGCACCACAGACCAGCCTTTTGTTTCAGTCGCCTGCCGGCAAAGGAGCGGAAATGACTCAACTCTTTAACAAGTGCAGGAATGCAGCCCGGACTGTGCACACGCGCCGATCTACGCATCAACACCCAAGAGTTCCGTTTTATAAGATCTTTTCCTTGTGATTAATCCGACACACCGTGATAATATTTGACAACCATAGTGCAAAATTCGGATTAAGAATTAAATTCAGAACACGTTGGGTTTAAATAATCTCCTCACTGCGAGGAGTGGAGAAAATATAGAACATTTAGTAAAAAAGGTTCATGTGTCTTCGAGGAACTGTGGTTTAGTCATTCTTGCGCTTGGAGTCCAAACGGACGGCTGAAGATCTGCGCGCGCACATCTGAGTGCCAAGAGAGCTGAAAAGGCAGCCTGATAAAAATCTGTAAACTCAAACGAGTCTCTATCTGAGGGAGAAACGAGGCGCCTCCGCTTGATGACAGAGAAACAGGCGATGTTAATCTGACAGCAGGAGCGTCCATGAGGCGGCTGCTTCCGGAAAGGAGATTTTGACACATTTGAGAGCGAGATTTGAGCTTTCTAACCTTTAAAATCCACTTTGCCAGATCTCCAATTGCGTTTTATTGCTGTTTTGCGCAGAAATGTCAAAAATCTGTCGCGTTTTCGCCACTTTGACAAGAAAAAGGAAGCATTGACAGCGCTGTGTGTGATTAGAGTGACGGGGGAGGGATGAAGCGTGGGCGTATGGGAAGGGGGTTGCCCTGATTTTATATATTTGTATGTCTATTATCAGGGATGAGTGGAACAGGACATTTGATTTTGTAGGGGGGGGGGGTGCAGACTATTAGTTTTAGAACGACCAATCTATTTGAAAAGATGGAGATCTGGAAAAAATAGAAGAAGTCAGCAGCGAAAGCCACCGCGTTGGAATGATGAACGATCGTGCTAAATAGACCTGATCTTAGAGAAAAAACATAAATCCTGTCTGTTTTGATATATTGTCATATGTGTGAACTGAGGTTAATTTTTTTTTTAAAGTTTGCAGGATTCAACTGGTCGGGATAATCCAGCTCGAATCATCTTTCCTTCTACTTCTCAGCACCTCTTTCACCTCCACGCGTTTGGAATTTACGGGTCTTGGGGCGCCCTCTGGTGGTAGAACTTATAATTGATATTGAAATGATTTCCGCAAACCAAATCTTCTTCACATCAGGCTTCATAAGGAGATGCTCCAAAATCACTGCTAACTAGGATTTTAATGATTCATTTTAACAATATCATAAGTTTTGGTTGCTGATACGATTCCAGCTCTGCTTCCTGTCTCTAGGCTGAACAACATGGTGGGTCTCACCAGTTTTCTACACCTTTCCTTTCATTTGAGCTGAAACTCTTCTATCAGTAGTCACACCTGAGACTTTTCTCCACCCATTCCAAGCTGCCTCCACTTGCTTCTTAACTTCTTTTCCATACTCTCCATTTTTTTGAACTGTTGACCCTAGATACTTCAAATCCTCCACCTTCTTTACCTCTTCTCCCTGTAATCTCACTCTTCCACTTGGGCCCCTCTCATTCACACAGAAATTTTCAGTCTTACTGCGGCTAACCTTCATTCCTCTCCTTTCCAGGGTAAACCTCCACCTCTTTAGCTTCTTCTCCACCTGTTCACTGCTCTTTCTAAATCACATTGTTGTCTGCAAACATCACAGTTTATGGTAATTCCTGTCTAACGATCCAACTGAATTATCCAATTCACTGAGCTAAAATTGGATCCAAGACATCTTTTGCCAAAACTTCACCCAGTGTGACTCAGAGATAAATACCTGAGTGTTGAACAGTGCAGGTGGAGTTTTCCACATTCCCTGTATTTCTTGCAAGAAATTAAGTGCAAATTAAATATGGCAAATCCATTCATATTTAGTTTCATTAAATTCAGCACGCTGTTGTTTTCCACATCAAAATAATCCAAAGAGAACATTATTAGTTTAATTACTATTAGTTTTAGTATTAGTATTAGTATAAGTTAAATTATTAGTGTGCCATCTCTCGGTGGGTGGAGTGTCCTTGCCCCAGGTGGAGGAGTTTAAATACCTTGGGGTCTTGTTCACGAGTGAGGGAAGATCGGAGCGTGAGATTGACAGGCAGATCGGAGCGGTGTCCCTAGTTATGCGGTCACTCTATCGGTCCGTCGTGGTGAAGAGAGAGCTGAGCCGAAAAGCAAAGCTCTCAATTTACCAGTCGATCTACGTTCCAGAACTCACCTATGGTCATGAGCTACGGGTCATGACCGAAAGAACGAGGTCCCGAATACAAGCGGCTGAAATGAGCTTCCTCCGTAGGGTGGCTGGGCGCTCCCTTAGAGATAGGGTGAGAAGCTCTGTCACCCGTGGAGAACTCGGAGTAGAACCGCTTTTCCTCCACATCGAAAGGAGCCAGCTGAGGTGGCTCGGGCATCTAGTCCGGATGCCCCCTGGACGCCTCCCTGGAGAGGTGTTCCGGGCATGTCCCACTGGGCGGAGGCCCTGGGGAAGACCCAGGACACGCTGGAGAGACTACGTCTCTCGGCTGGCCTGGGAACGCCTCGGGGTCCCCCCAGAGGAGCTGGAGGAAGTGGCTGGGGTGAGGGAAGTCTGGGCATCTCTGCTCAGTCTGCTGCCCCCCGCGACCCGGTCCCGGATAAGCGGAGGAAGATGGATGGATGGATGGATGGATGGATGGATGGATGGACATTATTAGAACATTCTGCCGCACAGTAGGATCACACGTCTTTGCTAAATTCAAAGAGTTTTCACACATCGGACTGGAATGATGGTTGATCATTTTTTGCTGTCATTACATGTTGTCCGCTGTGATGCACACGGTCATTTTTACGCTATAGTAAAATAGACCTACCATGTCTCAATTCAAATGGTATTTTCCAAAATGGCATAGGTTGATTCAATTAACAACTTTCTTCAGGCAGATCGATCTGGTTGGATCATAGGAATATAAATCAATTAATCCTTTACCGATTAACTGTTACAACCCTACTTTCAACCCTGAGAGAGAGGTGTCTACTGCATCCTGGGATTGCCATTCAATCAAACCATTTGAATATGGACACATCTCTGTTCATCTGGAAGAGATGAAACCTCAAGCAAAAGATTACAAAGCACCAACAACTTCCGACATACACTGCATCTTTCTTGTGAAAAAGCAAGAGAGTTTGTTGTAACAGGAAGAGCACTTTTCCACAGATTACTGTGATCAGACTGATGAAGCCACTTGGATGAGTGGTGAAATGTTTAAAGAAAGAAGTTCTTGAGTCCAATTGCAATGACTCAACTTCAAGACGTCACCTGGATGAATGAAAACCTTCACCAACATTACTTTTGGAAGATTAATATCTGACACAAAAGCAACTAAATGTCTATATTTTTTTGTGTGCACTAGATACATGAAAGAATGACAAATATGAATTATAGATGGTTGATAGTCATATTTTCCATGTCGCCGAATCATAAAAGCTTTTTAAAGTCCCACCTTAACCATATTTTAATCTGTTGTAAAAACGTTCCCAGTGGTCTTTTAATTATGATTATGCTGTTTTTAAGCAAAACAAAAAACAAAAAAAAAAAAAAAACAAAACAAAACAAAAAAAACTGTTTTGTTTTCTAGATAGTTTCTGCAGAGCAGCAGGAGTTCATCAGATATTCATCTCTGAGTTGTGGGAGACTGTTAGCACAGACAAAAGCCTCTGCTGATATCCCATCATCCCTTTGTTTACACCTACGCCCTCTAGCTTACAGCCCCTCACAACCCTAACCTAATATTAGTGATGTAACAAAAACAGCGATCAATATTGGAGCAATCCAGCTGTACAGTTTTAAGCCAAATTTCAGCTCAGACAAGGAAAACAAAGAGAAACATGGATCCATTTGTCTGCTAGTGGATGCATCAGAATGGAGCGGTGCAGGGAGACTTTGGCTGGACCAGGGGTGTCAAACATATGGCCCGCGAGGCGTGTCCGGCCTGCCAGATGGTTCAATCTGGCCTAGTCATGAAGAGTAAAAATTATGAGGATGTTTTTAAAAAAAAGCATGTTTCTAGTCCATTCCTGTGGCAAGTTGTGATTTTTTAAAGAAATAACCAAAATGCGCAAATCCGCCACTAGGGGGAGGAAAGTAAACGCAAAACAGGTGAAACGGCATGTTTCTGCACGTGCTGAAAGCAAAAACTAACAGCTCTGTGTCTGAATAAGATGTAGTTTGGTTCCCCGTTGCTATAAGAATGATCAGTAGTGACACACTAATGACCCAAAATGTTGTCAAAAAAAAAGAAGGTTGAAGTGAAGTGCTGAGCTTTCCAGGAAAAATGGAAAGTGTTTTAATTTTTCACGGAGCTGAATGCAAAACCTGCATGCTTGGTATGTCATTAACAGGTCGCAGTGCTCAACAAATATAACATTCAGCACCACTATGAGACTCACCATAAAGAATCATTTCATCATTTGCCGTTAAGAAAAGAGAAGATTTACCAACTATTAGCTGAACTGAAAGAACAACCGTCTGCATTGACTAGAGCCGTGATGTCAGCGATGGAGCAGTGACAAATACCTTATTGCAGACAAGTTGGTGCAAACATACAAACCATTTTAGGATGGTGAACTTATTGAAAAATGCTGAAGGCTACAGAAGTCTTGTGCCCCAAAAAGCAGTCGACCTTTGCCAACATAAGTCTGTCTGTCAAGGATTGCAATTACAGATCTAACATCTTTGAGGAGACGTGGGCGTCAAATGAAGGAATCCAGTCATTTATTGCATATTTGGTCACTGTTGATGAAAACACAGACATCCCAGATATATACAGCTGTGCATATTTATTAGATGTGTTGAAGAGACGCCACAGCAGAGTTTCTTGAGTTGATGGACACAACAACAGCTGATGACATAGTCAGCTCTCTAGTTACTGTGCTGGACTATGTTGGGGTGAACTGGTCACGTGATGTCAGTCTGGTCACCAATGGCGCCCCATTAAAGGTCAGGAAGAAGGCAGCTGTTGCCACAAACTTCCAACAGCAACCCAGGAAAAGACTCTTGGACATTTCATTGAATGACAGCAAATGTGTTGCTGCACAGGATCAGAATCCTGATATTGATGACAGGGTGACGTTTCAGGAGAGAAAGAGGTTAACTCCAAATTCTTATGTTCTAAATTGTTTGCAAGTTTCATTTCTTTTAATTTTCATTGATTTGCACATTTACATTTTAGGCAGGTGTTTCATTTTTTTCAGTACCCCCTCTTGAGTTTATGATTGGGATAGCTTCAGTGTCACATGTAAAATAGTCAGTCTGTTGTTACTGGTCCGGCCCACTTGGGATCATATGGGTTGAATGTGACCCCTGAACCAAAATGAGTTTGACACCCCTGGGCTAGACCATTTCAGTTGCTGCATCACAGAAGAGAGTTTTCACAAACTAAATTTCCAGAACTTTCTGACTTTAAACTTTAAAAAAGCATTCAGAATCTTTTGCCTCACACTGGATTCGCAGTTTCATACTTGCTGCTGATTGATTGGGATATCCAGGATTCTGATTGACTGAGCACAATCTAAACAGTTGTAATAAGTCTGGCAGGTTGGTGACCCTATCTTGATTTAAAAGCACGGACACATGGATTTCTGTGGTGCTGAACACATTGTCTAATAAGTTTAAATTCAAAGGTTTATTTCTTCACCGACTCTTTTCCAGGATAACATATATACTCTCTTCACTAATAAAACAGAAGAAAAAGAATAGGGGAGCTACACGATGACAACATTTGCTACTATATCCTACAGTTTTGTCATCCTCCTCATTTGCAAAGTGCTGACATTTACAGTGTGACTGTAATGGCTGTTTCTCAGTCCTCGCCCATCTTGTCTCATTAGCGTGGCCTGATTGGCCATGAAGGTGATCTCAGGACAAAGTGATCGTCTCTCTCTCTCTCTCGCTAGATCATAACTCCTCAAGTATTTTGCCCCCAGAAGGCACAGAAGCTAATTGAAACAAGATAGAATAAAGGCTCTAATGTGCTGACCTTGAGTGTGTGGAACAAAGTGTTAAACGTGCTTGTGATGACCTGAAGTCCACAGGGACCACGATGCTTTTATTCTGAAATTTAGGACGTTTGCTCGCAGATGAAAGCCAGTTTTGAAATGTTTAGCTGGAACTAAGGTCAGATTTTGAATCATTCACTGCAAACTGTTTAATTCTTGCAAAGATTTGAAACCTTGTCTTTAGACATTTAAGGTATTTTATCAGGTTTTGTGTTGTTTTAACTTCTCTTTGCTTAAGACTTTTACAAGCTTTTCTTTAAATCAGCACTGTTGAGGTCATTATTTTATGTGTCTTTAACAGTTAGAATCTAGAAGTAGATTTTTTTTTATATTAAAATAAGTCAAAATCATTTTGCTCCATACTCTTGACAATAGAAAAACTTGATTTACGACTCAAAAAACCTCAAACTTCTTGATTTCAGAATAAGATCTAATATTTGGGGGAACATAATTTAGATTTAAGTTCTCAGAATAAGGGCTAAAGTTAGGTTATTAATATTTATTAAAATGGGCCAACTTGTAATAAGATGATGTTCTCATTTTGTTCACATTTTTTCTGAAATAGTAATTTCCACTTCGTTTTTTTTTTTGTCACTGTGATCCAAATGAAATACAATTAAGTACATTAAAACCCCCAAAATTCAAACCACTAGCTGAGAACTAGCAAACAAATATTTGTGTTTGAGCTAAATAACAAATGAATTTTTGGTAATTTGATCTAAAAGGGTAAGGGAAATAAGCCTTGGCTTCACCCAACACCTTTTTCGGTTAATTTTGTTCAATGTTTGTGTTTTCTTCAATGTTTATGTTGACATTGTTCAGTGTCAATGTTTATGTCAATGTTTTTAAGTTTGTTTGTTTAACATAACCAAAATAAATGTCTCATGTTAAAACTGATCTTTTTTAGCTTTTATTTCCCTTTATGAATGTTTGTGTTGAACTTCTGGTTTCTAGATTTTGATTTCTTATTATAAACTTTCTTGTTTCATAAAAATGACTTGCTGCATGGACAGATACTTTTTGAGCATTCTAGTAGGTTTCTTCTTATAGTGTTCTTTTCTTAATTATAGGGTGGCAGTGCAGTGACCTATTTCATGTGCAATTGACATATAAAAATTAAATGATACATACAGCATTAAGAAATTGATTATTTAAAAAAGAGGAAAGATTTCCAATGCAAACATGATTTTGTGTCCATTTGGCAGTTCTGTGCAAGAGGCATGATCAACCTTTACTACAAAGCGTATTCCTGCTCCACATCTGTGGCTGCCAAGGCAACACACTCACTGGGTGAAGAACTCTATGGCGTTTTCTATGTGCATTCAACTGGCAGGTGTTGCTTGTAATCATAGTTATATGTTAGCAGCACATTCGCTGAGGTAACTAACCACCTTGTTATGAAAAGGGTAAGGATTTAGAGTCTTGTGTGTTTCTTTCAGTTTCTACCATTACAAATATAGAAGAGAAAATTTACAAGTGCCTGCATGCTTAAATTTAAATAATTCCCATATGAACACAGATGTAAAAGAAGCTGCTCACAAAGAGCTCAGACTTGCTGTTTATTGCATAAACCACACATCTGTGCACTCAGGGACTCCTTGAGTTGTGGTAAATATGAGTAAGCCCTGCTTCAAATCCTCTTTGTGGAATTACAACAGTGGTGCCGTAAAAAGAGCTAAAAAAAACAGACAGCTCTCATATCCTATAGAAATTGAACATGCATTCTTCCTCACAAACTGTCTGTTTTAGAATTTACATTAGATCAATTGTCAATTGTGCGATTTGCCAAAAAAGGAATTTGTTTCAAAATAAAGAAGACAAAACTACATTTTATCCACTTGTGTTTTTTTATGCACTTGTTACTTTATGCAGCCCCAGGTAAATACAAAGGGATAGATGAATGCATCAGTAATGACCCATATGGGTCATTCATTGTGGTAACACTTGAAGGGAGGAAACCACAAATTTTCACTTCATCATCTTTTGTCAAAATATTTTAACTTTATTCGACATGACCTCATTGTATTTTAAAACTGTTTTGGGACATCATATATATATATATATATATAAAATCTTTATTTATTTATTTATTTATTTTCTCATTCAAATATAGGACTATTACAGGAACCATAATAAAGAAAAACGTTTCATTTCAGGTTAGTTAAACTATGAATTTCTTAATATTCCAGCCAAGTTTGAATGACTGCTTTATGTGTTTGTGTCTAAATTAAATAACATTTCAACCCGAAGATGTAATAATCCTTAATATCCAGAAGATGGCAGCATTGTTATTCTGGATTTAATTGTGTGCGGAGCTGAAAAAGGGACTTGGAAAAACTGAAATGTGCCTACTTTGAAATTATCTCAGTGTAATCAGTTATTGTTTGATTTGATCAAAAATAACAATAAATTAAGCTTCAGGTAACGAAATATCAGAAAGAAATTAAACTTAATTGAATCAGACCTTGCTGACCACGAAATATCCAGAATTTGTGATAAAAGATCAGAATCAAAGCTGTTGTTGGTTTTAGACATGGGTGTATTAGATAATGTAGCTTTAATTATTTGAACTTTTTCGGTCCCATAAGGACTGGTCTTTAGTTCCACTGATGATCCGACCTGCAGCAGATAAAGTCCTTGTGGAGTAACAGAGTCACTAACAGACGCGCACACACATGCCCAAAAGGAAGAGTACGGGCGCACGCTGTACTGCTTGTCATCGTTTAAACCCCGTTAATTAAAACGTTAACCTGATTGGGTGGAGACAAAGAGGGGAGCGCGCGCCTCTGTCCCAATAGGCGAACTCTCTTTAACAACCCGCCTCGAGATAATGATGTAAAAAGACTGGAGCGTCTTGCGCGTAAGGAGGACCATCGTGGAGATCCTGAGAAGGTGAATCAGACGTAGAGACGTGCAGGAGAGAGCAATACTTAATACACGAGCCTCCTCTTCCTCACTACACCTCAGCTGACAAGTAGCGAAGCTGCGACTTCACCCCTGACGCGCAGCTCAACTTGCAACGCGCAGAGGGAGACACTCGCAGAGACACGTCAAGAGTTTCCACAAGCGACAGAAACCTGCGAGGACGCGGAGTCTACGAGGATATGGACCGGAGGATGAACTTGAGCGGCGGCGCTGGAGACATTTTTCACAAAACTCTCAGCGCCGTGTCCACGAAAAAGATGGACCCGTTTAGATCGTCAGCCGGTATTGAACTACCACCCAGAGACCGCCAGTCACCCATCAGCTGCTTTGATCAAGCCGACCCGGATCCAATTCAGCCCGGTGGATTGGTGGGAGGCAGAGGGGGACCACTGGGTCTCCCCACCGGATCTTTGTGCGTCAAATACGGGGAGAGCGCCAACAGGACTTCGGCGGCGGAGAGCAGCGGCGGTGAGCAGAGCCCCGATGATGATAGTGACGGCAGGTGTGACATGGTCCTGCTGACTGATGGGCGGACGGTGCCCGCGGGGAAAACGGATGGAGGTAAGAAAACCAAAGAGCAGAAAATGCTGAGGCTAAACATCAACGCCAGAGAAAGACGACGGATGCACGATTTGAACGACGCGCTGGACGAGCTGAGAGCGGTCATCCCGTACGCGCACAGTCCATCGGTGAGGAAACTCTCCAAAATTGCCACTTTGCTGCTCGCCAAAAACTACATCCTGATGCAAGCGCAGGCGCTGGAGGAAATGAGGAGGCTGGTGGCGTATCTCAACCAGGGCCAAGCCATCTCTGCAGCTTCCATACCGGCCACCACGGCGCTGGCAGCTCCCGGGCTGGGCGCGTATGACCAACCGCCCGGATACCCCTTCCCCGCCGGGGTGCCAACATCCTCATGCCCCGACAAATGTACCCTGTTCAACAATGCCACCTCCAGCCTCTGCAAACAGTGCACTGACAAGCCTTAACTCCACCTGACAGACTTAAAAGCACACGACAGAACACATTTGGGGACACTATGGAGGAAAAAAGTAAGACTGCTGTTGCTGAAGTTAGACTAGAGACAAAAAGTAATGCTTTTATAATATTTAATAAATGCATAAAATGCGTTTTTTTTCCAAACAATACTTGATTGTGTACATAAATCATCCTTGAAGTGCTGGAATGAATGGCAGTGCAAACCAAACAGAAGAAGAGAGCGGCCTGCGCAGGCTCGCAAGTGTCAAGTCACTTATTGATCACAATGATGGACTCTTTCTGGAGACTCGGACGACTTAATCACTTGAATAGATGGACATCTTCCCGGATCATAAGTCCAGCCTCACTTTCTTTCTGCTGCTTTCTCGCGGTTTTTCTATCTTCCTTTCATTCTCCTCCGAGTCAAGGCCTGCTCTCCCGAACTTCATCATTGACCACGTGGAATGTTCTAAACGGGGAAAGGTGAAATAAAATAGAAACTAAGTTAAGTGGTCCAAATCAGTTATTTCCGTGCTGTCTCTGATTCTTGTTAGCTGCAGCGCATGCCAGTTTCTATTCATTTTAGGGCAGTATAAAGGAAAAACAGAAAAAAAGTCAAAATCAAGAAATTATCAGGTGTTTTAATAAGTCTTTTGTAATTTATTATTTTGGATATTTATGATGGATATTTTGCTTGTATTGCACATTGTTTGATAAGTTGATGTTTTGTTTCTTTTCCCTCAAACACGGAGTCTTCTTCTTGTCAGGACAGGCTGTGATTATTGTAGATATGGACGAAGAGGGCAGTTTGTTTGTATTTCAGTGTTGAAAGCTTTATTAAAATATTTTGAACATCAGAAAAAAAAATCTTAATCTGATTATTTATCCCAAATACAATTTTGTGTGTGTGTTTTAAACGCTGCGTAAAGCTTTAAACGGAATCCCTCAGCAGGTGTAAAAGTTCAGGAGAAATCAAGGCGGCCTCATTTTCCACTCAATCGAGATTAGTTACCCTTTCCTCAGCTGTAAGTCACGCTAAGTGTCGGGAACGGAGGCCAGACGTGGTGCTGGATGTGGCTTCGGGGCTGCAATAAGACGTTACTTTTCGACGGAGAAAATAGAGGCTCCGATGACCTTTATTGTGCCCATTACAATGATTTCCATGACGGTGTACAATAATACAATAATTCGAAAACAAGTGTGTATGAAAACCGTCACTGTAAGACCCGGCTTTGCATAATTAAAACACGCACTTTAGGTAATTAGACCTCGAGAACGTGATTAAGCAACGTAATTACGACCGTCTTCATTGCAGCAATTTGTGGTCTTCAATCACCGCGCAGCGATCAGTTGCACTCTGGAGAGATTCACCCTTTGTCCCCATCTTGGTCAAAGCTGCATCAAAGCAAAAGCAAATATATTCCTAAATATATTGTTTGGAAGCTATATTTTTAAATATATATTTTATATATATATTTTATATATATGAGTTGATAAAATCAAAATCTTAAAGATTTCAGCACCATGGACAGAGAGCTTATTTTAAACTTGCAAATTAGCTTCTTTCCCGTCCTTTATTATGGTAATTTGTGGAATCAAATGCTCAATATTTCCATTGTTGCATTATTAAAGTTTTAGGCTTCTCCAAAAAACATTTCAAGATCAGCCAGACACGAAACACAAATTATATTAAAATGTTATTAATTTTTAGGGACAATCGGCAGATATGTCAATTTTAACTCACAAGATTAGGTGGTATTGTTGGTTTCTCTAATTTTTTGACTATCTTGGATCCAGGCTTTGTGTGGATGTGGAGATTCACTAACCACAGGGTTATTATTTGTCCCATTTAATCCCATCATGCTCCTGAATGCCTCAAATCTGCACAGATCGGCTCTTAATCAAGACTAACCAGTTAGTCCTGTTACAGAGCTCATCTTTGATATTTCAAGTTACAAAATAAAGATCCGCTTTCCCACCTTCCCTTTGGAAACTGGCAGTTAAAAAAACATTAATTATGCAATATGCATTAATGCACAAATGACTGGAACATTTAACCCATACTAATATTCACATTAGCCCAGAATAGGAACTTCCCCAAGGGAGAGACTAAGCCATATGTGTGTGGAAAACAGAGCGGAGCATCCAGGAGAAAACAGGAAACAGTACAGCAGTATCAGCATAGAATTGTAAATGTCCCAACAAAAGTCTCTAACATGTTTCCAGATGAAGATGTCAAGGAAATAGAAAACCAGTGTATCCAGTTTTTTTTTCCTTTGCTTGCCCCCCAATCTTATTTTCTATATTTATGAGTGCAATAAAGCGTAATCTGTCTAAAAGTCAAATACAGACCCTTCGTGGATGCAAGGAAGATAAAACGTTCCTTTCATAAAATAGAAAAGTGCTCCATTTACCATATCAAGGTCCAGCAGGGGGTTTGTTCACAACGCAAGTACTGTATGCTAAAAATGACGACCATAAAAGTCAAAATATACATAAACATCGTAAATTGAAAGGCTTCTGTCCTATCAGTCACTAGCAAAACTCTAGAGAGTCATCATCCCTGTGGCACTCAACACTGTTTAATAAGATATATGTGGTGCACAGTTGGATGAACCAAATCAACCTCAGTGTGGCAATTCATTTGTGTCCGATAGGAATGCATAATATTGTCTTCTTTTGAGAACGTAAAGCAGGCTGATGTAATTGCAACTCAGAGGGTCAACAACAACCACTTTTTTCTCCTACTTGTAACCTAAAACATGCCAAGAAAGTGCATTGTTGGGCTGTAATAAGTTCAATTTCTATGGGCAAGATATTTCAAGTTGTTCTAATTTTCTCTGAGAACGTCTCAGTCCTTTACATTTTGGATAGAAATTTAAACTCACATTTGATATGACCTGAAATATTTTCCAATGTCAATACAATTGGCAAGCTTCGAGATGACATACAAGATTTAGATTCAGCAAAATGCACATAGGTCGGTTTAATGGTATTAAATCTTCAGAAATGTGAACATTTGTAGTGATAGTTTTGCAATAAAAAAACTGTTACCTTTGAGAGAAAAAAGAGATAGTTTGAAGATCACACTCCTTTATTTAATGGATAAAAATCTGTTTTTCCTTGTGCTTTCCTAATTTTATGTTTTCCATCTTTCTCTGAGCTCCTAATTCCCGTTTAAAATTTCCTTTTTTTGTTTTTCCACGAGGATGCTCAGAGGTCAGGTAAACATATGGGAGTGGTGAAACGCTTTCCATTCAACAATAAATGACGTAGTGAAGTGTGATTATCTTCTCCTTTGAAATCCTACTGTTGAGTAACATCCTTAGTATTGCATCTGCCTCCATATTAATCAGATTAAAGTCCCCAAACCCTAATCCCTGTTTACCGATGGCTCTGTTTTTGTACCATAATCTGATGTTCTTTTATTTCCCAGAGATTAAATGGACTCACGGCAGATGAGAGTAATTTGGAGATCTGTTGATGCACAGGTTGTTTACTGCACTGAGAAAAAAAAATCACAATGGATTTCAGCAAACACAAACAGGTGTGATGAAGTGGAGGGCTCTACTTTTGCAAATAGTTGAGTAAAGTAAATAAAATTACAAATGCTGTATAAGTCTGTTCATTTCATTTGGTTTTCTTTTGTTGTACTGTTGCTCAAAACGGACCTTTGGCTGTGCAGTTTTTTATTTTGAGAAAGCTTGAAAGATCCACAAATATTGATGAAAACCCCTTTTGCCTTCACAGCTTTAAATTAAACTAATTAAGGTTTTATATGACAAAAAATTGAAAATAGAGATGATATAGTGGTCAAGACAGCACTGAACTTTTTTCTGTGACCTTACATTCAGATAATGTTATGCCATTTGATTTGAGCGGATGTGCAGCTCTCACCAGCTGCTCTTTTTCCCATGAACCAAAACAACAAAGAAAAAGAGCAGGGTTTGTCTGAACTCTGACACCATCCTCTTACTATTTTGCGACACAAAAGTCTTGAAAGCAAAGCAGATACCTGGTTGGTATCTGGATGCTTGCGGTGTAAGACAGAGATCACTAGTTCTGATCAGTGTGTGGATCCTGACCCTCTCAGGCTTCGTTAGAGTGAAGGTGAAGTGGCTTTCATCTCCAGTCGGTGATGTTCATTAGCTCTGGCTTCCACATTAAAATTAGGACAGGAGGGTGACACCATAATAGTGAGATTCACTCGTTTCAACACGTCTGTTTGGCTCCTTTGCCATGCACACACACTCAGATACACAGTGCTCTGTCATAATTGATCTTCTTTGCTCTTTGCACAAATTTATGTGATTGCTGGAAAATGTTTTTTAACAAAACTTGTTCATATTACAGAAAAAGAAAAACTCTTGCGCTCATTGGATTTAAAGACTGTTTTCCAGGAGTTCATATGAATTCAAACAATCAAATCTGAAACAAAACTAAATTCAGAAAAACTTCATCCCTTTGATAAAAATCTGTCACGTTACTGGAGCATGAAAGCCCGCCGTTGGTGTAACACTTGCTTGGCTGATCCTCCTGATGTGTTGAGTGCTACTCGGGGCTTCAGTGTATCCGTCTGAGCAGAGGTCTTTAACAGCCATGAATGCCAACTATGGGGGGAGGCAGGGCAGGCCAAGCGTAACCACGGCAGCCCAATGTCCTTGGCTCCTTGGCGGCCTTCACCTCACACTCCCTGCACAGTAGATTTTATGGCTAATTTCCGGCAATTTATCCTGGCACTTTCAGAAGAGAGATTCCTGCGGGAATAATGTGCATAATTTGCATAAATCATCCTGATAGAATGCATATCAGCGTGTGACTCCCCCCTGTCTGATTCTCCAGCATTTACTTTGTAATCAGAACTGACTCTTTTCCACCAACGAATGCACGAAAGCAAAAAGAGGGGAGTCAGACTTTTGGTTCGTGAATGAAACAGAAATAAAGACGCGGAAGAGTTTTCTCATCTGCCCTCCAAAAGCCACAGTTCAGCAAAAAACCTCATGATGCAGGAGGCAAAGTTTAGTCAGCAATTCTCTCTTCAGCTCCTGGTTTGGAGAGCGATTGCATTAGATCAGGTTCTCTATTTGAACTCCTTTCAGTGGGTCTGCAGGCCTTTTTTTTTGTTTTTTGTGCAAAGGCTCCTTCTGTGTACGCAAACAACTGTCTGAGGGGAAGAGACGAGGGTCAGTGAGAGGCTACCCCCCCCTCTTCTGTGATCTAATCTGACATTCAGTGAGAACATGCATAGCCTCTTGGAGTGCCTTCCTTAAAGTTATGATCTGCGTCAAATCAACCTCATTAGTGGGCAGAGTAAAATGAGAGACAGACAGGGAGAACAGAAAGTGGAGATTTTGGATTTCAGTGCATGCAGAGACACAAAGGTGTGTGGCCTGATGGGATGCAGTGCAGCAGAAGATATACGGTGGGTTCACTAATCTGAGTCGACATGCAGACAAAACATAGTTGCTCGTGGAACAAGCGATGCACCCGTGCATGTTTTTTCAGCTGATGGACAGTAAAAGTGAACGTGTGCGCCATTGTTTGGCCGAAATGTTACATTCTACCCAACAAGGTCCTTCAACTGGCCTTCATCCCAGAACGTGAAGATCTCAGATGGTATGACTGGTGACAACGGGACAGTTGTCTGCTGAGTGGACGTTAATCACAATAATACAGGGCAGACCGATCACGACTCACTGATCAAGCGCTTAATGACATGCTTGCCATAACCAACCCGCTGCTGAGGGATTCACACACCAAGACTAGCTCTTTTGTGGGGGCAGGAGAAGGAGGACATCGGTTATGAGGCTGGTGCACAGCCATCCAGACAATAATTACTCGATGACTGTGGTCACATTAGGTATCAGTCAAAGTAGATTAATTTCGACTGATAGCATTGGTTCCTCCTAAATGCAGATTTTCTTAATAAGAGTGAAATTGTCTCACTGAGAGGGTGGTGGACTGTGAGGTCTGCTGTATGGGGGTAAGTTCAATTACTTATCTGGAGTGACAATGTCTCCTTCTTCACATGAGCCAAGCTGTATTTCTGAATAACAGCCTAGAATTAACACACAAATGTGTTTTCCCAGGTCCTCTGATCCAGCGTGTGTTTGTATGCCGAGAACGTATGCACTGGCACAAATCAGGCTGCGTGTGATAAGGGTAGGCCTTTCAGTAAATACCCAGAGACCCCAAGAATTACCCAGAGCACAGAGGACAGCATCTGTTTGTGTGTTTGTGCCGAGCAAACAAGGCAATTTAGAGAACACCAAGGGAGCTGCTAATAAACACAACCTTATTCCCCCTTCTACCTGCACCTGGCTCTGAATATTACAGTGCCACAGCAAGGATACACGTCTGTCTTAGTATATCTGTGTGTGTGATGCAATGCCAAATCCTGCTTGACCCGACGGCGAGCGCTGCGTGTGCGATTTTTCCAAACTTGCATGTGAAAGGGAAGTGTGCCACGTGTGTGCAACCATTCATCATTCTGCAGTGAGAGGCCTGCCAGAGCTGCTGGGTAATGGCAGGTCTGCGCCCCGTCACATGCTGGTGTCTTTTGTCTGTCCGGTCAAAGTGATGCCAACTTGTCTATCCTGGACATATGGCACAGAAGCAGCACTTTGCCTCTCACAAAGGTGAGTGAACTCACAGAAACTGGGGTACAAACTGTAGTTTCTCTGTTAAGTTTTTAACAAAAAGAAACCCACAAACACTTAAAAATCTAACAGCATGAATGTATTTTACATTCAGTTCAGTTTGTTCTGCTCAGCCTGCAAGTGTAGTGATAAACACATCAGACAGAGACATGCAGCTTTGCAGTGAAGTGCAGTTAATGTGACAACCAGTAAAACCAGACAGAAAATGGCCATCTAGTGCCATACCCCGCTTCGGCTTTCACTTCAAATCTCACTACAAAACCTGGCCTGGGAGTGAAGCTTTTCAATGTTTTGAAAAAATAAAAAATCATTTTAAAAAATCTGATCTGACTTTTTAAAGACCCACTCCGATGAAAATCTTGTTTTTGGTGTTTTTGACATGTTCTTGTGGCTATTTTGTCACGATTGAGGACATGTATAAAGACAATTAAGCTCCAAATTGTATTTCTGAGTATTTTATTATTCAAATAGTTGTGAATCAGAAGTGGTATAGAAGCTACTATGGCTGGCCACAAGCTCCCTGCTCCGTTCCACACTTGTCGATAAATAGATCAATGTACGTCCTGATCTGAGCTGGCGATTAGCTCATAGCTGTATGGCTGGATAGCTTCAATATTGCATGTTAGGCTGGGGTGAAGAACTGTAGTGCTAGTGGGAAAGTGTTTAAACAAACAGGTGATGAGAGGTGGGGGCAGGCTTACTCTGTGCCAACATTTCTGATCAACTACTCTTGCTCTTGAGAATCTATGTCCTAGAAAACAACACCTTTTTTTTTTTTTGCTAAAAACTTCACAATAATTTAAAGACCACTGGGAATACTTTTATAAAAGGTCAAAAGATAAAACTCAAACAACTTGATATCAGCGACATACACTGATGTTTATTGATTAGAGGTCTTTCATTTCCATCAGACCAGTCAATGTCCTGGTTTTTCCAGTCATATCCTTCTGATTACCTGAATCTGGGTTCCTCCACTGACAAACAGCAACGATGGGTGCAAGGAAAATAAAAGCAGGACAACCCCCCTTAAAATCAATGTACTTCACTTCTTCCCTCATCACATGGCAGCCTATGGCAGCACTTACTTTCGAAGAGCCTTCAAACCAAGAACATCCTGAAATAAAAGGATGGAAAAAATAAGTGCAAAAGAGGAGATTCATTTGAGTTATTACATTGATTAGATTTCCACAATGCTAATTAAAAGATGTTAGGACATGGGCTCAGCCAAGGATCAGTGGGTGCTAATGAGGACCAATAGGCTTCTGTAATCTGTGCCATAATGAGAATGGTTGGAATGTAAAGTTTGCAGGGAGGCGAGCTGGGAGGCAGAGAGATGGGAGGGTGGAGGCAGGCCGGCCACGTTGTCATTTCAGCCAGTTATGGTGAGGATTCACAGCCGACGGGAGTGAAAATAAAATGAGGGAAAGCAGAGATATTCAATTACACTGAAAGGAAATTTGCACAGTAAAAATATTTTATTATTAGGTAATTAACAGGCTGGTTTAACGGCTGAAGGTCACATGCACTCTTGTCTGGCATTACGACAGGGGCCATTCTAACAAGCCAATATCCTTTAATGGGAAACCAGTTATCTCAAAGCACTGCTTCTTCACTTTCTGCTGCTCTCTTTTGTGTAATTCATGGTTAACAGGGCAAAATGTTTTACATTCAATCTGAAAAAGGTGATTTTGTGTTGTAATCTGTCCGTTTTTACTGTTAACTGAAAGTTTAGTCTGTTATATTTTTATTTGGTCAAATTAACTGCATACATTTAGTTGATAAATGAGTTTATTGATAAATTGAATTAAACCATGAAAGCTTTACATTTGGGAAGGTAGAACTTGCTAAGATTACAATTATCACTAGTTTGTAGACTTTAGAGGTCGCTAACATTGAACCCCTTGATGTCTATTGATGCAAATATGCATCAAACCATTTTAGCTCAAATATAACCTTGATTTTCCATTTACTTGAAAGCAAAAGCGCAAGTGAAATGTTTATCCTTTGATAGCTGGAAGAACTATCACTAAAAAAGCCATTCAGGCCAGTTTCATGGTTAATCCCAGCGAGAGCCACCAAGACACCATTTAGAAAATAGATGTTATGTATTTGTGGCCATTAAGCCATTCATTAATACATTTTATAATAAATGAATAATAAATATGTCATATTTTTCTTTATGTAACAATTTTAATGTATTTTATTCTGACAGCAACAAATACAACTTCCCTTCAAAGTAAAAAACCACTCCGTGTTAAATGAGATCATTCTGTAGCAGCAGATTTTTCTTAAATTTTAAAAAATACATTTACTATGGTTGTGAATTTGGTGCCCTGTCCCCCTTTTTCTCCTTTTACTACCAAATATAAATGTGAAAAAATTGGTGTAGAATACCTTTTTTTTTCTTTTTCCTGTCAGCATTTTTCTTCAAAGCCAAACATTCAAAAGGGAGGAATAATAGTCTCAGGTTGCAGACCCCTGTATTAAATCGTTGCTTTCTCTTTTAGTTTAACAGCTCTCGTTTGTAAATTGCTTCAACTCGAATCCACTGATCCATCTAAATACAGAGGGAGGGATGATTATAAACACGGTTTAAGAGGAGGAATCAATCTGCAGCCAAAGAAAATGGCAGAATAATACACAGCAGATGGTTAAGGAGTCAACTGAAATTAAAGAGGTTGTTACTTATTCAGAAGATGATCGTCTTTAGAAAATGGGTCTTACTGACAGGTACACATCTGAATGACAACAAACCGCCATAATCAGCTGGCTAATTCATCACAATAATGAGCTGTGTTGACATCAGGCTGGTAAATACTTGATCAGAATGTTGTCGGCTCACCTGGCTTAGTGCTCACAGCTTCAGGTGCGTAAAAGCCCTTCTATCACATGTGCATCATGCATACAGTTTATTGCTTCAGTGTTTTGGGAATTGTAAGAATTTAGCTTCTGAAAGAGACATGTGTGTTCTTGCGTTCAAATACCTGGTGTTTGCACAGCAAGCTGGCAGCAGGTACTTGCTTGTGGTTTAGTTAAAATCTATGTGGTTGAAATAAATGCAAAAAACAACAAAAAAGGGAAGACTAGATAAAAAAAAAGACCCCCCAAAAATCAGCAAAGTTTTATGCGAATCTAGACAAACTGATGAATCTCAAAATAATGTGGACAGATTTTTTTCATTGAGAAAAATAGACTGAAAAATTATAATAAGAAAACATATCAATGAAGTCTTCAAACTTTTTCATTGGCGATGACAAACGGCAGCAAAAGGCATCATGTTTAAATGTGTTTAACCAAGCTTAGGGCCTAATATCCAACCAGCCTTATGGTGCAGAATGAAAATTGCAGCGGTAGTATTACAATGCTGATAGGCTATAAAACCATGTCATTTAATACCCCCACTCAGTCCTCCCCCTTGTGTGGCTCTGCAGTCCACCCACCATTAAGTCGATTCATCACCTGTTAAGAGAAGACTGTGAGACAGATCCAGTCTATCACTCACTCTTTAGGAAGTGGTTGGTGCTCTGATGATCATGGATGTGAACGCAGAGGCCATCCAAACACAGAGCCTTCAATAAAACAAAGCAAATTCATCAGATTTACACAGATTTAAAATATAAATTCGGTTTGAACTTGTTAAGGTGTTATGCTTAAAATGACCTCTGGAAAGGGCTTCACATTTGCATTGTTGGTCGGGGCTCTTGTAATGAAAAACGTCGGGCATATATTTCACTCAGCCTGTCAAACCCACTCACACCCCCTTTGCAGGAAACTTTATTCCACTGCTTCACTACAGTGAATCTGATGAAGTTAGCACAAAAAAAGGCTGTTCAGACACAATCCTAGTGGAGAAATATAGTGGGTTTCTTTTTATTTATTTATTTTTATTTTTCTAAAATTCTATTTGGCTCCAAAAGATTGAATATGAAGTCTTCTTAAAGGTTGTTTAGTCTTTTTGACGCTAGTCCAGCTCCAGATTTATGCAATCACAGGCTTGTTAGGAAGATTTCTCTGGTTTATTGACAGTGATGTGCACTGGGGTTTGGCAGATGTGACATGAAGTGGAGTTCTGTGACACCACCTCGCAAAAGCAATTAGAGATCCATACTCCCTGACAGGACTGGACTTTGCACTTTCGTAGAGGGATGCAAGCTTTTTTAATGCTTTTATTAACATGACATGCAAGTCCTATGGTTTGTATTCAGACGACAGTCAGAGGGTCTTCACCAGAAGAGGTTGTAGCAATCAGGGAAACTGTGCTCTTCTGACAAGTCAGGACATCAAAACCCATTTTCCAAGCGAACGGATTGGGAGCTAGGAGATTTTAAAAAGCTGACCCCCTCCCTTCAATAGACACAATTCACAGGACCTAACTAAAATCACACCATGTATCAGACAATGCTGTGGCAGCTGTAAGGACGCAGAGCTGGATGGTTAATTAGAAATGAGTCAGTTTCAGTTGAGCAGGCTCAAACACACACACTTACTCCCCAGCATTAAATGAACGTCAACTGGCTAAAGTAATTAGTTCAGTCTATTAATTACTATAATCACCCATTATCATGTTGGCCTTCATTTTGAACATGCTTCATGGATGTAACGAGCCTGTAGTGACACCGTTTCTAGAGGTTGCTCACAGCCCGAGTGCTAATTTTGTCGTAATTAAAAGGATAAAGCTGGTCCTGTGACATTTACTTTCATCTCTATAACTTTTTTATAGCACTCAATTTGATCTTTTTTAAAGCTGCTTATACACTGTTTTGTATCCCAAATACACAGAGAAAAATCTGCATTTTGACTACATGAATTTGTGATTTTGCTTTTTTTTGCAGACCTCCAATGAAAATGGTGTATTCTGTGTTTTTCAAACATTCTTGTAGCATTTTTACTTGTGATGTAGGACATACATAAAGAATATTTAGCCTAAAATTGCATTTCTGAGTATTTCTTTGTTCAAATCATTGTGAATCAGGAGCAGACAAAAAAATGCCATTGGAATAACTTTTTTGAGATGTAGAAGCTAGAATCGGCTGGCCACAAGCTCCCAACTCCACTTCATTCTGATGCATCCGCTTTTAGACAAATAGATCCATGTACATCTTTGTTTCCTTGTCCAAGCTGGCATCTGATTCAGACCTGAACAGCTGAATAGGTCTTTTTTGTCACCATGTTTGTTGCACCAGTATTGTTAGGTTGGGGTTGTGAGGGGCTGCAAACAAGCAGGAAAGAGTGTAAACAGATGGATGACGGGGAATGGAGCAGGCTTACAGTCCCACTAACAACTCAGAGATGAATTTCTAATGAACTACTGCTGTTCTGCAGAAACTGTGTCCTAGAAAACAACAAAAAATAGTCATAATTAGATGACCATTAGGAACGCATTTACAACGGATCAAAAGATGATCGGAGTGGGACTTTAAGGAAGCCCATTTAAAGAGTTCATCTGTTTATATAATTTACATTTTCCTCATTTTGGTCAGCAAATGTAAAAAAAAAAAGATACATTTCTCCACGTTTTCTCAACTATATCTACATTATGATGCTGACCATGTCCTCAGCTCTGGCTTTCTGTGATGAAATAAGACCAGGCCTGAAGAGATGGAGGTGGAGCGGGGTAAACAAGACGGCCCTGCTCCCCAGCTGTGAAGGTGACACGGGGAAGCTACACGCAGAACAAGCCCTTTTGATTAATCACGGGATATTTACTAGCTCAGATCTAATCACAGCCCGCAGGATCACAGGCTACATCATACACGGCCCAGGAATTTACACAGCAGAGTTAACCTGTCACCTGCCACTGTCCTTTCCTTACATCCATAAACACTGTGTGTGGGTCCAGCTGCAAGTATGCACTAAAAGCAAGCGGCATGCTCCAAAAGTGATTGTTTTATTTCCGAAGGCAACAATATAACCTGCAGTAAGATACTCAACACATGTCGCTTGATATAAAACCTTATGGCAAAGGGGAGAAAGAGCTATTTATCTCAAGGTGGGCCGTTAATGGGACGCAGGAACATGAGGAGCTTCACCGCATTGTAAGCTGCAGTGTTAGGCTCAGTGGGCCGTCATGGCAGCCTGCAGCAGCTTGATTGTCCTTTCCTGAGGAGAACATGTAACCCAAAGTCTAATCCTAAGATTACAAGTGAAAAAGGATTATGCAATTGTGAGCTCTGATGGTTTATGACTTCTATAATCAATTTGACATTCAGAAGATTGCACATTCAATAGAGACATGTTTTCAGGATAATATCCTTCTTTCTAAGATTAACACTACAGTTGTTTTATGTCCCAGTAAGCTTTAAGATTACTCGATTACAGCACTAATCTCAAATATGAAGGAAAACATTTGTTTTAAATCAACTAAGTAGTGAAGGGGTCATGTAAAGCTGCTTTTCCTTCCTTATTTGTGACAGTGAAACACCATTTATCAATGTGCCTTCATTAAAATCCATGCAGATGGAATTGGCAAATACTAAAATAAACATCCTTCAATTATAAAAAAGAATTTCCTTGCAGGTGCTTTAAACAATTTATGGACTAAGAGGGGAAGGCTTTAAAACTAAATACACTTTTTTGGATCGAGAATTTCGTCCGGCATCATGATAATCGTAGTTCAACTATTTTTATGTGTTAAATTTGTAAAAGAATTGTTGTCAAACAATATGAAATGCATGAAGACATAACCTTTAGTGTGTCCTGGGTCCTGTCCTGTGTCATTAGCACTTCCTCAGAAAGAGGCAACCGCGGAGGAGCCACAGCCATGCCGTGTTTATGAGGAAGCCCATTGAGGCTTGTACCATTGTGTCGCCTGGAAAATGTCACTCAATGGGGGGGGTGCAGAGTTTGAAAAGGTTCTAAGAAAAACACTATCATTTCTAAAAATAAATAAATAAAATGAAGAACTTTAGATTGTTTCAAAAGAGGAGTAAATGCAAACCAAGAGAGAATCTGCATAGCATCTCCTCTTTGGATGTGATGAATATCTGTTTCATCAGATAGAGCTTCACACACTTGCACTGAATTACAAGTTATCTGGAGAGCCAGCGCTACAGATTGTTCTTGAGCCCCCTCCTGCCACATGAGCCCCGGACAAATGGTCTATTAGAGGAGAGTGTTTTTGTCAGACTCCCCGTCTCCCCCATATTTCCTCACAGTGACGAGTCACATTAGAGGCTGGAGGGAGAGTAATTTCTGTGTCACATCCCTTTAGCCCACCCTCAAAGACAATCACCAACATGAAAGCATTCTCACTAAAAATTAATCACATTTGCCTTTTTAATGCTCATCCCGCTGCCAGGAATTCACAATCATCTTCCAGCTATGCGCTTACAGCAGCTCAGTATCTCTTGTGGTGACAAAGTGATTTCAGGGAGTGTATCGATACTTACATCTGCCCTCCAGCCTTCTCTCTTCAGTGTTGACTCTGCCGCACTTTGAGCGAGGCCCAACTGGCAGGCCGCCATCCACTTCAACACACAGAGATAGTCAATTAGTTCATTAAACTAGTTAAAGACATTTATAGAGGGAAAATCAACAGAAGCTGCACACAAATAAAAATGTGGCCGTAGAACATGTCGCTTTTGGCCGCATTGACTTTACTTTGGATGATGATCATGATGGAGAATCTTAAAATCTTAAAACCTTAAAGAAGAAAAAAAATCACAATGTTTTAATGTTGAGAAAAGCACATTTTATTTTATAACTGTATAGTAAAAATGTAATAATTATTAACATTCATAATTATTTAAGTCAAGTTGTATCAAGCAAGAGCAATAAAATAAATAATAAAAAGCAATAATAATAAATTGTGGTCCAGCAGATGAGGGGAAAATGTAAAAGTAGAACAATACTTTTCAATAGAGTAAAAAGGGACATAAAATCCTCCAGGAAATGCATGTATTGTGTGCAAACAAATATGTCAGTGTTCACATGGATTTGCTTAATTCCATCACACATACCAACAATGCCTTAACTCAAAGTTTAAATTTGTAATTTATCTAGTCTGATCCTACCAACAAAAATGAAAGAATTTTCATAAATATGTTAAAAATGTTTAAATTTATGGATTTAACTGCACAGAATACCATTTTTTCCTATAAAAGGGGGTAAAATAAATTTAAAGAAAGAAGCAAAAACTCACTAAATTGATGTACCCAGGAATCAAATCAGTTGTTAAATGTGTGTATAATATATTTCTTTTAAATCTATGCTGGCACTTTTTTGAGGAAACCGTTGTTGTTTATAGTACAAATATTCACAGTTTTGTTTATAAAACCTCCATCCTTTCTCAGTTTGAATTGCTAGTCATGCATAAACTATTTTTCAGACCAAATTAAAATATGGGTTTGAGACCAAAACAAAAAATTTAAAAAAAAATCAATCAAATCATTCTAAAAGAGAGTAATGCTCTGTCACAAAGTTTCAAATACTTTTATAGGCACCTAACATTAAGATGTAAAACAAAAAATTACACATTTAAGAGATTACTTTTTATAGTGTGAAGTTTTCATATCCATATAAATAAGTCTTCATTACTTATCTTATCTGATTTTAGAATAACCCTGAACTGTGTCCCAGCTCTGTAAACACAGGCCTCCTCTGCCATCAAATATTCAGACAGACTTGTGATTCCTTGTGAGTGAGAAGTCCTGTAAAAATGACTGGAAAACAAAACACTTGTGGTAAAACAATGTTTTGAGGACATTCTGTCAGATTCCCCTCTTTTCTACAGATTTCATCCCTGAGCTGTTGTGGCGTAAATGCTTTAAAACACTTTGACATAACATGCCCTGTCCAGAGACCAACAGCTTCTGAATTATGAATCTGCAGTATGTTCCCAACAGCTGTCACCCTGTAATGTGCTTCATCAAGGCTTTGAATCCCTTCTTCAAAGTTCATTGGAAGGTATCTGCATAATTTCTTTCATTTACACCGTCATTGTCGTCCCAATTAATAAGAAATTACAGACTTCCAAGGTAACAGCAGGCTATTGTGAGTGGACAAGACATGAAACAAAGTCCGGGCCATCCTCCATGCCTGCTGCTCCTGCTATTTTATATTTAATTCAGAGGTTGTGTATTTCTTTATGTTTGCAACATCTGCTTGCTCCCTGTGCCAGGTCCCTCCGTCAGCCCCCCTCTGTTCAAGAATTCTTGTCCGGACCCCTAAGAGCCCCTGACATCACGGCACCGGCTGCTGCTCAAACTCCACTGGACCGAACACAAAGGGACAGGTGCCCACATGTTCCCCATTTACTGAACTCACAAAGCAAGTTCATCTTCTGCAAGAAGCTCAGAACCCTTGTGCTGGAGGGAGACAGGTGCACTCATAATTCCCCTTATCAAAGAGAAAATCAGGGTAGCTCTGCTGTTTAAACTCTTTATTAAAAACATTTTCTATTTTCAGGGAGAATATCAGCAAACAATTTTGTAATCAGCAATTTCTTTTCATCCATCTTTTAAACTTGTTTTGTCCCTTTTGGGGTCATGGGGGCTGCCGGAGCCTATCCTGGCCGCTTGTGAGCAAAGGCAAGGGGACATCCTGGACAGGTCGCCAGTCTGTCGCAGGGCCACAATCACACACCCATGCACACTCACGTTCACAGAGTAACCAAGGAACCTATGAAGCATGTATTTGGACGGTGGGAGGTAGCCCGAGACCCCGTAGAAAACCCACACGTGAACGGGGAGAACATGCAAACTCCATACAGAAAGGTCCCCCATTGGTGTTGTGTTTCAGGTCCCCGAGCTGGGATTTGAACCAGGGGACTTTCTTGCTGTGAGCACTAACCACTGCTCCACTGTGCAGCCAATTTTTTTTGAAGGTCTATTTTCCAGGTTTAGTTAGCAACCTCTAAACGTGTCACTTCTTGTGGTTTCCCTGTTTATTTAAGTTTAGAAAATTTGAGGCAAAGAAAAAAAAATAAAACAATAGGAAACATGTCTTTTTACATTTTTCTTAAAAATAAAATTGTGTGTATTTTACCACAAACCAAGTGGACCATAAAAATCAATTTCAGATAATAATTTGACATTCTGTTTGAAGAGTGCCTGTGGACATACCGTATTTTCCGGACTATAAGTCGCCCTTTTTTTCATAGTTTGGCAAGGGATGCGACTTATACTCCGCAGCGACTTATATTAGAAATAAATTGAAATAAATACATTGTTAACCCTCCTGTTATGTTCATTTGTGAGGAACAGAGATGATGTTCCTGGGTCAATGTGATGTATGAGGTATGTTAAGTGTTAAGAGTATGTTAAGTGACTCAGAGAATCAGCAAACTTTTTTTTACAGTAAGATCTTGAAGGCTAACAACATAATATTCTATTTTCCAATGATTTCATAGATTCAGAAATGCAATAAAAATGACAACAGTTTCTACAAATACAGGATGAAAACAGAGTATTAGTTAGCCAATAATGCTTCATGAAAGGAATCAATAAATAGGTATGAGAAAGAATTACTGTGAAATTATGAGATAAACAGTCTGCTATGATTGTGACATATGAGGTTGTGCAAGTTATTAGTTCTTGGTCTCAGATTTTGTCAAATACATTTCCCGTCAAAATGCGACTTATAGTCCAGTGCGACTTATCTGTGTTTTTTTTCTACTTTATAATGCCTTTTTGGGCTGGTGCGACTTATAGTCCGGAAAATACGGTACTTTAGACTAATGTAATAGCAAACTTTTTTTTTTTAATCAGTTGTATTTTTTGATATTCACATTTTTAAATAAACTCTAATATAATAAGCATCAAATAGACTAGCCTCCAAGATATGTCAAAGGCCAACCCCCTCCCCAATTATCCTAATGAATATATTAGAAAGGGGGTCAAACTGAAACCCGTTTGGGAACACCACCCCAGCCATTTGCCAGCCTCGAGAATAAAGCTCCAGGCCTACAGCAGTGGCAGAGGTACCTCAAGGAACAACAACCCCCTAGCTCAGCCACCCCATGCACGAGAGGGGAGCCAAATGGGCGTTACCCCCAGGGGTAAGGTTTGCTGCCTCCCCACACCTCCAAGCATCATGCCTTTAGGGGGAACTCTGGCAAGGGCTGAACTGGTCTGAAATGCTGAAAGGCCAAAGTCCCCCAACCAGTGTGTCAGCGGCTGCTCCAACCGGCCAAGAAAGGTCCATACTTCACTCTGGTGGTAGACCCCCACAACTCCATGACACCTACAACCCCCACCCATGAGGGGAGTTTTTCACCTACTTGGCAGAGTTGTACAGACATTTAGTATTTATTTTTATTTAAACCTTCTAAAAATGTATTTTGTTTGTTTCTGGTGTTTCCATGGTAATATGTAGCGTTACAACTCTTTAGATTTCGTAAAATGTCGTTTCTCACTTCTTTGAAGTTATTGACTGAATGGAACTTGTTTATTTGCATTCAGTGGACATTAACCAAACTTTTAGTGTGGGTTAATGAGCTGGGAATTCTTAAATGTGTTTGATTTAGTTGCATAGAATCTATATTAAAAGGACTTAAGTGGAATCCAGTTCTGTCCTGACTCTTTTCCCACCTTCTTGAGCTCTCTCCTCACCCCTTGCGTCGCTTTTCTATTCAAAGACGCAGTTCTGGTGTCTTGCTCCACCTGCTTCTGTTTATCTTTACTATTTATTCGGCTCTCCTGCTTCTTCTCGTCACCAGATTGTAGACACTTACAGAGCCAGTCTGTGTTTGGGTTCCTTCTAGATAAAGATCTGACAAATGCGTTCCTAATTCCCATCCCAAATGGCAGTAAATAGTACTAATGTTAGGACAGACAGGAAGCAAAGAGCCAGAGGAGAAAAGGAAATATTTAATCACAAACAACAAAAGCACACAGTAAGAAAACCCCCCACCCCTAAGATAAAAAAAGAAAAGAACAAGAGAGGAATGTGACACAATAAGAGCAACAGCAGAGCAAAGAACTAAAACATTTTTAAAAAGGGGCAAATGCACAGTGTTAGAAACGGTGGTTTAAAGGACTCCAATACAGGAGATGGAAACTTGATATAACTAACTAAATCATGACTAAGAAACATTCTGAAGCTTGATACAATTAAGAAAAGAGAACTGGAAGATCAGACAATGACAAACTGGAAAGCTTTAATGCAATGGGGCAACTACAAAGCAGTTTAATTATTTAGTCATTGAAGCCTGTTGTGAAAATGAGAGGATCGGAAAAGCTTAAAAGACAACAATAAATGGGGAAAAAAAAACAAAGAATGACTTTTTGGAAGAAACTCAAAGACCAAATTAAATTAAAGGAACAAATTCTCAAATTCTCAGAGGAGAACACAAATAGAAAGTTAAGCTAAACATTTCATTTCAGAGTATTTATTTAAATTGTTGTAAAAGCTTTTGGGTGCGACTTGGAAGCAACTAAAAAATAAATAAATACAAATAAAAAAAAAAAAATACAAAAGCGGCCAGCTCTGCTCCATTCTGATGTATCCACTTGTGGACAACTAGATCCACGTGTGTCTTTGTTTCCTCGTCTGAGCTGACATCTGGATCAAAACTCTACAGCTGGATAGCTCCAATATTGCTAGTCATTTTTGTTGCACCAATAGTGCTGGGTTGGGGGTGTGAGAGGCTATAAGCAAGTGTGAGAGTGTGTAAACAGATTAGTGATGGCAAGTGGGGTTGGGCTATCTTTGCACCAACATTCCTACCCTCAACTCCAAGGCAAATGAGCTCTACCGCTAGATGGAACCAAGATGAATGAGGATTTATTCACGTTTCTCAAAATGTATTTAATTTTATAAATGTAGATTTGTTAAAAAAAATATGTTAAAGGGGGACTCTTTTTTTATACTCCAGATGTAACCTTACTAAAACATTAGAGAAGCCAGATGTTTGGCTGACCGCACATCACTAGGACCAGCTGATGTGGCAATGATGGAGATGGATACTGGCAGAGGAAAGTGATCTGGTAGCGTCAAAGGTTCCCATTTTTCCCACTTTTTTCTGTTTTTGCCACTCCCCTAGTCTGGGCAATCCTGGAAGGCAGAAAAATATGAAGGATGGAGGAGGAGAAAAATGTAAACACACAAAACAGAGAGAGGGAGAAGACTGGTCAGTTGTGCCGACAGTTGTCACAGATGTTGAGTTCAGCACAAAAGTCTGCCAGAAGCCATCACGTCAAAGCTAAGTTAGCTGAATGAACAAGAACAACTCCAGGCCCTGCCACTTTATATCTTGTTCAAAGTTCAACAGCTGTTTCTTGAACGAATACAGATGCAAAATAATGATAATAATGTCTACTTACAGCTCCTGCTTAGAAGTAAACAATCTTTCCTAACCACACCCTGTGCACATGGGGTCTCATTAGCTTTCTGCTACCACAGCTCTTTTGCCAGGTTTGATTCTGGAGGCAGTAGAGGTTTGTAACGGGGATTGTCCGCGGCTGAGACCAAACCAATTGTGCTGCTGTGTTTTGAACAAGCTAATTATGAGTCTTTTGTAAATAAAATTGTTTAATAGGCAAATACTTTGACTTTTAAATCACAACTTTGCCAAACAGCAAGTTTACACGGTTGTCACCGACATGCAGAGCATCATTGTGAAACGCATGTGCAGAATTGTGGTTCCTTCAACATCATTTCTCCTCAAATCAACGCTTCAGCTTGTCGAATATGGCATGAGAAATTCTTAACATTTTGACTGGGTGCATCTTGGCTCCAAGCATCTTCACTCAGCTCAGAGAATGTCTTTGTGCCAAGGCCACAGCCTGTGGCAGTTTTCCTAGTGACAGATGAGCATGTCAACATGCTTGTGTGTGCGCGTGTGTGTGTTGAAACAATACACTTTTTTTTTTTAAGCTGTGAACTGTTCTATTTGGGGCCACACTGCCAGGCTATCCAGCAAAAAAATCTATTGCAAATCTGATCACATTAAATGTGTTTTACCAATTTTTTTTTTTTTTTTACAACAATGACTAAACAAGGATACAAACACATCTGGATTAAAGACATTCCTTTAATAGATATTTTAATTGACACATCTCACTCAAGTAGACAAGCAAAGTTAAATTATTCCTTACAACAGAGCTGCAATGCAACCTTTTGAGCACTACAAGACAGATTAATAAGCAAATTGTGAAATTAATAATAATGATTAAAAAAACGACTTTACTCATGAGCTAAAAAAGTACCAATAACAAATAGGAAGCTGCAATGTGTGGATCTAAATCTATCCATCCTGTCTTTAGGCCAGTTGGCAAAGGGCAGCTCAGCTGTAGCAGACAGATTGTGTGAACAGCAGACTATGAACATCTCTCCACAGGCCATACCAAGGTGTCTAATCCAAGAAACACTGTGAACACACACCCTGTGGGCTCCCACAGTGCACCATGCAGACCTGATCCCAGGATGGTACTACAGCAAATCTTCCATCTGAAGTGGCTGGCTTGTCCATTAGTCACAATATCTTTAATGCTTGAACAACATCAGAAGATGAATACAGGTCTAGCCACATATTTATTCTGCATGGGATGGACATTATTTGTTTTAGATTGTGGCGTCAAATGAAAGATAAAACTTTAGAATATCAAAACAGTTGAATCTATGAATGTTTGTTCAAGTCTGAATGATGAAAAAAAGTTTTTTTTCTAATAAATTTTGCCTCACTGTCTGAGAAGCTGAAAATATATCAATAAGTCGTTTACACTTTCTAGAATCTCACCTGAAGAAAATTCTCCATCTTGCTGAAGAGTGTGTGCTCTCTCCAGCACCTGTCACAGCGGCTGAGTGTCACCCACATCACAGGGCAGTGCGAAATGACAGCTCCCAATGTCTGCAAAGATGAAGCCTCAGGAGAAATAAGAAAAAAAAAAAAAAAGGAGGACAGATCTAAATTTCATACTCCCAAATATATCAAAGTGACTCCTGTCAGCATTGCATCAAAGCAGAAAATCAGGAACTGTTCTTTTTTTTACAGCTGAGCAGGACTCTAGAAGGAGGTTTCTGTGGAGTAAAGTAAGGGTTGTGTGGTTGAAGTGATTAACTATGGATATTTGGATTTAGGAAAACATCCGATACATTTAAAATAAGGCTAAAATTCTTTAGAAAATTGTTTAGATCAAGTTTGTCTTTTTTAAATTTTGAAAGTAGCAAAAGAGTTAAATCTGTTGATAACATTTCATCCTGCACCTGTTGAGGAAATGCTTTTTCAATAAAGTCAGAGTAAGAGAAAAATACATAAATATCCTACATTCATGATTGCATTACAAAAACAAAGAAATTAGCTTGAATGTGCACTTGTTTTATAAAAATGTCTTGTTTAAGCAATGAAAAATTCAAAGGTGGACATTTTGCGTAAGAGAAAACAACATAAACAGAGCAGTATCAGAGGCTTACACTAAACAACATTGACAGTTACCATGGGGCAAGCCTTTTTACCTAAGCAGCCTGAATAACATGCAAGTGTCTTTGCTATTATGACCCTACAGTGCTACAAGATACACAAACACAGCTAGTGCAGATATGACAAATACTAAAGACTTAAGGCTAAGAAGAAGAAAAAAACAAAAAACAAAAATGTGTTTTTGTCCCAGAGCAAAGCCCTGCACAGTACTGTGGGCCACTTCTGATTTCCGCACTAGCTGGTGTAACGCAACCAGCCATGCATTAGCATTGGCCCTCCAGTTAGAGCAGGCTCTTAGGATCCTGTCACCCAAACTTATCATACACTCTTGTTCACATACGCACAAGCTGACACACAAGCAAACATGGAATTACAGCATATTTGCTTCACCCAGGCTGTATTTTCTATATGAAACGAGCGAGACTGCTTTTATTTTGTTAAACAGAACTTTAACCGAAATGGCTACAATATCTGCACATTTCAAGTATGCTGGGCATCCCTCTGCACAGTAACATTTCCCCCAGTCTCCTAGATATAGGAGTGTCCAAGCCAGCGAGCGGAGTTTAACAACTGTGTAGAAGGAACAATTAAGGAGGACACACACAAAGCAGTGACCTTGACTGACAAGTGCTCTTCATTCTGGCCATAAACAGCGGTGGGGCCTGATAAGTGTTCATCGGTGCAGGGAATAATGGCCTATTCGTCAGCAGCGGTTGGACCGTGTGAGGTAGTATAAATGGAACATACATAATGTACAGCAATAACACCAGCATGCTCACAGCCTAATGTATTATCATTATTCTTGGGGACCAGATTTTTTTTTTTCCTCCCCCCCACCATCTCCTCCAACCCTATACGGCGTGCCTCAACAAGCTGGGTAAGTGCCTTCCGGCCACTATAATTTCATTCTAATCTTCGTTCCATATTATAATTTTCATGGTCAGAAATACACCAAGAAGCAACGACACATCTCTATCGAGGGCTAAACAGAATACAGGTCATAACTGGAGGTTTTATGAGAGTGTATAGCAGCCCGTTCACAGAGCACACCAATCAGTTTATGATAAGGTAGAAGGCTATAACTTAACGTGGGATGGCCAATCTTAAACAACATCATTATGTTCCCAACTAACCTCTGATAATGAAGCCAAACCTCTTTAAAGAGGAAGTCTGAAAATTCAATACTAATCATGAAGCAAACCATCAAATATTTATGGAAAATATAATTAGACTGGTGACAGAACAAAGATAGTCAGTGTACACCTGTTAACATAAAAGTGTTCACTTAATAGAAAGAAAAGCATAAACACTGATATACTGTAGGAGTCACTGCCTGTGGTAGTTTAGGTAAATTAGGTCATTTGAAATGGTTTCATTTAAACAAAAAACACACTTGTTGGGGACCTTGAGTCAATAAAACTTTGACAATTTCCTTATTATAGATTGTTTGATATTTGCTTGTCACAAGCAATGGTTTATTCACTACCGTGTCCAGCAAAAACCTACGAGCCTAAAATGTGATAAAGCAGTAAAAAAACAAAAAAGATATTCTTGCAAAAGTAATGATTCAATGGCACCAATAATCAAAAAAAGGTATTAAGTACAAATTGACTTTTTTTTCCAGATTTGATGAAGGGATGAAATAATTGGTTTGAACTTGTTCTTGTGGTATTTTTCTGATAACAGGACATGTATATATAAAAGTTGAATTTAAAAATCTGATTTCTAAATATTTCTTTATTTAAATGATTGTGAACCAGGAGCAGTTGAAAACATGCCATTTGATAAAAAACTTGTGGCATAGAAAATATGTTGGGCGGGACAGGGGCAATGAGCTCTCAGCACTAACAGTCCTGCCCACAACTCATAGACCAATTTCTCTGCAGAAGCCATGTCCTAAAAATTAAAATAGGTTTTGGCTAAAATTGTAGAGGGTAGATGACTCAGTTGGTTGCATGCAGGGCTGGCGCATCGGGGCTTGTTTCCCAGGGGGCGCAATAAGCTTCACCCAGTTTGTGTCCTTGGACGAGACCCTTTCTCACTACTGCCTAGCCACAAGGGGGTCAAAGTCTGGGTCTACCTGTGCTGACCAAAAAAAAAAAAAAAAACAAAAAATTGCCAAATCATCTGTGTAAATAAGTGAAAGCTAAAGTCACTGTGGGGACCCCTAAAGGGATATGCTGAAAGGTGAACAACGATTTTGGCTAAAATTAACGTAATAGTAATTAGAATACCACTGGTAATGTTTTACAATAAATCATAAGATGATCTGAGTGGGACTTTAACGTGAAACTTCTATTCAGACACATCAAAATGTTTAAAACACAAATGTCATGCCGGCACTCTACCCTCCTCATCAGCACAGTCTGTGGAGGTAATCAGGTAATGCACATCACCAGTGGCTCTCCTACGTCAAGAGCATGCAGACCTGCTTCTGTGGGAGTTCGTCATGACTCCTTCCCCGTCAAAGTGCCCCGTTTCATGTGGGGTTCCTGCTAACTGAACTGCACCCTCGTCTCTGTTCCCTCTCCCCTGACCCGCCCCTCATCGGAATCCTGAATTGTAGAGAGCAGACCTGTGCTAATTCAAGCTCCAAGGTTAAATGTCATGTTCGAGTAACCAAAGAGTCCTCCTAGCGTTTCCACCCCCTACTAGTGACCCCTCTGCAGTGTGTTCGGTCCTTTCCTGCTGTAACGTTCTCTGCTGATCTTCACCCATGAGTTGCCACAACAAAGTAAGACCAATATATATACTCAATCAAAGTCTTGTCCAGAAGTCCTAATTGTTTCTCCTCTACAGTTACTTCTACATGCCTCCTACTGTCTGAAAGAGGTTAATACCTACCTCTGATTCCTCATGCTGCCATGAGCTCAATAAATCTCCAACTTCCTCAGAACCTGTGTTCATTGGGGCCCAACCACAAAGCCTTACAAAAATAATTAAAAACATACTATACAAATGTCTATTTGTGGTGTACATAAAAAGCATTGTGATGAATTTCAACTGGACTTTGTTCAGTTTTGAAACAAGCTTTTAGTGGTTATTTGAGGAACTGCAACATTTGATGCTTTTGGGTGTCATAACACCAGAGCTTTAGCTCCAGTGTTCTTTGAATTATGTTCATTACTCTGTTTATGAAATCAACATAATTTCAACAGATTCTGAAGCAGAGGAATCAGCTTCAGAGCTGATATGGCAAAATGGTTGAAAAGTTCAAAGAGCATGTCTCATTCAGTGTTGCTGACGACAACTCTGGTAAAGGGTTAAAGTTAAGAATGGAATGGGGGGGGGGGGGTGTTAATGAAGGGCCATCATTTTATTTAAATGATATAACTTATTGTTCCAAGTCTCCTGGTTAATGAAGGCAGAAACTTAAAATTGCACCAGAAACAGCTTGCCTCTTTGCAACAAATTTTTAAGATACAAGCAACAAATTGTTAAAATAAAAAACGTCATCTGATGGTAGACAGTTACTTACAAATACTATCATCTCCCAAAAATACATGAACAGATGATTTCCCTTTCTTTCTGTTCCTGCACTAGTTGTGCTGAGTTTTCATGCACCAGCATTAATTAACAGGCCTTTCTAAAGCCTCCCACACACATATTGCATCAAAGTCACAGCCAGTCTTCTTATCCAAAACTCTCCACTTCAACAAAACCAGAACACGCAGTGTTACTATGCAACATAAAATTTCCCTATGTCTGTATATCAGGAGAAAGTTTTTTTAAAAGATTATTATCATGCAAAATTGGTGCTTTTTGCCATTGTGTGATAGATTTTGAAAAGCTGCATGATTTGAAGCGCTCTCTGCATCCCTGTCTCATGAGGTTTTCTTACAGAGAAGGCGAAAATGAAAGATGTCTCCAAAGCATGGAGACAGTAATCTCTCCTGTGGAGGTCAAATCTAACATGGCAGGTTAGTTTCTGTGGAGATTGACAGCCTGGAGAAATACTGCTGCCAGGCACCCACAATGCACAGTGACAGTGAACACCTCCCAGGAAAAAGGCTGGTTACCAAGCCTCATAGAGCCATAGTCAGAGGGCGCCTGTTGTCAAAGCGGCTGCCAGCTCTGCTCCGACAGACACTGTCAACCTATCTCTATCATATCAAAACCGTCTCAATCATCCACACACTAGTGTGTCCAAGAAGTGCACACAACTAAAGTGTACACATCTATAACAGAAATGTTTACAGCCATCACTTTCCATACAAATTCCATGTAATCTCATCCATTACAGACTCTCCTGTTTCCCTAAAACAAAGTAACTTGAGTTAAAACAAAATGTCTTTCGTTAAATATGATAAATTAAGGTATTAATTATGGTACATTCAAATATTCTTTCATAATTAAAGTTTGTACAAACTAACATTTAACAAAAATTTGCCACATTTCAGCCTCTTATTTTTACAAAACTTTTTTTCACATTAACTCTAAAACACAAGTTTATTTTAATAAATTATTTTGTTTTTTAAAATGTATTTTAAAATTAAACGGAAAATTCTCTAGTTAAAAATAATACCAATGCCATGAGTTAGATTTTCTTAATACATTTTTTGAGGAAACATCGTAATGTTTGATATTAGTGACCATTATTGGGGAATATTTCAATCACAAAATGACCTAACAACCTAAACAAAGAACAACTAATGCAGCATTTCCATTTCACTGCATGAGTTTTATATAAATAAAATTTAAATTATACTCCAATTGACGCTCGTTTACATAGGAGGCAGTCATCTGACAGATAAGAAGTCATTCTGATTGGTCAAATACATAAAAGGCTGTATTTCATTTATTCAATACGTCAAGCTTCCATAAGAATATTTTAGCATGTTTGTAAACATTTATGTTAACTATTTATTGCAATTTTCTCCTTCTTTTGCAATACTTTATGTATTGCATTGGCTGATATCACGATGATGATACTTTCTTTAATTTATTGTACAGGTCTCAAAAAATATCACTAAAAAACTTCATACACCATATTCACAGCTCAAGTGTATATTATTGATCACTGAAAGTCAAAAAATAAAAATGAATATAAGCCAAAATTACATTACATGCATTTCTAGATGGACTTGGACCATAGATCTAGTGTTTGCCGTGGTGTTGTGTACACAGATGCAATACAGCAGACTACTAATTGCATAAAATATGTTATCTTACAGGCTTGTGCTGTCTGCGTTTTATAAACAAAGGCTGACAGATCATGCCCTCAACCAGTGACCCTGCTGTGAGCATATGCACTAATGCAAGGTCACACTGAAGAGTGGCCACATGAGGAGAAAACAACCCTCCCAATTTGCCTTGTGAGCTCATCAGACGCAAACCCGTGATGCAGACATTATGGCCTACAAAACAATGTCACTGCAAAAGGACTCTTTCATCTGCAGCTCCAATAAAAAAGGCTCATGTACTGAACTGAGGATTCCCTTTATGTCTGCGAGATGAAAAAGAAATTCATGAGCAGATTTTACTGCCAAAAATCTGTTGCACCCTCTGCGGCCCTCTCCGCTCTCAAAAAGCCTGACAGCTCGTGATGACAGGTGGCCATCTTTAAATCGGAGATCTACGTATAATCCCAGCTCCATAACACCACATAGACTCATATTCATAACAATCTGTAGAGTGACACAATTTACATAATTTTGCTTCTGGACACCATGGAAATAAATGAAATGAAGGATAGATTTGGGGATTAAAGTATTCTATATAGAATAGTTCATGTAAATAAAAATACAAAAGTAAAGAAATATGAAAATGTAAAATATATTCAATTTTTTTGGTAGATTTTCTCTACGTTTTTATCATATTGTACGATGGACTCATTTTGTGACATTACCTAATGGTTTACACATATACACGTTTGGTTCTTTAAAGCTCAAAATGCCAATTGAACAAAGTCTTCCCATATTATCTCTTCAAATTAAATCTGTAAAGACTTATAGATATTTTATATATATATATATATATATATATATATATATATATATCAGTAAAAACCAGTGATCTAAATAACAAAGATGAGACCAAATGATCAAATAATACATACAAAATTTATTTAGAGTATGTTTTTTTGTAATAAAAAAATTTATTAAATTGAGCTCAGAAAAAAAAAAAAAAAATCAATTGAGTTTGATCAGTCTTTTTCAATTTCCCATGTAAATATTGATTTGATAATTTTTTAATCAGGCTTCACCTTGTACATATTGAGATCAAATTTGTTTTAGTATTTTTTTTAGTTGGTCTCCTGGCAGATTTTCATTTCTCAAACCAGTTGAGTTCACTTAAATGTTCACTGATATATTAATTTAGGCATCTCAAAAGTCTTTTTTTTTTCTAAATATGTCAATTAACTTTCATGTTTTCCACTTTTAGAAACAACCTTTTGCCTCTTTAACTTTAAATCAAAATGGAAGAACTGTCAACATTTTTTTAATAAAAAGCACAAACATCTCCCCTGCAAGAAACTAATTGTCTAGAGTTTGAACTTCAACACCACAGAGGGTTTGGTTGATTAGTGCAAAATGAAAAGGACAGACAGACCTATGGACCGATGACGTCTCCTTTGGTTGCCCTTTGTCATGCATCCTCACCTCCAGAGCTGTCACTGGCTTGTCAGAACCAATCACAGGATGCCATGCTGTCTGCCAGCCATGCACCAGTTTGGACAGGATGACATCAGATTTCTGGTGCTACACGTCAAGGACCATATGAAAACAGATGTCCTCATTATTGGCTCATCACAACCTCACTCCATACTGCTTTTGCTCATTATACTTTTATGGAAACATCCAATAGGTTTATATACACTTTCCAGATTATTTTTGTTTGCAGTTTTGCTGAAATAAAGTGTTAAAGGGATTTGGGAAAGCAAGGTGGGACTCAACATGCCCAAATTTATGTTTAAATAGGAACTAAATAAATGCAAAAAAATACAATAGCCTCAATAGATAAAAATCCAGTTACAGACAACTCATTGTGTGATAAAACTGTGACATGTCCAAGCCCAGTGTTATGAATATATGAGGCCGTCTGAGATCCAGCATGACAAAAGTAAGTTTATTGAATGGGACAGATCGCTGCTTGTCTGACTGACTTAATCTGTTTGATTGAGCAACGGGACGCCTTCGGCTTCACAAGTCCTTCAAAGGCCGCAGAATCTGCAAGTGTGAAAAAAGAGGGTGGGGAAAAATGATGAGAAAAAAAATCCCCTCGCATCTCTTTCGTCTGCAGTAGACACAGAGCGGAGCAGCTTTTGGAGGGTTTATTTATCATCTTAAAACGGCTTACTTACTGCCCTGCTACCCCTGCTCTTTCAGGTCATCAGCTTTTCACAAAAACTGCAAGCCAGGAAAATCTGTCAACTGTCAGCATCATTGATTAGAAGGCAGGACGATGATGAGGCTTCACTGAAACCAACTGTTAGGGAGTAATAAATGGCAGAGTTTTTGGTTTAGACCCAAAAGCACGCCACATTACAGATCCTTACATTCATTTGCTCAAGCTTCACCGTCTCCTTATGGAGGTTTAACTTTCAGCTCCGCCCCTTTTTTTCCACAAGGCTGTGCAAACACAAAGCAGACCTCAGCTATCATTGTTCTTGATCTGAATTTTATTTAGAGCTCCATATGCTTCTCCAGGCTCTTCTCAAAGGCTGGTGCCCATGCTCGGCCTTGCTTGGTCCGTTAAACATTAAAAGAGGAGACATTCTGTCATCACAGGGCCCATTGTCAGCCTTCAAAGTTAGCAGACAAAAGTGTGAGATCATGAATGAGTGTCTGGCAGTCTATTGGGATGGGAATAAAAATCGGCACCTGATGCATTTTGAAGGGGCCATTTATTTAGACAATGCGGTTCCCATTTGTGATTTTCACTCTTTTTCCCTCTTCTTTTGTTTACCCTGCTTTTGTTCCTAAAACACTCAACTAGATCTTCTGACCCAGACTGAAATTTCACCACATGGGACTACAGATGAGCCCAAACTGCCCACACCTCACAGTGGGGACGAGACAGAACAGGCTTCCTCTGAACGTGCATTTTTCCCCCCACAGATTTTCCCTTTAAAATCCCCAAAGCTGAGTCTCTCAATTTCCAGTCCCCCACCCCACCTCAGTGACAATTTGTCCACATCAGAGAGCCGTCATGCCTAACGAGATCTGACTCGTGACTCACAGATGGGGAGGGGCTGGGCACAGGCAGCGCTTGTGCTGGGTGCCCGGCTGCCCTGGGGGTGCAGAAAAGCACCATGCTCCAACTGCTGTGTGAGAGAACAGTTGCTGCCTGCTAAACTCTGCATAACCAGCATTAGCTTTTACCAGTCCAGCATCTAAATTACTGATCCAATATGTCGGATTTCATAGCAGCAATAAAAGAAGAGCAAAACTTTTAGTCCTGAGGTGATCTTGCAGTCTAATCCCACAGGTCATTCAGCTCCAATGTTGTTTTAAATGTGCAGATATTTCAAGTGAGCCGTAAAATGACATTTTCAATAGCTCAATTTAAAAATTATTTTCAGTTTTTTTTCCCCATAAAGATCAAATCCAAATCTTCCGCCAATCATGATCATCTCTCTGAATGCCCCCCCGGGCCAACACCCATTTACATCCAAATGTTCAGAAAACAAAACAATGTTTTCCCCTCTTAACCTACTTAGGTTGCTGGTTCAGTTTTGTCACCCTTCCCTGGGTTGGTCTGATGTCAGGTTACATAAGAGACACACACACACTGCCCAACATTAACGCTGCCGCACAGACTGACCCGAAACCCCTTAAAAATCACAGCCTCTCTGTTCCGGTCAAGTGCATCAGCCTGGCCAATATATGCAATTAGGTCATGTTGGCCACTGAGGGAATAACAGTCATTGTCAATTTTAGGAAAGAAGAAACCAAATGTAATCAGGGTGGAGAGGTGCAATTTTCTGAGGGAATAACCTAAATGAAAACAACAGATAAAGAAGAGGGTCAAACAAAGTAAAGAACATAAATAAACATATCCTCTGAGATTCATTTAGCTTCACGTACAAGCATGTATTACCTTTTATTCCCATATATTTATCTTAGTTTGGTCAATGCAACAAGACCTTTAAAAAAAAGTTCAAATTAAGGACAACCTCATCAACGGCTTTTAATAAAATACTGTGATGTCAAGCATGTCACCTACCTGTGACAGAAAGGGGTTTGGGGTTGAAATGCCAGCTTGGTGAAAACTTTTGAAATATTGGAAAAACAGCTAAACTAAAAGTGCGGATCTGAAATCTGCGTTCTCCCCTCCTGCCATGAACACACCTGGTGATGTTTGTAAAACCAAAGCTGCTTCCTGTTTGCTAATGACCCTCACTTTATAACAACATGGTTTCAGTTGTTGCTTTTTTCCCTGTTACCTCAGTTTTGTATTTTGACAATATTGGTTGCATTGACACATTCATTTAGGAATTGCTTCCGCTGCAAACTATTTAGCACTTTGAGCTGCTATGCATGTAAAGCACTTTCTAATAAAGTTTGATTTTTTTTTTTACACCAGGTTTTGAGTTGCTTTAGCTTTTCTTTGCTCTACACTTTCCCTAGCTTTTCTCAAAATCAGCAACATCGAGAATTTGTTCATAACAAGAAAATTATTAAAATGGGTCAAAATCAATTTCCTCCACACTCTTGGCAGTAGGAAAACTTAATGTAACACTCAAAAAAGCTCAAATCACATTTATGTTGGTTCAGTTTTAAGTTAAACTGGTATTCTGACATTATTTAGGAAACAAAATTTTAGTTTTATGAGAATAAGTGCTAGTTTTAGATTTTATGAGAATTTATTAAGACGGGCCATCTTGTATTATATCTATGATGATATTCTCATGTTGTTCACATTTTATGCTAAAACGAGTAATTTCCACTCTAAAAGGACAGTTTTTTTACACCAGTTTTTGTCACTGTAATCAAAATGAACAACTAGGTACGTGAATACCTCAAAAAGTAAACTATTTGCTTAGAACAAGCAAAAAAATTCTTATTGGCAAGTATAACATTCAATTTGAAGTAATTCTAACAGCTTTGTGAATGCTTGTGTGAAACTCCTTGTTTCTATATTTTGATATATTTGAGTTCTTGTTAAAACTCACAGCACGGACAGACAATTTTACTACTTTTCTAGTGATTTTCTTCTTAAGATTAGTGTCTTTGATAGAAGAAAAATACAAAAAGTCAGTGTAACACTAGAAAAGATCACTATAATGTCACTTAAAATGATAATCAAACATAGATGCTTACCTTGAGTGGTACTCATTTTCATTTTAGTACAATTATAGCTAATTGTTAAAGGGTTCAATTCACAATTATAGATTTTTTAATGAAAAAGTAAAATTAGAAAGAAATAAAAAGAAAACGTCCCACAATTGTTCAAGTTTTCCAACTTCTCTTTCTTTTTGTGGTTACTCTTTTAGCTTGAGTGTTTTATTTTCATGCTTCCACTCTTTGCTGCAGCCTTCTCAGCCCTGCTGGCTGCTCTCACCTTTCTCTCCTGGCCCTCTGGCCCTCATCCTTGGCTCAGGCTCCTGACAACCTCACCCACAGAGCTCCAGATTGGCTGGCACACAATGCCCCAGATTCTCAAACACCAGCATAATGCACTCACTGACCATACACCTTCTCTCAGTTTTAGTCTCTCTCCACACACCCCCACCCTCCATCCTTTCACCCCCCCCATCTTTCATTCTCCTCAATTCATTTCTTCAAGCTCTCCAAGTCCATCTCTCCTGCGCTGCCAGTTTCTTCCTGGCAGCTGAGCGGAGACTGGTGTAGCACAAGCAGGAACCATCTCCTGCCTTGTTTCATTGCAAGGCACCATGAGCAGAAAGAGGCAGAGCTCACAAAGCTACTGCCGAGTGAAACAAAGGTTGTGTGCTCCATCATTCAAACCGGGGCCACTCCGACAGCTGCCTCTGCCACGCTCACACTGACAAACGGCCAGAAAAACAGATGGTTTGTGCATTCATGACCAGTTTAGTAGAAGCCCAGGAGTCACCCCCATTCAAGGGGAGGGTTTCTGTCAGCTATTCCACGATAAAGCTTTTCTGTCTGGTAGAAAATTAGAAATGCATTTTAAAATTGTCCCTTAATTATTGAGGTCATCCTGGCCCCAAAGAGGAGAGGGGTGAGAGCCGGAGATCTGGCTTTGTGACACATGACTGATCTGAAAAGATGGGCTGCCTCATTTCACTTTTTGAATCCTGCCAACACATTAACATACATTTGTCAGTGGCTTCTGAAAAGCAGATGTATTGAATTTTGGAAGTGAGTTTTCCTTTATGGAGGAAAAGTTTGATTCTTTTGAGCTGCAATAATTAAAAACAGTACCTCAAAACAACAGATTGAACATATTCAGAATCAGAAGTACTTTATTTATCCCCCATGTCGGAAATGTGTGCATTAGCGTAGCAGTAAACATAAGAGAAAATACAATAATATAAAGAAAATAATATTAAAAAAAGCAGAAATGTAAACAAATGAGGCAGTATAGTTTAAAGACTATTTACAAACAGGTAACAATGTGCAAAAATGTGCAAAAGTCATCTGTTAGACTGTGAGTTATTGTAGAGTTGAATTTTGTTGTATTGGGCTGTTTTGGAGCAGAGCTGTGTGAGCCTCCTAGAGAATGAGCTCCACTGTTTGTCCAAATATTGGTGGGTATTTTAAACATAAGTTCTCATTTTTAACCTGCAACATAAATTAGTTTGATATTTGTGCTATGATCAATCAACTGATTGAAAATTGTGGTCTGTGTCCTTGTTTTTTCTGCAGATAAAACATGTTGGGAAAAGGGGTGTTAGACTGTCTTCTTTGCTAAATAAACTGTTTCTATGCAGTTACAAAAACTCACAACTATGGGTTCATAATAAGGTTCTGTATGGTGGCCCTGAAGTGTAAATCCCATCAACAAATCATGTGACGCAAAAACATTTTAAAGATCACAATGACAAATAAAAAAGGAAAACAGATCATTAAAAAGATCAATTTTAAGAATTAAAGCAAAATTTAAAAAAAAAAATGACACGTTTCAGGATAAAAAGTAATTTCCAGAAATCAAAATGAAAGGTTAAAAGACAAAACACAATCAGAAACTGGAAAAAGGTCGGAACCATGGAACATTGTTGATTGGATGATGATGTTTGTCCATCATTTCAACCGAAAGTGTTTTGGCACTCATCTTAAAACTTTTATAAGTATGCCTACAGACACATTTGAAAAAACTTAAACTTCAAAACTCAAACGACATTATCCAATAACTGACGTCCCATAGTTCCTACCTTTTCTGGTTTCTTATTCTGTCATTTTGAAAAATTTCATTTGGATTTCCAGAAATTACTTTTACCGGTATATTCCAAACATCTAATATGTAATGTTGTTTTTATTATTTGTTTTCCTTTTTTTATTTTTTCTTGTGATCTTTGAAATGTTTTTGCGTCAAGTGATTTGCTGATATGATTTGCACTTCAGGGCCACCGTAGTTTTGAGGGCGTCCATACTTTACTTTTTTCATTTTATCTTTTTATTTCAACTTTTGAGTTTTGTATTCTATATTGAAGCAACATTAAAGATTTAACAAGACAAAAAACGTATATGAGACTAAGTCAACCACAATGATGGTGCATGTCTTTTCATTAAAAAGAGCTTAACAATTGCTTTGAAGCAGCGAGGCGTGAACCATACTGAGCCTCCAAGAATTATCATCAAGCTGCTGGCAACGCAGCCCAACAAGTCATTTTCAATCGTAAGAAAAAGCATTCACCATGTTGCACTGTATCATACACAACTATATTTACACGAATTACACCAAGTGCCAGCCAAAGTGACTCTGACTGAACTTAGTTTGTTTGTTCCTCTGTATTAAATTAGCTGCACATCACAGCGCCTGGAGACGGGGCCTAAAGCGCAGGAGTGCGGCTGAGCAGATATGAATTAAAGATAATGCCAAGTCACCGCACGTCTGTCTTAGCCTGGAAACCATCTGGACGTTCAATATTAAATCCTTGTCTACACTTTTCACACCGACCAGGATCGCAACTTTTTTGACGTGCCTTCGTCGTGCGTCCCACTCAGATGTGGTTGCTGACTGAACACATTTGTTAAAGTATCGCTCTTGTCCTCATCACTTTAAAAAGAAAGGCCTCCAGACGTCATGGCTGAAGCAGAAACAAAGGTGTAAATAATACTTCCAAAACTTCCAATTTCAATGGATAATTTGAAGCAAATAAACAAATTCCCATTTGTTAATATCAGCCAATTTTCAGATTAACTAACTACAAGAAAAAATATATTTATTTTCCCAAGAAGTCACACTTATTTTCTAAAGTTTGTTCTTTCTATGTTATTTTTCCTTGCTGGACATTAAAAGAAAACCACAATCATTAGTCCATTTTGTGACCTAACATGCTGTGATCCTATTAATAATCGCAGAGGCTCAGCATCATTGCACTGGACTGGTAGAGTCAAATTAACATAATCATTGTCATCATTAGCATAATTTCTGCGGTAGTTTGTCCATGTTACTTACTGTAATGTATAGCACAACACAGACAACCAACAGCATGTTACACACTGGATGATACCAATACCACACACTCATTCTGACCTGTGAAAGACCCACACGACTTGCAGAATATAAACAAGGATGCAGTGGACACCTTTGCATAAACACACAAACCACTTCACACTCATGCTGCTGCTGACATCCCCTGCTTTGTTTCCACCTAAGCACTGCCCTCCTCTGACTGGCTAAGGAAGTGCAGCTCTCCTCCTCAACGTTGACTCCATCCCCAACATAAAAAAGAGACTTTTATTTTGATATTTTTGCACGAGATTAGAGGAATCCTTCCTATTTTTGCCCCCTTTCCAGTGCCATTTGTTGTTGGACTGCGCCCCTTTGGCTCCAGATAGGAATCACTTCCTCAGAACATGATGTGGGAGGTGTTCGAAGATAGAAGCTGACAGAAATCTGCTGCCACTGCCAAATGCTCTGAATTACTATGACACAAGCGATGACTCTCAGATGGATCAGTTCTGACCAAAAAGGTATTTGATTAAATGAAATATAAGTACAAAGTGAAACTTGATTTAAGTTTTAAAAATATCTCAATATGTTATTAAACATAAAATTTATTCAACAGCATTAAAATATCCTGGTCTCAAGCTGAACTTTTTTTAAACCAACCAGCGCCTTCATGATCCTGAAAGTTGTTTTCTTGCCAACAAAGATACATTTGTCATCTCTTTTTTTTTTTTTTTAACATTGCAGACTCTGCTCTCCAGCATTTAAGCAGATCATAATTAAGCCCCCAGCAGATTTTAATCAGCATTTGTGAGTGGCATCAGTGTGATTTACAGTTGGAACGCTGTCAAGGTGATTTCTCACCCCTTACCACTCCCACTCTCACAGATTTAAATCTCACACACACACCAGCACTGAACCACGGCGTACTCTCCTCTCCCAAATTAATACCCACAGGTGAAAACATAACCTACGGAGGGCAGCCCCGACCTTTTAGTAAGGGATCCACCCCCAAAGCTCGTGGCCCGGCTGTCCTCCCCCTTTCTCCCGAGGACTGAACAAGGTCATGCCATTCAGGAGATTAATGAGATGCTCAATGTTACTCCCCTAAAATGTATACATGTTGTCTTTCTAAAAGTTGTTCAACTTTATGGTTTCATTGAAAAGAAACGCTTTACGGGGACAGAAAGGATGGTTTTCAGAACTGAATGGACCCTGTCTGTACAGTCACCAAATGGCTGCTGCTTGGTTAGCTGTAAGCCTCATTTTGGGACCTTTGGTTCCCATATTTAATTAAAAATCCATTATGACCTTCCAGCATTGCGAGCAGCACTTCAGCACATACTTTAAAATCTGGTTTCCTAATTATTCCTAATTGGTCTTAGATGACTAAATAGCTTTTTAACACAATCCGTCTTCCAGTTTATAAAAAAGGAAAAAAGTACTTTGAGCACCATTTTTCTTAAAATGTATTGTTTCTACCAATAATCTTTGATTGAGACTATACTTAATTGCATGAAAACAAACTTTACAGGAAAAGTTTTGTCTAGATGATGATTTTCTTTAAGTGAATGTGCTAAGCAACCTCGATCTGATGGACTCTGACACTCATCAATGATGTAAACAAAAGGATGCACACACAGAGAGGAAATATCAAGTCAAAGACCTGACAAACACGTGTTTGATCCAAAGCAAAAAGAGAGCTGAAGTCTCCTTCACATCCCAGTGCCGCTCTCCTTCACTACCTTGACGAGTGCGGCCAGGCCCCAGCTCCCCTGGCAGAAACTAAGTGGCTTACTGGCATATGGTGTAACCTCCATTTGAGTGCTAAAAGCTGGATATTGTTTTTGTGGAGCAGATGTTGGCGGGCATGAGGCACAGCTGACTGGGTTACACAGCTGGGAATGGTGTGTGTGACCCACATACAGGGGAGCAGGAGTCAGCTGAGAGCCACAATCTTAATGGAGAATGGCTAAACATCATACAAAGTTAGTCCCTCTGTTGTAATTACAAGTATGAAGTGAGGAGTGACATGTTTTTACCTTGTATTTCTATGATTTTTCTCACACTATTTAATGGCAGATGGCAGGGAATTTTGCTGCAGAAGCTTGAAAGCTGTGATTCTCATGTCTGATTTTGGTATTTAACTCATCCGAGGAAGTAAAACAGAAGCCATACTGATTGGGATGCTTCAACTGTCATCTTTTAAATGTAATTTTAATTAGCTCTTATTAGAATTCAGTTTATAAAACTGAATCTGGACATTTCTTGACTGATTTCTCAAACCCTAAAGTGTCCTGACGCCAAAAGTGGACAAATGAAGATTATGCTGAAATTATAATAGGGATGCCAAAGCCATTATCCAGTCTACTTTGACAAATGTTGCGCCTTTCTGCGAGCAGATGGGGCCCAGAGTTTGAGTGGTGAAACAGGCAACGTATCCTTCACCCAGTTGGCCAGAAAACACAAGGATAAATGACAAGCCAGGACTCCAAAGAATCCTTAACATTTTGTGTAATTTTTCTGTGCAAATACTTTGATCAACAGTGACTTGATAAGGCAACAAGTTAAAAATATCCTTATTTAATTTAAACTTCCCTATTTATTTATTTTTTTTGCCTGCTACCAGTCCTTTCTGTCTTTAAAAGAGGCAATAGGCAAATCAGCAACTGTTGACAGTCTGACATTTCTGCATTTTGAATGCTGGTCGCCATATGTTGTGGATTGAGGCAAAACAAACTGACCAAACGTGGTTTCCCCTCGTGAGAAAGGGTTAGAGGCGCCTGTCACTCAGCAGGGTCACACAGAGCAGGGGAACTACTTAAAAAGTCATTTAGAGAATTAATATGCCCCCAATTGAGCTGCTATCAAGGGAGAGACAAAACTGAAAAACACAACATATTTAGCAAAAGTAATGAAGCCATGAGGCATTTACTGTTGACCTTTGTCGTTTTTTTCTTTTTTTGCTGTTCTTTTGTTTTGATACAAATACATAATTGCACACACCCTTTGGGTCAAGGTGAAACATATGACAACCAAGTGTCCCAGAGTTCTTTAGAAAAAGGTAGCTGTTTTTGGTTAAGAGGCTTTGAAAAGAAATCACAACCATAAGATGTAGTGTTACTTTTTGAAGCTTTCATGCTACATTAAAATAAATGTTTCTTTCTTCTGGTTTTTTTTTTTTTCAACTGGTTTAAACGTTTCCAACGTAAACTGAAAGCTGCCGCAGATGGGCTTGTCTCCTGTTAATCAGCTTAGTGTGCTTAGACAACGACTGATGCTGATTATTTTTCAAAATAGCAGAAATTAGGCTGATTAATCGGGTATCCAATTGAAATGTAACTTTATTTATAGAGCACTTTCCCTGTTGCAGAACACCTCAAAGTGCTTTCGTTAAATAAATAGTAAAAAATAGGGATTTTAATGAGAAGCAAACAAGTTCTACAAAAACACAAAGGGAATGTAAAAACGTCACACAATTTACAATTATAAAAAAATGTTTTCAGTCATGTTTTTATATTCAATTACATTAAGTGGAGATAGTAAAATTGATAATAGCCCAGAAATTAGGTTTAATTTTTGGTTTGTTGCTAAACGGCAACAGCCGGCATCCATGGAAATAGAAAAAAAACTCATTTTCATCTCCAGAATCAAGAGACTTTAATTCATGCAACACAGTAATTCCCAGTATTTTCACTCTGATGGCGGAAAAAACTAATAAACCACAACCATGAACTAAAAAAAAACACCCATTATAACTCTGTGTTATGGTCCTTTCAATGCTGAAAAGTGTGCATTGCTTCAGAATAATTGTGAAATGCAAAGTGAAAAAGATGCCTTTTGAGCTCTGTCTTAAAAACCTCCACAATGGAGGATGCCCTTACAAATAGAGGATGGATGTAGGATAGATTTTTTCATTTGTGGGAAAAGAGACAAGGGTGAAAATAAGGTCTTCCTCTTTTAGGGAGGGCACAACTTCATTTTTTTATTTTTCAGTGTGAGCACTAAAGGTGAGACAAGTTCAGACAACATCTGCAGTAAGTTCTTTCACCATGTTGGTACTATGAGTCAGGAGGATCTCGTGGCAACGCTCAGTTCATGACACATTTCAGGATCCAGCCATACAACTCGAGCAGGTTACAGGGATTACCTCCAGGTTAGTGAGCACTGCTGGTGCTTTTGCAAAGCACAGTGGATGGCATGTCAGATTAAATGGCACGACTCTGACAGAAGTTACGAATACAGATCAGAATTCATAACAGACAGGCCCCACTGACGGGCGCTCAGGGCCTCTGGGGCCGAAGAGACGATTTGACAGGAAGATATAGAGAGATGCTACCACGGAAGAGGTGTTTGACAGACAGGTGAAGGGAGCACTTATTTGTGAGTGTTGTACCAAAACTAGATGATAAAACAGCAGTGAGTGACCAGCTCATGCTCTGAACAGGATAAAGCAGATGCCTGTGCATTAAAAATACATGGACAAAGTCTTCAAATGGTCTTCCAGGTGGTTCAGTTATACATTGAGAAGGTTTTCACTGCCAAAAAACTAAAATTCACATGTTTACTTTTTTATTTGATTTGCCATTTGATGTAAATGAATTTTTCCTTCAACTACATTTAAAACAAATTTTGTTTGGCAATGAAAAACATATTTAAAATAATGAAAAATCCTAATTAAATATGAGATGTTAAAAAAAAATATGTGTAAAATAGAACAATTTAACTTTCAAAACTAACTCAAAGCAGTTTATTTTAATAAAAGAAACAAAAAAATTCTTGAAAGAAGAATTATTTCATGATTTTGATAAATCCGATGCATTCTCTAAATCAGTATGGATTAATCTAATCCCATGATATGCCAAGAAGAATAAGTAAATGAAATACTCTGAAGTTTTATAGTTTTATTTGAACAGACTTCTTTTGTAATTAGAATATTAAGAAGAGGAAACTGCCATCAGAAGATTTCCTGAATGTTTGCAACCTTTATGAAATAAAACTAATCTGATACTTAGTGGATTTTTTGGAAATAAGACGAAAACGTCTTGTGTTTTACAAAACATCCTTTAAAATCCTCACAGCAGTCTCATATAATCACAAAAGCTCTTTTATTCATGATTTTAGACACAAGATCCTTTTTCAAATGGACTAATATTCAAAGCATAGTTCAGATAATTTGCCTTTTTTAGAATAATCTGGACTGAATCATGATAATCTTGAATTTTTAAAAATTGAATTGTAATAAATTTAGTGAAGCGCCATTGAACAAATTTGTTTTGATTTAATGATTTATTTTTCAAGAAAGAATCACATGAAGGTTAATCACTACAAGAACAAGACAATAGCAAAGTATAGTATAGTACTTTTAAAGTAAAACATCAATCAGTTGATTTATTAAATATTCCTATTTTCATTGTAAAGTTTTCATATTTTATTTTCAAGCTTCATCATGACTTGTGACAGCTAATTATTGATTTTATTTTGTTTTACTTTAACCTGTTTATTTTTTGAGTGACTTTTTCAATATTTTGTTTTTTCTGTAGCTTTTGCAATAATGTGTGCCAAGATTTTTTATGTATTGCATATAATATCAATCATGTTAAAGATAGATTGTTTGCTGTTTACTTTATTAATCTTTTTTTTTTAAACGTAAACATTTTGTGTGTTTTAAAGAGCATCTTTAAAAAATTTTTTAACCTAAAATATTTCTTATACGCGGCTGGTTGATTTGAAAAATCTAAGTTAACATTTTTTAAACAGTAAAAGGAACAATTTATCCTCAAATTCAATCTTACTTTAAAGTCACTGAATCTCCCCTGCTTAGATCTATAAACAAAAACAAAAAAATTAACACAAAAAAAAGTTATGATATTTATTGTTGTTTATTTGTGGCCTGGCTCTGCTGCACACTGTATTGACTGCAACCCAGAAGTTTTTCCATGGAGTCAGTGTTGTCTGATGCATGGTGGCAGTGGGCTGCGGCGAAAGTGACAGTCTGATTCCTGGGTTTGTGCATGAGTCAGTCCCAGCCTTCCATCTCCTGAGCAGGCCTCAGCCCTCCTGCTTCATATCAGTCTGACTTTGATGGACACATGCTCCCTCTGCGCTTGGCAGGACGCTCTTTTGAAGAAACTCTACAAAAATGGCAACAGTGATTGGGTGGACACAGGAACAACCCCAGATTCACAAATGCCACTGTCATAGTCTCATTTGCTGTAACAGTGTGCAAAAGTTAAGAAAACAGAAGTTTAATCAGTTAAAGTAATTCACTCAGTACATAACTGCCAGTAAATCAACAGCTAAAACTCTCAACAACTCATTTTTTCAGCAAAGTCACGCACTTGACTGAAGCAAGCCTTACTCTTTTGCCAGCAGACAAAGAGAGTCCCGCACTACGTCTATGTCAGTCTGCTCATCCCATTATATCCACTCTGCTGCCCCCAGTCATCAGCTATGACGAGCCTTCACCTGAGTTGACAGGTGACTGTCCTGAGGCAGCGCAGCACCCAACAGGGGAGCCTTAACCTGCCAACTATCTGTCAGCCCCCCCAAAACCAGCTCTGTCATGTCATCTCTTACACGCCAATCATGGTGACACATCAAGTTTGTGTCAGGAAACAGTGCAGGATATTACAATTTAATACAACATTGCCCTCAGCAAATGGGTTGACTTTGTAATTATTATGAGACGGTTGTGTAAATGCTGGCAGCTCACGAGCAAAAGATAATATAAAAGAAATGTCTTCCTGTGGGCTAAACTTTGCTTGTGGAGAATAAAAACCCACTTCCAGTTCAGAGTTGACAGAGCAGTAGAAAATACTTTACTAATAGATAGAATGAGCGATCCTATTTCAATTAACACTTTCGTCAAGAAAAAGGATCAACATTAATGTTCTTGTAGCATTTTTCTCATTATGGAGGACATACTGTATATAAAGAAAAACAAGAGTATTCATTCATTCGTCCCTTTCGGGCTCACGGGGCCACTGGTGGGCGAAGGCAGGGGACAACCTGGACAGGTCTGTAGCAGGGCCACACAGCCATTCACACTCACATTAAGGACAATTAAGAGTAATCAATTAACCTATGAAGCATGTTTTTGGATGGTGGGAGGAAGCCAGAGTCCCCTGAGAAAACCCACGCATGCACGGAGAGAAAATGCAAACTCCACACAGAAAGGTCCCCTATTGGTCTTCTGTGTTAGGTCCCCCAGCTGGGACTTGAACCAGGGGCTAACCACTGCGCCACCGTACAGCCAAAAATAAGAGTAATTCTGAGTATTTGTTTATCCAAATCAGCATGAATCAGGAGCAGAGGAAAAATGCAGCTCGAAAAAGCTTGTAAGTGTTACCATGGCAAGTCGCAAGCTCTCTGCCCCGCTCCATTCTGATTCATCCACTTGTAGATGACTAGATTCACGTACATCTTTGTTTTCCTCGACGACATTGAAAAGGTAGGTCTTGAGCCTCCCTTTAAAGTCCAACTCCAATCATCTTTTGATCTATTTTAGAAGCCTTCGTAGTGCTTTTTTAATTATGATTATGCCATTATGATTTTGGCCAAAATCCCAAAACATTTCCTAGGACATATTTTCTGCAGAGATGCAGAAACGTAGTTCATTAGAAATACGCCTCTGAATTGTGGGCAGGACAGTTGCCATGGAGTAAGCCCACCTTAATTTCCCGTCATCCCTTTGTTTACACCATCTCGTGCTAGCTTACAGCCCCTCATTACCCCAACCTAATATTACTGGCGCAACAAAAATGGTGAGCAATATTGAAGCTATCCAGCCGTACAGTTCTGAGCCAAACGTCAGCTCGGATGAGGAAAACAAAGACATACATGGATCTAGTTGTCTGCAGGTGGATGCATCAAAATGGAGCGGAGCAGTTTCTACATCACAGCTACAAGCTACATCTTTTTGCATCATGTCAACTTGACAGGATTTAGCCATAAAATTGACTCAAGAACCGGCCCAAGAATCTTTAATGGAAAAAAAGTGGCCATATTGAATATCTTTGTTCATTTCTCTCAACTGATGTGTTTAATTAGTCTTCCTAGTTTAAATTCAGCAAATGGAGCATTAACGTTTTGTGTTGTCCTTCTTTTCTGATCAGTGTGAGATTCATTTTTGCAATGGTAAAGGTTGAACTGACCTCGCCCTGCAATCACAAATTTTGGAGTTAGTAGGGGGAGAGGCAATCTGTGCCATATGGCCAACGATCACAATAATACATCAATTTCAGTGTCCTGTCATAATTTATCTAAGATGTTATGAGTTCTGTTCATCAGTTGTTTCCAGTCAGTTGTTTTTAGCGTTTCAAGACCTTTTTTTTTCTTTTTTTTTGCAAAAGTGGCTAGAAGGCACTCAGGCAGAGCTTTAACTAACTGCTGGTGTTTTAGATGGGACTAATCATAAAGAGCAGACTGATTGAAACTCTTATCAGTGGATGCTCCCCCCTCCATATGTAAATGAGTAACCTTTAGGAGGGCTTGGGGTGGCAGCAGTGCCAGATGGGCAGTAACGGTAATGGGGTGGAGGCTGGCTTAAATAAATGTCCCATAGTCTGTAGCTTATTTAGTGCCTCCATTGATCAACTAGTCCTTGACAATACAAAGGTTAAGAGTCAAGGATTCAGTGAGATTGTGTGTCGAAACATCTGATGAGATTTTTTTAGACATTGGCTTGACAAATTGATAAACTCCCTATATGAAACAAATGTAGATTAAAACATTTGTTTTTTATGTACAAAATGAAAAAATGTGTTATTGCTTGCAACCTCAACCCATGCAGGCAGGGAACTCTATTTTACTGTTGCAATCACTAGACATGCAAATTCTAGTCATTGATACACTTTTTTATCGCTTCTACTAGTTCTCAAAGAATAAAGAACAGTAAAATCGAAGTGAAACCCTGAGGAAGGAAAAGACAATGAATATAATAATAATAAAAAAATACAAACAATTTAGAAAGAAAGATATCAAGGTAATTAAAAGTTGTAGACACATTAGGTCACCCCACCCCTGATCTGAAGAACAGCACAGCTCAAATAAAATATAGAACAGCACAGACTTGTGTGTACTGTGGGTCATTTTCTTCTGCAGCCTTAAATTAACATGACAGCCAATGGTTTCTTGCTGGCACAAAAAGTGAGTGATTAGTATCATCGTTTAAATTGTAATTTTGGCAGTTAATTAAAGTGACCTTGGTTTCTATTGCTGCTTCTGTGAATGGGCAACCAGAGTGCCATTCTGTCTTTCAGCAGTCTATAAGGCCGCCGTCACCGAGGTCACTAAAGGATTAAGTCACGCCGGTGTCAAAACCGTATTAAGCAGCTGTCACTTTTTACCTGCAGCTCAGAGCGGACAATTATTTCCTTTTTCTCCCATTATCACATGCTAATTTATAAATACATCTTTGGCTAGTTTGTGGATTATAAATGTTTGCAGCATTCAGGTTTCAAAAATGCTAACTTTAATTCAAAATAGCTTGACATTCTACCTGTTTGACTTCTTTCAAAGATGCCTAAACTCTGGAAACATGAAAGAGATGTAAGAAGGTCAGGATTTAGACCGTTAAACACATTACTTTCAAAATATAAATTTAAATGGTCTTCTGTGGCCAGATAATCGCATTAAATAGATGTGTTATACTTAAAAAAAAAAAGATTTCATTCTGAAAATGTGTTTAAAAGTTATTTTTAGTTTTGAATTTGATGCATCAGATTTTAAAAAAAATATGTATACATCAATTGTTCCAATCAATGAGATCAGCGTTTTTAAGTTTATAGCAAGTTCATGGAAACAGTTTGTTTTCTAAAGTTTCAGGTTTTTTTTCCTGGGATAGCAAAGTTGAGTTTTTCAGTTTCAGTGTTTCAGTACATTTTTTGCTCTTGGGTCCTTCCCAATCACAAAGTTTTGATTCATTATTGCTTTTTAAGATAATAATTTATTGTGTTTAATTAGGAAAAGTAGCATCAATTCATCACTTTATCAGTTCCTTAGGGGGAATTTGAAAAAGGACACACAGATGACCAACACGACAATTAGTACAATGGACTAAGGCTTTTTTGTGAAGGTTTAATTTCACAGCTATTCATTTTTTTTTAAAGATGACACAGTTAAAAAAAAAAAAAGAAAGACACAACAGAACTCTTATCTCATTGGAGAAACACAAAGATTAAACTTAAAGCAAAGTGTACAGTGCAAAACATGCAAAGCTAATGAAGCAATGCAACAAAACAAGTATTTGATTAAGTATTTGCAGAAGTATATGAGTTAAGAAAAACATATGTTGTATACCTTGGTTCTTATTTTGTTTCCTTTTCCATCTACTTTAACCCATTTTTTGCAAAAGGTATCAACATTTCACCAGGAATTGAGAGCAAGCAGCTCCTGGAAGTCCATATCACAGCATTGAGCACCACCCTTTCAACCATTTATACTAAAAAGGTGATGACAGGAGAGAAATTGTTCGTTGGCTGGATCTGCATTTCAATCTTTGCAGTGGGCTCAGATGAAGAGCTTCCCTCCATCGCCGCCTGCAAACAGACTGATTCAAGACTAACTGCTTTTGATTAAAACGTCAATGAAGCTGTGGAATCCTTTCATCTCTTTGGCCCCAAGCTGTCAGTCTCCCCCCCCACCGGCCCCTCCAAACAGGGTCCAGCTCATGACTCGGGCCACTCATGAGATCTTCCTCTACTGGAGGATTGTGTCAGGTAATAAGCTCTGTCTCTAGGGAGCGTTTAGCCTGATAGGAGAAGCTGATTGGAACAAAAGGCCCCTGAAATTTTATTTGGCCCTAAGATTGGTGGGGGGACTACCTCTTTCAGCTGATGGACATGTTTAAACTTCATAAAAAATTAAGCAAATGTTTAACTTCCCCATCATTACCTGAAGATGTTAATTTAGCTTACAAGCAATCTGTGGCAGACATAAAAAAAATCAGGAAGTGGAGTCATAAAACTCAGGGGAAATGTTCCATTTCATTATCACAAAGGATGTTGTCTTGTTTGGTTTTGTGTGCTTGAGGCTGAGAGAAACAGAGAGGAGCAGGCAGGGTGAGCAGAGCAAGCAGCAGCTGTATCCACAGATGCTCATGTGAAAACATCCTTATTCATGTTCCCCTCCACTTGTTTGTTTCCCACTAATTTAGCTCTTCAGCACAAGGAAAAAATGCTTTGTTTTCATACTAACAAGGCAATTAGCAATCATTACAAATGTTTATACTGGACTGCCTACAGGCTGATACAAGTCAGCATTAGCCACTGCATTTTATCTCTAATTTATGCATGAGGGGCGTTCACGTCAACATTTTTAACACAATATTCAAGCATGCAGAATGGTTCAAATCCCAGGGCGCCATTTCCCATGAGTTTTATTGACAGATAATTTGAAGATATAACCTCCAGCAGCTTCACAAGACTCAAAAGTAAACTTCTGCAAACAAAAATTACTTCACAAAACATTTGAACGAATTCCTTTGTATGTGACTCATCATTCTGTGATTATAGAGGGAAGAAAAAAATGGGGTAAAAAGACATTATAAAAGCTACAGGTGGGGTTAATCCTACATGTCTAACATTTACCCGCTCTTGGCAGAGAGGTGGCCTCAGAAACCGTGCTTTTATTTTTAGGAGTTTGATGAAGAGAGTAAAAAAGCAGACAGAAAGTGTATCAAAAGGAAAAATAGCAGCATCCGATTTTGAGTCAGAAAAAAACAAACCAAAAAAAAAAACAAAAACAGGAAAATTTAGTTTTTAGATTTTTGAAAGCAGAAATTGAGAAACATGACTCAAAATTGTTTATTTTTTATTTATTTTTCAAAAGAAAGGCACATAAAACCCATTAATAATTTAACTCCCCAAATAAAATAATAAAACTAAGCAGGGAGACACACATCCAGGATGCTAAAATTCTTTTAGAAAACTTTAAACATATACTTGCTTTTTTAGCGTGCAAATATAAACCACGTTATATATTTTATTTTTGTTTGGCTTAAGTTTTAAATTGGATAGCTTGCTGGCACAAACCTCTCCATTCATTCGGGCACAGAGATGTGCTCCCCAGTAGCTACATTTAAGTATCATCCATTGAAATCTGAACAATAAAAATAAGCCTAAATAAGACATATTGACTCAACAATACTCTTAAAAAAAAAAGAACAATTGGGAGAAGACAAGAAAGCGGTACTCTAAAACTGAGCTTTAATAAAATCAAAACAATTGATCCACCCACTTTATCAGGACTTGTTATGAATAATGTAAAAGACATTTTAAAAAAAAAGCATCAGGAACCAGAATGTAAAGAGGCTTAAAGTTTAACTTTTTAAAATACGAATCAATAAGGATTCACCTACTTCTAACTTCAGCCTCCAGTGGGGAACTGCAACATTTTGTACTAGCTGGTTTGCTTGAACTTCAGGAACCTAAGGTGGACATGGTCTTCACAAAAAAGGCACACAAGGTTATGATTAATTAAATATCAAATGTTTTAACTAAAAAACAAACAAACAAGAGTTCTTTGTTTCATTAAAAAGGGAGCAAAACACTGCAAAATCTTCACAGGAATAATTATCTATAAAATAATCTACCATACAATTATATTATTTCTCACATCACACAAAGTCAAAGTCTTGCTTACACGAGCTTAAAAAACCAAAATATTACAAAACTCTTAATCATCTTAAACAGAATTATGGATAAATGGCTGAGTTCTATTCAAATATAATCCATTATTTTGTGTTAGATTGTTAATTTTAAAAACTACCTGCAGCAAATCCAGGTTTTATCTATTAATTTAAATCACAAATAAATAAAGTAATTGTTTGAATCCAACCTATTTTAGTGTAATTGTTTCGAAGAGCCACAGAACAAACAGCCTATAGCTCTCCATGTTCATGGTCCTCGTTCTCTGTAGCCTCATTTTGTAAGCTGGTTAAACTGGCTCAGGGCAGCAGTGGCCCTTGTTGCAAATTGGCCCAATGGTCCCCGAGGCCTGGCCCTCTGTTTAAGGTCCCAAAGGGCCAACCCCCCCATCCATTTTACCTGCTTCAGCTCGTCTGAGCAGATATGACTGCCATATGTGAAGCTGCGGGAAAGCAGATGCTGTTTTTCCATTTGTGAAATCAAGTCTTTGGAAAGCAATCAGAATTGCGACGGTACAAGTGAAGTCACTGAGCCAGAGTGAAGGGGAAGAGGACAGTGAGGAGGCCACAGTTGCCCACTAACACTGCAAAGTCCTATGGTGGTACAACATGCAAAGTCCTGATGGGTGTTTGAGGCTGAGCAGTGCTTTTACATGTCATCCGCTGATACTGATGGACAATGTGGGGCTGAAGATGCGTGGTATACAAAGACTTGTTCACCATCCCTCCCCATCAACTGTTTCCTTCTCTTGCTGTCCCTAAACATTCACCACCACCTAAATCCGCTTTGAGAGCTGTGACAAGTCTGACACCTGTCAATCACCACTCACAGACAGGAGGAAGAGCACGTACAGCTCAACATGTTACAGCAGAACGGCGGTACATTCATACTGTTAGTCATGGGACTGTCATGCCTTTCTAGTTTCTGCATCATCTTTAAGGGACAATATCATGCAAAATCTACTTTTTTGAGCTTTTAAACTCAAGCTCAAGCTAAGTGTATCCTAATGTTAATTCATCACGAAAAGCAACCCCAAAGCAGAATTTTGCATCTCTGAGTATTCCTTTAAAATCCTGCTCTCTAAGCACCACGAAAACCGATTGGGTCCTCACATTCATACATATATGAACGTGGGGGAACAGCACCAACCAGGAATAATCTGCCCTGCCAGGGGGCCATCGACTCTGAGAAGAAGCAATTCCTCATCTTAACAGAACTTTTTAATCTGCAGAGACAACAACGGCTCGCTTTTCTGCGTAAGACAATGTCTTCTAGTGGAGAAAATGTGTCTTAGGCTGCCAAAAATTTAGGAGTTTATTCAATCTTTCCAAAGAAGTGCCAACTGGTCAGAAATGGTTAGAGGACATGCATGCATGGCATGGTATGGCATGACAATTCTTTGTTCTATAACAAATGTAACAGTACAACAGGAACTTCTCTTAAATTTTAATTTGCCAGTCAGAAACTTAACTTCCTGCCGATGTCTTCGGGGTCGCTGTGGTACCACGGGCACTTCAAATTCCGGATCGGACTCTGGGTAAAGAGTGTAAGGCTCCACAATATGCACATCCCTCTTTGCAAAAGTTCAGATGTGGTTTGTTTTTGTAAGGGAATCGCAGACACACTGCCGAGGCCGGCTCTAGATTGGCGTCATGAAATGGGCGGCACCCAGAAGCAGATTGAGTCGTCCTTATTTTCTTGGTCGGAAATCAACCTGTGAAAATAACTCATATTGACCATCTGTCCCCTACCCCATCCCTGGTAGGGGGTACTGGGCCCTTGGCAACGGTGGCAAGGCCAAGAGCCGGGAATCGCATCACACCTGAGCCGGGGGTGTCCGTGTCCCTGTGGTGTGGGTTCTGATCCCTGCCCCTGAGTGCTGGCCCTTGCCAAATTTCCAACGGTGGCCGAGTCTGGTCGGGCCAAGTTTACAACACCCCTTGTGGGCCCCCTCCTGGGTGCCCTCCTCCTGGGCGGCGGCGGCGGGCCCCTGCCTTACTCTTTCCGGGACCCACCGTGGGCCGGGTGGGTGGCTGCCTGGAGCACAGAGCGGGTCTCCCTTGAGGGGTCCTGGCTCGTACCTGGGGTTGGGGCGGGGGGATGCCCAGAACCTTCTGGGTGGGGATGAGGCGCTCGTCTGGGGCTGTGTGGCTCTTCTCGGGTGGGGCCCGACGTTGGGCCCTTTCCGGCGCAGCGGGGGGGCTGCTCTCCTGGTTGGGCCGGGGCTGCACTCTCTGTCCCTCCGTGCCTCTCTGCTCTCTCTCTGGTCTGGGGGCCTCGCGGCGGTCCTGCTGGCCCTGGCCTGGGTGGGCGGATGTGATCACCCGGGGGGCAGTTGTTCTCTGCCTGCTGCCGAGTGGCGTTGGGGGGTTCTGACTGCCGTGGCTGCTGTGGCGGGAGTGTTGGTGTGGGGATGGCTGGGTACTCTCCCTCCTTCTATTCACATTCCACCATCCATTTTAGAAGAACATACACTCACTTGAGCACAGGTGTTAGCTCACCTTTGCACTAATAGTTTGCGGGACTGAATGGAATATTTCACACTAGTTGGTTAAATGGCATAGGTATGTGTGTGTGAACACTATCTGTATTGTGTACATGTTGACATGGGGACATTTTTGCAGCCAACAAGTGTATTTATAACATTTGAGTGTGTGTGTGGACAGGCCATGCCCCTTCTATTACCTCTGAACCTGACCGAAACGATAAACATCCAGCTACTTGTTGCTTTCTGCTGCTTGATGGTTTTACCCCCCCCCCCCCCTTATAATCACCCTTCTACCCCCCTCCCTCTCTAACATCCCTCTCTCTTCTTACCTCCCTTCCTTTTCCGTCCGGTCCAACACAAAAGATTTTCAAACAATTCAGGTCCCGGCTGGGGGACGTGAAAAACTACATCAATGGGGGACCTTTCTGTGTGGAGTTTGCATGTTCTCCCCATGCATGCGTGGGTTTTCTCCAGGGTCTCTGGCTTCCTCCCACCGTTCAAAAACATGCTTCATAGGTTAATTGACAGCTCTAAATTGTCCCTAGGTGTGAGTGTGAGAGTGAATGGGTGTGTGATTGTTGACATTCTACCCTGCGACAGACTAGCGACCAGTCCTTCCTGCCTTCGCTCACAAGTGGCCGGGATAGGCTCCGGCAGCCCTGTGACCCCGAAAGGGAAAAAACTGTTAAAACGGTTAAGAAAACGAATGAATGAAAAAAAATAAAAAGAAAATAACTCATATTACATTTTTTAAAATTGCAATGTATTATCATATTTAGTTTACTCTGAAAGGCCTAAAATAGCATAGGCCCTTTAAAAACTCCACTTTCTTTATGAGCCATATATTAATCACAAATATATTAATAACAAAACTGAAGTTTTTCCACTTTAAACTTTAAGAGGTTATGTTTTCCACAATTATGTGTCAAACCACTGAGCAACTGCAAGCAACCATTTTCCTCTTGGCGACAAATTTCATTAACAAACCTGATGTATACAGTAAATGCGGCCTCAGTTCAAATAGAGAACATAAATTCCAGCCTGTGGGGTACAGCAGTCACTTCGCAACTAATCAACCCTTCTCCATATAATCTTCTGTTCAGATGAGAGAAGGGAGATAAAGAAAAATACACTATGACACCTTGTTTCCAATCAGCATAAATTACTGGCATCCATCAGGTGAAGTTCAAATTAAAATCCGACAAAACAACGAAAAAAGTCAAGCACAGCTATGAATCTGTGTGATTTAATACATCATCAAAGAAGCTACAGCCAAACTGCACTCTGAGGATCAACCTTACCGCCTTAATGCTTTTTGGTAATTAAATCTTCAAGTAAGTATTTGGCAACAGACAGTCGCAGTGTAACCAAATTAACCATCTTAACAGAACTTTATCACTCATCAACACACAAGTGTTGGAGCTCTGACAAAAACAATTTCTCACATTGTTCAACAGTTTTATTGAATATAATTTGGATCAAAGTTATTTCTTGGAACCGCAATGCAAAAAAGTACTGTTAAAACATGATGGAAGACCGGTAAGAAACTTAAATCTTTATAGTTATCCTGCTTGCATATCTAAAGTTAGAGATGGCGCAGTCATTACTGTAAAGATTTGGGCTTCAAATAGGATCACACTCGGGAAATCCCTTTTTCCCTCAGGTCTTGTAAAGGAGAGCTTGAATCTCAAGAGAATATCCTGTATCAATAAAGGTCTAACGACAAACCCCAATAAAAAATATAGTTTTGTTGTTTTTGACATGTTCTTGTAATATTTTTTTCCCTGATGGAGGATGTATATAAAGGAACCTAAGATTCAAACTGCATTTCTGAGCATCTCTTTATTCAAATTGTTGAATTAGGAGCAGAGGGAAAAAATGTCATTAGACAAAGCCTGTAGCAGTGACATAGGTGCTACAGTTGGCACCCCCACAAGCTCCCTACTCTGCTCCATTCTGATGCATCCACTTGCAGACAAATGGTTCCTTTCTTGTCTGAGCTGACATCTGACTTAAAACTGTGCGATTGGATTACTTACATTTATTGACAGAATTAATTAAAGTCAAACAAAGGAAATGTGTTTTACCTTAACAGCCCTCATGATTAAACTCTGTTCTGTGGTGGCCAAACCCCTACCTATAGGCGAAAAAAACCACCAATTCTATTAGAAGAATTTAGTTGCTACTATTCTAACCTCGTGGTTAGGAACCTGCAGAATATCTGAACCTCCCCTGGTCTCAGAATTAGTGAGGTCACAGAGGAAGCCCACTGCACATCACAGTTTAGAAAGCACCCTTATTCTCAGTTGAGCTGAGGAAACTAATTACTGTAATTGATCTAATTATTAGTTAAAGTGCACATATTTAACATTTGTAAAATCTTTAAGTGTTTGATTAAGTGCACTCTGAAACACCCCAATAAAACAGGGGAAGTAAATAGAGACAATGGAACATGTCCAATTAATAAAAAAAAGTGGAGCAATTAACTAAGTGAGTGCTTAAAGAAAAGGTGATTTTCTCTAAAATGACCTCTGATGTTATCTTTTATTAAAACTAAAAACCCAACATGGTCTAGACTAGACTACATAATCTAGATGTAAAATTTGTATATAAAATACCTGCAGAACCTCAATTCATATAATTAAAGTATTTTTGTTGATTAAAAACATGAAATGTAGTGTAAAAGGAAAAAGCGTTGGTAATGCAAGAGGAACAGTTTTTATCTTTTTTCATCTAAATATACGACAGTAATGCTCATAGCCATATCCTGAAATGATTAGGGGGAGTTTAAAGACAAGAAGCATATCCAATCAGAGGAGTGTTGGACACAGCTCTCTCTGCCCAGATTAGTTTCATTGAACAGATGGCATTTCAATTTTGAACTTTTGCACTGGTGCAAAAAAAGATTGGAGAGTCAGCCTGTTTTTCTCACATCACTGACAGAAGCTGCGCATCAGATGAAGGGGATGTGTGAAATAGCATTCCCAAGCATTTCTGTGTCTGTGTTCAGGACACAGACATTCAGATAGAAACACGGTGCGGAGGCTGGACCATGCTGCTCTATCAGATGTTAAAACAAAAAATCGCCGGAAGGAAGGGGATTCAACTCAATAAAGAATGAGGAAAAATAGTAATCTGATGTGTTAATGATTTACAACAATGTCAGGTTGAGTAGATGTACAATAGCTCAGATCAAGAGAGTCAACTCATGGGGGTCCTGTCATATCAATATCAGAGAACCAGTTGGTTATTTAATGCCATTCTGGAAACATCCACTAATTTTGCCCCATATTAGCGGCATCATGTTCTCAATTTTCCCCCAGCAGCATTGCTTGTCCTGGCAGTCGGCTTGCCCACGCAGGCACAAGTCGAAAGGACAACTGGAAAAAGATCACAGTTCAGACTCAGTCAGATGGAAAATATGGAAATCAGGCAGTGGATGGACGGACCGCTGTGTGTTCCCCCTGTTTCAGCAAGCTGCCACAGTTTGACTGACAAACTGACTTTTGAGGGGCTTGTGCCCATTCCAGTCAGAGTTTATTGAAGGTGATTTTGATCTCCTCCATGAGGCCACAGCAGCGGTGCTGCCATCTGTCACCTTGATTGCATGGCGGTCTCTCTAGGGGGAGCGCCATGGCTCCTGATCGTTTACAGATTGTGCTGCTTTCGCCTCCATAAGGGCCACATGCACAGGGCCAGATGGTGAGCATACACGCTTATTATGAGTCTTTATCTCTGTGCAGGAAGGAGTGGAACCATTAGGCCTCCCTCAGGATCTCCACTCCTCTCTGCAGCCATGCTGTTCTTCCACAAATACAGTCCTCTTCTTCAGCTGTCACTGGCTTGCTACAAAGCACACGCATGCACAAGCAAGTACATAGCACACAGGACCACTTGTCCAAAAAAAGAAAAAGGAATAAACGGACAACCACAGATCTATTTGGGTCATGTGAGAACTGTATTAACACATTTGCACTTACACACGAACACCTGCTTCTAAATCTAAATTATGGGTGGAAAATGGCATGTAGCAGCATGATAGGTGAGGAGATGTTTGCGACATCTGTTGTCATGGTAACACCATGTCATTTGATGAGTGGCATGGAAGTCTATTGACATATGCTGTGGATGTCACACCTTGGCATAGCATGTTGACGGCATCCTACAGGATCACAGCAGAGCCTGTGTGGCCTCACAAGCCTGGAATGTGTGCTCTGAAACAGGTATCAGTGAAAATATATATATATATCTATATAAATCCCTGGGCTTTACTGTGCAATAGCATAAGTGTGCACATCTATTCATGCGTAGGTCTGATTCAAACAGATTCAGCCTGGTATGAGATATTGGCAAAAGGCTGCTCTCCCTATCCCTGACATATGTACTGCATGACCAGGAGGGTGAGGAGTATGTTCAGGGTTGAAAACTAACATGTGTAATGTCACCTCACATTTGTCATGCTCCTTTAGGAACTCAGAGTTCATTCGCTTTAACGCCACAACGCTGTCTGCTAAACTATGTCATTTTACACTTAGGTGGAATGGATTTAATAATTATTCTGAATTATTCAGACGTTTACTGTGTAATGCTTTGATGAGCATTACGAAGCCCTTCATGAGAGGTAATATCGCACACATTAACAAAGAGCTTTCACTTTGATGCAAAAAGCTTAGCTGCTGGAAGCGTTGCTTCATTTCTCCCAATTACATCTAATCAAATGTTTGAAATGGATCAGCAAAGATTTACTCTTCAAGCAGATCACTGATAAATTAAAATATTATTGTTCTGCACAGCTCCTGAAACATGGCTGCATTGTTCACTTGTGTGATGTCATCTGAAGTGCTGACTGCATGCACCACATTGTCCTTTGCTGTCCCTGATTTCTTGTCCCGGAGCAATAGGCAATGTGCTACACTTTTAGGACAACAGCCGGCTATCTCTGAGGGTGAGCCCCCTTGTCAGTCTCCAGCACGATGCACAAACTGACGCTCTGTACACCAGCCTCTAGCCTTTTTTCAGCACAGAGCAAAGAAGAGACTTTACGGCTGCACACTTGATCCAACCAAAGCAGGGCAATTTGAAAAGAATGCAAAATAAACCGTGACCTGATAATATCCATTCAAATAACTTTTGAAATAGGCTTAATTTTGCTCCATAACACTCATCTCTGTTAAATAAACATAACAGAGAAATCACTGAATGCTACAAGTCCATCACATAAAAAATTGTATTAGATAAATAACAACATTCACTCCCATATGTGTGCACTAAACTTCAACATTCAAGAAAGAAGGTCAGCTGGACCTTTAGGGAGTGTACTACACTGAGCGTACCTAACTACAGATCAGTGGGGTATCAAGGTAAGTGCCACAAGCAAATGACCCTTAAAGGTCTGTCACATTGACTGTATAAGAGAACTGGACCGAGCGAGTGTTACCTCGCCCATAGAAAATGATTTGATTCCAGCTCCAATGAAATGAAGTCAATTTAGTCATTTTTCCGCAGTACGGACGTCGCCATGTTGGAACCAGACAACTACAGTAATCAGTAATCGCTCCGAGTTTGTCTGAGGCAGCATTTCTTTGGCAACCACCTTTGCCAATCAGGAGTGAGCTTGTTGGAAGTCCCAACCCCTAAATCTGAAAGCAGGCGCAGAAGAATCCGTTGACCAAACGTTTAACATTAAATTTCTCAGTAAAAGTCTTTAGGATTTTGGCTTTTTGGGACCAGAAGGTATTTCCTGTTTGGAATGCCAGAGAGGAGAGGATCACTCAGTCCAGTTCTTGTACACAGTAAGCGGTCTGTCACCAAGTCAGGGTGTGACCCAGGAAACAGCGGTTAAATGAAAAAAAAACCTCCAGCAAAATGCAGAACTGTTTTCTGAGCCTTTTTGCATGTTTTCTCCTTTCTACCAAAACACCAGTGAAAACTATCTTGGGATGGTTTTAGCAGATTCATGTGGATTATACAATCTATCGAGTTCCACCAATTATTTTGCTGGGCATTCTCTGATGACCCAACTTTGTCTTTGTAAGCACAGTATATCATCGGCATATGTGTGAAATTTGCAGATTAAAGAAAACTGAAGAAAATAAGCCAGGTTTCTACTTCCAGGCTTTTCTAAAGTAAAAACTCTTGCAAAAAAGCCCATTACAGATGGGAAATAAAATCTATTCAGTAAAAAAATGTGAATAATTCATATTCTTTACAAAGCTTCAACTATATTTTACAAGGGATTTGGTGGCCAAACTTCCATGTAATTGAAGAAGCGTTGCTAGACCCAAGTGGAGAAATGCCATCAGAGAACACCAGAGCTGAGTTACTTAGAGGAAGCCGCCTTTTGTTTGCATTGGACTCAGCTCTGAGAGCACATCCACACATATACATCCATTTCAGCACACAGTCACTGTCAGCCTTTTTCACCCTTCTGCATCAATCTGTTCCCAAGCTGTTCCCACATTTTGGTGAGTTTCCCAGCCTTATTTCTTGGCAGACTTGCATACTGGGGTTGATTACTTTAGCGTGAACCCTTAAAGTCTGCCCAGTTTGACTATCCAGCAACCTTGAGTCTCTTAAAGAAATGTAAATTTAGTGAATTCAAAGTTTTAGAGTTTGTTCAACTTTGTCTAGTTTAGGCAGACACCCCCAAAATGTCCTCTGAGAAGTCCAGTCTGTATGCAGAGCAACCATCAGCTGCAAATCCAAAGCTCATTAAAGAATATAAATTCAAAATCTATTCTGGCGCTCAATCCAGTTGCAATTTTTTTCTCTCTCTTTATGTCTCATAAATTACAGTTCTGGTGCACTGTGCAAATATTACCAAGCTGTAAGACAGCTGTGCCCCATTAAAATGTGTTATGGTTGCTGATTTCCTACGGCACACGGTCATCGCGCCAAATCTACAGCCAGTAATTAGCAGAGATGAAATGTTTAATTGTGCCTTAATTTTGATAAAATTTGTCTGTCAACCAATCCTGTAATCAGGCATTACGCTCGCAAATCAACGTCAGCGCAGTGAAGCAGAGAGGCATTTAGTAACCTGACAAATACGATGAGATGCCAGTGCCCTGCTCAAAGGGCTTAGTGGCTTTGAAACAGAGATGGTGTGGTGAAACTGATAAGAGAGCTGTGAGGATGTAATAACGAAGCTACAATTCACCATCCCAGAAAATAGACAGTTATTTCAGCCCAGACAAAAGCCTACACCCTCTGATTATGTGCTCATGCAAATATATGTAAGATGGTCAGTAGACGATGTGGTGCATGAAACAATTCCCATAAAGAGATAACAAGACGGCAGCATGTGGGGAATCTTGTCAAAATCATGGGACAACAGGAAAAAGCATTCTCTGACCGATGAATGACAGGAGTGCAATAGTGGGAGAAGGTCAAAACAAGAAAGACACAAAGCCTTCAACACAGAGGCTGTGGGGTTTCTCAGGATGTTAAACCATTTAATTCTGCCAAAGCATGGCACCGGAAGTCTGAGAGGGGGCTGCTCAAGACGATTTTATAACCAGCTAGATTGTCGGGTAAATATCTAAGCCAGTCAGGTAGAAAAGTCTCATTTTGTCTAATATGAGCAACAATATACAGGAAGAGTTTGCAAAGGACAGCAGCTGTTTTGCATATTTATGATCAATGTTGTCCCTCGGAGAAGCCAACCCTCCCCTTGGGGCATTATGGGTGATTATTGTCATCTCAGTGCAGCCAGTTATTCACCAAGATGCACCACATAAAACACATAATTACAAAGGGCCGCGACAGGAAATGAGATGAGGGGCAGGGCTCCAGAAGCAGCCCTTTCTAATCACAACGGCCAACTGTCACCTTCTGCATCCGCTCATCTGCCGCAGCTTTAAGCAGCAGCGTGGAAGGATTTCACTGCAAACTTTTGAGTGGATCTGCAGTGGTAGGATATCCTGCATAACATGTGGCACCCATGATAATTACGGCAGAATTAACACAGGCGGGTTTATGGCCCTTCTGCCGCCAGGAGACGGTGCCAGATAGACACAGGCCTTGTGTTTGAGCAGCATACTTGGGTCCAGACGCCCACCCGCCTCTAACACTTCTCTCAGCAACAACTGTTCTGGAGGAGAGGACCACTTTCAGCAAAGCTGCCTGTCACAAACCCTCTTATCCTCAAAGCAGAATCTGCATAAAATGAGAACCGCAATTGAAAAATGGCAAGTTACGAACACAAGTGGAGCCAAGAGAATGCTGTTGGTGGTGGATTTCTGCACATGATCTCTTTAATCTTATCAGTCCATTAAATGGACATTTGCTTCAATTCAGCCCTGAGTATCTATCACTGAGGAAAATTTAAGCCTAAACTTTTAATGTGGTTGTTTTATTTGTTTAATTTTTATAAATTTTATTAAAAATGCGCAATAAACACCCAGATTAATTAAGCAAAATAGTAAAGAAAGATGTTTTTCTGTGGATGACCACAATGAAATGGGATCAGTGTACTTCCTAAATACATGAACCATGATATTAATCAAGGTCATGAAAGGGTTTCTGTGCTCCCGTTTGGAAACTACATCTGTAAAGGAACACAAAAAGGGGAGAGACATGAATAAAGAAGAGCAAGCCGCTCTCTTGCCCTCGATTTCCTGGGGTTTTGTTCAGGGATTAAAGAAGAACATTAGTCATTTGCATTTTAAAATGCGATGATCAAAAAGAATTACCCTCCTCCTTCTGTGTTGTCCTCACAGCAAACGAGTCAGACTCCAGACCTTGGTGAGCTCTTTGCAGCCTTGTTACAATATTTGAAGTTTCCTGCAGTAACTTCATTAGGCGTATTTTGTCCAGAATTAGTGGAGCGTGCTGAAAATTGCTAATGACAGATGTTTCTCCACACTGTCACACTCCTTGTATCATTTGATTTGGAAAGCAACATACGGTGTTCTGCTCCATCAGTATGTCACAGGCTGTCTGCAAACAGCTGGTCATAACTCAGTTCAGTAAAAACCATTACTTTCCAATGAAGTGCTGGACATGTTCCAAATTGGGTCTTGGCATGGCCTCAGCTGCACCCGTGATGCGGTGCAGCCATGTATCGCAGGTACACATGGAGAAGAAGAGGAGGGGTGAAGGGAGAAGGTGAGGGCAGTTTTGATGATTCCTCCTTTTCTTTGCTGTCTTGCCAAGCAGGATGAATTTTGCAGCTAAATTCAGAGACTGGTAGATTAAGACACCACACAATGTTAAAAAGACCATAATATTACCCAGAAAAATCCAATTCTTCAAGGCAATAATGTCTCAAGCTCTCTATATACTATAACAGTGGTTGATTATTTACAGCAATTTACTCACTTGTGAGGGTTTTACAAGTAAATGTTAAAAATGTAAGAAAATGCAAAGAGCACTGGCATAAACGTTCCCTGCTCTGTGTTTACCTTCCATCATCCATGCATAGAAGTTCAGGGAAATACTTATAAATCAACCTGGCATTCACTTTCAATAGTTAAAAAAATAAGTTACCTTGATTACACAAGTAACTAATAAAAACTCAAACTTTAGGATTTGGTAGACTACTGTAGAGCTCAAATAATACTCAAAGCAGAAAACTATTTACCACCAAAAAAATGTACAAAAGTTATTCATTAAAAGACAGGAAAAATACAATTTTGAGGGAAAAAGTAATTTTTTTTATATACAAGACATGCAATATATATATATATTGTGTACTTATATGTATCATTTGGATATTTGTTGTATTCTAATTTTTATTGTTTTTATTTTTCCTTTTAAAGCATAGGTTCAAAATAAAATATCATCATCTTTATTGTCAAGTTACTTTGAAAAAATGTAAGTAACTGAATATTGGACCCAGTCCATTTCATCATGATGTGACACATGGGAAAAGAAATATTCAAATATGTATATTTTTTAAATGTTTAAGAGAGACAGAACACTTTAGAAAAAAGAGCACTAAAAAATGTGGTTCAATTTAAATAAATGCAGTAAAGGTTAATACTTTCCAAAAAGTGAGAGAATGGGTACAGTCTTATTTATTCTTCTCCACTCTCCCTAATGTATTTGAAATAATTCACAATGCCAATTTACCTTTTAATTTACCTGTTGTTTGGTTTGCATCTTTTGAAAACACTATGACTAAACCATGACTAAAAATCTTGTGCTAAACTGCTGTCCCCAAGATCTAGAATGTATAATATTTTAAATGTACAATTCATGTACAAAACACCACCATAAGGCATGAGTGGTTGCAATAATTATTCATTTTGAAGGTAAAGACTGTAGGTGTTAAGCTACACAGCTCTGGCCAGAAAGACTGTGTGTTGTGCCAGGACATCTCACAGCTCAGCTGCAGCCTGCACACAGCAGAAGTGTCATTGACACCTCGCTCCGTCTCTAAAGATAAGGCAGTTATGACGTTCTGCATTCCCAGCCTTGTCGAGTGAGTTAATCACCATTTGGCCTCAGTGGTGAGGAGCTCAACAGCCAATTAGCATCCTGACAACATATGGGAAATTAATCAATTTTTTTTTTAGATGTAAACCATCCTTTAATGCAAAAAGTGTTTTAGTGAGTAAAAGAAGAATCAAAGTTTTTTTCTGTTAATAAATAAATAAATATAGACGTTAGTCATTAACTTTTGCATTTTCTGTCATCTTATTCTGTGTAATGGGACTCAAAAACAGAAGCACTAAAAGGACCTTTAAAATACTCTTATTTACTTTTCCTAATTTGTGACCTCTGGCAATATTTGTCCTTTTATGTCTTTACTGATGGCATAACTGTGTAAACGTTGAATTGAGAAACTGACAAAAGAGAAAAGAATTGGAATAATGACAACAAATGTGTTAAGTGGGTTGTATGAATGTGATTCTTCCAGTCTTCTTTGGACTGTACTTCTGTGAAAAGGCCTGTTCTCTCAATCATTGTAATAAGGATGATCCCAGTCAGAGCTTTGACAGCTCAGTGATGAAGCTGTCCTCATTCTACAGTGCACACTACAACTGATTGAGCCTGCAGTCTATGCACCACAAAGTATATACAGTGGTGTTTTGAGCATTTTTCTTAAACAAAATGCTAATTTTAATTTTGTTTTGGAGTAAATTAGCCTCTTTTCCTTCAAAATTTACATCAGCTTTCTCTGTTTTCAGCAAGGCATCTTTAAAGACACACTATTGACCTCTTAAGATGTGGCGACCACATGTGTGGACCTCACATGTTGGGTTATATTGCCACAGTAGTTCATTCTCTAAAAGCCTTCATTGGAAGGTGAAAATACTTTTCTGAATTTTGGTGCAAACAAGCAAACCTTTGTCTAACTGGAGATTGGGAACTTGCTTTGATTGACATTTCACCCTGGTGCAGACCTAAAGCAGAAGATAGTTAAAGAATGTTACCAAAAAGGGCATACTACATAAGAAGGATTTTGCTTTATTTGAGTGCCTTCCGAGTCAACCACCCATGTGGCTTTAATTCCGATTTATCTTCGGGATGTTGGTCTCCAACTTGCCCTCATGGTTCAGTTTGCTATGATGAGCTCCACCCAAAGCACAGATAATATACTGAATGATGACATCCGCTTATCTAAGTTAAATAAGTGTGGCAACTTTGAGGAATTTATTTATTAAAGTCAACTTACATGGCGGGATGAATTGTTAAAAATGACCTCCTGGATCAGCTACTTTTAAAAAACAGGAGAGATTTGGACAATGTCCAGGTAACTTTAATCCTCTACCTAACATAGCTGCTCATTTCTAACTAAAGGGATGTGTCTGGAACAGCATAAGCATTGAAAAAACATGAAAAGATAAATTAAAAATTAAAAAAAGAGAGATTAAAATGTTTACTTTTTCTTTTTTTAATTGTTATCAATAGCCCAACTGACCATAATCACTGCTGCAAACAGCAAAGATCAAACTATTTTTTACATTTTTGAGGTGAAAGTTGCTCAAACCATAACATAATAACAAAACAATTCCATCCTAAACTCACTTTAATCAAGTTTGGCATGTTAATAAATAAAAAAAAAGGATGATTGCTCACAATAAAAAAAAAAAAAACATTCTTTTGATGAAAGGATGAGGAGCTGCTATGACGTACACAGCAGGGTAATCTCATTATGGCTGCTGTTATTGCTATCAGGCCATAAGCAGTACAGCGGAAACGCAGCACGTTAAGGACTTTAGTCCCATCCGGCTGCTAAGATGTCTCTGCAAGGTTAAAGCCCTTTATTTCTTGTGCTAATGTTGCATTTGTAGAGAACAATATTGTGACGCTGGTTAGCCACAAAGAGGTGAAAAAAGGAAATTGCTCTTTCATGGTCATGCAAGCATTGACAACACTATTCACAAAGCATGCCTCTGCTTTTGATGGATTGTTATTTATTGGAGCCGTAAAGGAAGATGTCTAATGGAGCTATACTGCACATTTCTATCCGCACGGTGCAACAGCGTTCCAGTGTTTATAGAAAACAAAGGTGAGGCCAATAAAAACTATTATAATAACAGTACTTATCTTTAATAAATTAGATATTTTACCTTTTAACTTTGCTGATTTTGGTCTTCAGCTCAACGACCCGAACCTGACTATTGTGTTAAATACGTCTAATGAGGTTAGTTGGCACAAATGTAACTATTAGATGGTGAAAAGGAAGGAGACGCTGCCCTTGGAGCCACCAGCTCAATCAGCACTAATGACTTTAATGCTTCTTTGAGTATTAGTTTTCACACAAGTAATTCAGAAGAAAGAAAAAAAAACTTGAGGGTTAAGAGTTGAAGAGATTCTGTTTCGACATATTTTCTGCTCTAATTTTCAGAGCAATTTTATCAACGATTCAGGAAACACTTTTTTTTGGTTTTTAACTGTTCACTTATCTCTTGACCTTCACATTGCTTCGGCTGTGATCTCCAACGCTGTCAAGCACATCAGATTTCCATAAATCCCATCTCTTGCATTGTCTGAAGCTCTACTTTGATTTCACAAGGATCCCCCCTCAAAACAATAACTCATATTTATCTCCATAATTGGCCCCAGTGTTTAAGTAGATAATGTGGTTATTGCTATGTGCTTTTTTTTGTTCTTTTTCTTTCTCTCCACTGCTCCTTCTTTTATTTTGTGTCTGTGTGCGTGAAACTGTTGAGCTGGTAAGTTCAATGCTGAGGCACGTCTGCACTCTGGAAAGGTAATCTAGAAGCCAGTTGAGCCATGACAAATAGGGACAGCTGGCCTAATTGAATCATTTGAGCTAAGACAGCTCAACTTGGTTATCCCCTCTGCAGCCCACACTGATATTAGTGCAGGAATCATTAGCCATGAAATCATGTCTGCTCTCTCTGACTGCATCCTTTATGACATGACAGCCAGCCCATTCTGTCTCTTTTGCTCTCACCCCTTCATCACAAACAGGCAGAGATGGCGGCAAACATCCCTAAGTCAGATGTTTGCTTTTTTTTTTTGTCTCGATGTTCATTTTAGCTTCTTCTTCATCGCTACAACAAAACATGAATGCTAAGGATGTTTGAGATATTTTCCCACTCCGCTTTTTGAAAAAAGAATTTAGCGTCACACTTGGTAGTTTTACATTCCTGGTGATTATTTGTGGATAATGCAATCAGGTGGGCTGCAGGGGATTATTCAAAGGCTTCTCTGTAGCAGATAACGGGAGATGCCACATGTCGGGACACCCCTCCTGTCTCACAGCCTGTTTTATCGTGTGGTTCCTCTCTGCACGACTCCTTCTACCAACCAGTGCCGCGGAAAAGCCAGACGGACAAGCAAGATCCTCAATGGGATTAAATATTAAATTTGATCATTTCTTTTGGTAAAGTGAACTACTTTGAACTCCATTTGTATTTGTTTAAGCAGCAGAATGATCAACTGTATTTCCTCTCTGAAGAAAAGACAATCCCTGTGATTTGTATAGTAGTGGACATCCATCCCAGGGTGAGTGTGTCTGGTTTAATGAAGCTCAGATTGGGGATACTGTGCAATGTTCAGGCCCATTTCCCTTTGACTCGCATTGCAGTGGGAGTGGCATGACCCCAATGAGACGCCTGCTTTCCCCAGGTGGCAGTGAATGATGCTCCTCCACAGTGCAGGAGCAGGGGGAACCAGGAGATCCCTCTTTTGCTCAGTGGGTTGGGCTGAACCAGCAGACACGCACACAGGCACTCACCCACCCTTCGCGCCCATCTCAACTCCCCGGCTCTCCTGCCCACTTTCAAGAAAATTTTGACACAAGCAATTATTGAGCGCTCAGGAGTGACAGGTCTATTCCAGGTTTCAACAGGCCCACCAAAGAGGAGCAGGCTGATGATCATGTGGAATTACCACTCGGGTTGAAGCAGTGCTTCAGACTTGCTGGGCTGCATGTCTGCCTGCCTTTCCTTTTGTTTGCCCTGGGGGCTTTTTAGACAAGCACCCAGCCTCTCTTTGACTGTTTACACATCATTAGGGTTTGTCCATCTCATCTCTGCTGTGCGCTTCCAACAAATCAGCCCTGAGAAGGAGGACAGCATGTGAAAGAAAGAAATCAGACAAATAGAAGAAGTTGAAAATGTTATAATGTAATAGTCAGACTGTCAAGAATATTTTGAAATATATTTCTTTTCCAGTTCTTCACATAAAATATGTATCACTTTCTCTCTATTTTGTGTTTTTTTTTCACATGTCAATCACACCACAAAGTAACCAATGAATCATGCAAGCATTAACTGAGCAGCAAAGAACTTTAAATTCTCACTTGTTCAAAAGAAAAAAAGAATCTCAGCGGGAAAGTCTGGTGTGTGGCAGACACGTTACACAACACTGGTAATGAAGCTTTGGCAGAAAGTGATAATTATTTTAATTAATGATAATGGTTTTAATGATTCAACATTTTTGCCTAATTGATTATGATTGATTGCACATTACTAAACAAGGAAAGTGAATCAGGGAGGTAATCAGGGAGATGACAGCACGGGTCAACACTACAGCGTGACAGAACACACACTACACATGCTAATCAGACCCACGGAGACGAGATGGGAGTAGAAGGAATGGGCAGATGGAGGAACAATGAAGAGTGGAAGAAACTGAAGTAAAGACACTGAAAGAAGAACCACAAAGAGGAGTCTCAAGGAAGAAAAATGAGCTGGAATGGTTTTATTGGTTTTGTGTGATGATAAGTTCTCTAAAAAAAAAAGTAGAGTAAAAATTGGATCATTGGTCTGAACAGGTGCATTCATTCTTTCCTGAGAGGCATCAGTAACACCAGTGTCTCTTCACAGATACTTGAGGTGTTTTTGTGTCTCACAAAAGGCAAAACATCTCCTGTATCCTTATGGCATATTTGAGGATCACCACACGATCATGTCAATGATGTGAGGTGGAAGTTTCTCTCCTCGTCTCTATCTACTGACTCTCAGCTTTTTTCCACCGTGCACACACTCGTGGGAATGATTTTCCTGCTTCTCCACCTCCATCATCAGCAGCTATTGTCTCATCCTCTGGTGAAACCCGCCACTGGAACCTCCCAACATGCAAATCTCTCCCCTTGATTTCACTTTGGAGAGACGTTGAGTGGAGTGCTGAAGTGTCCTGCCCTCTGATCTCTCACACCCCCGCATCCTTCTCTGTCAGTGGATGGCCTGAGTTTGGGTTTAATTAATGAAATGTATGATAATGTGATTTCTTTAATAGAATGACATCGTTTAATGGTGTTGTGTGATTATGATTAATATGGTACTTCGGTGGAAGAGAACATGGGCCAACAACTAAATGAGGACCTCCCCTCTCTGGTTTCAGAGCTGGACACATTTCAGGTCCGCCTGGATCACTGTGAGACACGTGTGCTGCTCTCTTTTCTGGGGAAGTCATTGTAAAATTTAACATATTGCACTTTAAAGGAAATGCTTGAATTACAATCGAAGACTGTGATTTTTATTCTCAAAAAGAAAAAGTTTGACCTGAATCAACAAATATTAATCAATTTCAACAATTGATGTGATGGTGCAGCTCGTGCAAAGCAAAGTTTGGAGAAAATTTAGGAAAACAAGTGAGTTGCAGTTAAACAGAGGTGTCCAAATCCAGGCCTCGAGGGCCGGTGTCCAACATATTTTCCAACCAACCTGCAACTGAAGCTCCTTATTGGCTAAACACACCTGATCCAGGTAATCAACAGATAAGGCAGCATTTCTGGAAAACCTACAGCAGGCCAGACCTGGAGCTTGACACCCTGCTCTAGAGGATTCACTGAGGCCTACAACATAATTTTGACAATGCAGGATGCAGCGGCACTCCTCAAACAAAAAAGAAACAGATTGGAACAGCGTTAAGTTTGTTCATATTTTCATCTTTTGTCTCAGTTCAGATTTCCATTATTTCAAAGTCATTTGAGGCCTGAATTAGTTAGTTGAGCAGTTAAACATCAGCCAAAGAAACATCGTCTTTACATAAATTACTTATATTAGCTTCCTAACAATAACTTTTTATATTCTTTCCTTTAACTGGCAAATCATTGTCTTTGTGTTTGGTCATCTATTGGATTTGTCTGTCATTTACAAGACTTTGATTACCAAATACAAGTGCATGTTCATGGTTCCCTGCTCTGCCATTCTCCTTTTGGTGTGCCAGACCGTCTAAATGGAAATACCTCCTTCCTCAGCTTTCCTTCAGGGGTAGAGTTCTTGTAGTCAATAATTTGGTTGCCTCAACACTTTGGCATAGTATGATGGTGTTACCTCATCACTGTGATTCAGAAGAATATGGTGGATTTCTTCTGGTCCCCATTGGCTAAGTGCTGCTGTTCTCTACCTGCCGGTTGAGGAGGGCGGTCAGGGATTAATAGATGTTTCAGCTCGTGTGGCCGCCTTCACCTCAGCGTCTTCTTTACTGTTTTGGACTGCTGTGGTTGGATACTGCATGTGTGTCGCTGAGGAAAGCTGGGGGTTATGACTATGACAGACATTTGCTTCCCCCCCAGCTTCATACCTTGGACTGGACTTTTCCCTTTTTACCATTCTTTCCTACAAGCCTGGCCACTCTTGCTTTTGCAAGATGGACACGGTGCACAACCTGGAGCACGGTTGTTTTTATTTTATTCTATCCGACTGCATCTAACCAGTGACTGGATGTTATAGTTTTTGATTTTCCTCTTCTACAGGTTTCTCCGTTCTGTGAGGGATGGCAGGAGGACAGAAATAAACACCTGTCCTGGACTACTCCCCAAATGGAGAACCTTGAGACTATAGGGAGGAAGTCTTTGTATTTTGTTAGTGTCAAGGTTTTGATCATCCGCTCTTTGATGGACGTTAGAGTGTCAAGGTGGGCTGAATTTTTTGGCATGGGGTCTTCCCCAAGGGGCTGTTGGAGATTCCTGTACAAATCTCCCATTGAGAAACTGGTAGGTGACCTCCAGTGGATGGTTGTGCATGGGACCATAGCCACAAACAGATATCTGGTGCACCTTAGTCCTGGCATGGGGGACACGTGCACGTTTTTGCTCTATACTGAAACAATGGAACATCTTCTTTGCACTGTCAACATTTGACAAGACTTTTTCTGTTCTTAGTTCTTTTTTTCAGGGGCTGGGGGAACCGTTTTCATTTGTTTGTTTTATTTATGGGCCAAAATATTTGGCCAAAAAGCACAAGCACATGTGTTGAATTTTCTTTCGGGGGGGGGGCAAGTTGGTGGTGTAGATGATGGGGAAAAAATCAGATCTGGGGAGTTGGGTCCGACGATGTCCTGTTTATTTTTAAAAGACTTCTGGTGGCTAGGTTGAGAGTCGAGTTTAGTTTTTACAAGTTTAGTTTTTTCTTTTTGTTGTGATGTGAATATGTTCTTTGTGTAATGACTGGTTATTCTTTCTGTTTTGATTATCCTTGCTGTACAAGAAAGTTCTGTTTGTATGTAAATAAAAATCAAATAATAAAGTAAAAGACATTTTGTGGCAAAAGATTTAAAAAAACAATATTTAACCTTTCAGATTTGTTATTTGACTCTAGTTTTCTTTTCATCCAATAAACATGTATCTAGATGATTTTTTTTACTGCTAAATAAAGGACAGAACAATCAAAAAGTACTTTGAGATTTCAGTCAGAAGTCAGGTGAATCTCATGAAGAAAGTGATGAGTTTGTGGCCATCTTGAGTTCTACATGACAAATATAATTTGGGTTTTTTAAGTCCAAAAAGTGTTTGGTTCTAAACAGTACAATCTAACATATTCCTGTTTCCTGTAGGTTTCATTGATAATAGAGAAATACTGTTCATTCTCTGAAATGTTGTCTTTCATTATCACTCAGCAAAAGGTCTCAGTCTGCAAAAAATCCTTAGGAAAATATCAAGCTCTAAAATATTTTTGCTTTCTAAAGACCCACTCCGATTATCTTCAGCTATTTTAAAAGCATTCTCAGTGGTCTTTTAATTATGATTTTGTTGTGTTTAGCCACACACAAAAAGGTGTCGCTTTCTAGGACATAGTTTCTGCAGAGCAGCAAGAGTTTGTTAGAAATTCACCTCTAAAATGTGGGCAGGAGTGTTAGTACAAAGCATTTCCGCCTCCCTTTCCTCCTCGTTTCTGAGAACTCTTATTTACATGCTCTCCCACTAGCTTACAGTCCCTCACAGCCAACAAACTAACATTACCAGCGCAACAAAAATAACAAGCAATATTGGCGCTCGAGCCATACAATTTCAAGCCAGATGCCAGCTCAGGCAAGGAAAATGAAGACGTACATGGATCTAGTCGTCAACAAACGGATACATTAGAATAGAGCAGAGCAGGGAACTTGTGGCCCACTCAGCGCATTTTCTACATCACAATTACGATCATTTTCAAACTGCATTTTTTCATCTGCTCTTGGCTCACTACTTGAACAAAGAAAGACCCAGAAATGCAATTTTAAGCTTAATTTTCTACACATATGTCCTTCATAATGAGAAAACTGCCATGAGAACATGTTAAAAACATTATTTTCATTGAAGTGGGTCCCACTGCTTTCATCTCCACCTTGCTAACCCCACCTAAACATGAAAAGGATTAATGTCTCAAACCAATCACTTGAACCTTATATACTCTATGTGCAATACTGGTCAAAGGTCACCATTTTCTCTTTCAGATGTGTTGAAGTGGCAGTCAGGCAAGGCTCATATTACCAATGGGGACATAAATAAGGCTGAGTTGGGGTAAGAGGTTAATGATGTGGGCAAGCAGCTCTTCTTCCCTTTCATGATAGTGGTAAGTATTTTGGTCCGTCGGGTAATTTCTTCAAATAATCCGACTCATTTTTGCCATAATGTGACAAAACTTGAAGCTTTGAACTTCCCACTCAAGCAGTAACATCCATCTTTGGCAGGTAATCACATCTGGAACATCAGCGTAAACAGAAACATCCCACCACACCCACCTGTCTGAAGGTTGTTTGAAGGACAGAAGTAAGCCGTTGTCTGAAGAAACAGGAGGTTCTAGAGAAGCGATTTTTCACAACCGTTTGTCACTCTGATATCTGCTAAATGTGATAATTAATATTGTAATTTCACTAAACCCACTCTGTGAGGGCTGTAATTAAAACTGATGTACCTACTTAGCACACCAAGCATCACAGGTGGGCACAAATTAATCTGCAAATAGAGCTAAATTGCCCGTGTTTAGCATTTTCGTCAACGTCACTCACTTTGGGAGAAAATATCTATAATTAATTCTGATATAACAAAGCCATAAATTTGGGGTTAAGCGCAGCCTTGACAACAGACGCAATGACAGCAAGGGACCTCCTCTAGACATCCCAGATGGGATCTGAGACTCAGCTTTCTCCCAAGAAATTGGCCGAGAGAACCGACCGCTTGCCACAGTAAATACAAGATGGGGACTTTCAGAGATGGACTCTTCTCCACATTTCACTCTCGGTGTCCCCAAGTAATCTGAAACGAGCTGAAGTGAAAGTCGGCGTCAAGGAAACAAACGGAAAATCAAAAGATTAGTTCTGAATGAAGGCAAAATTACGGAACAAATTGTGGTTTTTGATGTGCAATGAAATGAATATCTATCAACACACTTTATAAGCTTGTATTGTCAGATTTCTTGCTTTTTTTTGCACTATTTCTTTGCTTCTATACAAACCATTTAAGCAAATGTGTTTCAAATCATTATAAATGAACTTTTTAACTTTTATCTTGCAAATTCACCGCTTGAAATATAAACATCCCCTCGTAATCTGAGTAATCAAGAGTTAAAAACCTTGCCAAAACCAGAGTAAAGGTTCAAATCAAATTGAAAAACCTTAGACTATTGTAAAAAGGAGATGAACTTCATTCAAAAACTTAGTGTTTTTCTTCTTTTGTTATTTGCTTTTGGCATTAGCCTCTGGAACAAGCAGTGTGTGACCACCGATTGGGAAAAACACCAAATTAAACTGAACAACAGTCAAATCAGAGAAATAATCACATATCCATGAATATTTAATACGGTCATGGCAAATAAGACGAGCAATTAGTTGTTTCCAGAAATTAGGAAATTGTTATTTCATGTTAATGAGAGATCGTCAGCTTTTTCTGATGAATAATTTATGAGGCAGTGTTAAAAAGTTTACTAGGTAAAGAAAGAGAAAGTCGTTTACAAGAAAACAAACACAGTTTCTTTTGTTTTTAGTCAGTTTTTCACTTAAAATGGATTTGTTTTTTAAAAAAGATGCTACGCTTAGTGATAGGAAGGGATCGTGGCAATTTGGAAAGTTTCTTGGCAGCACAGAAAATATAAAAAAAATACATATAAATTGCAGAGAAATGCATCAAATTCTGTCAAACTCTTAAGAAATAAGGATTTTGCTTAAAAGGGGGGGAAGTGAGAAGAGAGTGGGTGAATGAAGGCAGGAGGGGGGTGCTGGGTGGGGCAAAAAAAAGGCGCAGTGAGTCAGAAAACAAGAGCAAAACAAATCTGTGATCTGGAACTCTGAGAGCAGCCACTCAAGAGGGATTAATGAGAAGTAGGAGGCTGTGAAATTATGTGGCCTTTGAGTGGGGAAAATGGCCCTAGCAGAGCATGGCCTTGAAATGAGGTGAGACAAACTTCACCTGATCCACAATTAATGGCATCACGCGGATGGCTGACACGGAGTCAGAGCAGGGGTGGGAAGGAATGAGTCGGTGGAGGAGGGGTAGGGGCGTGTGTGTGGAAATGATCAGATAAGAAGCGGGCATCAAAAGTGAAGAGGATGGCACACTTCAGGTGGCAAATAAAAGGTGTGAAGATATGAACACTCACCTAACAAAGTAGAAACGCATAAATAAACCCAGAAAGACAGAGGAGGAAAGTGGGGTAGAGATGATTGCACACTGGGTGAGGAGCAATAACAGGAGCACGAATGATTAAGTGGTGTTAGGGACTGGGAACACTTGTTTGCAAGGACAATCTTTGTATGCTTTTGTTGTCTGCCGGCCGCCTTTATCTTTGTGTAATTCTCCATCTGATGAAATGTGTTTAAAGAGATGAATTGGGATCGAAGAAGCCGTCCTGACATGATTATGAGGGATTCATCTGCAGCCATCTGCCACCCTTATGAGGGGGAGTTGTGTGTGTGTGTGGGGGGGGGGGGGGGGGTAGCAAAGAGATGGAAAGGGAGGGGAGGGCAGTGCAGACCTTCTGTTCAGCAGCCCTACCACAGACAGAGCCGCCATCACACAGGCCTCTGGCTTTCAACTTCACACAGATTTGCTCTGCTCCTGTGCGAAGGTGAGCATTTGGATCAATGAGCCGTCGTGAAACTCCTTTTATAGAATTCAACAGAACTGGGACTTTGGTTGCGCGGTGGAACAAGCATCCTGGCAGTTACAACCGGATCCTTTTTTCAGGTGCCACTTGTATTAGCCGTGCTACCGGCTTGGATATTCTACCTTCAGACTACATCATGTTCACACACCAGTTGGAGGAGAGGGCGCAGCAGATGGGTCCATTGCTCATCACAACGTCCACTTGTTCTTAAGGGGACAGCGGGGGCCTTAAATTGCATATCTTAAGTTGTGTAATAGGCTTTTAGTGTCACAAATAAAAGTCACACATTAGCTTTTTTTTTTTTTCTCAGCTTATCTCCTTTGCTTTAGATTTGCACAGAAGAACAAAAAATTGGAAGTACATGTTTTTATCATAAACAGTGTGTTCTTCGAGGAGTAAAGACAAACAATTTTTTAATAGAAAGGATGTCAAATGTTCCGAGATTTCTAACAATTCTCCGTAAAATGTAAATGTTGTTGTTAATTTATATAATTTGCTGTACTTTTCAAAGAAAAACATTGATTGTAGTGTACTTTAAAGAAGCACTTTGTTCATTCCCACCCTGGCTGAGGCATCTCTTCATATTACAGTTCAACTTTATGCTTCTTAATTATGTGCCGGCTGCTTGGAGCCTCTAATAACCTGTCATTGGGGGGGATTTGAATGTCAACCCATTTTGTTGGGCCCTAATGGCAGCAGGCAGATCCACTGATGAGCCGTTTTAGGAAAATTACAATGGAGATTCAAATCACAGATCTGACAAAAGCTGCACACACGCACGCACCGCCAGACGCAGGTTTGTCCGGTGCCGTGCGTGTGCGCAGACGCACGCACGCACAGCACAGCAGCACTTGTTGTTTCTTGACCCTGCCATGCACCCCTCTTGACACAGAGAAGCTGTTTCTCTCCCGCCGCCACAGTTGCTATTCAAACTGTTTCGCTGCAGCCTGAAAGCTTTTTATTATCTGTCTTACCCAGATATGAGTGATTTCATCAAGATATGCATATCATGAATTATTTTGACACTGAGACCTTTTAATTTTCCCTGGCAATTTTTTTTGCCCACCAATCAGGATTTGAAGTGGACGTCGCCGGGCGGATGCAGAAGTGTCAGAAGACCAGAGTCTCTCCCTGGCGGGTCTAAATCATCCCGGGGACTATAATGAGCTATGGCCACAATTATCAGCACGCATCTCATCAGGTCCCTGGAAGCTGCTGCAAGAGGAGAGGCATGCAAACGTAGTCACAGAACAAGAAATCGACTTCTGTGGACAACACGTCTGATATGAGATGGGAAAAAGGGAAAGCTCCTAAGTTTTATTAAAAGGGTTTATGCTTCCTGGTAGCTCAAGTAACAAGTTGCTCAAGTTTAATAAGGTTTAAGCCAACTTTTTAAAAAGAAAATGTAATATTCTGCACTAGTATTATTTGTCTTCTCTAAAGAAGTTACTTTTACACCTAAATACATTACTTGATTTTGTAATGTTTAATATATTTTTCACTTTTTTTTATTTTCCAGCTGTATTTAGCCAAAAAAATTCAAATCCTTGTATGTAAATGGCTTCAGTTTTCGGGTCACACGTTATTTAATAACAAAACAATTATTTATATATTAAAATGGTTTTTAATTGGCCGTCTTTTCAATTGTAGCTAAACTTGCGTTAATTATTAATACAAGTTTTATGTTAGGGGGCATGAAGTACATATCAACAATTAACAGGATACTCATGGAAATATGTATAAAGTCATAAGTGAAATACTAATCCATTATTTAAGGATGTTTTTTTAATAAGACTTATATGTTTAATAGTTTTAATGCAAAATTTGCAAGTAAAGTCAGTGAAATCCTCATAGTGCCTTGCCCATAACTAAGATAAGATAAGATAAGATAAGATAAGATAAGATAAGACAAGATAAGATACTTAAGCATTTCATACATTTCATGTCCTCTTATTAATTTCACCTTCATGTTAAACTAGAACTTGTTCAGGGACTGTAAATTTACATATTTTACTAAAAAGGTACAAAGTTTGCCAATTGTCTGACAGAATATCACTTTAGTTCAGACTTTTATTTCCTACAGGTGATTTGTTTAATGCCAGTGTATCCAGTTCAGTATCTTTCAGTATCTTTATACCTTTGGTCAGAATCACACCTGGTTGGAGTTTGTCATTTTCACAGATGCTCTTTGTTTCTGCTGACATGAACTATAAGATGATTGTTTGTTTGTTGTTCTCTTAACATGTTGGGTTCTTCCACGTCTAGTTTTACTTCATCCTTCAGCCATTTTTTTAAAACTGCGTTCTTTAATTAAATTTTTTGTTCTTTATTAATTTGTTTCAGGTAATTTCAAAATAAGGTTTCCAATATTTTGCCTTTGATTTTTTGCTTTTAGGACCTTCACAAACAACAAAAACCATTTTGTTTCAAGCGTTTCCTCCATGCTGGAGTGGATTTTTCTTTGGTGAATAAACTAAACAAGAGCAGAGCCACTTATCAAATAAGACATTGCCATAACAGTTCTACTACTAATTACTCATAGCTTTTTTATGTGTTGCAATAACATGCTTTCTAAAATATAGCTCCAAATGTAAAGACTTATTTTGAATAGATCATCTAATTACTAAAATTGCATAGATTTCTTTAAAGGTTTTATTGGTGACAAGCTGTAGCTAACTAATAACATTTTAGCTAAAGATTTATTTAGGATTGAGTTGTCAAACAGTCAAATGTTAGGTTTAAACTTTAAAGATCATTATGTTATCACATATTTTAGAAGAAAGTTTCACAAAGATTTATTATTCCTGAGATGCTCTTGGCCTGCATCACTGTGTGACTCCTACTCTTCACCCGGCTCCCTGCAGAGCAGGTATTACCTGAGCAAATTGGATGCTCAAACAGTCAGTCCATGACCTCCCCTCATCCCAGATGTTGACCCCCGTATAAAGAGAGACATTACATCTCGTTACACAACAACACGGCTCGGCGCCTCGCTCCAGATAAAGAAAAATGTCTCAATTAAATCTTCACTGGGACCGCCGGTCCAAGAGTTATCGCCGCCTCGGCAGCGCTGATCGCTGCCCTCACACATCCTCAAAAGTTATTTGACATAAATTGCTGGAGTCACATCATTTCCTGCCACAGTCCGAGTGAGATTTACAGCTGATCCCATTGACTGGGAGCTGAACCTCCAATAAAAATCCTCGGGAGCCAATGGGGCCACAAGAGATGCACCTATCTACCCTCCATCAGAGCCTGTTCTCCTCCACAGATTAACAATGCAAATATACACAGGTGGGAGGGAGATATGACAACACATTTACACACATGTATATGCAAAAGGGCTGATATGGAGGAGACTGAGTTTTATCAGAAGAGATAGAAGAATAAATCAAAGTTTATCCCAGAGTTGAAGAAAAACCAGTTTGGAGGTGTCCTTAAACATTGCAGAAAGTGAAAAACCTGTGCCGTGACGACCTGGAGTTAGGCAAAAACTACAATAAGATCTAAAAGTCTCTGAGTCAGTCAGTGTGTAAAGTCTGTTAATGGTTATTATGGATCTTTCCTATGTTTAAAACCACCAGATGGAAACGCAGTTTCATCCCGGGCCTCTCAGCAATTATCTTTGGTCATTTAATTACAAACAAGTGTTTCATTTCAATGTGATGAAGAGATGGTGGACTTTTTGAGTTAGGGTTGCTGTCTCTCTCTAGTGGTGATGTGTTGAAATATAAACCAACAAACCTGCGAATCAAATGCCTAAACATAAATGCTGCAAAAGACATGAAAAAGTCTTTATAAATTGACTATAGATGTGCACGAAAATGCTAAAAGTAAAGATTTATAGCTGTTAATACTTCAAAAAAGGTTTTGGCAGAAGGCTTCAATACGTAAAAGACAGGAAATGCTTTTATTTTGAATAGATTGACCATTATAAGTACTAACCCTGATAAACTGGGAATCAATACGCCTCAGGACGTTCAGAGGTCTTCAGTCAGCGCCACCTTTAAACATTATTTCTCCCCTCCGTCTATCTGGATGATGCAGCAGATAAGTGAAGGCCTTCTCCACAGCTTGGCACAGCATTTCATTGGAGGCTGAGCAGCAGCATCAGCAGCATCAGTGGCTCCAGGGCTTCCAGCTGGGGCTGCCTGCTGCCTCTGCCTGCCTACCAGCGCCGCGGTTGGGGTAAGTGGTGGACAGGCTACAGGATTGCCCCAAGGCACCCTCTCTTATGCACCAGTGGAAAAAATTAATAAATAAGTTCTGCCTCTCTGCTTTTCTTTACGCCTTTGTCAACAATTGACAAAATGGAGAGGGAAGTCATGAAGATAAAAGATGTGTAGGCCAAGCAAATAAAGCAATTAAGACATTTAAAAAAAAAATTATTAATCAAATGACCAATTACGTTTTTTTTTATTTTTTTGCATTAACAGTGTATGGGAAATCTACACTTTTAAATTATGCACACATTATTTTTTACAATTGCTGTACACAAAAAAGTGATTTTTTTTTTAATTCTTTGTCTTTTTTGTCATCTGGTGGTCAATTATAAACATAAAAAGAAAATTCAGAGCAATCTTCAAGTAACTCTTTGAGCTATGGAAGAAAAAAAAAGAACAGGAAAACAAACAGTGCAACACAGAGACTTACTGCAGAAATGGATGAGTACATACTGTAATACTGTTGATCATTTTCACACCCAACTACAAACTGTGGAACTTGAAGCACGTTGTTCCTCTGGCTGTTGCTGAGCCACAATGGCAACAATAAACGGGAAAAAAAAATATATTGCTTTTCCACAGGACGACCGCCGCCGCCCGTTTGGGCTTTTCTGTGCCATTTCTGTTTGACTCCAACCCAATGTGACACATCTGCACCATGAAAGAACAAAAGTGACCTGGTCAGCACTGTGTGCAAAAACCATTAAAGACACACGTCAGGATGATTAAACTGATTCGCAAGGTTGTAAGACCTGGAGAATCAGGAAAATCCTCGCTATAAAAGCCTTTGCTGCCATCATATTTTGGGACTTAAAACACAAATTAGAAACACTAAAAGTCATTTTTAAATTAAAAAACAACCTTCACATATCAGATTTGAGAATTAAGGGACCAATTTAAAAAAAAAACCAGCCACCCGCCCCCCCAGCTCAAAGGACAGCATTAGTGATTCAACCTCAGAATGTCCGAGTTTGCTCCAACGTGATCTCTGCTTTAAGGACACTGCTGGCTCAATTGAGAATAAAAAAAAGAACTACAACGTTGCCAAAAAAAAAAAAAAAATCAATTTATGGATTTCCACATATAACACCGGGAATCGTTGACAAGCAAGCAGATAAAAGGTGTTTTTTTCATGCTGATTTGGGGTTTTACTTGTATTACAGAACGTGCGATGCTGCTGTGAGACAGGAAGCTGAACGCAGAGGTAGCCTAAGTTCTGTGCAACTCACACAAAGAGCCCCCAGTCTGTTCAAAGAGTTCCCATTGAGCCTTTCCTGCATCTTTACACAAACACATTAGCTCAGGTTTTGGACAGACACCGCTCAATACATGGACGCATTTGCTATCATTCAGTCTCGTTCGCTGCTCCTTCAGATCGCATTTCAGTCTAAAATGCTTGGAAGACGACTAATAATGGAACAAGCTGCATTTTTTCATCTATTCCTTGGACTAAAGTGATGTTTCTAAGTGAGCTAAAACTAAAAATGCAACAATGATCACACATGCTTGAAGAGATGATGAATAAATAATTACAACCAAATGTCACGAAGGCAAACACACACATTACAGATGTAGGCATGAGGCAGGATTGGCACGAAAATGTAACAGTTGTTAAAAAAAGGAAAGAAAGACAAGTGAAGAATTTTATCATTTTAAAGACTTGAACACTTTACCTACAAAAAATTCAGGAAAGAGGAGATGCAAGCAACCAAATTATGAACGTAAAATTAAATCGCCTGCGTTTCACTTCGACTGTCTTTGAGAACATCTGTGCTTCTGCCCGTCACCTCAAAGCTGTTTGTTTCTGTTTGTTTTATAGTTCTTCGAATATGTTGTTTAGATGCATATTATGCTAGTTTTTTGTTCGCGCACAGCCAGTAGTGTGAGCATTGACATAAAGTTAGTGCAGCTTCGACTCGGCAGTCCAGCACGTGTGGCACACCTCTGGGCGAGGTCTGTTTGCTCTACAGAGGAGATCTAGGCTAGAGAGGCAGAACTCAGCGTGGGTCAAGAGTAAGAGATGCTATGCCTGCAGCTGGATAGTACCTTGATATTATAGGGAGAAGACAGAAAATGCATAAGCTGTCACCAGTAGAACGAGCGTGACAGGAAGTTGGCGGCTGTGCTGAGCCAGCCCATGCCATCCGTGATAGATCCTATGCGTGTGACGGCCTTGTCCTGCTCCTGGGACGGACTCTCGTCTTCAGGAAGGTAGTCTGGGATGTCTGTGTTTTCCTCTACTAGCACTGCTGTGTCTTCCTGGAATGGCACAATCATCTGGAAAAGAGAAAAATACTGACTGAAGGGGTGTTCTTCTTAATTTATAAAACATGTAAACAAAAAAAAAAACATTTATATTAAAGTTCTATCATTTTACAATGACACTAAATACAAACTCTGCCATGAGTGAGCCAATGCTGCCCCCTGCTGGCCATTTTTTATATTCCTACCAACATTACTTCCTTTGCGACTGTTTAAACAAGAACCAGCCCAGTTTTGTCAACAATAGAATTTTATATGTAGTGAAAGCATTATTTCGTTCTGGAACATTTAAGTTTTCCTAGTATTGATTTCCATTTAACAAGGTGCAACAGGAAATGCTTAAATCCCTAAAAAAATCATGTAGCCTGCAGGCTGGGGCAGAGATGTGACTAGCTAATCACGTCATTGTGAATAAGTCTCAGCCACAGGCAGAGTGGGTGGGGGGGTTTACACTTCCTGAACACAAATACACAACTACACAGCAAACACACATACAGTGTCTGCTGTTATTAAGGGAAACGTTTGCTTTCCATTCATGGCAAACGACACAAGCCTGACACATGCCGGTTTCCCTCAGCTGTCCTTACCTCTCCTCCATCGTCTGTCTTCATCACCTGCTGCGCCTTCATCACTTTGGTGGAGTTAATTGCAGTTCCCAATGCCTATGAGGAAGCATTTGCACTTATTTGTGTTCATTCCTATGCTCTGTAGCAAATACACTTCGACACTGAAGCAGTGTACCCTCTGGGCATTTGACGCACGTTCAAGAACGCGCTAAACGCGACTGTTCACACTGGACAAGAAGGGAGGGGCTTCTTTTTCTACTGTTTACAAGCGCAAGTCTGCCACCTACAAATGTAAGAGGTTTGGTGTGAAATGTCGAAGTGGAGCAAATCTTGCTCCAGGCTTTTTCATTCACAGCTCTATTCTGAAATCTGAAAGACTGTGTCATACGCACAAACCGCAATTATTAACTTCTCCGAGGTCAAATTTTCAAACGGTTAGAACTTTCATGAATTAAGAGGGATGCCATCCATACGCCACTATCAAACTGAGGACCTGATTGGTCAAAGTTTGACTTGATTCAACTTGGAACACGTGTTCTACGGCCACGCACGTATGTAGAGTCTGAAAGCGATTGTGGAAACTAGCATAGCTACGCATGAACTCGAGAGTTTGAGCGTGGAAGCCAGAAACGCTGGTTTACGTGCTTTTACGTCGACTTTTCATTGGAAGTAGGCTGCGTGATGCCGAAGACAGTGCGAACAATCAATCAATTGGTTTTTTCCAATCTAATGTTAAAAAAGAGAAAGATTCTGAAACAATAAAAGAATAAAAACTGTGAATAAACAATTAACGATGCAGTCAATCAGTTTCTCCATGTGGAAAACTGAAGGTTTTTGCTTCTTATAGAGGCTTACCTCTGCTTTAAGGTCAGAACGGATCCTAACAACACATCGCTTCACAGCCATCTGAAACGTGAAACTGATGACTCCTCGGATCTTTAACAAAGCCTCCTCACATAGACCTCTTCGAGCCTGCTAGGAAAGAGAGAGCAGAAAAGAACAAGGAGCAGCATTAAAAACAACAAATCAAACATGGGGGAAAAACCATAAAGTTTGAAAATATACCCCCCAAATTATGTCTATGATTCTACATCTCATATTTGATTTTTTTTATATTCAACAAGGAAAGTAAATTGCATCTTGCGTTTTGAAAAATTCTTGCTTTAACATATTGTGCACATGACTTTCACATGCCTGAAAGGTCATGTATCTGCAGTAATGAAATCTGGCTCTGAGCTGGCGTCCTGCAGAGCAACACTCGGATTCAGCCTCAGCGTCCTGCTGTTCAATAGCTGACATTTACAACCTGACCCCTCCACTCCCCACTCAGGTGCCAGATAGACACCCCAAGATGCTCTGGCAACACTGTGATCATGACAGCAGCAAACATATTAATCTGAAGCGAGACTTTTCCCTATCATCAGATGCCTGGTGCGTGCTCCAGACAGAACGGTGCATGCCAGTGTGTCGAGTGAAGACCTACGGAGTCATCCAGCCCATCAATGTGCAGCACTACAGTTTTGGCCCTCTTGTTGTTCGAGCCGAGGAAGAAATGGGCTTTACGCCGGCAGGAGGCAGCGGCTGCCTCAGCCTGTTCGGCTTCTTCTTTACCGGCCGACTGCAGAATCTCGTAGATCTCAGAGGCCAGCAGTTTGGTCTCCCCCGGAGATGTGCTTCTGTGGGATGAGGAACAGCAAAAAGCAAATAGTGCAACATTAAATCAAACGTGCTGTCTTCTGATATACAAATCTTACAGGAAAACAAACATTATAAATAAGGATTTTCTTTCAAATGAAAGTCGCTGAATCTCCTAACTCTATGCAGACGATTGAGGCGTCAAATTCATATAAAGCTGAAATGATTTACAGACTGAGTGTTGTACACTTCCAAGGGGGAAGAGTACAACATTCTAGTGATTATTTGGGTTTTTTTCCTTTTAAAGAACATTTCAACTAGCCAGCAGTGAATGCAGTTCATTAAAAATAAACAGAACAGTCTACTCAAACAAAAGTGAAATATCTGCAATTTAACAAACGTTTTTGTATCTAGTTCCGTAACAAATATGATCTGTTTTAATACTGTTTCATATTTAATCTAAACTAAAGATAGATGGAAAAAAAAAACTTTGCTCAGATTAAGGTCCTCTTTTCTACAGAGTGAAATTTATTGTGAAAGTTATTTTAATTCCATCTCTTGAAAGAAAAAGTCACAGCAAAAACACTTTTGTTTTTCATTAGGCTAATGTTACACAGCAGGCCATTTGGGTTGTTTATATAAATATACAAGCAGAGTTCACAAAGAAGGAATATTTTCAAATTAAACTGTTCAATAGTCTAGTTTTCAAAAATCTGTCTGTGCTTGTTTGTGTTACTGTTTATTAAGAAGGGAGTAGCTCACATTTCTAAACAATTAAACAAATAAAACAAATCCGGGGCTTAATGGGATGTGGTGATTTGGTCTCAATAGTCAATTAGAAAAAGACCAGGCCTCAGCACAAGTATGGCATTCATTAAAATAAAAAGAATAATAAAACTGTTTGTGCTTAAACATCAGCAGAACGTTTTCTCATTGAGCCTATTCTTCCAAAAGTGGTTGAAAAGACTTAATAATAAAACATCTCAAGTACTGAAAGCCTTTCATCTGTTCCTTTTAAACTCCTAAGCTTTCCCTCCATTCTCAACTTAAATCATAAGCATTTCAGTCTCATCATTATAATTTTATTCTAAATAAAGAGAAGACACAATTTCGAGCCATATATTTTGCATAGAAGCAGCTTTTCTCAAGAGATTTTCAGCAGAAGCAGGGCCATGAGTTAGGTTTTACAAGAACACTCGCCTCGTTGCTTCCTTTGTCACCAAATAGCCACGTTTTCTACAATAATATTTAACAGTGGCTTTCTCCATTGATGCCTAGAGGGTGCAATTTCCACTTGTTTTGTGTTTTTCCATAAGTTTGAATAGAAGAGGCTGAATATGCATCTCTTTGTAACCCTTGTGCTATCCTAGGCACTTTAACATTGGGAGTTGGGTCATCTAGACCCACTAGACAGTGCGCTGAACCTTTTTTCTTCAATGATTTCTAATCTTAAGTGGTGTCCATGGATTACATGAAATCTTTCCACCTTTATCCACTTTGTCATGGTAGGGAGAACACGTCAATGTAAGGGTGGGGGTCATAGGATAGCACAAGGGTTAAGGAGTTCAGTTGTTAAATATAATATTTGCACCTGTTTTGTGCAGTTGTGTTCAACCCTCGCTTCCAGCTTTCCACAGACAAAACCGTGACTACAACACTTTGTTGCTGTTTATCCAGGTTTTCTCTCAAAGCCAAACTAAAGACTAACTGGTGAGGTGGTTCGTTTATCAGGAACTGCAGCGCCTCGGCACAACGTCCTGCAACAGACCCTCAACTAAAACAGGTTATGATAAGTAGAAAGAACAAAAATTGAGTTTGTAATAATTGGAAAATAAAATTAATTCCCTGGGAAACCATCAATTAAACAGAACGATGTGGTAGTTAGCACAATCGAACAGTTAATATCTCCCATTATTACATGAGCTCTAATCATAGCTACCCTGGGACATCATCCTGCAAGAAGACAACTAAAAGCTATTCATTTTTAACAGATAATATAATAATATAATACATATAATATATATATAAATTATATATAATATAATAAAGGTTTCATGACACATAGATACAAATAAAATGTGTGCAATGTGAAGATAATGGAGACTTGCTTTTGCATGACATTCTGCAAACTCAGCATCATGCCCAGCTCGCTCTTCATCTTCTCCCTGTTGGCTCGACATTCTGCCAGGTAACGCACGGCCTGCAAGGAGGAGGGAAGTCATTATGTCTTCAGAGCCAAAATCCAAAACAATTCACAAAAAACTTGTGAAAGAAACCCATCTAAAATTCCAAAGAAAAAGTTAGATTTAGCGGATAGCAGTTTAGAATCTATAACATCTTTTCTTTATGCACAATAAGGATTTCAGAGAAAATACCAGAGATCTGCTTACCAACAATGCGGAATAGACGACCTGTGGATTTGGGTGGTCAAAAAAAAGGATCAGCCCTGGCAAACAGCCTTGGTCCTCTACTATGGCCCGTCGATTAAGAGGGTCTGCAGCAAGATCTCGTAGCTGGTTCACCACAGTCAGTGCATCCATCTCTGCACTCATGGTGCTTCTGGCTTTGATGACATATGCATCAAACTGCCCTCTTCTTCCTACTGAAACTACTACACAAATAAAATCAAGAAATCTGTGATGTAATATAGTAACAAAAAATAGATACAAATAATAATTTTAAAAATAAGGCTGTTTTCTTAGTCGGTTTAAAGGTCTGACATTATTAGTTAATTGAATGTTTTCTGTGAGCATTTTGTTTGTTTTGGATCAAACGGCAAGAATTAAGCAAAAACGTTCAATCCCTCTTTTTAAAAATGTGTTTGAATATGAAGATAAATCACAAGGATTTAATTGTAATCTTTTTTTTTAATTAGCAAAAGAAATGCTGATTAGCGTTCAGACTGTTTGGGTTTGTTGTGACTTTCGTGGTACTTTTTCTGTCCTCAAAATTACTGTTGTATTAAATGCTAGTAAATTAGTTAGTGGAACTTCGGGGACTAAAGTCAGCAACTAGGCACGTGTTCCACGAGTGTTTGTCTACTAATATTGACAAAACTGCGGATTTACTGTCGCAAAATGATTTACTGAACTTGTCAATATAGAATACAGTGATAGTTTAAAATACATTATTCGAATAGAATTTACCTCGACGTGAATACCATGTTTTCTGTGGAAAATGTCTATTACTTAATCAATTAAACAAAGTCAACTAATGTGACCCACAATTTCCCCGCATACGACGCCCTGTGGTATAAGGAGCTAGCCGGCTAAGCTAAGCTAGCAAGTGATATTTGTCAGTATCACCATACCTTAAGGTCAAGTCTTCACTAAAATCCAACCCGAACCCCACTCCACTTCCGCCACAAACTGATCTAAAATAGCCTGAGAACAACTAACTGTGTTCCCATATCGGTCTATCTAAAAGCTAAATGTTAAGAATATTTCACAGAAGCAAGGCCGTGTCTCTGTCTTGCTACGCCTTTTTAGCTAGCAGCTGTGCGCACACTGCACAGTGTTTTGGGTTTTGTGGTGCAGCTGTTTTGTTATCAAGGGCATCCCAGTGTTCCGCGGGCATTCCGGTAATATAGAATGACAGTTGTCCATCGGGACGAACAAAGGGATAAAACGAACGTACTCAGATTTCCTTAAAAATGATTGGACATTATAATTCGATGGAACGTGCTAGTGACGAATCATCAATCAGGAGGTTCACCATGCTAAACGTTGATTGGTCATTATTTTTGTCAGTCAAAAGGAATAACCAATCGTGTTATTTTTAGGGGCAATTTGTCCCACCGCCACAGTGAAATTTGCTCAACGTGTGTTCCTACGGTTTTCCACACTGACGCAGATGTCCCCCGGCAAGGTGGAAAGAAAACTTTACCGTACGTTGTTTTTAGACACCTATTCTTATATTAAGTTCTAAATATCCGTTTTAAAAAAAAGAAGTTACCTTTGTATGTGTTTTTAAATTATAGCTAAGAAAACTTGGTGACTTTTTTGCTTTGATTGAATAACCTGTCTGACGCTAAGCGACACAGTGAGTTAGCCTCTGTCTTCTTTCTCCGTTAACCAGAACTATTAGGAAAACCAGTCACTATTCGAGGAAACGTTTTGCTAAAGGAATATTGTTGGATGCAATGTTTTATTTTTTAAAGGGTTATTTAAAGCTATGGCCTTTTATGTTTACTGTTATACAGCATCAGGGAAAAGCAGACAACCCAATCCAGAAGGGTATTAGTTAGCAATAATAAATTTAGCTATTAGAATTTTTTTTTAAGTATATATCACTCTATGGAATTTTTATGATGTTTTTAATTGTTGTCTTTTTCCGTCCAGATTGTTTAGATGATCTTTGTACATGGTCTCACCTGCTCTCAGGAGGTTTAAGCCAAAGAAGTGAGTCAAGGACATGCATGGATTAATATGGACTTGGTATGTATGTGGCAGCCTGTGAAAACAGGAAAACTAAAATATAAAAAGGACCTCGAAAGGCTTTAAATGACGCACCACAACTCAATGTTTTCCCTTTGCAGGCTTTTGGATCAGCTAAGCCATATGGGTCTTCACGAAGTATTGTGAGGAGAATAGGTTCAAACCTTCCTTTTGGGCCTTGTCCTCGGGTTCATTTACAGGTGAGAGTGGCTTTATACTCAACAGATTCACTGTAAAGGAAACCAGCTGCTCCCTGTTAGAAACTAAAGTTCTTTATAATTGTCCTTTTTTGGTTGATTTCCCCTGTCTTTCATGCCTCTACGGTGTACCAATAAATTGCACGCCCTCTTCAAAGTCTGCTTACCTGTGCTTATGTGACTGTTTTCATTTCTGGAACATAAACAGTGCCGTCATCACATCGGGCATGTTATTTTGCTTTCTGTCTAACTTCTGGTTTTGTTCACAGGTTTAAAGTTTTTTTTTTTTTTTTAATGTTATTATCTCATTGGTATTTGAATAAAAGATCTGTTTTTTTCTTAAACTCTCCTGCCTTTAACACTGTTCTTTCCTCTCTTTTTGTCTTTGTTTCCAGCTTCTCTTATTTTATGGAAATGCAGTTTGTCTGCTTTAGGTCAGTTGGCTCAGCAACCTTCAACAACCTTGAGTTAGCTAAAGACTTACTGAGCTGCAGTAACCTGTCTAACATTTAGACGTGTCTATTCCTTGTGTTTTTCCTGAATGTGCTTTCGTTTCAACTATTTTAACACTTTTTTAAAATAAGGATAGATAATATATGTTGGAAATAAATAAGCTTGTTTTGTGATATTGGAACATTTTTTTACAAATATTTATTTTTTACCGTTTGAAGACTTCTCAATAGGGCGACGATATGAGGAAAACTTGCGATATGTATATTAGGATAAATGGAACGATTAATTATATACAAATAGAATAACAAATTTTTCATTGCAACAGTTTTATAATTATCTTCAAACTGACCTTTACTAGTGACAAACATTAACATAATAGGACTCATCTGATTGGTCAACACTGAAGGCGTCCTCGATTGGTCAAAGCATAAATGATTATTAGGTTGTTAAATGGTTCAATTCAAGATTGTTAACACATTTTACGATTATTGCGATATGGCTTTTGCGATTTTGCGAGCTGGATTTGCGGATAAATTCGTATATTGTGCAGCTACTCTCATGCTTAAAACTTGTTTAAGGGAAAGTGGCTGAATGGCTTTTGCTTACTTTTTGGCTAGGTTGATGTTATTTGCACGCATTTACGTGCGGCCAAGCACAAAACATGATGGAAATTCATGTTGGCACGTATTGACCAAACCTGAACCCTTCCTCCGGGTCTTTGCATGCAAGAAAAAAGTTCAACACTGGCCGCATGTATTAAGAAAATTCTGTGCAAATATTTCCTTTTTTATCTTTTTTTGACAATTTCATCATATTGGCTAAAATGTAACAGTTTAGATTTTTTTTAATCTATTATCTTGTCATATTTTTGAATATAATCATTAAATGTTGTACTTTTTTTTTTTTTTTTTTACAGTTTTTATAGTTAAAAAAAAAAAGTCATTACTGGTTTTCTGTGAAGTTTGCTTTTATTTTTCACAAAACTCTTTACCGTCATCACATCCTACTTTTTAAAAGCATTAGTTACTTAAATTTAGGATAAAATGAATGTGAAGTCTTAGAATTTTGTTCTTTTCTTTGTGCTGTGGCTGCATGTTTGTAGTGGTCAAAAATTTTATTTATTATTTTTTTTTAATCGTCTGCGCTGCTGTGTCTTCTCAATAGTGATTGTGGCCTTTTCCCCTCTCTGTCAGCTTTACCCGTACTCAGAGGATGCTGGTGTCCTTATCACCACCAGGAGGCACAACGGCTTGGTGGCCGGTCTGGCAGATATTGCCTGTATTGACAGAGAAAATGAAGACTACTCTGACACACCCAGGTGAGAGCAGAGATCTAAAATAATGACGGCTCTCCTGTCAAGTGACCAGTAACACCTGCATTTTACCTATTAGGAACAGGTCGGACGTCTCGCAGGGGCTCATGTTTCGAGCCCAGAGGCATCATTTTCAAAGAAGACCCCTAACCCGCCAGAGGTCACTACCCAGCATGCCTGAGGGGGTTCCAGATCCGCAAAGTGCAACGGTTGCAAATGATGAGGCTATTCAGAAAATCAGCCTTCTAGAAGCTGAACTTGCAAAACTCCGAGCACAGATAGCTCAAATTGTCTTGACTCAAGAAAGGACTGCGCAGTCGGGTATGAAATTATTTACTTTTTCATTTAAAAAAAAAAAAAAAGGTTTTGACAGCGGCATGCTTCATTTATTTATTTATTTGGGTATTTTTTAAACTACAATTTCACGATTGTACCTCTAGATGGCAGCAGATCTTTGTGTTGTCCAGCCTACAATTATTTTCCCCTTCCTTTTGTTGCACCAGCTGCTATCACAGGGGTACCTCCACACCCTCCACCTTCTGGCAGTCTGTCTCCACCTCCACCACCTCCTCCACCTCCTCCTCTACCACCCCCAGGTCTACAGCGAACATTTTCAGCCATCGATTTGATAAAAGAGCGCAAAGGAAAGAAGACAGACCAAGCAACAGTTTTGGATTCAAGGCCAGCAGAAATCCCCAACATGCTGGAGGTCCTGAAGGATCTCGATAAAGTTAGGCTGCGATCAGTGAATAGGTTGGTTTCAATGTCAGCTTGCAAACTACTCATACTAGATGAATGGGAAAGGATTGCCTCATTTCTGCCCCTCTGGCTTGAGCGATAACATGGTTGGATATGAAACTTAGTCTTATAGTGGAGTTGTACTTTAAATACTTTCTGGGTTAAAGATTTGCTTTGCAAGTTTGACACAGCTATTTTTTAATTTGGAAAGTGAAGTTTCTCTGATTTATTATTGAAGTCTTCTGTGACGAAATTCCCTTTTTTTTTTGTTTCCAAATGTTTTTGTAGTCAGCCAGCTAAAGACGTTGCCAAAGTGAGATCCAAAGAGCCAGTGGACGCTGCAGCTCTCATCGCCGAAGCCCTCAAGCGCAAGTTTGCTCATCGCCATCGACTCAACAGCGAACAGGACACCGTGGAGGATTTCAAACTTCCCATCAAAGAAGTCAAACCTCAAAGTGAAACGCCTCTGGTGAGAAAAATCTGTTTGTCTCATTCATACAGAATCAGCTTAATCGAGGAATGAGTGGTTTTATTGTTTATCTATTGGGGAAACAAAACGCTGATATGATCCAGTTGTGTGAAGCTTTCCTGCTGTGTTTTCATCCGTTTCTTTTGTCGTCACAGTTCGGGCAGCACATGTTGAAGGCAACTGGAAAGAGAGCGTGTCTATAAGCTGCAGAGTCCACAGCCTGGATAAATGTGGAATAAATGAAGTAAACCTTTTATTTTCAGCAGCCTGTGGAATGACAGAGGAATTTGCTTGAATGGTTCGTTTCAGTCATAGTTGCATGCACAAATGTGGCTAGTTTTGCACTTTTATATTTATCTTCTTGTTTTATGAGTTGTTAAAAACTAATAACACAAATTGAGTTTTATTTTTTAATCTTTTTTTGCATTGTGTTAAACGTATTTGCGCATATCAGGACTTGTCAGTTTTGTAAGTATTTTTGCAGGCTGTGTGTGTCGACTAGCAGTTCTACCATTAAAGTAAAATATGTTTTCAGAAATGGAAATTCATGCTTTGTTGTACACATTTACAAATAGATCAATTTATATTTAAGACTTGTTTGTTTCAAGTATTAAATTAGATTTAAACAGTGAATTGTCAAATTTTCAATCATTAAGTAAAGGGGATAAAGTCAAACGTAAATATGTTATGTTCTGTGCCTGTACAGGTTAAATGTTGCTTTATTTGTTTTTGAATTTTATTTTTAAAGGACAGAAATACATTCCACTGATGCTTCTGAATGTTTGTTTATTTTAAATTAAATTATTCATATACATTGTTGGGAATTCTTGGTTTAAATTTTCGGTAAACAATAAGTACACAATGTAAACTGGAATGAGGGGTCTTTTTTTGTAGACTTGGCTCAAAAGCACTTCTTGAAACCTGAGTCACACTGGGTTTAGGGCATTTGAAGCATTTCTGGATGAGTGCACGTCTGTGTGGAACCTGCTCTGAGTAAACGCTTACCTTTTATAAAGGGCAGGTGAGCCGAGTGTGTCAGTAAGTGACCTCCTTTTGAGATTTAGAGACTAATTTCAAATTAAATTGTCAAATCTTTCAATAAATATTCAAATGTCCTTATCTTGTCTGATTTTCTTTATTTCATTGAAGCAATAACTTGGTTTTTTGGCAGCCATTCAAGCTGTTAAAGACCCATTCCAACAAAAACTGTTAACATGTTTTTGATATTTTTCTGAAATTGGAAGACATTTGCTCAAAATTGCATTTCTGAGTATTTCTTTGTTCAAATCGTAAATCAGGAGCAGATGAAAAAATGCTGTTTGAAAAAGACCTTAGAAAATGCACTGGGTAGGCCACAAGCTCCCTGTTTCAGCAACGGGAAGAGGGGCGGGGTTGCTACCACCAATCGGCCAGCCCCCAATTCAGGCAAATTTCGAATGAACTACTGCTGCTCTACTGTCCTCGAAAACAAAACATTTTTGGATTTTGGCTAAAAACAGCATGATCATAATTAAAAGACCACTGGGAACGCTTTTAAAAAGAGCTCAAAAAAATGATGGGAGTGGGTCTTACAACTCAACCTACACCTTTTGCGTTTTTTGTTAAGAATGGCTTAAGTATTGGAGTGCATGTTTTGAGTTATGAAAATTAACAACAGGTTTTATTATTCAAATTGGAACTGCAACAGGCATGTATCAAAAAGGTCAAAACAGCAAGGCCTTTACAAAACCTGGCTCGACACTGAAGTCTTCCCCAAAAATGGCTGTCGCAACAAATTGTAAACAGTTTTGTCAACAGTCTTGCAGCACTTACAGCAAAATACTAATCAGCTAACGTAAGAAAAGCACCTGTTTCCTGTCAAAAACACAAACACAATCCGAGCCACTATACAGTCCAAAGAGACAAATCAAACAAAGAAATGGAATGTTCGAATTCACTCGGCCAGTTCGTTTCCATAGAAAACACACACACCAAAAAACGAAAGGAAAAGTCAGTCGGAGTTGTTCCTCAACAAAAAGGCAAAGGGATTGGACAGTGCATTCGAACAAGCACACCATGCACTTGATGGGAAAGAGGAGTCGGTTTGGTCACTTAGCAGAGTTTGTGCATAGTTATAAGGCATCAGTCGAGCAGTCCTGTAGGTTTCATGTGGCTGTGAGAGACATTCTGCAGGGAGGGAGTCTCTTTCAGCTGATCCGAGCAAACACCCACTAAAGAAACCATGCACTGTCCGTCCTCTCCTCCACCTCCCTCCCTCGTGAAAGAGACAGGCAAAACCCTGAGCGAGTAGATTTGCATGGGGTGGAGTTCCAGGTGAGATGCAGGCGCAGGGACTGACCGATCTCCTGTCTGCCGGGGACGCCGAGTTAAACCAGGGCTGGATGAGGACACATAAAAAAAAAGGACTATATCGAACAATAACACCGTTGACAGGATGTTGAGGAAAGATCACAGAGACGTAGCTGCACGCCCAGCATCACAGTTGGGAGTGCAAGAACACGTGGTAGCACGGGTGGAGTCATTTATGGCATCTGGTGTGTTAGAATCAGGTTCTGCTCATGGCTTCAGCAGTGGGATGACAGTTCAAACGAGTGGTTCTTCACATCTGTGCTTCAAAGGCAAACCGTGGAGCAGACAGAATTCACCTCAGTTTAAAGATAAAGAGTTCAACAAACACAGAGATGCGTAAACAGTCTTCGTAGAGGCAGCAGAAGAACTGGGCTTGTCGCTTTTTTTTTTTCTCAAACACAAGGAAGAATCTTCAATATAAATGCAACATGGCATGAATCGAAAGTCTCAGAGGGGTTTCATCTCTCAATACTCCAGTCGTCTCAGTTTTTTTTTATCAAAACTGTTTTTTTTTTTTGTTTTTTTGTAAATGGCACTTCAAAAAAATACCATAAAAAAAGTCTTATTCGCTCTGTACACTGCTTTCCCCTCAAAGTTCACAAAACAAGAAATAAAGTGGTGTTTTCAGCCAATAATGCCTAGTCTATAGTGGACAAATAAATAAACGGAGCAAATAAAATACAGCAGTAGGCAAATGAGGTATCTATGTATTGCTCTATGCCGAAACGGGGAAATAAAAATTAAATAAATTAAATAAAAATCAGTGGTTCACCTAGATGGTAGGCAAATGCAAAAACGAAAGAAAAAAAAGGAAAGTGTTGGGATCTGGTGGGGCATCTGGTGTCGCACGCTCCACCTGGGGTTCTGTGGGAAAGCTCTGATGGTGGGGTCAGGGGTCAGGAGGCGAAGGAGCGCACAGGGAGTGTCAGGATTCTAGGCTTCCCTGAGGTATTTCTTTGGAGCTGCTTCCTCCTGCGACGGCTTTCTCTGCGTCGGTTGCGCTGGGCTCGGCCTCCTCTGAGACGGCGGGTTGTTCCTGCTGCAGGCCCCCCCAGCTGGCTTTGTTCAGCCCCATGTGGCCTAACATGGTCTGGGACAAACGCGAGTCGGAGAAGCGGGCCCACTCTGCAAACAGCGGCTCCACCACGTACGACATAAACCCTGGAAGGACAGCGTTAAATTACAAAAACACATTTTTTAACAAACTATAAACGATAGCAAATATACGGCAAACTTGCCTATTTGAATGTTGCCAATTGTGTTTGCTTCTCTGTCACAAAGAGGGCTGACCTCAAGTTTGTGCTTCTTCTCAATGTCTCCTGCATGAACAGAGCAATGGAGGAGTTCAGCATCCATGCTACGATCAAACACCAAAGGAGCTAGTCTAAAGCTACATTTCACACTTGGTAACCAGCGTTCGGGTGGCCACCTCCAATGAAAAGTCTACTAAATGCACGTCGATCCATTTTTCGGGCTACTGCGTTCAAAGCTCTCGCATTCACGCGTAGGTTCGCAAGTTTCTACGAGTGTGAACAAAAAAGCCTGGAGCAAGATTCACCAGATTTGCTTCAACATTTTGCATCAAGACTCTTCCAACTGTAGGTGGTTGACAGGTTCTAGTAAACTCCCTGCTTGGACAGTGTGAACACAGTGGACTACATGGACGTTCAAGAGTGTGCATTTAACACCAATTCTTGAATGCCTGTCTGGTGTGGACGTAGCTTCAGACAGACAGATAACCTTGTTGGAAGAACTCCTCTGTCACTCTCTCGCTCCACTGTTTGCTCAGCTCCCAGGGTCTGCAAGGGTTGCAGATGTCCGCACATTTCAGAGCCATCTGAGCAGTATGAGAGAAAAGAGGCAAAATTAGAACCCGCAAGGCTCCTGGCCCAATCGGCAGAACACGAGGAGCAAACAAACCTGCAGGACGAAGTGACGGTGACTGGCGTTGCTTAAGCACAAGTTCTCCTTGTCCAGATGCATGCGAAACCTGGACAGGTAGTCGTTCTGTCTGCTGATGTCTGTGGCCAGAATTAGGGAGCCCAATTCCCTCTCCATGTTCAGACTAAAAGGAAAGGATTTCACAGAAGTCCTGTTAGCCGTTTCTCTACAAAACCAAGCAGAAACTCTGAAAAATCAGGACACTAGCTGACCTGTCCTCAGCAGGTAAATGAGAGAACAGCCTGGTCTCTCTGAGGAGGCCCACCGCCGACTTCCAGTGGTGGTTCTCCAGAACTGAGGTATTCTGTTGGTAGAAAGAAAAAGCAGCACTGGCACACAAGCTCATTAACGCACATTGTGGCTTTCGAAAGGTGAAGTTCTGGAGTCTGCAGAGGAATTGCTTACTCTGTAGAGTGTGGCTAGATAGTGGTCAGTCTTAATGAGGAAAGGCTGGTTGACCCCAGGATGACCCAGGTCATGTGTGGCAGCTGCTAGGAGGCCCAGAAGGATGTCATAGGAGGTCAGAGACTTTGCAAGCTGCACTCACAAAAACAAAACAAAGAACAAAAAGATTATAAAGGGAGGATTAATGTTACATAGATCTTTTACTGGTAGTCTGTTTTGGTGCCGTGGAGAGCATATTTAGAGAACGAAGGAAAACTAAAAGATGACAGATTAAATCATCTGCAAATATCCAGGCAGCTGTCCTTACCATGGGCTCCTGCAGGAAGCAGTACATAGCCTGTGTGACATCTGCAGCATGGACAGCATTGTGGTAAGGGTTGTCGTTGTGGTAGTCCTCCTGAACCATGACCAGAAACCTCCAGAGTTTCACCATATCTAGCTGGAAGAGCTCCACCAGGCCGTACTTGTTCAGCAGGTGGAAAGTCAGTGTGACCAGGCTGTTCCCTAAGCAGGGAGGATTTCACAATTAGATCCTTGCACGTGTACAAACTTATCTTTTTTTCTTCTTTGTTCTCCTCTCTTCAGATTCTTTGTGAATATTTGTGACTTTTTAAATTTCCTCTATAGTCAGAAACACAAAGACAGCTTTGTCTACAGAGCTGGTTGTCTAAAGAGCTCTACTTTAAAACAATAAAACAATTGCCATATTTTTGGGAGTGTAAGTCCCGTTTTTCTTGCATAGCTTGGTCAAGGGTGCAACTTATACTCAGGAGCGATTTATATGTGATTTTTTTAAATAATTTGCAACAACTGCAGGTGTGTGTATCAGTATTTGCTATTGGCAGCAACACAAAAAAAGAAGCGCCGCTCAGTCTAACGCCAGGCTCTGCGGAATTGTTCCAAAGCAACACAGAGGATAAAGAAATCAACACATTTAGTGGTTTAAGGTGATGCAAAGAGTTTAGTGGATTTGTTAGCATGTTCTTTTTGCTTAAGTTATTGGAATAATTGTTCATATGTTGCGCCTATATATTGCATTGCACCTACGTTTCATGAAGCTAAAAAAGCATCACTGTTACGGCAGTGAAGCGTGTTCAGTCTATTGTTTTTTTATTCTGTTATTATAATTTGTCTTTCAAGGGGAAATGTTTCTTCTTTGTCTGGTATTTTGGTAAATACATTTCTCCCAAAAGTTTTTTTTTCTTCATTATGCCTTTTTTTGCTGCTGTGACTTGCATGTTTACTCTACAGCAACTTATAAGTTTGAAAAATACGGTAAGTACCCTCAGTTGTATGAAGATTTTAGAGTTTTAAAGTTAATTATAGGAAAGCCATTTATACTTAAATATTTTCATATTTTGAATGTGTACATTAGAGGGACACAGTTGAAAAATTGGGGTTTTAATTTTGTTTTATCAGCAGAGGGTGATTTTAGTAAAGTATATTAAAAGTTAGAATCTTAAATTCAATGATTTTTAATTCGAAAGTGAAGTTTCTCCCAATTAAAAGATGAATTTTAGACATGATTTCATCTTTTTCTTGGCTAACAAGTCTCTTAGTGTAAAATTTAGTTGACTCTACTGTAAAAATATTACCAGATAATTTTAAAAGTCTTTTGTTTCTTTGAGCTTCTTTTTTACTCCCAAAACAGGGGGTATCTGGGAAGTTTCACGTGTTGATGATTTCACCCACTGAGGTTTTTCCACAGCAAGTCTTTAATGTTAAAGCAGCTCTTTCTGTGATTATGTATGCATTTTTTATTTTCTTGTCTTAAATTAGAAAATAATAAAAGAAACCCAAGAGCCTATTTACTTTGAGAGACCGTTGGTTTCTAAAATGAGCATTCTAATCTGTGGTAAATTATGATGTTGTTGGGTGTCTATCTGTTTGCTATATCAGTGGAGCGGTCAGAGATTAAAAACAACAAAACACATTTGTTTTTTTGGGAAGCACTTTGTGCTTATGTGCATAAAAGGTTAATTATAACTGAAGTTAAAATAATCCCAAACTTTCAATTTGTGAGTTAAATGTGAGGACTTTCATGCCTAAAGTTTATGAGTATAAATCCCTAATCTAAGTAGGATTTGCTCTGAAGCTCAACTGTCTGGAAATGAGAAATGAGTCACAGAGTAATCTTCATCCTCTAGGTGGCGCCAGCAGTAACGTGAACTCTAAAGCAGAGGGGATGCATTTGAAAAAGCTTCCCATCGGTTTTCCACAAACTATTTTGCTCACCGTTTGTTAATCTATCAAAGAGGAAAATGTCAAAGTTCCAGTTGCCAACTTTCTCCAGCATGCACTGAAATAAAAGCAAGGAAAGAAGCACAAAATCATTATTGATTCAATCACCAGAAGAGACGATGCAGTTTTATTAATGCCGGTGTCATACTTGAGCCTGTCCGTTGTAGTCCTCATCCAGGATGTGGAGGGGAATCTGCTGGGAGATTCCTCGCAGCAGGCGGGATGAGTGCAAGTATCTCTGGAAGCTGAGCAACCTGTGAACTCTCCTTTCAGTGCCTGAGCCGTCTGATGAGGACCCATAGCCCAGCCGTGCTGTGTGCACACACAAAGGTATTTCACAACCAAAGCAACAGTTGGTGATAATTTGCGCATATTGTTGTTCTTGGTTTGTTGCAGAAGTTCATCAGGCTGGAAGCATCGTTTGGCTCGGTCCAGCTTGGCAGGGATCTGACACCGACAGCGAAACACAAACATTCGCTGCTGACACAGCCTCCCACGCATAAGCCTGTCGTCTGGGATCATGCAGCAGACATGCTTCGTCAGTGGTCTCTATCAAACACACACTCAACAAAGGCACTTTGTCTCTTCAACATGGGGCTGTAATCCATAAATACGTCAGCATGAGGTAGGATTACTTTTGGGTCAAAATGCCACAGAAAATTACCACAAGTCTTTAACTGTTTCACTTCATTCAGCAAAAATGAATTCATTTGAATCACACTCCTATTCAATGGAAGCTTCGCTTTTTTGGTTCACAACAACTGTACGTCATGACAACGGAAAAAAATTAAAAGGAGCAACAAACTGCACGACGACAACGTTAGAGAAGCAACTGCTTTCAAAGACATGTTTACGTATTTATCCTGAACATTTCTGCAACTGCATCAACATTTAGATTCCCATTTCAAATTAAAAGGATCCAAAGCAATGTTAGGAAAGCACACTCACTGTGAAGTGTTCTGAAGTCGATGCGCAGGTACGGGTGGGAGCTCCTTCGTTCGGGTTCAAATCCAACCTGACTTCTCACTCTCACATCTCCTAGAAGAAATCAACACTTATTTCCTCAACATTTATACTGCTAAATAATAAAAAAAGAACACTGTGCATCAATGTCCTCACACACGCAGCACTACCGGGCTTCTTGCTGTAAGTACTTGTTGAGGACGGGCTTTACCACACAACCTGAAAAGGGCAACAACAGGACCAATTCTAAATTAAATTTAGAATTTTACAGTTTTCTCACAATATCCAAATATAGATTTTTTATTTTAAATTATTTTGTTTATTTTTTGTTTGATTTCTTATAAAGTTATTAATATTACGGATATTCGTGTGTTATTTCGTAATATTTTAAAAAAATTGAAATATGTGTGTACATTTTCCTATTTTTTCTTTGGAAATTTAAAAAGAAAAAAACGCAACAAATTTATGTTTTGGACTTTTTGTTTTTTGTTATTCTATTCCATATGCTGTTCTATTCTGATCCAGGCAGCGTAGTTTAGTAAAATAAATACTTAAAATGGGAGAGAACGCTTAATGGGTTCCAAATTGTAAAATGTCCACAACTAAAAATCCAAACTGCAACTGAGGCAGTTGATGGAGGTCACCAGGAACATTTGTTTTACTTTTTATTTTGTTTTATTTTTTTTAGGTATTTCTATATAGGTATAACTAAAATTATTTTTTATCAATAACCCTTAGTAGTCTATGAACTTCTTGGGACGTCATCAGTTCTTTCCAGTGAGGTAGGAAAGACATTAGTAAAGATTTTTACATTAAAATTTAGGTTTTAAAAAGATTCTTAGCTTTTTAATTTCTTTAAGAGTTATGACACATAAAAGTGATGAACCATAAAACAAATCATGATTATGTTGTTTAGTTGAGGTTTGCTTGTTTGCTTAAAATATATTTTTCACCTAATTTTGACTCATCTTTGCCTTGTTTTTGGATGAATACCTTTTTTTTGTCTTGTGTCCTTTACACTGTTTGATCTTCATTATAATAAATAAAAACAGTTCATCTCAATTTTACACTTTTGCAGTTAAAATAAGACCAAATTTACAACTCGGGGTTGAGGAGTTTGTTCGGTTTCAGGTTCATTGTGGATTATTTGTGTAATGTAATAAAAAAGCATGTAACAAAAAAAAAAGAAGAAGGAAGAACTGTACTCAAAAGATGGATATCAAGCATCACTACATTATTAGGGCAAATTGTAAAATAGTAAAAACGTCCCTGGCTCCTAAGTCATAATGTTCAAGTTTGAATGTCATAATAAAATGCACGAACAACAGCTTCCTAATACTTTTTTTTTTAAAACACTTAACCCCTTCGCGACTGAATTTATTTTAAGCTAATAAAACAAATTTCACTTGTGTTCTTTGCTTTTAAGTTAAAAGCTAAATGAAGGTAAGTTTGGAGCAGAAGTAGTTTGATGCCTATTTGTATCAACAAGCATCAAGGGGTTAAAACCGCTGCAGTAATTCAAGTTTAACTGCTGAACATAAAGTTTATAAGAAAGTGGGCCTAATACTGGGGATACCAAGTAAAAGGGAGTCATTTTTTTCATCAGAAATCCATCTTAAATGGATACTACAACTGGAAGGATTAAAGGTGTCCGCTGAAGGGACAGAGAATATGGAAGCAGAGTCTACCAAACATCTCAGACCTCATTCTCTGCAGACAGAAGGGCCAGATTAATATCATTCTGCTACAGCGTTACTGGAAAAACACATCAGATATGAGAAATCTGCTTTAATTACGTGTGCACGGTTTAAAGGAGGAAACGCAGAAGGAAGCAGATGTTTGGTGGATAGATTTGTGCAACAGCAGTGATAAAGGTTAACATCTGAGACAACTTTTTTTTTTTTATTTTGGTACTTTTGTGAACTTTCACTAAGAGAGAGTCGGGATTACCAAATGAACTGCTGCCCCCGGTTTATTGGAATAGGAGTGACTTCCCACAATAGAGTGTCATGTTGGCCAAGACTGCAGCAATATGACGTCAAGGCCTACCTACTGCTGGAATGCATGTTGCACAAGTCCATATTGTTGTCGAAGTTGTCAACAGCTTCATATCTACAGTGTCCCTTTGTGACTCTACAGCAGAGCCGGTTGGGTCGGTTCAGCCAAAACGGCTCTCTCTCAAACATCAGAGGCTGAAACTCAGCCCTAACACATGCAGAGAGGTAACAACAGAACCTAAAAGGTACCGTGTGTAATTGTGAAGCCCATTGGTTGACAGAAAACCAATGGGCTGCAAAGACACCACATGAACCCGTTGATATGGTAGAACCCATCTTTTTGTGTACTTACAGCAAACCGTAACAAAATTTGGATTTTTGAAAAATATGATTTTATTTAGGGCTTGGTGTGTACCAGGCATGTGTAGGAACAGCCACACACACAATCGCACAATTTCACGTCTCAGAGGAGAAAACAGACAGAGAAGTTGAACAGCTGAGCATGCAATGTCATGTCAGGACAGTCTGATCTACTATTAGTACGCAGCACCACAGAGAGTGGTTTAGACCCCATCTATGACTGTTTTTAGTCGTCAGGCAGAGCAACAAGCTCGAGATTTGGACCCCCACCCCAGACGGCGGCCGGCTTGCTTGTAGACTGTCAGTCAGGAGCAGCGAGAGCAAAGTGAGGTGACAGGATGGTGCTGTGACACGGATGCTGCAAAATGCTAGATTGTCGTTTCAGGCAAGACCCTATTATGGCAGAGTAGGAACCAAGGTGCTAAACGGTGCAACGGCGTGTTCCAGCATGGCACTTCAGGGTTGTGTCACGTGTGCGTCAGAAATAAAAAGCCAAGTCGCAAGAATGTGCTCTCACAACCAGCTTGTTACTTACTTGCAAACAGCTGTTTGAATACTACACAAGCTCCTATCAAAAACACCAAAAAACTAAGAATTACTCTTCAAAGCCAAAAGGAGCCTGAACAGGATGCTGAAAAGCTGTCAAGTTTGGACAGCAACATGGAAAGTTACAGCGGCCCTGAAATGCGACTTACATCAACAAATCACTCCACGTGTTAACGATCACCACGAAAAAGAAAAAAGCATAAAAAAACATTACATTTAAAAATTATAACAAAAATTCCAGAAACCAAGACATAAAGGAAAGTAGGTATTCTAGAACATGACTGATGGGATGATGACGTTTGAGTTTTGAAGAAGAGCGAAAGCAGAAGGATGTTTTGCCCGAGTTGTGGTGGTAAAGAGTTGATTGAGCAATCACTGATCTTTTGCAGCGGCTCTGGAAGATTTTGCCATGTTCAAAAGGTAAACAAACATCGTCATCCAATCAGTGACGTCCCATAATTACCGTCTTTTTCCGGTTTCTTATTTGGTTCCATTTTTTAACATTTCACTGTGATTTCTGGAAATGACTTTTGTTTTCTAGAACACTTCTTTTTTGTTTTGCTGGGTTTTTTTTATTGTCGTTGTGATCTTTAATATGTTCTTTTTGCGTTGAGTGATTAGTTGATGTGATTTGCACTTCAGGGCCACTGTAGAAAGTGACAACGTGGCAAAAAAAAAAAAAAAAAAAAATCTACAAAACATTCCATGGCAGCCAGTGTTTTCCCTCGTGTGTACATCTGTCACATTTGCAGATGCATGGACTGGGGTTTAGCACGTGTCTGCACATGTGTGTGATTAGTGAGTTTCCAGTGTCACAGGGTCCATGTTCCCCCTGCGGTGCATTAGTGCTGCCTCTCCGGGGTGGATGTAGGTCATGTCGTTGTAAGTGATGTGGCAAAAATTCCCAGTCCTGCTATTTGAAAGCACACCAGCATTAGGCCTGACACCCGTCTGCATTAGTGCGTCTGTCCTGCTCAATCTAAAATGTACAGACACACAGAGAGTTTTCTCATTTAGCCAAGTGAAATGATTAAAGACATGCTGTCACTGTGACTCCACACAGGGCAGCAGTCAGATTACGATCAGGCTGGGAAGAAGGAGGGGATAAAAGCAATTATATGAAATTTTGAATAAACTGTAGAAAGAGCAATTTGGTTATCACTTGGGAGCTGAACTGATTCTTTTGTTGTTTGGCAGCTTGAATCTCATTCATGAGATCGATTTGGGAGCGGCGTTGACAGGATGACATGAAAATCTTTACTTTTCTAGCGAGCCCTCAATAACAACCACTAAACCGTTGTAAAGGGTGGCATAAGTCACACCCGAGGGCACATCTGTATTAAGCAGACAGACCTCAGGGATGCAACAAGGCTCTGATCACATCTGTTGCCAAAGGCCTGATTGATCGGCGAAGCTGACTGTCAGAGCTACGAGCCAAGCATCCTCTCATCCATTTTCTACGGCTTAACCCCGTATGAGTCAGTAAGGGCAAATAGATACGCAAACACCCCCATGATGTTTACATGAAAACACTTGTGCATAAACATGCCAGCATTCAGCCTGTTTCGGGACTCAGGTAAAAGCCTGGGACTGAACTTCAAAGACTCGGCACTGCAGATGCACGCAGTTTAAGCTGGTTGTGAATGAGAGATTAGGAACAAGGCCAGGGATTGAGTGCATTTCAAATATGTGCACTTTAGGGGGATCTTTTTCGCTTTATAATCTCTATACCCCCCCACCCCATCTGTTTCCCTGCCTCTCTGCCTGTTTGAGCTATTCTAAATTAAGAAATGTGCATGATCACGGAGCACATAAAGCTTCAGATGTTTGAAAAGTGTGTTGTGTGTGTCTTATGGCAGCGCGCTGAAAGCAAGGAAACATTTACCTAGCATTCGAATATACAGGGCGGTCTGATCAGAGCTGTCGTAGGAGATGGCCCCTCGTCTCTGGAAAGAAAAGCAGACATCATCAACATAGAGCTTTAATTTAATTGACAAATATATCTGATAATTTATCTTCACAAATTGCACACAGAAACAGGCATTGCTTTTCTTACAATTTAAAAACCCACTCCAACGAAAACAGTGTTTTGGGTGTTTTTTCAACGTGGCTTTTTTTTTTATGATGGAGGACCTGTATAAATAAAATTAAACCTAAAAATTGCATGTCCGAGTATTTCTTTATTCAAATCGTCGTGAGTCAGGAGCAGATGAAAAAAAATGCAGTTTAAAAAAACTGCATTTGTGACAGAAAATACGCTGGGTGGGCAACAAGCTCCCCGCCCCACTCCGCCCACAACTCAGAGGCAAATTTTTAATGAACTACTGCTGCTCTGCAGAAACTACGTCTTAGAAAATGACAGGTTTTTTGTTGGGTTTTTTTTAGGTGAAAATGGCATAATCATAATTACCAGAAATGCTTTTAAAGTAGATCAAAAGAGGGACGGAGGGGGTCTGTAATGTTTACACATTGTGCGGTGAGTGGAGGGTGGCGCAACGCTGCAACAGTCGATTCTAATCTGTGGGGAGTCTAAAAGTGTGTGTACTCTGTTGCTATACTGATAAACGTGTTCCAGCTCTATATCATCGGCCTGATATGGCACTGCTATCAGTCATGTGAGAAACATGTGAAATGTGGACACAAAGACACACAAACACACACCTTTTCCCATAACAGAAATGATTACGTCCCATCCTAATCCCACCCCTAACCAGAGGCTTTCTGTTATGTTTACTTCCTTAAAAAATGCCTGACAGAAAGACTTTAAAGTAAAGAATAAAGGTACTTCCCCGTCCTGAAGTAAGAATCGGTTTGAAATTTGAATGTATTTGAATTTGTATTTAAATTGACTTTGGAGGAAATGACAAGTAAAAAAAAAAAAAAGATTTAGTGCACCAACCAGCCACAAACATTCTTTCTTAATGATTAACTCTTACATATGAATGATAAAAATGTCATGAGGAAAAAACCTGCAGCCATTGTTAAAATATTTAAAAACGTACACATTTTTGATCTCACAATCTAAAAAATGTTGCTGTTTTCTTCGTAAAAATGGAGTGTTAGGGCCACCATAAATGAACAAAAAAATAGTTATATGACAACAAGGTCGTAACATTTTCAGAAAAAAAGTTGTGATATTACAAGAATAAAGTCATAAAGAAATGAGGAAAAAGTTAAAATTTCACGAGAATGACCTCGTAAATTTGTAAAAAAAAAAAAAAAAAAAACACACATATAATAATTAACCCGAATAAAGCTGTAAATGTATGCTGTCATTTTTTTCGAAAGATTACATTTGACATTTAGATTTTATTTAAACAATTTAATTTGTTACGGACAATTTAGAGAAATAGAATGGACATCACACTCCTCAAGATTCTTGCTGAATCTGCTTTTTTTGTAAATGTACAGCTTTATTTTTACAGAATTACTTAAAAAAAACTTTTTTTTACTTTGTAAAATTACATCCTTTTCAAATAAATGACTTAATTCATGTAAAATGTTGACTCTTTTTTTCATAATGTTACAAATGTACTCCTTACTATTAATTTGTCAAATAATTTTCCTTCCTTAACATTAAGGAAGAATCATAAAAATGTACCAATAAGGATAAGGATTAAAAGGAAACGGCCTATGTAAACACATAAATTAAGAATTTGGTGGCTTTAATAACAAATAGATGTGATATATGTTGTTTTTTACAACCACATATATCCCTAATGATGTTTTGCCGTGAGTTCAAATGGATCGGATAGTAATACATACAAAAAATCCACTATAAGTAAATAATGTAAGTGCATGTTTTGTCTAAAGGAGCCTACACCACGCTTTTTTTAAGCCTTTCAGAGTAAACTACATCCAAATATAAATGCTAAATGGCGTATACTTGTAAAACGCTTTTCTACCTTCCTCAAAGGCCTAAAGCGCTTTACATTGACAGTGTTATTCACCCATTCACACACACCGACACACTGATGGCGGCTCCGCTTCCGACACTGGCGCCAACCTTCCACCAGAGGCAAGGACACTTTAACAAATGGGCGGGGTCAGGCGGAAATCGAACCTGCAATTTTCCGATCGGAGGTCGAACTCTGTCCCCAATATATTACAATATACGATATATCCTTTGGCACACTAAAGAGTGAATCTTTTTATTAAATATGAGATCTTTTCACAGCTCATTTTTCTAACCAGAAGTAAGATGACTCGATCTCTCGACTCAATTTCTTGAAGCATTTTACCCACAGCAAATGAGCTTTATGTGGAATTTGCAAAAGGAACTGCACTATGGTGTTTTTATTTCTTTCCTTTAGGTGAACGACTCTTTAAACAAGAATTAATGCCTAGTTTAATGTCATGTAAGGCAGTGGTCCCCAACCTTTTTGTCACCGTGGACCGGTACAACGCAAGACACGTTCACCGCGGACCGGTCGGGGGGGGGGGGGGGGGGCGGTTGAGGTGCAACGCAAGACACATTTACCGTGGACCGGGGGTGGTATTTTCTCTTTAGTAATAATAATAACAATTATAATAATAATTTTCCCCGTGTCAAAGCAACTTTCTAAAGAAGTTTGTGTTTTGCTCATTTTGGTTGTTTGGGTTTCATTTTAGCGGGGTGTATCACGTGATGTTTGGTGTCGCGACTTTCACGTGCGTTAAGTGTGACGGATGTAACAGAGAGAATCCGGTCACTTTTCAAAATAAAACGTTTTTGTCGAAAAAAAAACAATAAAATGGAAATTATTTTTTCTTTCTGTGCGTCCCGGTGCCAAAACTTCCCGCGGCTCGGTACCTCTCCGCGGCCCGGTACCAAGTGTCCCGCGGCCGCGGCCCGGTGGTTGGGGACCACTGATGTAAGGGGATGAAGAATGGTGCTGTATCCACGATGAACCTCATCTGCAGTCAGTGATTAAAATAAGTACAGAGGAAGCTCAAAAAGACCAATAAATCTAAAATGGAGAAGGTTTTGATAAGAAAAAAAAAAGCAATCAAAAGTCAAAGTAAAGCAGCTGCATCAGAAGCTTTCAGGCGCATTTTTGCTCTGTTGACAGATAACTGCTCCGGGCTGTGCTTAGGCGTTGGTTCACCTCTCTGTGCACTCTAAATGTCCTGGCCCCCCTCCAGCTGAATCCCTACATTATCCATCGTGGGGCTCCCTGCATCTTGGGTTACCCAATAACCACTAACAGGCGGATTGGCCCAACTCACTGCCAAACAATGACTTTCCACTCAACCTAAAGAAACAAGAAAAGGAAAAACCAGCTATTTTGTTCATGTGTGATCCTTCGTTGACCCTCCCACAAAAGCATGGCGAGATGCTTAGCCTGCACGGTTATTTGTGCTTCTTCCTTTTTTGAGGGAAAAGCTTAAAAAACCTTTTGTTTTTGTCACATCCCAGTAGCTTCAGCGGCCCAGTGACCCCAATCATTTTATGACAGCCGCAAACACAATGTCCTCCCTAATGCGCTCATTAGTTCATAGTCTATTAATGTAAAACATTAGCCACCTAATAATTTCGGCCCTTTAAGCCCATGACAGCTGCCAATCTGGGGCTAATATTTTACCAGATGGCAAACAGCTCCAGTCAGAGCAGGTAACATGCCAGGCTGTATTTTAGTGTCAACAGGTCTGTGTGTTTACACGGCACCTGTGTTTAGCATGAGAATTATAGATAGTGTGCATGTATGCATGGACTGTGTGCGTAGCTGTAACGTGTGGGAACTGCTTAATGCGGTCTACTGGGCTGCTGGTAAAGACCAGCCCTGCACACACTTTCCCAAATTACCCCTTTTTGGTTTAGGTTCACTGTATGCAAATGAGGCCACAAACCCAACCAGGTTGCAGAAGAAAAAGAAAGTCAGACATGTCACCTCTTCCAGATGCTGTCTTACATTTTTCAGAACAAAACAGAAATTCACATTTTAATTATAATGTTTAGTAGTTGTTTATTTGTTCAATGTTTAAAGCAGTGCATAGCAGACACAATACAGAAGTGACTGAACCTCCCATTCAGAACTGATGTTAGCATTAGGGCCGAACAATATGGGGAAAAACACATGATGTGCAACATTAGTGATCAATATTGCAATGACGATGTAACTTGGAAGAGATGAACAAACAGCAAAGCAAAAAACAACGAATGACTCAGGCCTGCACAATAAATTTATCGTTATCGCGATATAAAGCTGTGCCATACGCATATCCCAAAAGACGGCAAAAACTGTGATAAACGGTTACCTTAAATGTGCTAAAACAATCTTATGGCAGCTTAAAGTATTTAATGAATCAAATAAATCCATTTATGCATTTGACCAATTAGATGGAGCCCTTTAATGTTAGATGTTCGCTTCCTATGTAGACTAGTTTGATTTAGAGTGTAATTTCAGTTATTTTGACTCTTATTTAAATTAAACTGTTGCACTGAAGTGGAAATTATGTATTTAGTTGTTTTGCCATTTGTTCATGTATCACAAGTTATGTCATCGCAATATTGATCACTAATATCGCAAATCGCGGGTTTTTCTCACATCATGCAGCCCTATAATGCATCATTTTTTACATTTCACTAAACAGTTTTATTTAAATAAAGTTCATTGAACTCCAAATGACCCTCGTCTACATAGGACGCAGGCATCCAACATAAAAGGGCTTCATTCCATCTGATTGATCCAATGCGTATTACACGTGCACATGTGTAAAAACTTCAGGTAACCATTCATCGCAGCTCTTTGGCAATTTACGTATGACACGGACTGACGATAAATTTGCCATCTATTGTGCAGGTCTGGTTAGCGTCGTAGCAAAAATGCATCCAAGCACTGTGGAGCCAGAGCTGATACAGTCTTCACTGATAGCTTCGTTTTTAAAAGCAGAATGACAAAAATGAGACAAGAAAACTAATGAGAGAATCAGGGAAACCAGTCTTAAACCATTCTATCTTAAAAAAAATAAAAATAAAAAAAACATTTGTTTCTTACAGGTAAATAAAAAAGTTTAAACTTACTTTGCAGAGTTATTTTTATTTTTTTTTTTTAAACAGGAGGAGGACCCAATTTTCCCAAAAGATTGTAGTAAACAAAAATTGCTGACTTTTGAATATGTGTAATCTACATTTTAATCTAAAGTAATAGGTAGTTTAGTTTTTTTTTTTATTTTTCTCACAATTTGGTTGTGGCCTATAGTTTTGTTTTTTTTTGTTTTTTTTTTTTACGTTACGGGGGGGGGAATTTGAAAAAATAAATAAGAAGGTTTTACAAAAAGCTTCCACTTCACTCTTACTGGAACGTAGTTATATTTATTTATGGGCTTTTTTTTCCACACTTCATGTGGGAACTTCTAAGGTTGTTTTTTTTTTTGGTTGTTGTTTTTGAAAAGGTACCAGCTGTTGGCCTCATAAATCTGAATTTAAGTACATTTGGGCTTCCTCCAAAAAAACCCGGGTGGTGCAGCGTCCTTATCCGAGCTGTTGATCACAGGTGTGCTACAACAAAGCTCCATGGAAACCTGCCAGTCACTTCAGGGCCCAATGACAACCACATCAATGTTCTTTGCCGATGATATTTTGCTCTTTCATTTCAGATTGCAAACAATCTTCCCTGTGATAACATCTACCAGCTGGCAAGGCGAGTCTCAACTCGGTGTGTGCTGTCCAAAAATGCACTCGTGAACTGCAATCACAAAACTTAGGTTCAAGCTGTTTTTTTAGGATGCATTAGCTGTCAGCCGTCCCAGGCCTCACATTTACTTCACTTCAAGCTTTTCAATCAACCTCATATGTGGTTTTCGACTGTGGGATAAAGCTGGAGTTTCCAGAGTTAATTCCCTCAAGGAGGCCAAGCCGAGATTCAAACCAGAAACTTCTCTGGTGAGACAACAGCGCTGGCAGAAAACCACCTGTTTTTATGCTCAAGTGTAAAGAAAAAAAATCCTTTTTAGAAATTCACCCAACTTAATGCGATTTACCATATTTGTATTAGGTTTTGCTCCTTTCGTGCACTAAAGCCATTCAGCAGTTGAAGTTCTTTTTGCATGATTCAACAACCAGGCTACAAAATAAAACCCCTTTTTCTCAGATTAACGCCGCGCAACAGAGCTCCGGGTAGCTAAGTCTGTGTCCAGATGTGGTCGATTAAAGGGAACGTCTGAGATAAATTACGTCTCAAAAGAGGAGTGGAGATGAAGCTTGTGTACGTCTTCTCATCGTGATTTATAAACATGCAAAAATAAAAAGCACATGCCCATTTCTGCAGCTACGAACATACAGTTTTTGGCATCTGACCCTTGAAGGCAAACGAAACTATTTGCTTACAGCTTTGCAAATTCAACAGTGTTTGTTTTGTTTGGATTTTTCTGTAATTGTAACAGTATTTTCATTGTATTTGCTGCATGTCCAAGTGGGCTACTTTACATACGACTGTGCGCCTCATCTCTTACTGCCTGAGGTCGCGGCACTCAGGTTTCTGAGGTCAAGACCGAACGTCAAAATTTGAACTGTGTGAGTAAATCCAGAGCTTCCCTTCGGTGTGAAGTGAAGACCTACGTGACCTTACTAGAATGTTATCCCATTCTACCAGTCAAGACGTGCAAACGCTCTTTCTACAACAGAATTTTGTTGCTTTTGGTGATGGTTTTTTTTTTAAGACACATTTTTGTGCACATTAAACTGTAAAAGCCTTAAATGAAAGCAGATCAGTGCTTTTCTTATCATTGGCAGCATTGTAACTGAGACAGCATTGCAATCAAACACTCATCTTGCACTTTACTTGTAACACCAGTGCAACACTTCATAGTGCTTCAGTCAAAAGTCAACTTGAACAAAGGATGGTCCTGTTGAGGTGCATACGTCAGCATGTAAATGAGTGTGAGCTATATCACTATAAACTGATATATCAGCAACAAAAAGACACACACACACACTTATACAAACGACCAGCTGGACTCGGCGCTGTTTCATAAACTGAACGCTTCCTTTTGAGTTATGACCTCTCGCAGCGCTCCGCTGTGTGGGACGCCACATTCCAGTAACTGAGTGCGAGGCCATAAACACTGGCAGGTTCGCAGCAATCGAGTGCCTCTGTGAGTTTGTACACCAGCCGCGGCATACACAAAAGCCCTAGAGTGTACCTGTTGGAAGAGTGTTTTATAGGCCCTATGTCCACCGTGACCCACTTCAGATGCAGTGAATTTGGAGTGAGGACTGCAGGTTGGAGGAGGATCCGATGCCTCAGCGAGCAATCCTGCGCTGGTTGAACAGATTGAAATCGGCAGCTTTTGGGGAGGGGTTGCTTGGCTGCAAAAGAGTCATACGTTACCTCACTTGCTCTTTTTTTTTGTTTTAAACAATTATAACTGCAGTGTTCTATTAAATAAGCTGAGTGTAGGGCGAAGGGCAGGGGTTGCTTCATGTTTTCACAGACTGTCTGCCCCCGTAAAGGAATTTCATTCATTTCAAACATCATCCTCAGGCTCTAATTGCTTCCTGGGGCTAGCTTAATGCCCCCCACTCCACCACCACCAGCCGTTCTTGGAATTTTTTTTCTGAGCAGGCCAAAACAAAAGCCAGGTCACAAACCAGTGCGATCTCCTTGTGGTTCAACGCCAAACAAACGTCTCATTCCTGTGACAGTTTGCCCGCCTGCAGACCTGCACGGCTGTTGACGCCGTTTCTGTGTGTTGATATGTGCAGGCGCATTCTTACGGACGATTGCACCCAACGCCGCTGCGCAAAAACATTGTGGTCATGTGATAAAAGAAGGCCCCTTGCACAGACTGGCAGACATGAATGGGGGTGGGGGGGCACATGTTTCAGCAAAGACCAGGCTGTCTGACATCATGCATCAAACAGCTCAGAAACAAGTGAGAGCTCACATTTTGGTGTTGCAGGGTTTAAAGCTTTTGTGAAAGATTGTGACACACTCAAAATCTGAGCCTGAATGGCTCCTTCAGCATTCTTACTACATCCTGAAACCGAGTCAATCTGACGGCAGTTCAAAAATCAAAAAGGTCCCTCCCTGACACAAAAGGCACTGGACTGCATTATCTAATGACATTGTGCAAAGAAGCATCCATGCTGGAACAATTGCTTCTACATCCCACCCTCATGCACCAGCTTATCGCAATCTTGTCTGCACTAAATCTCCAAACTAAGAGTTCATCTAGGATCAGTGGCAACAAAGGCACGTCTGACTGCGACATAGAAACACTGGTTCGGTTTTCAGTGTAAACTGCTTTTTCTCTGCTTTTATCAGAAGAGACAACATCATTTATTGATTCAACTTGTTTTTGTTTGAAAAGTTGTAAACGGCACGGCCATGTGACAGCCGGAGAGTCCTGAATTCTGATTTCTAGACGCACGGCGTGGAAACCCAAGCCCCCTCCACGTGTTACAAAGCTGCACAACTGCATGTGTGTTACAGTTTCAATGAGAACCACAAGCCTGCACGTCACTCCTTTTTTTTTTTTTTTCAGCCCGTCCTTTCAATCTGCACCAATCAGCCCAGTCTCCTTCCTGTGTTTGCCTTTCACTTTTCAAGACATAGCTGGAAACCAGCAACGATCACTGCATTCTAGCAAAAAAAAAAAAAAAAAAAAGAACTCGATCACGTTAAAAATGAGTCAACAAGTCACATACCAAACGCCAGAAAAGGCAGTGTAACGGATAAACGGCTCTGTTTATTTGATGCCATTTGAAACGCCTCTGCAGCAGCATATTTACACCCAGCCATATGCATTCCACAACCACAGAGTGACAGATTCTTCTGAGACTCAGGCGTATCTTTAGACCTGCGCGCTCGTCCTCTGTTTACCAGAGGAAATGTCGTTATCTGCGAGGGAAAGGGAGGGGGTGCTGACGAAAAAGAGAGGGAGCCTGCGAGTAAGCTGAATAAGATAGCCAGAGAAAGAAACAAAACAAAAAAAAAAAAAAAGACGGAGACTCTGGCCATCTGTGAGTCTGGCAGTTGGCCAAACCACAGCCCACAGGGCACAGGCACATGTTAAACTGCAGCTTTCTGTAATAGGAGAGTCCATTTCTACATCCACAGACAACAGGCCTGTGGAACCGCACACACACACACACAAAAGAAAGAAAGAAAGAAAAATCTCAGCAGCCAATAAGGGCAATCGCACCCCTACGGTCATAAATAAGGGCCGAAACACAATATTTGCACAAGTGTAATTGCTATGCAACAAAAGGCGATGTGACACTGAGTGAGCATGCATTCTTCATCCATTTCAAAATGAGAAATGACTTGTGTTGGCAGTGGTTCATGACTCACTGCTCGTTTCTGTATAGTGTTTACACCTCCAAAGAAATATCAAGATATGCACAACACCTTATGCAGAACAAGAAGGACTAATAGGAGGAGACAGGAAACACAGATCTTAAAACCTTAACTTTGTGTTTGCATGAGCAAGACGAGTCCAGCTAAGTTTTGGGGCAAGAAGCTTTTCTTTTGGCTTTTACTGAGAAAGAGCTGTGATCTCATCGAATTTAGATCATTGGATTTGACAGTTAAAGACCCACTGTGATGAAAATCTGCTGACATTAACATGTTTTGTGGCTTTTTTTCTAAAGTACATGTATGAAGAAAATTAAGCTTAAAAAATTGCATTTCTGAGTATTTCTTTTTTTTTTTTTTGTTTCAAATTGTTGCGAATCAGGAGCAGACCAGAGTCCCATTAGAAAGAGGGTATTTGTGATGTCGAAAATGCAATGGGTGGGTGACAAGCTCCCTGCTCCACTTCATATAATGGATCCACGTGTGGACGATAAGATCCATGTACGTCTATGTCTTCCCTAACACGAGCTGGCATCTGTTGCATTGCTAAAGTTAGGTTGGTGGTGTGCTGGGCTCTAAGCTAGTGTACTGTAAGATAGCAACAAGCAGGGGAAGAGGGGTATGGTTGCTCTACATCAACGGTCCCACCCACAACTCAGAGGCTTACAGCCATTCTGCATAAACTATGTCCTAGAAAATGACCAGATCAAAAGATAATTGAAATGGGACTTTAAAGGCTGATTTGGTGTTTGATGGCTATATCACCCAACTATTGGCAAGTAAGAAATGCCTGAAAGGGTAAAACGGAAGACCACTTGACTTAATTAGTTATACCAATCAACGAGATTGGTTTAATGGGCTATGCATTGATTTTGAGGGGCCTGCCTTTGTGGGTGCCTGGGTGACAGGGTCAAGGCAGCCACACATGGATGGTTAAGTGGAGCAGGGATCTGCAGTTGACACTAATGGCTACCCCCCCCCCCCCAATAAAAAAAAAAAAAAAAGTCCAAACAAATATAGTAACCTAATGTTGAGCTGATGAGCAACTGAGCTGTGAAAGAATCCATTCTTCCATCTATTTATGAGCGGCTATAGGAGGCTGTGGCCCCATAGACTACGAGGGCATCCCCCACTGTTAGTGGGTGAAAACACACACACCCACACAAACACACACACACCATCATTTTCAACACAATAATGCAGATGTCTGACAAAAGAAATGCAGTGCTCATATTTGCGTGCAAATGAGAGTCATGCAGACCATGAAGCTGCAGCTTCCATCACCAATCTGCGCACAGAGATGCTCTTTAAGACACTTCCCTCTCCCAGCACAACAAACATAAATGACAGGGTAAATCCCAGGAGTGCATCCAACCAACAGACTTCATGGGGGGGGGATGCACAAACACAAAGTTGGGAGACGTCTTGCGTGTGTCTCAGAGATAAAGATGTTGAACGCTTCCGTGCAAGAGCCTGCATGCACTATTAGGGCCTAAATATCCAGTCCCCCCCCACCCACCCACCTGCAAGATTCCTATAGATCAGTCCAGAGCACATGCACATTTTAATACCCCCGTGGTCCCCTGCAAGTGACTTAGGATGTGAAGTTGTGTACCTGTGACAGCTGTCGTGGATCAGGAGCCCCGAAGAGGGAAGAGCTGGAGCTGAAACTAATGGCTCCCCTCCGGCTGAGGACATGCTTGGGAACCGGCCTGTCTAGAGGCAAAACCGGCAGCTGATAACATACTTCCATTGAATAGCCAAAAGCAGGATCCGGATCAAAAATAGTAGAAAAATAAGAGTAATATTCAAAACTGGGGGCTTACAAAACCTTCCAAAAAAAAAAAAAGGCGGAAAAAAATCTATTCAAAATAGTAAAAACGATCTAATACGAAGCGGTGAAGTATTTCTGTTCATAATGAGCGACTCAAAACTTGTCCAAATCACCTTCATCGATGCAGCGCCTCGTCTACCTCCGCCGTTTTGCCTCCTTTTGGCGTCATTTTGTATGCGGGGGGGGTAAAAAAAAAATTATATCCGTGCCGCAGCCGCTTCTGATCCTTTCTTTCTCATTTTGTTTAAATCCGGGCCCACGGACGACGAGACCTTCTTCTTACCATGTTGTGGGTCTTTGTGAAATCGCTTCCTCATTTTCAAAGCAGAAACAAACGTCCGCTCATTTGGGTTTCGTGGCGTCTGCGGATCCGCATATGATCACATATATCCCGATTTGAACACAAAAGGCACGGCCGCTTCCAAAAAATGTCATCAACATTTCATTTTCTATGCAACACCGGCGGACGAGGTGAAGGCAGCCGCTCCAGGATGTGAGACCTTGACAGTCCTGGCGAACAGATCGCCGTCAGAAATGTGCAAACACGAAGGGCTTTTCCGTCTTTTTCTGGAGCCAGAGGATGAAGGAAGGACCGCTTGTCTAATTCACTGATGGTCGTAAAAACACAAATTGTCTCGCTGAGAGAAGGGGAACCCCGACGTTCTCCTCATTTACTGCGACTCCGGTAAATCAACAGGAAACGTAAAGACACGTGACACTAAACTAGAAACCAAAAACAATCAATTGAAGCCTAAACTAGTTTTTTAAATACAAATTTCCCTACAACTACCTGACTATCGACCTAAACAATTAGCCTACTGTATCCTTTTTAAAGCGCACACCACCTGCCAGAGATGGTGCTGTTGAAGCGAGCAAGGAAAAAAAAACACAACTAGTGACAAGTTGACCAATAGGGTGATGGTACATGTTGTAATCTAAGCGCTGATTGGACGATACAATCGACTAATATAAAACGGTTTTTGTGATTGGCTGCATGGCCAGGGCGATCCTCGACCGATTCGCTTGCAGGCGGCATGGACATTCTCAAGGGTATTCCTGCACAACGGGGCTTGCCCTGCTTTGGTCAACATCATTACCTTTTTTCCATGATTCATACTATTTGCTCGCTGAGACTAGACGTGTGAAATGCAGGCAGTAAAGAACTATTTGCTCCTGCATTAAGCTCTATTGGCAGATAGAAACCACCATAGTATATATATTTACATTTAAAAAATGGACAGGCATGGGATAAGGAGGGTGACATGTATCCTGGTGTTACCGATATGGCATTAGACATCCAAGGTATGGCGTTTCCACTGGGGGGTTCTCATGCTATGCCCCTGTGCATGGGGACAATGAGTGCACCATGGCAACAGTCAGACCAGTAAGTGCTATTGTAAGCATTATCTCCCCACTCTCCATTTCCATGGGCCTTTATGCAGTTCCTCATCATTGAACCCCTAAACCAAGAGGCCCTGCTTGATATTCAGACTCTGAAAATATTATTTTAATCTGGTTACTATTTAAACATTACACCAATATTAAAGGATACTCTGTTATTCCTATCACTCAAAAAACAACAATGAACAAAAACATCTGCATGGCGTTACATTTATGTTAGCATGAAGTCCCACTCCGATCATCTTTTGATCTACTTTTAAAGCGTTCCTGGTGGTCTTTTCATTATGATCTTTTTTTAAACTGTGTCGTTTTTTAGGACAAAGTTTCTGCAGAGCGGCAGTAGCTTATTAGAGATTCGCCTCTGGGTTGTGGGTGGGACAGTAGGCGTGGAGCAACCCTGCCCCCACATCCCGTCATCCATTTGTTTACACTCTATGGGGTTATCTTACAACCCCTACCTAGCATTACTAATCTTACAAAAATAGTGAGACATATAGGAACTATCCAGCCTTTTGGTTTTGAACTAGATGCCAGCTGGAACGAAGACGTACTTGGATTTAGTTATCTTCATATTCAGAACTCTTTTGTGAGAACGCTGGCTTACAGACTCACAGGTACAGAAAATGGCTGTAAGATTCCCCTCATGTCCCACTCCCCAGACTCTTGTGTTGTTGAAATGTCACTAGAGACACATAATTGATTTAGCATATACTCTCTCTAGTATCACACAGGTTTGCTTTTAATTTAATTTAATAACTGTTCTGTTTTTACTCAGCATTGTCATTGCTTCTTTGAATTCTTTGCCTTTTTTTATACAGCCATTTTAAATGTATATGATTATATGGAGGTGTCAGTTATAAGGATTTTAATGTTTTTTTTTATCAAATATTTCCATAAAGCCATAAATGTCTTGGTGTTGGCACTAAACCCATTCTACTCTCCATGCATTTAGAGCCACCTTGTGGAGAAAAGGAGCCATCACAACTACATTGCAAATAAAAGACAAAGACAAATGAATTATAATCTTATTCCATCATACTCTAATATTAGTTTTTAAACCAGAATAAATAAAAGTGACAGTGATAGACAGGGTTCACACTTTAAAGTACACTATAGTTCAAAGGCTAATTTTCATTTATTGGACCAAAAATAATAGTTTAATCATTGTAAACTGACAAACGTTCACAGTTCAATTTGCATTTACAGTGTATTTGTGTTTTATTTAAGTTTAAAATTGTTTTACTTGACTCTTGCCATGAATGATTCAGACTGCTTTCCTTGTGCCTGTACTCTTGCTTTAAATTTATTCTTTTTTAAGGGTAAAACTCTTTGAAAGGTACATGTATCCTAAAATATGAAATTAGTGGCCTTAGATAGATGTGAAATACTATGTGAACATGTCGCTTCAAGCTGCTAACTGCTTTTTGTCACTAGATGGCAACATGACACTATTTTACAGTCAGCTAAGATTTACAGACACAGACTTTCATTTAAAATTCACCAATTTCTGCTTCTGTGTGATATCCAACTGTTAATTTTTCGATAGATTTTAATCAATGGTATTTTCTTTTAAGACAATATTTAGATAATTTACTTTTTACTTTCAACATATTTCTCCCAAAGTAAAATATAGCATGCTGGGCTGGAATAAATCAGTATATTTGACAATTTAGTTATTAATACTTTTTGAACACTGTCCTCTAAATAGCATCTATTTGGAAGACACAATATGCAATTTTTAAGCACTTTTTTCAAATGGATATTTATATACATTTTTATTGTAATCTAATAAAAAATATTCATGGTTGTGGATTATCATTCATAGATTTTAATACATACAAAATCTGCCATAAAAACATTAGCATTGCAGGCTTTTTCAGTAAGTTGCTTATGTAAAAATGTTAAAGAGAATTTCAGATGTAGAAGTTCAATATTTCCAGATGTGTCCCACATCCTCAGTGGGATCAATTCCATGGAGATGGCCCTTGATGTAACAACAGCCCGTTGTTCTGAGGGAGAATAACTGCTTCACTCCACCCTTAAGTAAAAAGGCTGGACTGCACCTCCTCTGGTTTAGAGGCTCTGCGCTTTCATTCAGTTTGAGACACTCTTGAATGCCAAGTGCATCTCAGCTTCCCATAACCAGGAGCTGCAGTGGCGCTTGCTAAAGCACACTGACGTCCTTTTTACGTCATTGTACGGGAGGTGATGTTATATAAATTTCCATATGGAAATCTGAGTAAATTTACTGATCGGTACTTTGATCAAGCAAATAAGTGCTAAATATTAAGATTAAAATATTTATATGATTGTTAAAATATTAATAGAGTGTGGGATCAGGTTATATTTAATGTGCAAATCAATCAGTACCAGGTTCATTCAAATTCTAAGTAGTTATATCCACAGAAGTTCAGTCAATGTTCACAAAAATTATTATCATTATAAATGGTCCAATTTTTATATTTTTCCCATCAATTATTTTGTGGACAGGTTTAATGATAATAGATGGATCGAAACTATCATCTTGTGTTTGTCTATGTGTTACCTGTGCATTTTTGTGTTAGTTTAATGTAATGTAGAATGTTCTATATATGTTTATGAACAAAGTTAAATGAAATGTTAAAATGTGAACATGTGACTTCAGGTATTATTTTCAAGTAATTGATCTTGTATTTTGGTTTTTGTTTTATTTGTTAGAATGAGGTAAGTTTCTCCAAACTACCCCTGCTGTTCCTCATCTGTTAGTCTAATCCTCATCTGCGTTTCGGTTCCACACCACCTCCACCCAGTTTGACATGTGAAGCCCATAGGAGCAGGAATCTTCTCTTTGTAAATATTTAACTCACTGACTGATGGGGCTCTGCAAATATTTGATTTGATTATGCGATGAGATTAATGGCAGAATGATCCATTGTCGCCCACATTTACGTCCTTTGCAACTGCCGATCTGACATTTGCATCATCATATGGATCAGCTGCAGCATCCCGACAGATCAACTTACCTGAATTTAGAAACATTTTCAAACCCATATTTTAGTAATACTGTTGTTGTTTTTTCTTATTCTGCACATCCAATGTATTCTTGTTTTTAAAAATCAAATAATACAGAAAGTGGATGGTTAACGAATCATTTCAAAAAGATAAGGAAAAAAAACAATGCAGATTCCCACCTACTGTGAGTTTAGAATCGCCAATTAACAAATGTGCTGGACTGACGTACGAGTCACAGAAATTAATTTGGCATTTTGTAACACCCTTTAGCAACGCTAACTGCCATCACATTAGTCTTACAGCTGCCCCTGATTTACATTTCACAGATGGTCAATTATAATTTGGATGTTTTGACATTAATAGTGTTAGATATAACACATTTGCAAAGATACAGACAAGCAGCTGACATATGCGTGTCTTTTTGCTAATATATACTCCTTGGGTTTTGTTGTTTTGAGGGGGCCAGGAACCTTAGATCTATGAGTCCTCTCTCTGTGCTGTGAGGAGATGAGGAGATATCACTAGAAGCTACACATATAACATCTCAGCATTTTGTATATCGGGTACCAGGTCTTGATAGTTTTTACCATCATCTTCTACAACAGAAGCCTAGTATGCTTGCTTTTTTAAAAGACCTCCACTTTTTACTCTCACTCCTCCCCAGATGTGAGGGTCGATCCTTCAGACCGGTTTATACTTCATAGCAATTTAAATTGAGCAAAAGGTGAAACAACACTTTGCCATCATCTATGATTGGAATTTTACGCCCATAGTACAATGGCATGTGTATGGCACCATTGAACCTATCCCGTACTTACTCTGAGTGATTAGAAGACACAATGGCAGAGCAAACGCAATCCAGGAAATCAACGTTTCCAAACAACAAGGCCACTATTACTGCATTCTAAATACAAGAGGGACATTGTTTCCTTTTCATTCAGTTCCAAAAAATAATTTAAAAAAATGCATTTTCACTACATATTTACTTTCTAATGCAATTATACTGTCTGCTTTATTCAATTAAGATATGGAGCAAGTGGCAAATAATTTAAAACTGGAAAATGTATAGTTATTTAGTACATTGAACTCATGGGCGTGCAAGGCGGAAATCAAACCTGCAATCTTACGATCATGGATTGACCACCCTACCGCTGCACCACGGCCGCCCACCTCTATGACCCTCTGTGTCCGTCCCCATAGAGGGTCAGGTGTTGCAGTTCTCTTGTGGCTCGTTTGGCCACCTCAAGGGACATCATGAAAATGGAATGTACCATTGTCGCCTGTGTGTGGTAAGCATTTGTTAGGATAATGTAGGTTACACCCACATGTTACGTATGGGTGATGCTTTACACAACACCAGTCGTTAGTGAGGTGCACGCACTGACTCCTTACTGACAGCACGCAAATGTTGGGGGGCTCAAAAAAAAATCTTTAGGACACACCTGCGTCTCGCCTACTTCACCCTTACTTACCCTATGTGTGTTCACTACAACCTGACAATCACAACATGCCTGTAGAAAGTAACGTACATGAACTTTTTTGTCTAAGGAGTTCACCAGGTTGTCTACAATCTTAAAATTTCCTGCGGGTGACCTGCTAGATTTGCCTGTTTTTCACCTGCATTCACTGGTAAGGGTAGTTGTGACTATGGATTTACCACATGCACAACAATCGTACTCTCCATTTTCAAGACGTCCCTTAAGGTGGCTGCAAGACCATCAAGGGAACACACCTACGCTCCCTTTAAGATCCAGCCGCTCCTCTCTACAACCGTCTACAACACAAAAACACTCATTGCAGGCATGTGACTATTGAATAACTTGATCGAAAATCACCATTATAGCAAAACAAGAAAGTAGCAAAGTTGTTAATTATTTATCTGTGCAGATAATACAAAAAAGTGTGGTGCAATAAAACACTTTTTTGCACAAATGATGCAAGAAATTACTTAAGTAAAAGGAAATGATTACTTACCAATTTTGTAATCAGAAGCCCATTGGTGCTGCAACTTGTCCACCAAAAAAAACTTTGTAGAAAATGTCATTTTGCAAAAACTTTTAATCAAAATGTCTCCACTTTTTCTAACCATTTAACCATGTTTACAGGAAGTGCCATATTATGGTATACAAAGAAAAGCTGATTTGCTGGTGTTTTTTTAGACACTAAGAAAGACTTTTAACAAAAATATTAATAGAGAAGGACAGGTGGCCTTCCTTTTCCGCTGCCATATACGTTTACATCCATTCAAAGCCACTAGAACTGTTACATATTGCACACGAGTGAACAACTTTTTGTAGATTTTGGAAGTACTCTCTTCTTTTTCTATAAATACTTAAAAGTACCACATTTCACAACTGAGACAAGACTTTCACACTGAGTTCTTTATCATTAGCTTCAGAGGAAGAACTTTTTAACATTCATTCTGGCCTTTCATCTACATGAAATTTCCATACTACTCTTAATTTGTCAATCCTTATTGGATTTTTGCCAACAGGCGCTGCAATATTATGAGTCAGATGGTAATAGCTTTGAAATTATGAATTCACTTCAGTCACAAAAACCCAGAACATCTCCCTAATTGATCTCATCTGAATTCACTTTTAGGCATCGTTTAATGATGAGCAGTCCTCGCTTATTAATGAATACGTAATCACACTTGTTCAGCCTTTTTAGTGATTAAAAGTGAATAAAGTTGTAGTCCCACAGTATCATAAAAATCCCAGAAAAAGCTTCATTTGTAGTGCATCACAGGAAACGCACTTAAACTGGTGACAGGATTTGGAAAAAACACAAACGCCTATAATTAGCGACAAAATATGAATATGCTGTTTTACATGCACATACATTCACCAATCGTGCACGGAAGTGGCTTCATACATTTAAGCAGGATGTAAAATGTGCACGTTTGAGCTGTTTTCCCATCTTTTCTCACCTCCAAGGCATTAACTTGGTACATGATTGCTGCTGCGCTTCCTAACTGCCTTTTTGATGTCCCTGGATGGACGAATAACAACAAAGAGCAGAGAAATTAGGGAGGGGGCATGAAACATTCATTATTTTCTGCAACAACATCTGTCTAAAATGTTTAAACATGACTCACTGACTAATGGGGTTGTGTGAAAAGCACTGCATGTGTTTCCATGTGGCCTTACTATAAAGGGAACAGAGGTGCAAGATGTAGATGTCATATTGTATGAGTCAGAAGAAAAGGGCACATTACGTTTGGTCATAAACTATCAGGATTACTATAAAAGTGCTTGCTTTTATGCTGTTTACTTAATTTTGTTAACATATTTTAAATGCTCTGAGTAAAATAACTCCCACACACTTCTGGTATCTCTGGATCTGCAACAGTCAAACCACAAACCTCTGTGCAATTTTGGAGCACGTTTTTCAATATATTACCAGTTATTTAGCAATCTATTGCAAAAACTACTACTATTGCAGTTAAGCAAGGTTCCTAAAGAGAAAAGGAAGCAAGCAAAACAAAAAGATATCTCAAGCCTACACTCAAAAAAATAAATTTCACAAGTGATTCTTTCTACAGTCCTCTTCACCACTGCTAATTATCATCGCTGAGTCATTCATCAATATGTATTCACCACACAGTAATAAGCCATTTCACAGTCGATGCAAATTATCATGTTTGTTTTTATCACTAGGAACAAGCAAATCAGGTGCTAAACTGTCAACTGCATCAAGAACGGAGTGTTTGCAGGTGAAATCATTTATTAATTAACATTCAGATGGTCAATGCAGAGGATGCTGTATGCTTACTTGCCAGACCTCCTACGGATGTTTGGCATCAAACATGAATAATGCAAAAACTTTGAGGAATAAACTGCAGTATACCCCCTTTAACTTTGAATGATTTTCTTATCCTGACCAAAATGTCAAGATGTTGAAACTTAAGTGAATGAAACCTCAAGACATGACATATGCTAAGAAATGCACAAATGAAACAAAAATAGAAGTCTTTAAATGAAACTGACTATTTCGCAATTAGCTTGTAAATCTTTATGGCTTCATCTTTAAGTTTGTGACACCTGTTTGTGCTTTAGCTGTTAAATGGTACAACATCAATTGCAGACTCACGTGCATATTAAACAAACACATATTCTTCTTAAGCAGCACTTTAACTTGACCTTTTGGAAGCTTAATTTGCCTGATTAGTAGCTCGAACAAAACCATAAAAAAGGGGGGAAATGTTACCCTTTCAGTGCTGGTGCAAAGCAAACAGCATGGCTGACACAAAAAAGTGTTAAATACAATCGTTAAAGCTGTTAAATGAGTTGAAAGTTGTTGTTATTTTTTACATTAATAACTTAGGCTGAAAAGAGGGAAAAAAAACATTGAATCGTTCTTTGTTATGCAGGAAAAATGAACGTGCTCCTAAGAGATGCACTCGAAACAGGGACCTAAGGATCATTGTGAAACAACTAGTCCACCGGGAAAACGCTATAATAATTGAGAGACTAATTAATTTGACAATATTTGCAATTAAGATTTAAAGTTATGGTATTTATTGTACATCTGTGAGCAGAAAAATTGGAAAAGAATAGCTCCTTCGAGCCGGATTCGAACCAGCGACCTAAGGATGTCCATTCAACCTCTACAGTCCTCCGCTCTACCAACTGAGCTATCGAAGGGCGTTGACAACAACTCACGACAGACGTCTCTTATACAACGAGCGACGAATGTGGTATATTTCGACAGCATTGTCGTTCCTATCTTGTTTTGTGCGTTGCATGTGGATTATATAAAAATGGATTCACAGTTGAGATTAAATTACAGCGTTTTGTTAGCCACGTAAATGTTAGCTGAAGACTCAACTACACTGACTTTTCCGGCTAACCTAACCTAGCCCTATTGTGGCCAACTATAACTACAAATGTCTGTAATCATACGTGTATTTGCGTCTCATTTTCTTCTTCTTTTGGTCTAATTTTCAAGTGGCATCCACGTCCTATCTGTGAAAACTTTATTTAAACTTTTTGCAGATTCGTTTCCGTAGCCGCAGTTCTTTTTATTATTTTTTTAAACTTGTCTTGTCCAACAGGTAGCGGGATCGATGCCCGCATCCTCCAATCACGTTTTTCAATTTCGTTTAAAAGTTTTTTTTAGTCAAATTTGATTGGCTAGTGTGTGTTTACTTTGTTTTACAATCCAGTAAGCCAGTAGACGCAAAGAGAAAAAAAAGACGCAAAGCGAAAGTTAGGGGTGGTCGATGCCCGCAACCTCCATTTATCTTTCCAATATTTTTCATAGGTTTTTACATAATTTACAGTTTTTGGTTTTATATATATATATCTTTCCAAATTGAACCTCTCAGCAGGAAAAAGGGATCCTTGTTTTAGTTGTGTAAAACAATTGAATTTGCAACAATTATCTTTGTTTTGGTAAAACAGTTTGGAGTAAAAGTCAATAGTGAACATATGAAAATTTGATTCAACAATAAAGCCACTGTTTTCAAACAAATCTTATTTTATTTGTTTAGTTTCATAGACTCATGGACAGAATCATAAAAAAGAAACGTTTGGAACAAATAAACAGCATGTGAATGCACAAACGAGTCTTGAAAATGAACGGTAATTGTTTTAGTCATTCATTCATTCATTTTCTATACCGTTTATTCCCTTTTGGGGTCACGGAGCAGCCAGAGCCTATCCCGGCCACTTGGGCGAAGGCAGGAGATGCCTTGGACAGGTCTGTCGCAGGGTTAATTTTTTTATTATTTGAAAAAAAGGGAAAAACTATTCTTCATCAATTATACAGCAAACTGTCCATTACTACTCACGAAAAATAACAAACTAAAGTCCAAACTTTAAAACCAAACGGTTGTTTTCTACAGAAAAAGAAATATATCGGTGCAATTATAAAATATTTAACTTTTTAATTTATAACTAAAATCCAGAAAATGTTAAGTTCAAAAGCAGTGTCTTTTAGGGGTTAAAAATCACTGTTATAAAAGATCAAGTGAGTTAGAAAAAGTAAATAAAAACTTTTGGAGGATTTTTTTATTTTTTATTTAAATGCATTTGGATTGCTTTAATTTCTTAGTTTCTTAACTTTTCACTTACTGAGTGTAGATGGCCTGAAAGCTGTTGGGCAGCTGTTCTGTAATGCCTTGCTTAATTTCAAATATGGGCAAGGTGAAAATGGCAACCCTTGGTGTGACTGGAGAAGCAGCTAAAAAAAGAACTGACACCAGTGAGATAGGACCCCACAGTTTTTGGGACAAGTGCAAGAGGCCTACTCTGCTCCTGCTGGTCCCAGTGCATGCTGCCTTAAGAAAATGAGTACTTAGTAAATCTTCGGTCGCGTGGGTCTCTTTGAAACAATTTCTTTTGGTATTCAAAGTTGACCTAGAACCATGGAGGATTTAGAGAAGCAGCTGATATGTCCCATCTGTCTGGAACTGTTTACAAAACCTGTTGTCATCCTGCCCTGCCAGCACAACCTCTGCAGAAAATGCGCAAATGATTTTTTCCAGGTAAGCACCCCTGCTCTATTTCTTAAAGTAGATGAGTATTAACCTCATAGATCAGTGTTAATAGGCCGTTATTAACAAACTCTTTATGTAAATCCATGTTTGTATTTCCACTGACAGCACGGGACATATATTTCTATAATAGAGTCTGTAGATTCTAAAGAAACCAAGAAAACAAACATTTTTGGCTACTTTGAAATATAATAGTGTGTTTTTTTAGTATTACATCCTGAATTGTCAGACTTTTAATTCCACACCTTAAACATGTTAATCTTCCAGATTAACATTTCATAACTGCTGAGTGAAACCATTTTGTTAATTTGCTTTGCAGAAATCAATCTTTGATAACAACCTTGTCAACGTACCAAATTTAGACCGTCGTCACAACTGTGCTTATGGGTGGATACAGGCTGTCTACTGGTGTAGAATGGGCTAACCTGTACGGGCTACGCAGGTGGCCCATACTAAATAACAAGGTGGGAGAGCAAAAGTGTTCATGCATTTTTTCTATGGACAACAGGTCATAGCAAACACTAATGCAACACTCAAGGGTAAGAAAGGGTGAAGTAGTGTGAGATGAAGTTGTGTCAAACAGATTTTTCATTTTTTCAATCCCTTAATCTACTAGTGTCTGTCAGTGCTGCTCACGTAATAATTGTGTGCTCTGTGCTTGACTGATAGAAATTAGGAAATTAGACAATCAGTGCATAGTTTGTGTGGGCGTAAGGAACTAGTGCAAGCACCTTACTAATGACTAGAGTGTGGCATAAGGGCACACTTTAGCATCACACATACGTCATGAGTGTGTTGTCTTTACAAATACTTCACGGTACATTTACCACAAGCACAACAATCGTACGTTCCATTTTCATGATGTCCCTTGAGGGGGGAGTGCGAGCCTCAAGGGCACTGCAAGACACACCTGTGTTTTTCTTAAGATGTGGTGGTCACTCCTCTCTACAACCCTCCATGGGTTCAGACAACCCAAAAACCTGCAGAACCCCTACGGGTCAACTCCCCTTATGGGCGCATGAGAGTAAGACGTAAGGGCTCTAACTGTTTTTTTGCTTGCAGTCTTCAAACCCTTACCTTTCAACAAGGACTGCCTCATCGGGAGGCCGATTCCGATGCCCATCCTGCAGACACGAGGTGGTCCTCGACAGGCATGGCGTTTACGGCCTGCAGAGGAACCTGCTGGTTGAGAACATCATAGATATGTTCAAGCAACAGTCCAGCAGGTGAGGGATACCTACACTGAGATGCAACATTTATGAGTTGTCATAGCTGTTTTGTATTTAGTTAGTGGCCCAGATTAGTCAAAGCTGTTTTCAAGGCACAGAACATAAAAGGCAAATAAGAGAGAAAGTGGCAGGAAGTGCACCAGGTACTGTGGTGGTTCAAGTGCCGGAGGATTCTGAGTCAGCCACTGGAGTGGGTGACAGGATGCTTCTAGTTGAAGTCAAGTGTACAGATGATTTATCCAGTGGCTGACTGAATAGCCAAAAGGCTGGAGTGACATAAATCCAAAGCAATTCCCCTCATCCTCTACTTCATCTCAGTTCAAGACTTTTCAGCCTCATTTTTTTTATTTTATTTAAATTCCATATTTGATTGCAAGCAGAATAAATCTGAAATGACCTCTTAGCCCTGCACCAACACCTGAAGGTCACAAGGGAGGAAGGTAATGTATCGATTACCGCGCTGACAGTGCCCGTGGCGAGCATGACTGATGGATCATCAATAAATTGTAGAGATGCATAACAGTGACATTGTCAACCAGACCTTTCATGTCACATCAGTATGCACTGAAAAAGCAGGAATCCATTCCCGCTTCCATTACTCCCAAACAGCAGCACACCAGCACCAGAGAGGAAGGAGGAGACGCCCATGTGCGACGTTCACGAGGACGAAAAGATCAACATCTTCTGTGTTAGCCACGGTGTGCCCACATGCTCCATGTGTAAGGTTTTTGGAGCACACAAAGACTGCGAGGTGGCACCAATCAGCAGCATCTACCAGACAAAAAGGGTGAGGCCTGAGCACTTGTGGATGTTGTGAATGTTGTTTCTAAAGAGTGTGTGACATATTTTGTGCTTCTGCAAACTAGACGGAGCTGAGCGATGGGATTACCATGATGGTCGGTAACAACGACAGGATGCAGGGGATCATTAGTAAGCTAGAGGAAGCCTGTCGTGCCATAGAGGTCAGTGTCCAACTACTGCAGTGCCTGGCTACTCGCTCACACAGCAAGCGTCACTCTGTGCGTGTGTGAATGCACCTGCACAGACTCACAAACTGATCCACTGCTTTCCTGTCGTGACGACTTTCTTAGCTGTAAGTTTTAGAGCTTCATCAGTGTCGTGATGCCACACCTTTGACTCTCTGTATCCTTTTTTTTTTCTTCGATTCTTGTTTGCACCCCCTACCTCACGTGGCACTGTTGGACGGGGTAAAGAGGAAGCTGGATGAACTCCAGTTCCCTATGTGTCCCACCTTAAGGCCAGAACACACCGGTGCTGAACGAAACGCGTCAAAACAGCGCTATGTTCTGTTACCACATTACACTTCTCAACCCATCTTTCTATTTTTAGTGTCCCAGCTTCCTGAAATAAAATGATTACTTTACTCCCTGCTTTTACAAGCCTCCTCCAGTATGAGCCCGTCTTTTACTGAGCTGCTCCATTTTCTGCCTTTGCAGCAGCTGTGTCTCACACCCAAATATTAAGAGGAAAGGTTAAATGTTAAGGAGTGACCCGATCCAGAATCCAATGATAAAAGGCAGATCCTACACTGAAGACAATAAGACATTTTGGGGATGGATGCCAAGCTAAAATGTATCTGAGGATAAAAATGATTAATGGAAAACTCAGACCGATTCAACTCAGTTTATTCATAAAGAGCCTCACAAAAAGCAAATAAAATCAGAATCAATTATGATCATATTAATAGAAAGAGATGGAAATTAATCTGTATGCATGTAGTTGTTAATCATACAGATAAAAAACTAATTTTTTTAATAGCTTTAAAATTTTAAATCAATCTTAAATCAAATCATAAATCTAAATTTTTGCGAAGATTGTGTTTTTACATGTAAAATATAATGAAAGACACAATGCTTTTCAGGTAAATTTAGGTCTTCAGAGGCAGTTTTTTACAGATGCGAAGGAGTTTGCACATTCTTTAAGATCAGACACCATTGTTTATATTATCGTTCCCCCAAAATATACCTAATTGTTTAGTTTTTGTTGCTCATTTTACAGTTCCTGTGGTAAAATATAGATGGTCTGTGCCTATTTTCAAACAACATTGTTTTCCATTTATCTGTTGCCCCTCTATGTTTAGGAGAACGGTCGAAGACAGAAGACTCTGGTGTGCGAAAAGTTTGACCATCTTTACACCATCCTGGAAGGGAAGAAGAGAGACATGAGTCAAAGGGTGACAGCCGAACAGGAAGAGAAGATGAACTACATCCGGAACCTGGGAAAGGAATACGGTGACCATCTGGAGGAAAGCTGCAAGATCGTAGAGATGGGAATTCAGACGTTGGAAGAGCCAGAAATGGCTGTTTTCCTTCAGGTGATATCAACAGAAATTGATTTACATCATGTATTTTCTTGATTGAAATCACCAAAATATCTCACATATGTTGAAAACAATTTGTCTTTATGTCTTTTAGAGCATAAAACCTCTTCTCAAAAAGTAAGTCTACCAAAACCACTTAATTAAACTCAATTAAAATATCACCACCATTCATTACAGTGGTTTTTGTGAGTTTATAAAAATATTCCTATAAAAAATTTTAAACGTCAATCTGCTACCACACTTGTAACCGTCTCAGCAATGCTGCAAAATCGCACCTTCTCTGTGTCAGCAGTAGAAAATAATTCTGTGAAATGATGCAAATGGTTCCTGCATCCTCCTTAAATAACTTGTGGAATGTATGAAGCATTGCGGATGTAAAAATACATTGAAAAAGTGTTGTTTTAATTATATTTGGCTAAATTTTCTCGCATGAATACTCTATTTTCATGACTTAGGATAGCGGAAGTCTCCAGCATGGCACATTTGAACAAAGTTGAAGTGGGGTATGAGAAAATGGATCATTATACCGTTGATTTCAAGAAAGAGGGCAAGGCTCTGCATTGCATTGACTTCATCCAAGGTGAGGCAACAGAAACTGTTTGTGGCTCCTTTTCTTTCTATCACATGTCAACTTTGCTTCATATATTTATGTCTGTTTCTGTTTTATGGCTCATAACAGAAGATGACAATGAGGATGAGGAAGGTGGCAATGCAGGTGCAGAGGTCAGAGATGGACCACCGGCTGTCTCTGGTGCGATCCGTCCAGCCATCGAGTGCCCAGCAGAACAGCTCCTCGCTCAATCAAACTAAGACCCCTACCAGTTAGATGTCTTCTCTTAGCACAGGCAATCTCCAAACGAGAAGCCAGACACTGTTGCACCTTGACACTAGTCTCAGGTCCGTCTTGATAATGTTTCAGATTGAGAAGAGCTGAATTATAATCTATAGAAGACTTAAGTAACAGCAGAACACACACAGACTGATCTTATTTTGTTTTTTTCTGAATAAATTTGCATTTTCTGATCCCGCTTTTCGCTTTTATCATAATTGGTGACAAAAAAAAGCTTTTCATTGGCGGTTTCTCAGTTTCAGATTTACTCCGACAGTTTTCCTTTGCTGACCTTTCGCGACTCATGATCCGCATCATTAAACCAGATTAGCAGATTGCCTTGTTTTCTCTTCCTCGCTGTCACACTTCATTTTTTAGACTGATATTATTTTATAAGCGCACCAACAGAGTGAAGAAATGTTTACTTGTTGAATTTTACAGATCCTTGTTTCATGTCTGTTGTAGCACTTGAACATTTTATGGCTTTTTCTGTATATTTTGTGATATTAAAAGTAATATTTGGTCACTGCATGTGTAACAGTGTTGTATTGATATTATTACTGCAGTTATCACTGCAAACTGTTTATAGGCCAGTCTACAGGCAGACTTTGAGGTCTCACCTTGCTGTTACTCTACTTTGGTTGCTGTGGAGTGTTACTCTGGGAGTTGGATCCTTTACAAAATCGCTCAGTGCAACACTGAGCTCTAAGCTATGACTCACTCTCACAGCTTTGGTTCAGCACACCCTGACTCCGACTGGGTCAGAGATCAGCACGCGCAGCTTAAATGTATTCCACATTTATAAACTGTCAGGGGCATCTTTAGCATCTTCACAGCTAATATTATGATGGGATTTGATAGTTAAGTTTCCAATAGATAGAAAGCTGTAGGAAGCTCAATCTGTGCAGCTGGAAGCACTTTTTTGCACAAATATTGGGCTAAATATAGCTAGTAAAGTATTTTGCGTGTTAGTTGGCTGTGCCGCTGACACAGCAGGCATTTTTCTATGAACCAGCATCACTATGCAAGCTGCAAAGTACACTGTTGCTCTCCAACCAACTGTTTACTGGCATATTTATGTTATTTATTAAAAAGTAAAGAAATTAACACAATTATTTTTTCAAAATTAGATTAGAATTGTTTCCCCCAAAGGATTTACTGTTAACTTAAGGATGTTGACAGAGAAGTGTGAGCGTTGCTTTTAGTTTTTTATTAAAAAATATAGATATAAGACTTTCTGTTGCACAACAGAAAATGACTGGTTGCACATGAGTTTATTAACAAACAATAAATATCATAAATACAGTGATTGATAATCTAAAACAAAATACCAGTTTTCTCAATGAAATTCATGTTTCCACAACAAAAGTATGTTGTCTCAAATATGAAGAACGGCATAACTACAGATTTGACAATGGCAAGGTACAATCGGCTCATTCTAAGTCAAGCCCGTTTATGCTCCATAATTTGAGGTTAAAGCTCTAAATAATAGAGTGATAAAGCAGCACTATATTGCACAGATCATGTTTTGTGCTGATGATAAAAATGCAGAAGAAAAAGAAAAAGAAAGGGAACTGAGATCTTTGGCGAACTGGGGAGAGGTCTTCATTTACCAAAGAGCTCCATCATTCTTCTGTTATTTTGCGCCTGCTGAGCCAGCTGTTCCGCCTTGGACATCTCCATCATCTCCCGAAGCAGGTGGAAGGTCAGGTCCAGGGAGATCGGCGGATCCTCGGACCTCCTTCCTCTTTCCATTGATTCCTCTCCGCGATCCCCGAAGCCGCTTAGAAGCGCCCTGATGTTCCCAACTTTCCCCTGTAAGAGACGCTGGAGCTGCAACGCTCTGTTGAAGATGGAAGGGGATCCGACGGGATACAGAGACGATGACGGGAAAGAGTTTGAGTCCCCGTTTCCCAGTCGAATAAAATACTCCTCTCCTAGGCGCTCCAGAATGGGACTAGACTGTTGCTGCTGCTGGGAGTTTTGGGGAGCTGGGACGCGCAGGGTTCCGCCAGGGCTCTCAATAGCCCGACATTCGAAGCGCGGCAAAAAGGCAACAAGCAGAATCACGGTGGTACCAAATAAATTGAGCTTCATGTCAGGATATCAGCTGGAATCTGGAAAAACAAAAAACAAAAAACAAACTGGTTTTTTTTTAGATGAAAATGCGCAATTGGTACGGGTGAAATGCAGTGCGTAATGAGGGAACAGCGCACGTCAAAACAGGCACTGCAACAATGTAAAGTGGTTGAAACTGTTGCTACTGGCTTTATAGTTTATCTAGGGCTGTAAGTTACATTTTTACATCTATGAATAATTATGTGCGGTCTTGTAAGATTGCACCTTAATGTGCGTAATTATCCTGATTTGGCTTTGTAATCATGCAAAGTAAAGAATTAGACCCTACAGTTACACTTTATATTTTATTTTATGTTGTTAAAAAAAGATTAAAATATTGTAAATTAAACCAAAAAAACTGTCAGCTAATGTATTTTGCAGCACTCTTAAATTAATTTATGAATAAGAAAAAAGAAAAATATATTTATATATATATATATATATATATATATATATATGTATACAATTTTGGGAAAATATCAAGAAAGAAAAAGAAAAATGTACATAATTTTTTCCATACCTTCAGTACAGGGAGTCCAGTACAGCCGTGAAGGTTGCCAGACAGTTGGCAAGAAGCCGCCCTCTTTCACTCCTTTGAAGATGCAAGTATATAGTTACTTTAAAGGTGGATGCTGAATGGACTTATATACCCACCCTCACCATAAGTGCTTCTCTCCAAGCTGAGAATGAGTCTGCGCGTACTTGCATGGGTGTAGCGTGAATGGACGCCTCTGACAAAGTGCTTTAGTTTCGATGAGATGAGTCATATGAGAGCGTGCGTGCGCGTGCACAGGCGTCCGCTTGCACGCTTTAGGAATTGGCCTATAGGCGCCACACCTGCCAGCACCCCCCCCCCACTAAGTTAATTGGGAACAAACGCAGAGTTTCGTGGGAGTTCTATTTTTTTTTTTAGAAGTTGAGAATAAAGTTAAGTCAAGTTTTGGGATTGGGCTTTAACTCTTTGTTGCAGCACAAACATATTTATATAAATGTGGTTATTTTTAATGAAGATGCAAAGCTGCTTTCCAGCAGGTGCATCGAATACTATTTCCTGCACAATCAATAACCATCCTAAAGCAGTTGCTCTGGTGTTGTACCTACATGGTGAATGTTCATTTGCAAACACATCAGGTACGGAGAGAGGCATTGTCTTACAGTGATTCATTGCTGCTGCACGTTAGTACGTCACTGGCTCTGCCACTGGGGGCCTTGGCTACCTTGTTTCAGAGGGGCCCACCGCCAAGACAAGCTTTCACGATGGAGAGTTTAATCCAGCATCAGACAAGCCATTAGAATTTAAAGCAGCTTGAATCTCCAACTTTTCCGTTTCTGTCTACTGCGCTCTCATTCATATTACCATGAAATATCATCAGATTATATTAGAAATATCTGGGTATTCACATTTTGATGAGAAGAAAAATTTGGCTCCTTTCCCACTTAAGCACAAACTCAGCATATTTGTTAAGTCACCTTTAACAATCTGATATAACCCTTCCTATTAATGCTTAACAGTAAATCCATCACACCCACGCACTGGGAATCTGAAAAAAGTTACTTTTAGACATGCATTATATGCAGAGGTTAAAGCGACTTAGTAGATTCTGTGCACTCGAGTCAAAACAACCAATCAGAGAAGGAGCAGAGGAGAAAATTTGATTTTATAGATGCAGTTATGGTGAACCAGACTGGTTTTCTTTTTCCCAGAACAAGAACCGGTTTCACAAAATCACGTCTAATCTATATTTAGGCATTTTAGTGGATTTCAGCGGATTTGGTAGTTAGTGTGAAATTGTTTCTCCTACGGCTCCTTCACTTTCTCAGTCCTCGCACTGCGTGATGCTTCGGGCCGAGGTGTCAGCTCCCATCAAAAGAAACACATGTTGTCTGACACAAATAGAAAACACCACCAGATGAAAGAGTGACTGCTCGTGGTCAAGTCACGTCACCTCATTTTCAAATCACTGTCCTCCAACAGATCCTCTGCTCTGATGCCTCACCGGAAACTTGGGCTTACGTTTTTCATCCCTTTGGTTCCTCAATTAGATGATTATGTTAGATAAAGCTTTAACCATTCCTGGAAAAGTCCAGGGAATTCTGTGTGTTTCGGATGTATATGCCCCTTCTTTTCAATGTGGATGAAAATACTAGCATAAGGTACATTTTAAACAGAGTTTACTGTGAGAACAACGTTTTAAAATAACTACATAGAGTAATTGGCTCACAGCACAAGATTCATTAGTTGCTCATTTCCTTCACTACTTGTGTTTTCTGACAAGTGCCTTTCACTGGGCTGGGGCTCGGACATCATTTCACATTGAATTAATCTCTATTTTTTTCAAACCTCTGCTTGACTTTGACCAAAGAATGACATAAATGAAGTGGGAATAATCATAGGGACTGCAGAGCCCACAGTGTGACGACTAACTGACCTCAGCTGCACAGCTCAGGTGTTCCTCTGCTTTACTGAAATAACTTTTTATTTTAAAAAAAAAAACAGCTCTATTATAGACAAAGATTTTACCGAAGCACCACATAAAAACAGCATTTAATGTTTAAAATTGACTTAAAAAGCTGTCAGACAAACCAAAGATTAGTCATGGCGGAAAGATCCCAATAATCTTCAGGAAAAACAAATCTAATACACGTGCAGGAGAAGATCGAGTGGTCAACAAACCCATTGATTAATTGATGCTGAATTCTTCTCCTTGCACAGTTAACAAAGAGAAATGTGGTTATGCATATTTCAGGGAGTGTACTGACAATGTGAAAAATTAGAGTGGAGAAATATATAAATATAGAGCAGCGTGTATTAACCCAGCAATAAAAAGTGTCCAAAGCTCTTTCTTTGCATACCAAGCTATTGGTTTCACTTTATTCCACAAGACTTGTACACACACTGCTGTCATCACGCAACGCTTTTGAGATTATATTTTGCAAAAGTAAAAAAAAAAAATTTATGGTTTTTAATAGAAAATAACTTTTGGTCAAGTAAGAACATGCGATTTGCAGAAATATCAAGAGAAAAACAAGTAAGTCTGCATTTTAGCCTGGATGCTGGAATTCTGCTGCATAGTTAATGAGTATAAAATCTAAATTATTCACCTGTCTGTGTACCTGTCTAGATGAATAAATGGAGTTCAAACCCATGGCATGGTTTGAAAAGCGGTGAGACAAAACATTGTTTACTTTGATTTAAAAATGTCATGGTTTGTGTTTTTATTGTACCATTAAATCTAATGTGAGCTTTGGGTTTTTCAAAGACTTGAGCATGAACAGACAGCTGGATGGACAATATCCTCCTTTTTAATAGCAAAAAACACTGAAGAAGCAGGTTTGTGTCCTTCCTTCCCGTTGTGAGCTTGTTTGTTTCCATGAAGACATAAATCTTCTAAAACGGGTCTCAAACAGAAGGTTTCGTCTTTGTTAAGGGCTCAATAATTTTCTGGAGCAGCTGGGCGCTGTATTTTTAAGCAAAGGTTACTCAACGTCGCACTTGGTCAAGACAATATTGTTAACGTTTATGGTGTCTGCGCAAAAGGCCATGTCCGTTTTGAAGAACAAGCAGAGCAAAAGCGAGGCAATATTTCAGCTTTTCTGACACCCTGTTATAAATGCACACGATTTTTATCATCGTGTTTGATTAATGGCCAGACTTTCAGGTCAGCCAATAATCAATTATAGTAATTTCAGGTCATCAGACATGATTATAACATTATTTTGTTCTTATTTTTAAAAGGTTTCTTATTGGGAAGTGAAGATTTGGATTAAAACAAAGCTTTCATTGGTGAACTGCAGCATTGCTAATACAATAAATACAAAACACTCCAAAAAGTCTTTTGAGAACATTTCATTTTACATGTTATATTTCTCAGAGCAAATTTATTTTGCCCTAAACTTAAATAATTTAATGCCCATAGAATGTTTTCAATCTATTAAGGGAGTCATGGTTTTGTTTACAGAATGATGTTTTGTCAAACATAAATTCGAGGAGTCATGTTAAACTTAAAGAGAGCAAGTCAGAAGCAAATGGTTCAGAGGGATAACAATTGGCGTTTCAGTTAAAATCTGGGGCAAAGCCATTTGCAACCCAGTTTTTCCTCTTTAAAAAAAAACATTTTTGACAATCGTTTTAACATCTATAATCTGAACTTTCCGTGCAGAATCTCCTTTCCCCTGGTACTGCTCAGTTTGGATTTCATTTATTTCTGCGGTAGAAGCCGTGTCTCGAAATAACTCATTCAGAATGATTGACACATATCACATGAATTGATTCTGACACACAACATATGGCCAAAGTGACGAGAAATTCAAGAAAAAGAGAATATTTAAGAAGCTTTCTTAATTCATAACAGAGGTTGTCTTTGAGCAACAGACAGCCTAATATGTTGTCGGCGTCAGCTTTCAGGTCTGTGCAAAAATCAGATGCGTAAAAAGCTGAAATAATTGAGTGGCTTTCCTCCTCCTGTCGGTGTGAATTTCTGTCACTGCAGCCTCCTCAGACATTTATGTAAGGTAAAAAAGTTAAGAGGAAACTAAAAGTTGGGTCAACTGAAATGATTAGGCCTGACGGTTTGTGTTTTATGTGCAACTAACAATTTTCACAGTGTGTGTTTTTTTAGATTATCTTTGAACTAAAAATATATTGTTGCATATATTTTAAGTGTGCGCACACCAAAAGAAATGTTTTAATGTGCAATTAGGCACTCTTGTGTTTACTGCTTACTTTAAGACTAAAAGAAATGCATAAAAAAATGGCCATTTCATTTTTACATTTCAAAATTAGCATTGGACATCAATCAGTTTGCATTGCACATTTTGTCTGTTGGGGATCAAAGTTTTGCTCGTCTTATGCTCTGTCTTCATCGAGCTGACTGCAAGTTCCCAGAAGAGCATTGTTCTGTACGGACAAAGAGCGGGCTCCTGCTTCCTTTTCATGTTGTGCACAAAAGCCCAAAGACCTCTAGCATCACACAGCTTGGGCCATTTGCCTCACAGCACATATCAACATGAAGGCTGGCCACTGCATTAGACAGGAGGGAGCCAGCAAAGATGGGATGAAGTCTGCTGTAAAAACAGCAAGCATTGTGGGAATGTGCATAATGAGGATAAACTGACAGAGCAGCAAACTGGGTCAAAACATGTTTTCTAGCCTCTTGTACAGCCAGAAAAACACAATTTTGATTTTGGGTGTTCATTTCATTATGTTAGAGTGTCTGACCAGTGAACTAACTTTGAGAATTTCCCCTCCAGTAAATCCAGTGACTCATCCTGTGGGTTTTGTTCTTTTATATGAAATCGGCTGAGAGATTTCAGTCAGATGAGAAGTGTACCCCTCTGCTAATTGTTTGTGTAGGTGTCAATATGTCCTCTTTGATTTCTCTCACACCCTTGATGTGATGCTTACAGGCTCCTCCTCACATCAAATCAGGCAAAAAGTTCCGATATGAAGAGATTCAAACTCTTTCGAGAAACATGACGAGCAAACTAATTACGGCTGGAAACTTAGCCCCAGTTATGCTGCTCGGCTCTACGTGTGTTTTCACCTTTTGTTCTTCTATAATGAATAATGTGTTTTTAATAAATATGTTGCCATGTTGAGAGCATTAACTGTGTCAGAGCATCATCGCCGCAGAGTGAACCTTGTTCTTTGTGATTAATTCAATTGAGTGGCTGTAATTTAAAAGCTTCCAGAGCTCAGCATCAATCTACTGTAACCCAGTTGAATAAAACTAATGTAATGAATCAATCAGCAGAGATAAGCACATTAATCTGGAGCACACCTCTGTCAGAAGCCTTTCAGAACCAGGTTTAACCCTCTCAAGTAAAGCAGAAGAGTGAATATACAGCAGGGATCCTTGGCTAAGAGGAGATCCTGGTTCAGTATGACAAGCAGATGAACATACATGCAAGTCTTGCTGAATTAAATGTATCAGTGTGAGTGATTGGGTTTATGAGCTGAAATTGCTTGGGGGTTAAACATCTTAGAAGCAACTATCAGGCAGGGGGAGTCCTGCCAGGGACTGCACTGTCCTTCACTGCTTCCTCTTTTATTCAGCACTGATGGGAGGTCGTCCAAGCATTTAGCAATATGGCAGATTTGATGTAAGTATCTGTCGTGAGGCTAATGCGGGCAGAAAACACCTCCTCTGCCGTAAGCAGAGGAAAAAAAGGTAAGCGGGGATGACGTCTTGAAGATGACGTCAAGAAACTTTTCTCTCAGCGTCCGTAGAGGTTAGGAGTCACTGGAAAACGAGGGAGCATTCCAACACAACTACACAGATTAAAAATAGAAACACATTCATCCTCTTTTGCTTTTTTACTGGATAACAACGTAACCTGACACTTTTCATGACATAAACATAACATTATAAAATAAATTTAGGAGCAATGATGGCTACAAAGGTTGGGCCAAGTGGCTCTTCTCTGCCTTCAAGTCAAGGAAACAGTAAATTCTAAAAATCACCTACACTTTAAAAAAACATTTTAAAACCAACTGCTCTCAATATCACTGGTAGGTAATTACAACATCTAAAAAGCGTGTAATCTATCAAAAGCACAGCAAGAAAAAAATGGACTACAAAAAAGGCAAAGCCTGCAGGCTGAGGATATGGCTATTCGGTCTGCAGGGTTGCCACCGTGATTCCCTTTCTCCGGATTGTCAGGGGCCAGCCGTGCTTCTGGCTCCAGCCTGCATTGATCTTTGTGGTTCTTTTTCCAATCGAACCAGGAAGTATCAAATATTGCAATTCCTCAAAAGACCACCAGAGGCATGTTGCAAAAGGGAGCAATTGTCAAATAATCCTATTGAGAAAAGGTCTGCATTGCAGCAAAAGTTAACCTATGTACAGTTTAATTTTAAAATATCAATATTTCTGTACATGACAGCATTGAGAAAGTTAATTTTTCCGCTATTTAATTTTATTAGAGCTTTAAAAAGGATGCACAGTGGCATAGTGCATGGCCCTCTGAAGGCCCCGGTTCAAATTCATAGGTTAATTGGTGTCTATAAATTGGCTCTTGGTGTGAAGTTTTTTGGGAAGAAAACAGAAACTAAAAGGTCAGAGTTTGTGTTCTTGAGATTTGAATCAAATCTCTGAAAATGTTTTATACTTGTGAAAACTCTAAAGTTATTATTTTTTGGTCCCGCTTGAAAACAGTTTAAGTTGGGGGTTTTTAACCCACTTTTGGTTCAAGTCCCTTTTGAATTAAAAAAACCCCCATTATGATTAAAATTTGACTTGAATTAAATTGCCACTGCATAAAAACAAAATAATTAACTTAAAATATATTTTCAATAACCATAATTAAACTGTTTCAGGAGTACCTACATGGGATATAGGCAAAACAAAACAAAAAAAACTTTGTTTTATTCATTTTCAGGCAAGACTGGACTGAAAGGAACCACAAACAATCTCTCAGTTAAAACTCAAACCTCAGGTGAACTACTGCATTTCTGTGACATCACATATATATAAAAAAAGTCATATTTGTTTGTCTCAAAAGGTATTTTTAAACAGTTTTCTTTTTTAAAAGTTTCCTACGTTCATCTTCTGTCTCTGCCTGAGCTGGTTCCATAATACAGAATTCTACAGTTCAGTTGTGATTTTACTCCATGTGTCACATGTTCATGTTCTTTAAATGTTTGTTTCTACGACTTTATGATTTACTTTTAACTTGCTCCACTGAAGTTGTGTAATTTTGAATCCTCTCCGTTTAAATTTAGCACTTTCTGTTAATGCAGTCCTCTCTTTAAGCTTCTTAACATTTCCCTCCTCACCCTCTAAATCTGCTATGTTGACTTCAAAAGATGCAGATTACACTCTTTTCTTCATCTTTTCAAATTCTTTTGGAGTTGAAAAAAAAATTCTGTCCATGTTTATTTTTTTAATTGCTTAAAGGTTTAAAGGTTTCACCCTCAACTTCATCTTTGCTCCTGGAGTCATTCCGTCTTCCCACTCATTCTTTTTAATGGATATTTAATAATTAAAACATTTTCATTGTGACTCATTACAGGGAGCAGGGGTTTTTAAGCAATACAATTTAGCAACACTTTATTCTTGTCAGTCAGAGGCTAATACGACTGTTTTGTCAGAAGAAAGGAAAAAAAATAAGAAAAAAGGATTTAAGAACATAGAATGCAAGTCTAAAATAAACCTTTAAAAATGCTCACTTTAGAAGAGGATGTGAGCCATCATGAATTTAATATTATATTTTGTGGAAATAAGAATTTTATTTCTTTATACCTGATGTTTAAATCATGAAGTTTGTAATGAGACAAGATGTTTACATCTAAACCTGATAGCCTTTTAGAAAATTCAACATCTTTTTCATCTTTTGCAAACTCACTAAACTGAGATCCTCATCACGTTTTCTTCTGCACAGTAACCAGTATGGATAAGACCCACTCTGATGAAAAGGTGTTTTTGGTGTTTTGTAACATGTTCTTGTTCCATTTTTCTCATGATGGGGGACATATATTAAGAAAATTATGATTCAAATCGCAAAGTGTGTAAACACAGAGCTTTTACTTTTGGCTACAAACTGCATAATCCTAATTAAAAGGCCACAGGGAACACTTTTACAATAGATCAAAAAATTGATGATTTGTGTTAATGATCCTGAGTGTATTTAAGTGACTAGTATTCACTTCATCATTGGGTTATTTTTTCTGTTCTGTCAGCTTTTTTCCCCTTCACTTTTATCTTCTCGCCATGGTTTTTGTCCTATTTAAGTATATTCATCTAATGTTTAAGTATCTGCAAGTCTCCTGGATATTGGGTCCTACACCACTATGTCCTGGCAAAAACTGAATCTTTCAGTAAAAAGACTTATTTTTAAAAGGTCAAGAAAAAGAAAAAAAATCTTATCAATACACTTTTTCAATAACAAATAATTTTAATGCAAATATGTCCTAGTGAGTGAATATTTTCCAACAATAAGAATTCTTGGTAAGACATTTTCTCTTACCCCATTCTCATACATTTCTGTTTTTGCTGTCCATGTACATTAATTCTGCAAATGCACAGATCTTCTTTTTCTGTGTGCATTGAATCCCTCCTGTTTCACATCCTTTGACCCCATTACATATGCTACTGATGTCAGGAAAAAAATATTTTACTTAAATGTTCCTGAGGTGTTGGAAATACAAACTCCCTGTTCCCCAAGTATCTCTGCCTTGTTTGCTGTTGGGGCAGGTGTGTTCAATTAAATAGCATCTATTCCAGTTTATCCGCAGCAAATTTATAGGGCAAAAACAAATAAAAGTGTCAGCTTTGGAGATTCAGGGTTGCAGCAGATTTTTTTCTAGTTTAACTTGACATCCACTGATGACTTTTGGTTACAGTTTGACATTTGGGGTTCAAATCCGCTCCTTAGTAACAAGATTCGTAGTTTTGAGGTTTTGTTTTAGCAATAAAATAAAAAATACCGAATGTTAGATATGCTCACAAAATCTCCGCTTTTTTACTGACCAGTCATCTAAGACACAGAGATGATCATAGAAGGGATTGATTTCTGTTATGCAGCCGCTTTACTGATCATCAAGGAACACAAGAAGCAGCCGTGGTGATTCTAATTCAAAGCAGATGTGAAGATGACAACGAGACCGCACAGAAATGTGTAACAAAAAAATCAAATTAAAAAAAATGTTTAAAAAAAATTAAGTTATTTAAACGCTAATTAAAAAAACTATTTATTTTTATTTGTTTAAAAATGTTCACTAATGGGCCAAAGCTCATTAATAAGCGAATTTACAGAATAAAAAAAGCACTAAATTTTCATTTGAATATACCAAATAAATAATAAAACAGTAAGTATAATAAAATAAAAGGTAAAAATAACCAATGTTTACCTAAAGGATGAAACAGAGAAAACAGAAATTAAGTCCCAGATTTTTGCTCTGTCTAAAATGTTTAAATCTTCAAATCAAATATTTAAGTAAATAAGATTTTTTAACTAGAATCTTTAAGATTTGCTGAATTCCTTGATGATGATAAAGCAGATTCTTTTATTTGCTCGATTCTTTAAGACCACATGACTAAAAATGAATACTTATTCAATAATTATTTCTAGTTTTTAAGGTATTTTTTAATCTTCATCAGTTTGGATTAATAAAAGCTTGTCTGTTTTTTTTTTAAACTGGAAAATTAGTAGCAAATAATGTAGAACGTTGTAAAAATGAAATATATCAATGAAATATCAGTGTCTATACTTATTTTTCAGCAGATGGTAATTTGCATATTGTTATAAATTATCATGATGCCATTTAGACAAAACAGCATCATGATAACTTTTTGATCTTGACCTTTATTCTGTAGTACAGCCAATATAAAATATATATTTATGTATGTATTTCTTCTCAAGTTTCAGTGTTAATTAGGACTTTCTTTTGTAACAAAACAATGGTTTGCTTTCATGACAGCGTGTCAAAGAATAGCTGTAAATAATTCTGTTAAATGACAAAACATGAATGTAGCCAATGAAAACGATGCCCTATTAGCTTTTTTGAAAGTAGCAAATGTCACATCATGGAAAAGGTTGCTTGAACTATGCAGATGTGTCATTTCCATTTGTTTTCATGACTTTTTGCTATTAAACATCCGATTTAAAGCACCCACCCTTTTTCCGGAGCAAAATTATGTAAAAAGACAAAAATAATTGAATCTCCGGTTATTATTTTTTTGAGTATCTGCATTTAAGAAAATTGCTTATTTCTCTCGAGTGAAATAAGCATAATGCGGCTTTAATTGCCTTTCCTTGATCTAATGCCATTTCTCTTTGTGGATTTTTTTCCATTAATAAATTAGGGCAGTTGGAGACATTCAAAGAACTGAAATTAGCCCAAAGTTTTGGTACTTTCAGAGAACTTTGATTTCCCAGTTGCTCTCTGACCAGTGTTTTGTAATTAGGTGGCTGTTTTTTCCTGACCACTCTCAATCCCTCCCGATGTGTCCGGCTCACTGGTCTGTGCATGCAACTCCCACACAGGCGGTTGTCAACTCAGACCGGCTTCCCCAAGCTCCTTGACCCCTTTCAACATGGGTTAGCATGAATTTCATTACCTGCAGTTATGTAAACATTAATTAGATAAGAGATTTGGTGACTGGCACCACACCAACCTTTCACTCTGGGAAGCTGGAAGCCCCCAATGTTCAAGTTAGACGAAACAACTAAAGCTGGGAAACATTTTGCTAGCTGAAAATTATGCTTTGTTCTATCTCAGTAGGAGTAGGTTTCAATGAACTAAAAACAGGAATCATAGAATTGAAATGCAATTGCAAAAAATTTTATGTTTTTATTTAAATAATGTTATTCACTATAATAACACTACAATAACACCAAAGTGTTATTACATTCATTTTTGTTTCTGTGATGAGGTGAATTGGAAAAAATATGTCTATATATTAGGTACTGACAAGAACTTGATCATTGCTGACTCTTATAAATATTTGAAATAACAAATAAAGGAAAAATCTTAAAATTAAAAAATATATTTTCCTCCTTTTACTTTCTAATTTTAAACTCAGTGTTGCATTTTGGTGTACACGCAGTTCTGCAATGACTTAAAATGATGTGCAACAATAAAGGCCACAACTTAATAAATGCAGAAATCTCCCTGACTATCTGGTTTGGTTTAACACTAAGCCTCCGGTTGGGCAAAGCTCAGTTAAACTTGGGTTGGCAATGACTTCGTAGCAGCCTAACTAAGCACACATAAAATGTGCAAAGCCTGAAGGGGGTTTGTGCAACAACAGTGTTGTGATGCAGCTGTGCACTTCCACAAAACGTGAGAAGTCATAAGTTGGATCTGTAGCTTTCTGGAAACCCGTGTCACTCATTCATCTCGTTTTATTATGCAGCACCTACAGGATCGAGGCTTTTGCATGTCACTTTGCATAAATCTCAACTGACACCCTGTTGACAGGTAACAAGCAAAGAAACTGTATGACATATCCACAAATCTCTCCCCTGGAACAGTCTTTAAAAACAAACACACACACATTATTGCAGGAGTTGTTGTAATATTTTGCTTTTGTGGCACTCCCTTGAGGACAAAGTGCAAAAGTCAAAGCACAAAATCTTCTCAGAACTTCAATGTCAATTTGATCCCATCTCAGTTCAGTAACTTGCTTCACTTTCTGCAGAATCCAAAATGGCAGCAGAACGGCAGGAATCCTGCATTTCAAAAGCCCAGCGCAACCTCTAAGCCTGGGCGGCACGGTCAAAATAACACCGCGAATAAAATCCAGTACCTGGGAGGGAGCTGCGTCACACTTGGCTTTGAAAGCAAATTCTAACCTGTTTTAAGATGCCACCTAGGTCTGAAGTTGTGTTGATCCAAAAGAAGAATTGCCATCTTTGAAGGATGAAGAAGGAGAAAATCTGCTTTGCATGCTAATATCTGAAACTCCCCTGAAGCTTGGCTGTTCAGTGCTGAAGGGCGCCGATTTTCAGCTTACTGGTGGCTTCTCTTCTTTCCTGCAGGCGTTAAAAGTGCCATGTGAAATACCTCTTTCTTACATATATCTTTGTTGACTGAAGGTCAAACCAGTCGTTCTTTTGGGAACAACTCAAATGTTTGCTTTGTCTTCTGGTATAGAGAATGCAGCACATTTCAAACCCGTGAAGACCCACTCCAATCATCTTTTGATCCGTTTTAAAAGTGCTCCCAGTGGTCTTTTAATTAGGATTATACAGTTTTTAGCCAAAAAAAAAAAAAAAAACTGTCATTTTCTGGGACATAGTTTCTGCAGAGCGGCAGGACTTCATTTGTGGGCGGAACAGTAGGTGCTGTGTAAGCCCATTCCCAAAATCCCTCTGTTTCCCACAAGCTTATAGCTCCTCACACGCCAACCCAATATCAAAATGCAACAAAAAAATGCGACTAAATGGCGAGCAATATTAGAGCTACTCAGCGAAACAGTTTTAAGCCAGATGCCAGCTCAGACGAGGAAAATGAAAACGCACATGGATATAGTCGTCCACAAGGATGCATCAGAATGGAACCAAGCAGGGAGTTTGTGGCTTTTTTTAGTAGCGTCTACGCCACACCGACAAGTTTTTTCCAACGACATTTTTTCATCTGCTCCTGATTGACAACAATTTGAATAAAGAAATACTCAGAAATGTAATTTTAAGCAGAATTTTCTATACACATAAGAAAAATGCCGCAAGAACATGTTGAAAACACGATTTTGATCTGAATGGGTCCCTTTAGTTTCAACAGTCCACTTGTGAAGATGCTTGCCAATGTGTTCCAACCACAAAAACTACCTGTTTTGAAGTTTTTTCTCTTTTTGTTTACCATTTAGAAAAGATGCCGAGAGTGTTATTGTAACTTGAGACACTTTTGTGCAACTTCTTTTCACTTACTCGACTATGGAGCACTGCTGGGATAGAAGCTCTGATAAATTTGCATATCAAAGCATGCAAAGTGAGGCTTAAGGGCCCCATCATAGAAAAATGTGATCCTTATTATTTATAGCTCAGGAGCGTCCCCTGAGATCACGATGCTGCTCGGCCTCTGTCATGCTACAACACAGGGCAGTTGGGGGAATGCAGCTTGCAAACCAAACCCAACGGCGGCAGGAAGCAACGCTTAACCGAGACGCTGAACAGACAATTTTTGGAAGAATAAAGCAAAGGAGGATAACTTGCAAGTATGTAAGTATAGGTCAAGAGACAGAGTTCTTCTCCAGCATGAATCGGATCATACGGCAACGATTAGCATGCCAGTGACACACTGACACAGCATTAAGTGACAGAGGCCCTGAGGGTGAGTGGGGCAAGGTGACTTCTGCCCTTTAGCTAATGAGCAACTCTTGTCTTTCTCACCCAGCAGCAGCAGCAGCATTGACTGATCTGTGAGATTTTGTGTTGAATGGCACAGGAACAAAGTTACACGTCTTAAGTGGATCTGTTGGAATCTGTTCAGATAGTGATGCCTTGCAGGGGTTCAAATGAGCACTCCAGAAGCATCCCATCATGCACTGCAGATGGTATGAAGAATTACTGGATGGTCCAATCAGAAATTAAAATAGTGCTCCTTGATTCCCAGTCTGGCACAAGTTACAGATAACTTGTATGTGGTATTTAAAAGTAATCATTTACTTTACACTACAACTGTCATAGAATTGTAATGCATTACATTTCCTGCTTTACTTTTTTGGAAACTTTCCTTGTGACTCCTATGACAGTATTAAACAAGACTATGAAGTCTCAAATGTACCACAAAGTATTTTACGCTTAAGTGTATAGAGGTCTAACAATTCATATGAACAACAATTTGATTCATAATCAGGTAATGATATTGGTTCGTTTTGAACGATCCGATTCACTGACCTAAAAATTGATCCAGCCAAAAATTCAACCAGAATTGATTACATTCATATGAATGCAGAATAACTTTCTGCACCTAAACAAAGGTCAGTGTTTCTGTAATGCACCATCTTTGGGGAGGAAATCTGAACTACAGGGAAAATAAAACAATAATTAGGATAATCAATATAATTTATTCTAGTTTGGCAGGCCAGATTAAATAGTTTAATGGGCTGCATGTGGCCCCCAAGGTTTTATTTTTTGCCCATCTTAAATGCAGACCAGGGCTGCATTCCTAATATTTTACGTTCTTATAATTGCTCATAAGCATATTTTTCTTTTTTATATATTTAAAAAAAATCTTTTATGTTTGACATCCTTGCTAAAAGAAAATTACAGTCACTCTGCACGTATTAAGTTCAGGATTAGTCCAATTAGAAGCTAATTTTTCCCTTTGAGGATCGTTAGCAGAGAATCAATAAGGTTTTTGGATTCTCCTCGATGCTGCAGCAGAGCTCAGGTCTCTAAAAAGGTTGTTTTTTTTTTTTCAGCACTACAGGAGTGGATGACACATGAAGCTTCAAGTTTAAAAAAAGACGTTTCGTTTGTGCGCTGGAGGAGCTAATTGTATTATAAAGTTGAGAAAATACCGGAGGCTGTTTGAGGGATGAAAAGCTATTTAAAGACACTGTACGACTCATGAAGCCAAGTGGAGACTGGATTGTAATGTAAAAGAATGGAGGGCCCATGACAGCACAGATGGATGATACGTTAGCACAGCAGGTGAGGCACAACCATCTGGTTAAGGCTGGTGAATTTTCAAAAAGAAATAGCTACAATGTACTCCTGTGTCGGCTGCAAACTCACTAAATATCTGGTATGCTTGAAGGATGCACTTGATGCGGCGTTCACATCTGGAGAAGTGAGAGCTTCATTGACAGACTGTGTTTGAGGGAGCTTTTCAAATGAAACTTCTTTCATCGCAGCTCTGTGACACATCCAGCTTTCAATACCAACCTTTGAAAGATCCAGTCCCTAAGCTTGGGCACAGTTTAAGCTATATCAGCCATTTTTTTGGAGAGCTTTGAGCCTAAAAATGCATTTCTGTTGAGCTCATGCTCTCTGGTTAACAGATTAATTTGTTTGAGGCTTTTATTTTTGGATACAATTGACCACAATGAGGTAAAAACACTCAGGTTTCATTTATGCTCATTAGATTTAGCCTTTTCACATATAAAAGTGGTGCTAATGCAGGAAATTGAAGCAAATAGGGTATTTGTTGTCATTACAGCCACTTTTGTGAGCCCCTGATTTAAAATATAAACAGCACAGTTTGAACACTCAAAAATTACTGTGCAAAACATCCCAAGTGAGATCCTGTTTGTTTTTAAAACAACTTCAGGAGCTTTTTCCAACATTTTTGCATAATTATGTAACAAAAAGACTAAAATTCAGAGTTGCTGCTTTCTAGGATTTCTCCAAAACGTCAGTGGAGGATAATAGTCTGGAAATAACAGATTTGCACTTTGAAGAAAATTTAAAATATCCAGAGAAAAATGAATTGAAATAGAAAGTGAGAGTCAATATAGAAAAGGAAAAACAAGATCTCTTCTTATTTTAAAATACTGCTTACACCCACCAACTTCTGCTTTTTTGTTCTCCAATGAAAGGGTGCAATTTGCATTTACATTTTTAAGTCTAATGACTTTCTTGCAGTAACTGGTATTTGTGAGGCTATTGGAATTGTCAGCGCTACCCCTACTTAATAACAAAGTCTGCAAGGATGGAATCAGTGGGTGGAAACGCGAATGCGTACTTGTGCAACTCAAAATAATGACAGGAATGGAATTAGTCCATAACAATGAATGAGGTAGTATTCGCCTATGGAGTTGTTTCCAGTAATGAGACAGTTATAAGATAGGGTGTAGATTGGAAATATTTCCAAATCTGCTGTCAATTAAACAGTCAGGTATCATATGGAGTGACTCATCTGGTTCTCTCAACTTTACCTTCAGACAAAATTAGCTACCGTTTTTAAACCTTTAACAGTGCAGATGTCGCTGGCGGCACCTGAACAATGAGCGCTCTTTGACCTACTGTAACTCCTCAAATGTTCACACGATCATTGGGAATCAGCTGGTTCTGGAAAGCGACTTTTCATAAAGGCTATATGCTGATATGCAACACATTAACGTAAAGTGTTGCATATCAGCACACATCCGACACGCACACCTAAAGAACAATTTAGAATCATAAATTAACCTATGAAGTATATCTTTGGACTGTGGGTGGGAACATGCATGAGGAGAACATGCAAACTCCACACAGAAAGAACCCAGTTGGAAATGGAACCAGGGCCTTTTTACTGTGAGCACTGTGAGTGCCATAAAGGTTTACAAAACTTGCCAATAGATGGCAATGACCAGCTTTACCCAGTGTTTCTATTATAAATAATCCTATGTGAAATACACAGCGTACCCTGTCTTACCTGTTCATAAAAGCCTCCCACTCACTCCAGCACAAGCAACACTTTTGCTGCTCACAGACACTATTGGCACATCAGAGGAGGATCATGAGGAGCATTCTCAGTCCTTCTCTAGAATCTGGTGATTTGTCAGCTTGCCAGGCTTCCACCAGGTGCCTTCAGTTACCTAATCAAGGAAAGAATGCAGGTGAGACACAAACACATTAACAAAAAAAAAAAAAAGGGTTCAACAAAAAGCATGTAACATGCACCATATCACCAAAGATCTTTAACCCAGAGGACAGTCAGGTCACCAGCGCAAATGGCCTATTTGAATAACACTGAACATTTGGTCTCAGTCTTTTTTGCAAGTCTTAGTCCACAGGATGTTGCTCTGAAACAATGTTGAAATGGTGCTTTTTGTTTTGTGTGATAGCATTTTAATTTGCAGCTTCGGGGCACATTAAGGAGTGTTGTTTACCCAATTTTGCCCAAGTGAGCAGTCATCATTGGTGGACCCGATCTTCTCTAAACCTCTGGTGACATTATGAACCAAAAATCAGGGTATTTGGGAAACATCTTTTATTTTATATTAATTGTTTTTTTAATATTCCACAATCATATAAACACAAATTAAAAGCTGTCCACTATGTGGTAATTTAAGATGTTTACCAATCAGAAAAGACCCAGTGTCAGAGGGGGCGGAGCATCCTCAAAAACAGCTTGGCCCGTACACACCGGGACGAATTTCGCCGGCGATTTTCGTCGGCGAAATTCGCCTCGTGACTAAACAAAGGGCACCAATGAGAGTGTGCACACCGACGCGAAAAAACGCCTCGCGTCAAAGCGTCAAAAAAAAAAAAACGCCTCGGGTTCGTTTTTTCTTTTTGACGCCTCGCGTCGAAATCCATTCAACCAATGAGAATGGCGCTTTTGCTCACGTGTCTGAAGCTTCTGAAGTTACAGTAAAACACAACTTGGGGGCGCTCAAACACAACACTGCATAGCTGAGCACACATACCAGCGAAGAAGATAGACGCCAAGTAGCGGCTACACTGCCGCAAAGAAATAATGACAGACATTCTAAAATATCCCCGAAAACGCTCATGAGACATTTTCAGCTCTTGTACCAGGCGATAAAACTCACCATGTTCTTCTGACAAGCGCGTAAATAGTGGCTCTCTTCTTCTGAGTGACAAGCGACTACCTTGTGTACAGCGCCATCTAATGTCAGGGAATGAAATTGCATGTTCAGTCGGCTCATCGTCAGCGAAAATCGCCTGGGTGTGAACACAAAAGACGTGGCGAAAAACGCTGGCGAATAACGCCAGGCGAATATTCGTCCCGGTGTGTACGGGCCTTAAAACTGTCACAGTGTGGAAGGAAGACCTGTGTAAGCAAACACATCAGAATAAGATGGTAAATAATATTGACACCGCTAGAATATCTACGGATTCTGGGGTTCATGCTCCACTCTTAAAGAATGCTCCCATAATTCAATCCAACATCACTCCTCCAATCACTTAGTGTGGACTCTCTGGATAATGAAGTTAAACTGAGTGGCTGACAGGTGCATCATGGCACGGATGCCAAGGAACACCTTATGTATATTGGAGAAGTTTGGAAACTTTGATGACACGATTCCACAGCATCCGTTTCATAACCTTTATTATATATCCTGTAGAAAACTGCACCATACTTTCCTAATGATGAAATGCCTCAAATGTGTTTTTTTATACCACTGCTGTAGATTGTAAAATTGACTTTAAAGCTGCAAATTTTGTTATGATTTTGTTACGATGTTTTTGTGAATTCTCCTTCATGCAATTTTGAAAAGACAACACTTGAGAGTCACTGTCTGCATTTCAGGAAAATCCCTGTATCAGTTTCATATTTAAAAAGTTTTTTGGAGCACATATCGAAATAAGGGATACACCAACATTAAACAATATTAAAGATGACAACTCTCAAAAGCTTTTAGCGGAATGAAACGGGGGAAAAGTTGAATTTACCACAAAAAAAAAAAATCATCATTATGGACAAATGTTGTTTAGCATAGAAGGAGGACAGAAGCTGAGGCCAGGTTTTAACAGCATTTAGGCTTATTGTTTGCTCAGATTTCCTTTTTGGGATGCTGGAACTAAACTGCAGGTTACAATGATATTTCTGGAGACAAGCTCAAAAAGAAGAAGAAGTATATTAAACTTTTTGTAGACTTTGGCAGGATTTAGTGATCTGAGGGGAGTGAATGTGGATGTTATGAAGATCTGAGCTGGACAGGTAACTTCATGCCTGTTAAATATGATTTTTAAAACATGCTGAAATAATGAAAAAATAAATATGACATTAAAAATGTATGTAAAAACTTTTATTTCACGAGAACATTTTTTCTATTGATTCAGAGAGATCAAACGCAAAATAATTTTAGTTCAAGAAAACACTTGTGAGGGACTAGCAATTTTGTTTTCTAATAGTAAGATTTTTTGGCAAAACCATTGTTCTTACCCCATAAGCAGATTTTTTTGCATACTTAAAGAAAGTTTGCCAATGGAGCACCAATTTTTTACTTATTTTATGGGCCTGTTTTTGCAGAACATCCATCCTCTTAACCTGCTTGAGTTCAATACAGGGTCATGGGGTACTGAAGCCTACCAAGCAATTGAAGGGCATTAGTGGGGTACACCCTGGATGGACTGCCAGTCCATCGCAGGGCTACAAAAAGACACAACCACACTCTTTCATACCTAAAGGACAATTTAGAGTCACCCACACATGCACAGGGAGAACATGCAAGCTTCACACAGAAGAGACCCAGCCAGGATTTGAACCAAGGCCTTCCTTACTGTGAGGTGAGAGTGCTAACCACTGCACCACTGGCCATCCTATCACTACTAATATAGTCGTAGTAACTGGAAATTGGTAATAGGATAATATGTACATTTCTTTCAGTTGTAACTGCTTGAAGCAGTAGGAGACCTTCCATCACAAAGGGAGGAAGAAATGAAAACTATAAAAATCTTTACGCTTAAAAGTGATTAGATTAGACAACATGACGGAGGCTGTTCTCATGGGACAAACTGATGATGTCACCGCAACAAGCTTCCAAAGAGCTGCTGAACAAACTGAGGGACGACCTCTGTAAGCTGCCATGACACCAGGCACTACCAAGCTCCATTTGCTTCCAGCAAACAGCATGGAGCCACTCCAGCACACCCACACTCCCACCAACACATGCTGCAGCTCATAGGCTCACACCACCTCCCGCACACACACACACACACACACAACTACAGTTACAGTCTGGTTGGAATGATAACTCAAGGACTCTCCACGCCATGCTGGGTCCAGGAAGTCAGCCAGGTTCTTTGGGAGCTGCACTGTTTCACTCATGTCAACTTCTTGGAGACAACCTGGACCTCCAGGAGACCAAAGTTCTGGGTCCTGCTCCTCTGCAAACTGCAGGAATGCTGTTTCTGAGAACCAAAACAACAACTTTGGTCATGTTTTATTAGAAAATGTGTTGCCCTGATGTCAGCTGCCCTTCCAATGGAAAAAATATTGAGACCAAACGGTGCAGTTTATCCTCTGGCCTCTCAGAAGCCACGCAGGGCGGGCGATAGTTTAGCAGCAGGTATCTGTGAGGCATTGCTACACGCCAAATGGTGTTTCTGTCCTAAATACAGCAGGTGAATAAAAGCTCTGACCTCAACTGTCAGCCAACAAAACTCCGCTCACAAGGGGACACTGGGTCCTGATCGGCACAGAAGCAGATGTAGGGAGTACAATTTAAAAGATTATCTCAGCTCCACTTTTTTGGGGGTTTTATTTTGGTTTGCATGAGCAGATTGGATGGAGACAAACACGCCCTGTTTCAAATTCCTGCTTGAAAAATAACATAAAGCTGGGATTTACCTTGATATGACACACTGTTAATGCGCAAACGTAGCTTTACTTTCTCTTGCAGACAGAAAAATGACATTTTTCTAGAAACCACACTGTTCTTAAAACATGTTAATCTCCGTTTTGACAAAATATATATACAAAAATAATTTCTGCCCTCCAGCCATATAGGTCAACAAACTTCATGTAATAACTCAACAACTAAGTACACAAACAGCGAACTGTCAGCGGCTAATCGTGTCTGATTTATGCCAGAACGGTGCTGATAAGATTATTTTGCTCTCCTGAGTCTGGGCCTCCAGCGCGTTCATCTCTTTGATGCTAACAGGTCAACTTTTGAAAGAAGAAGGTTTCGTGCCTCAGGCTGGTTTTTGCATGATTGAAGGTTCTTTCTGCTCCAGCGAGATGTGTGAATCCTGGTGACGATCAGAAGACTTTCTTTCTCCCTTCACAAACGGCTTCTCTTTGAATAGATGTGCAACAGAAAAACCACTTTGAAAAAAAAAATAAAAACTTTAAATACTTTACATAAACAGAAAAATGAAACATTTTGAATGCACATGCATTCAGTAGATGGGATGGCGCTACAATGTGCAGCTCGAGCGAGCTCTGAAGCCCTCTGCATAATTCAAAACACTGATCCTGTTAGGGGTTTGTCCCTGCCTGCTGAACCATTCACCACTTGTATTCATTCATAAAAATCTGAGGTCTGCAAAGCCGCTTAAAGTCTTTATTTTTAACACAGGCATTCTCTCACACGGAAGGGCATTTTTCCACAGATGCTAACAATTAACTATTGCCTTGATTTCAAATTCTTGAGGCTATGTTTATAAAGAAGCATCAGGATGTACACATTTTGCTTTTCCACATGACACTTTTGGTATTTTTATATCACACAGAGATTACACTTAAACAGGCTTGCACCTGCAAATTAATCATCGGCACTGGCAGGAGGTACAATAATAGATCAGGCAGACTAGAAAAGAGAAAAAACATGGAAGTTTGTGTAATTACATTTTTGTGCTCATCTGAGAAGGAGAAATAAATTCACATTTGCAGCAGCTTAAAGTGCCAGACGTTTCACACTTTAATAAAATCATAAAGGGAAAAAATTAGCATGAATCTACTTTGTAAATGATATCAACTGTTATTTTCAATAGTTTTAAAAGTATTACACCAGTAATAAAAAAAATATTTAAATAAACCCCTGATGAAGGGTCCAATAAATACATGTTCCAACCAGATGTAAACAGAAAAGGGAGGCTTTAATTATGCACAATTTTAAATTAAAATTGTAAAAATTAAAAGAAAAAATCAAAGCGTCCAACAACTAGGGGTTGTATCCAAGACTGTTTATGTGATCAACAAACCAAGAGCTGCTTTTTTAATAAAGAAACTTTATTTTCTACTTCCTCTCACTCTTTTTCAAGCAAATAATTAAACTCTTTTTGACAGACTTCACATGTAATGGATTTAACGTGTCATGTACTGTATGCATAAGTACACATATGTCCCTTTATGATTAAAAATAACTGTAATTGCATCATTTAAATGTGGATGTATTTATGGATACATTTTATTTATTTTTTTCCGATTCCACGACCAGTCATCCATAGTTTGAAATGTGTTCAGATGTATGTTTCCTTTATTTTCTTTCTACTTTAATTGCTTGAAATAAACCAATTTCACATTTATGCTAAATAATTGTGTTTGGGTTTTTTGTGCTTTTATTTCCCTGCATTTATGTAAAAAGTCCAAATATTATTAAGTTAATTTTGGCTCCCTGGAAATGAAATGTACATTTCAAAACGTATTTTCCGGTTGGAAAATTTTAATTAAATGCTACATCATAACTGTTGTTTTTGTGGCATTTTTATGGATTCTGTTTCCACTCCCAACACGTCAAATCACACGTCACACGCTCTTGAAGTGAAATATTCAAACAATTATAATAGCTTATATCTTGTAAGGTGCTTTTGCTCATTTAAGGGCCTGAATCTTTTTCGTAGCTTCCATTAATCATATTTGCATTCATCCCACAGGGAAGCTCAGGTAGGATTTGGCATCTTGCATAATGCCAAACCCTCCTGCAAAGTCTGCAATATCTTCTTTTTCTGGGACACAACGAAGGATTCAGCTCTTCGGGGTGAAACTAAATATAAAATAAAAAAAGAAAAGCTAAATCTGTAAAGGGTTTGCACTTGAAAGCATTAATATGCTATGAAGAAAACTGCTTCTGAGTGTTATCCTCTAAGCACATTTAAAGGCTGCGGAGATGCACAAACTGGAAGTGGGAATATATCTCTGCTTCATGGTCAAAGCTCATGGAGAACTTTATCCTGTCTGCACTGTGTATCCTTTCTTACAAAAAAAAATGGGAACCGTGGAAAAGTAATCCTGTTTGGCTGAATTCTCCTTGGATCAAAAGTCAGCAAGAAGTGACACAAAGCAGACGGCTAACAAGTGGACTAAGTTTAAACTGAGCGATGTTAGAAGAAACAAGTCCACGTCAGTGAGGACCTTATAGCCCTCACTAAATCATGTCAGGGCTTTGAGCCACTAATTACGCTTTCCTGCTCACATTTCCAAACACAGTATCACTTGTGACCTTATCTCTGTGCTTGTCAGCGTTAGCATTTTGATGGCAAGTGTGGCGCTGAATGTAATTACTGGAACCCAAAATAATAACGCCGTGGTTCTTCCAGCCTGCCAGTCGATGAAGAACACAACCCTTCCTCTTCCAAATTAGACAAGACGACGACCAAAACAGAGTCATTACAGACTCGGGTTGATGGGATGGGTAACAGAGAGTTTTGTGTAATTAATAATTCAGGAGATTTAATCTCTCGTGCAAACACTTGTGCTTCAATCCTATTACAGTTTATCACATCTCCAGAAGTTGTGTGCAGACGCTAAAGGAGTCACAGCACAGAAGCCTGCAGAAAAGGAACGTGAAGACTATGATATATTACTAAGTTCTTTAAATAATGCATCCTCAAAAAAAGGGGGTAAACATTTCTTTTTTCAGCTCCCTCATGGCTTTGTCTCTGATTGTTAGCTGTTCCAACAAGAGTGTGTTAGCACAGACAAATTACTACGAGCTCTTGTTAAATTATTTACCTTTCCTTCTATCGTGTTCAGCATGAGGAAGTGAAATACCCTGACATTTTAGCCATTCAGTGTGCAAACATTTCCCATGATAGGATGAAGGCAGAGCTTTCTCTTTTTTTCTCTCTCTCTCTCTCTTTTTTTTTAAGAACACAACTTCATTTACAAGAGAAAAGAATTGAGATTAAAAGGTCATTCGTGTTTCTTCAAAAACCACCAAGTGGTAGTTCTTTAGTTATTGATGGGTTTTAATCAATCATCTGAGATATATGCCACCTACTGTTTTCAATGTAAATATTTCCTGGACCAAAAGCCTGGAAAAAGCTGCAGGTGTGAAAAAGAGTAGGCATGAGTGCATTCACTTTATAGATCGGTGTGCAGATTGTGTTGAATGGAAAAACACAAACATTTGATAAAGTTTTTGTGTTTTTGCTGTTCCGGTGTGTGAGGGATCGAGCGGCCAAAGAGGACAACAAAAGTTTATCAAAAATGAAAGTTTAATTGTCTCAAAAAATGTAAAAAGATTAACAAACTGGGCCCTTAAAAGAGGTCAGCCCAAACATAATTAAGTCAGGCAATAACTTTAACTTAACCAACTGAACAGACCAAGTAACAGAAACAAACTGACCTAACCAAAGACACAACAGGGAAACATATATAGTGGCTGATCAGACCACTTGAGAAACAAGGGGGGGAGACTAACATAACTACACAGACATTTAACAAAGACTATAAAGACAAGACTAAACACAAAACTTGGTCTCTTAGTGGAAGAGAAAAATCATCAAAAGTGGAACAAAATGAATAATGACCAACAGAAGCACAGCAAATAAACATTAAATAGGTCCATGGTTTCTCCCCTGGAGGCTTCTGTTGATGGCGCCTGCCCAATTGCCTGACTGGAGTACTTAAAGGCTGTGAAGACTTGACCTCCTCCTTTGCCAGTCCTCACAGCACAGCTCCAAAAGCAGAACCTCAGCCACACCTGTAGCGACCAGTAGCACCCTCAGGACTGGCAACTCAAAAACAGGTCACATTAATTAAACAAACCCAAAATAAATAAACTAAACAAATGATGCAACAAATAATTATTGAAAACAGATAATAAATGTATATTTTAACTCAAAGAAATGTGTGCATCTATTTAAGAATAATGAATCTGAAATTAAAAAAAATAAAAAGAAAGTGTGCAATGCTGGGGGGAGGTTACCACCATTTTGTTTGTGGGTGTGGCAGGGTATGCTGCCATCACACGGTGTAATTCAGTATTGATGATTTTTTTTTATATTTGCAGGTTAAAATGTGGGCATGTTTTTTTGTTGTTTACCGTCACTCACAAAAACTAAAACGATCTTCCAAATAAATTAAAAGCCCTTTGATTGTTCCAAAACGAACAGACAAAAGCCATTTGTTTGCCTTTGTATCATTTCGTTGATAATTGTAAGTTTGTCCTTACACACTGACTGCATGCCTTCTGAATGTTTAAATTTTCACTTTAATACACCTTATTGAGCACTGTTACATTTCCCTTTTATTTTTTGACATCTGTGCAACAAAAGCTTTAAAAACTTTTAAAACTTTTTAGTAATTAACTGTCAAGATTTGATCTTATTTTCTCATGAGATTTGATCCACTAACCTGTCCAGGGTATATCCCATATTCAACCAAAAGTAAATGGGATAGGCTCCAGCAACGATGTGACCCCCATAATGGATGAGGCAGGTTTGGAAGATGGATGGATGGATTTGGCCCAATAATTAAAATGCAACAGACATGTCTTTGAGAAGAGGCAGCAGTTCGTTAGAAATGTACCTCTATCGGTGCACCCCCACATCCCATCATTTCTCTGTTTCCACTCTCTACCACTATCTTACAGCCCCTCCCAAGCCCAACCTAGTATTAGCAGTGAAACAGAAATGGCGAGCAATCTTAGATCTATCTAGCCATATAGTATGGAGACATATGCCAGCTCCGGCGAGGAAAACTATATGGATTTGGTCGTCCAAGATGGGATGTATAGGAATGGAGCTTGTGGCCCGCCGATAATAGCTTATACGTCACACCTACTAGCTTTTTAACACTGCATTTTTTTGTCTGCTCCTGTTTCACAGCAACTTGAATATAGAAATACTCGGGAATGCAATTGTAAGCTTAATTTTCTTTAGATACGTCCTCCATCATGACCCCGAAAACACAATTTGTGACATCACTTGTGTCTCCTTGGAGGAAATACATCCAAATTATCCATACAAATTCAGTTTTGGGGGGATTTTCAAGTTTTATTAAAAACATTGAATAAGTTGGCCTAGATGTTGTAGAGTTCTGGACCTGTTACATCACAAACCCAGATCATCTCCAAACTTTCCATTTTTCCAACAGATGCACTGCATCTGTTGCGTGATGTGTTCATCTTGTTTTTCTAGCTTGTTTTTCACTGTCTCTTATACTTGAGGGAGCATGAATTAATGAACATATTTGAACTTTGAAGACTTCAGGCACATGAATATGACCGGTACTCCATGATTTCCATGTTAAGCTGCGGAAACAAACTGTTTGCTACATCTGCGCATTGCAAAGATGCAGAAATACATTACATTACATGTTAAAAAGTAATCTTTTACTTTCACAAAATATTCAAACATTTTAATCTGTGTACATGCATAGACACTATTGGCTCCATGATAAATGCCCCTATTAAACATATCAATTCAATCAGTCTGTGTCCATCAGAGTGCCCATCTGTCTCCATCAGTTTCCAGACAATCAGTCAAAGTTAGAAAGAATTATTGTTTCCTAAAGATGGATTGATAAGATATAATGGAAAACAGTTATCTCAGGTGTAATTTTTTTCTGGACTAAATTTAGCTATGAAAAACATTTTTTTAAGGATATAAAAAATCCGATCGACCTCTGATTGAAGGATCATATTCAGTTCCTGCCTTGCCCACACATGTGCCAGAGTGTCCTTGGGCAAGACACTAAACTCCACAATGCTCCTGGTGGTTAGACTTGGTTTGGGGCCATGTATGTAGCAGAGGCAGCACCAGTGTGGGAATGCGAGTTTGCATGTGACTATAAAGTGCTTTAAGCGTCAATTAAGGTAGTGCTGTGTGATATAATGTGCACCATTTACCATGACAGTTATTGTAAGGAAGTGCTTGCAAAAGTGCCCTGCGACAGACTGGCGACCTGTCCAGGGTGTGCAACGCCTTCGTTCAACAGTGGCAGGGTTAGGCTACGGCATCCACGTGACCCCGAAAGGGTTAAAGCAAGAAAAAGAATGGATGGCTGGATGCGTAACATTATTTGATATTAATATTGCCAAGATAAGTCATAGAAGTTTTACCTTAGTCGGGTGCTTGTTGTAGCCATTTGGCTAAAATTATATATTGTATTTATATTCCATGCATGGATGCTCCTGTCCTGCCTTGGTCATTTAGCCGTTTGAGTTCCCTGTTGATGGGTGCATTGCCATGTCTTTATAAACATGCGTTTGGATTTTAGAGCTTTGGAAGCGTGGCAGTATATTAATCTTAGGCAATGTTCAGATTTTTGAATACTATTTTGGGGGGTTTTACTGTAATGTTTCACTGTTTGAGTTCACAAAATAATTGACAAAATGGAAGAACATTGACCGTTTCTAATGAAGCAAGCATCAGAGATGAGGCAGTTCCTGCTCCCTGAATGAAAGCAGTTATTGTCTTTTTTTAACCAACAAAGAAAGAATTGAGTATAAATTAGGCTTATATTTTTTAAATTATGAATATTTTAAGCTCTACCAGGTGACTCAACTGAAGGAAACCAAAATTATCGATGCTAACTCACATTGAATGTGAATTTCAATGAATATCACAACTGAATGTCAATAAAATAAAATAAAAACAAGAATAGCAAACATGGTTTTATTTTGAGAAATTTTGCACATTTCTTAGCTTGACCATATTTTGACACATAGAGTTGAAATTTTGTTGAACTGTCACCGATGAACTGTAATTGACTTTTTACCCAAAAAGATGCGTTTACGTGTTTTTTTTCTGTCTGGTTTAGCTAAATATTTATCTTTTTAAATAATGTATACACACCCATCTGGAGCCCCTGTGACTGTCATCGTCTGCGGTTTGATGTCTGTAGTCCACCTGTTGAAGCGCCCTGAGGCTACAGACTGAACTTAAACTTGACCCTAAAGTGCACACTGGTGTGAAAAAGGTGTAAAAATGTTGCATGAACGTGCCTTGAATTTAGATTATATAATGTATATAATATATTTATGTGTGTTTATTATAACAAGTTGTATACATTGCATTTATTTTTTGTTTTTTTATTCAAATTTAAATGTCAAATTATTGGAACAACATTGCCCTCTGGCGGTCAAATTCTGTATCATTCAAGTAAAGAAAGCAACACTTCCCCCTAATGGTTACGGACGGGAAATAGGCAACACTGCCTCGTGCGGTGAGAAAATGAACTACACCATGACCCGGAAGTAGACTCCTGTCGTTGCCCCACGTGTGTAGTGGTCGAAATCATGGCTGCGTGCAGCGTGGAGGAGCTGTTAGCGAAAGCCGAACAGGAGGAGGCTGAAAAACTGAAGACCATCTCCGTCCAGAAGGAGCTGGATTTGGACTTTGACGTGGGAAACCTGCTAGCTTGTGACAAAAACCGCATCGAGTCCAGAGACTTCAAAGAGCAGAATAAGGAAGACTTTCTCCGGTCGCTGGCCCGCGACAACACGCAGCTTCTTATCAACGAAATTTGGAAGGTGCCGACCGAGAGGGTCGAGGAGGCGATCGTAGCCAAACTACCGGAGCCGACGACCCGGTTGCCCAGAGAGAAGCCGCCTCCGAAGCCCAAACCCCCGACGAAATGGGAGCAGTTCGCCAAACTGAAAGGCATCCAGAAGAAGAAGAAGACGAACCTGGTGTGGGATGAGACGGCCAAGGAGTGGAGGAGGCGCTGGGGCTACAAGAGGGCCAACGACGACACCAAAGACTGGCTGATCGAGGTTCCGCAGACCTCCGACCCGAACGAGGACCAGTTCGGCAAACGCGTCCAGGCCAAGAAGGAGCGGGTGGCCAAGAACGAGTTCAACAGACTGAAGAACGTTGCCAGATCTCAGAAGATAAAAACCCCCGGTTTGGGTCTGCTACCCCGAGCCAAGCAATCCAAAGACGAGCTGAGCAGAGCTGTGAGCGTGGCCAAAACCTCCACAGCGTCCGTGGGCAGGTTCCAGGACCGCCTCCCAAAGGAGAAGCCCCCCAAGAACGCAGGCAAGAGGAGGAAGTTCGAGCCCCTCATCGGGGACTTCTCCAGCGAGAAGAACAAGCAGCTGGAGCTCCTGAAGGTCATGGACAGCAAGAGGCCCAAGCTGGACGTCACCAAAGCCGTCAACAAACAGATGAGAGAGGAGGACAGGGAGGAGGCTGCGTCCAGGAGGAAGGGAGGCAAAGGGAGGGCGGCCGGGAGGCCCAAGGGGAAGGGGGCCAAAGGAAAAGGAGGCAAAGCTGGAGGAGGGAAGAGGAGAGGGAAACCTGGGAAGCGCTGAGATTCTCCACATCCTGCTGCTGCTGCAGAGCTGAACTCTGAGGACTGATTCCAGCTCCCCATAGCTTTTTGACTGTAATGTTGACAGAAAAGCAAATATATTCTACAATTTAAATACAAAAGTCTGCCGTTTCCGTTTTTTTTTTTTGCCTCCAATAAATGTCTAATGGTTTTCACAAAACCTTATTTCTAACGAATAGCTAATTTTAAGATTAAAAGAAACTTAAAAGACCCACTCTAATGAAGTTTTAACATGTAGCATTTTTCTCATGATGGAGGACATATATAAAGTAACGTTGGATTACAACTGCAGCGTTGAGTATTTCTTTATTCAAATCCTCATGGATCAGGAGCAGAGAAGAAATGCTGTTTGAGAAATCTCTGTTGTGACATAGAAACTGAAATTTGCAGACCAAAGTCTCCCTGCTGGCAGACAAAGATGTCCAGAAATGTTAGGTTGGGGTTGTGAGGGGCTGTAAGCTAGTGGGACAGCGTGTAAACATGGATGACGGTAAGTGGGGGTGGACATACTCTGCGCCGATAGTTCCACTTACTGATGAACTCGTGCTGCTCTGCACAAATTTTGCTCTAGAAAACAGCAGTTTTTTTTCTATTTTGCCTAAAAACGGCATAGTCATAGTTCAAAAGACCACTGGGAACGCTTTGACAAAAGCTGATTGGAGTGGGATTTTCAAATCAAACAGGAATAGAATCGCTTTTTTTATATTTAATTTGTCTCAAGAAGGCTGCCTATTTTTCTTTTGAATAATACATATTTGTAGTTTTTTTGTTTTTTCAATTTCTGAAAATTGGTTTTTAGTCTTGATCATTTTATTTATTTCCAGAGAGATCCTGTAGTAGATTTGCTTTCACAAGTCTGAAAACTATATTTAGATTTTTTTTTTCCTTTGTTTTTGAAAAAGAAAAACAAGCATTTTAAATTAAAAAAAAAAAAAAAAAGCATGGAGTGGCAACACAGGTGTGTGTCATCTGGCCCATAGCATAAAGCAGCCATGTCTAAAGTCCGGCTCGTGTTCAAATTTCCACTGGCCCACAAGCTCCTTTCATCAAATCAATAATACGCAGCCCCCAGCATTCTCTGAACAATATGATGTCTTAATGGTGAATCAAAATACTTAATTTGTCTCAGAGGAAATTGCATTTTCAGCAGAACAACATGCACAAACAAGGAAAAGCTCAAATACAAAAAACAGTGCAGTGCAAACAGAAGTGTGTAAAAAAAAAATCATAATACTGTCAGGTGGTTCTATGAAGAATTCACCTTTCCAAATCTGGGCCTCTGAAAAAAGTATGGACAGCCCTGTTACAAACCATAAAGTGAAAAAAAAAAAATTCAAATATCTACATGATGCTATTTCAAGCTTAACTGGCCCACAAAAATCTAAATAAGGAGCAGATTTCCTGTAGCATTTAGTAATAAGCTCCTCTGTCTTCTGCATCATGTCTGAACGATCCATGCAGTGATTTTGTGACTAACAAATGTTCTGAGCTAGCTGGTGGGATCTCTTTCCACACTTTGAATGATTTCCAATTTCGGAGAAATAAGCATAATTTCAAATCCTTTTATGGATCATCAGGGTTGTTTTTTTTTTTTTTTATAATCATGCAGTCCTTAGCCTTCTTCTTGAACAAAGTTTATTCTTTATTCTTGTCCATTGAATGCAGTCATATCTGAGTTTTTCTTAAATACTTCTCTTTTCTTTCCGAACAACAGGGGAATGGTCTCACTCTGACCATGTTTCTGAGATAATAATATGCAGTCTTTGTAGCTTGTGCTTCAAAAGGTGAGGTCTGCATCTAAAATCTCGGATTCTTCCTTTCAGTTAATACATAAAATTTGACCCTCTCTCTGTTTCGGATTCAGGACCAACAAATAAAATCTTTGTTTTGTCTTAATTGAGCTTTAAAAGGGTATTCTTCTATGGTCCCATGTCAGCAGGAGACACAGCCACATATAAAAACCTTTCAAAAAAAATCTTGAATATTATAAAGTGTATTTATTTTCCTAATTCCATTGAAAAAATTAATTTTTTAGAGAATATACATTCAGGTCCCACTGTTTGATTGATTTCAAGTATTTATTTTACATAAATTTTAGTGTGATGGGTTTCATGTGCTGGAACCCAGATTTATGTAAAAATCAATCAATAAATCAAACTGAAGCTATATTCTACTAACATTTAATTGTTTTGAATGGAATTATGGCAGTAAATAGACTTTGTGATGTTTTAATTTTTCTGAAAGGGTCTGTAATTGAGTGTCATCAGCATTGTTATGAAAGCTCATGCCATGTTTCCTGATGACATCACTAAATAGAAGCATGCACAGGATATGAATTGTGGGACCCTGTGGCATGGGTAGATGGAACAAAACTGGAGCAGCTGTGTTCTGATCTAGTACAAATGAAGCTGCTCCGTTTATCTGCTTCAAATTGAGCATCAGAGTGTTTTAACTCAGAGGCTTTCTGTTGGTTTTTGGTCATGTAAAGACTCTGCTTTGGTTTTATTTAGTCACGAATGGAGGCATGAATCAAAAGTAAAGGATAATCTCCTGGGATTTACACCATCATCTGATTCTTTTTCTTCACAAATCTGCTCCATCATGTCCTGTACTTGTGTTCTGGTGAACTCCAGCCACATAAAATGGGTTTCATTCATTTACAGGAGTCTTCCAAACGTTCTTCCTGCTAAATTCTCACTAATACTGGGAGAATTTTGGGGTCTTTTGGAGCGGCCGTGCAGACCGCTTCCTCTCATGCTTGCATGATGTCCGATATGATTGTTTGGCTGAGTGATTGTCCTGGTGTAAATGAGGGATGCTGTTTAATCTCTGACACAGCCAAGCTTCCATACCAGAGAGGGGAGGTGAAGGGGCTTCAATCACCATCTGTTGAGCTCCCCCCACGTTCCTGTTCGTCTGCTCGACTGATAAACGGGATAGTACTTCCATGTGAACCCTGCTAGATGAAGTGAAATTAAGAACGATCATCCATGTAATGTCATGATCTAGAGGTTGTGGTTTTTTTAAGATGATTGATTAAAAACTGATTATCAATCTAACAGATGATTGATGAAAGTTTTAATCTTACAAAAAAATCCAAATTCTATGCATTTTCTGCCATAAAATGGGATTGTGTGTGTGCTTGTGTGCATGCGCTGCTGCAGCCAGTGCTGCAGTGGATTAGTCAGCTGCTTCTCTTCAAAGGAAGTGCAGCGAGAGTCTCCTTCAAGTGGGTCAGAGTCATTTTCAAGATGCAGCGTATCTACGTGCGCAGCAATGAACACTTTGAGGTTTTCACCACTGTCCTTGCTCCTCAAGGTGAGTGGAATCAAACCTCCAGACGTTTATTAGGTTATTTAAAGTAGGGTTTTGTTGTTCTGCCTTCACGGAAGAATGCAGTTGAAGTGATGCATGTGCATGCAAATGTCTTCTGGGACTTCTTTGCAGATTGTTTCAGCTTTTTATGCTGATTCATGATCACTGTGTTTGGTCAACAGGCAGGTATCGATACAGGGTGGAAGCTGAAAAGGCGAGCATGTTTTTATTTTTTTTCACCTAGATAGTCATCATGTGTTCTGATTAATCAGACCGTAAACATTTATCACAAAAAGTGATGAACATCGATGTGGAATCAGTGCACCATTCATTTTTTTTCATCTTCTAATGAATGAATGAAAATGCAACTAGTGCGAAATTCAGGGGTTTTATTTCCCTACTCAGTTATTCTCATCTCAATACACTATTCTTTCCATTATTGCAGCCCTTTATCCAAACATCCTCTTTAAGCCTGATTAGGAGCTCCATCATAACAGTATAGAGTAATAAAAAAATTCTAATATAATCTAAAACTAATTTAAAATTGTTTCCTTTCATTCTTTTTTTTTTTTTTAAACACATTTGAAACATTTATTTTTTTTAGATAACGCAGTGCTCTCCCTGTCCTGTAGATGGTAGCGGTGTACAGATACAGGCCTCATTGGCCAGATGAGCTGGAGCTGTTTCCAGGTGACGTCATCCTGGTGCAGTCCAAACTTGAGGAGAGGTGGTTCGGGCGGCTGCAGGATGGACAGCAGGGATACTTCCCCGCCTCCTGTGTGATGGAGCTGAGCCAGGTGGGAGGGCTACCTGCATGTCTTAAGTGACTGACCTGCTCTCCTTATAAACTCTTGGACTGGATTTGACACACTGAGGCAAAGGAAGTTTTTAGGATATATTTACTTTAATCTTCATATATTTATGTATGTATATATAAATATATATAGAGAGAGAGATTTCCATGCACATAGATGTTTATAACTGCTTCCTTATGAGTAGATTTCCTTACTTTAATGGCTTGATGATACTACCACCATATAAGACTTCATGTTAGACTTTATTTTATTTGTTTATTTTTGTAAGTATTCTGGTCTGTCTTTAGTTTTTTCAAAAGGGATATTTGTATTAGTTGTTTCCAACCTCATTGAATGTTGAAACACAGCAGAGATCCTGGTTGATTTAAAAACTCTTTATTGAGTGTGGTTCACATTCAGTTGGAAGTTTCCTTGGAGTCCAAATCCCTTTCAGATGGTTATTTTACATTCTCCAAGAATAAAACTAACTAGAATTCTTTACAGATATAGAAATATTATTTTTAAAAGAACATTTTCAGGAAATTCTAGGTACTTAAGAAGTAAAGTTCTTATTCAGAAAATATCCATGGGTTTGCTAATGTTATTGGCAGTACCTGAAGTATTAATAACTTTGAACTCTGCAAAAACTGGACCCCTATGAGTCAAAAGAATCTTTATTTGAAAACATTTCTTTAAATACACAAAACGAATCTGCAAATGGAGTAAGAACTACCAAGTATTAAGATTATTTTGCTTTTAAAATCTTCTTGAAAGTTAGAAAATAATAATTTTTTTACTTGAATCTTTCTTAAGATTCAGTTTTTGCTGTGCCTACTGCAGTCAAAAATCCAGAATTTTAACTAACTGTTTTTAGTTGCGGTTAGGTATTTTATTTACTTTTTAATTTTCTTTTTAGACTTTGCTGCTCCTTTTCTCCCTGACATTTAAAAGCATTTATCCGTTGGTGTTTTACGAAGACACACTGACCCAGTTAATCTTTCTGAAACCTTTGGAAGTATTTTTAAGTTTTCTTCTTTTTGTTCATTTAAATTAAACTGTTTTCCAAAACACATTCTGTAAAATGGATTTATTCCGAAATGTTCTTTTTTAGACAAACTTGTTTTTATTAATATTTTCCTCTACAAAAATTTTTAATATAATAAAAAAATGTTCTAGAATGTTGAAAGACTTTTTGAAACTTTTGCTGCCTTTAGTGTTAAAATTACTGTTTTTTTTTTGTGTGTCCGTTAATTAGATTATTTTGTTTGTTTGCTCAATAAGTCACTGAAATTTGACCTGTAAATGGTTTAAGCATGATCAGTTTAGCATGACAGAAGTTTATGCAAAAATGTCCCCCCCTAAGGAGAAAGTAAGGTAGAACTGGACAGAAAATGAGAAATCTTTAAATAACAGGAGAGTTTATCTGAGACATTTGAACCCATCATGTCTGCATTTTCAGGCTCATCTCCTGCCTAAAGTCATTCAGAGGAGTTTATCTCTGAGGATTACAGCCAGGGACGGTGAACGCAGCAAATATGGAAAGTAGGTGCAAAAAAACAATCATATCGACCATTGCACACGCAATCCCTCCCCCTTTAACACGCCCGTGGACACACGCTCAGCATCCGGCAGATGTTCCCCACATCCCCCACATCTTCAAATCCATCTCGCTGCTCTCCAGTCAGCGGCCCTGAACAGGTGGCCCCACTCGTCCCTCATTAGATGACAAAGCACTGATTACACACATAAACACACACACACAGACCCGTGCAATTTTAAGAGAGAGAGAAAAAAAACATTTTATATTTAATTACCTGTAGAAAACCTTAAAAGTAGACTCATCACTGGGATAGTTCATCATAATTTAGCAGTTATCTCCACGAAAGTACTAGAATATTTTTTTTTCCTTATCTACCACTGGATTTTCTGTCAGGCACTCAATCACACAAACTCACAACTTCAGTCCGGCTCTGTCTTTTCTGTACTCAGTGGAATTCAGGTCACAAGGAATAAACAGGGCCTTTGTGTTTGTTATTTCCTCTTTGTCCCCCAGTGGACACATTCTGCAGGCACTCAGAAGGGGGAGCCGAGGAGGAGGAGGAGCAGAGGGAGGCTTGAATGGGGGCCAGGTTGAGAGCAGGGACCCTTTCCTGGTACAGAGGCCGCAGGTCCCTCCAGCCCAGCCTGTGGCCCCCCAGATACGCAGATCTCCAAGTTTGCTGCATAGGATCTTATCCAAGTGCCGGAAAAAGAGTGAATGCCGGGGAGCCACCAATGGGGCCTTCGAGAGCGACTAACAAGTCGTTGTCTTTGTCCTGCTTTTCTGAGAGAGGTTCACGTTGTTGGGGCTGCGGGGGGGGGATTCGTTTGGTCCACAAATGAGCTTCTGATTCATGCAAATTGCGTTCTGACTCTCCTGATGTCAGTCTGCTCACACCCCAAAGGTTTTTTGACTTTGCTGTGCTTTTAGTGACAGACACGAAGCCGACATGAAGAATGTAAACGCCTTAGTCGGGCAAGTCGCAGAAAAGGTTTTATTGAAGAAAATATAAGCTAAAACAGGCAATTTGCCAAGTATTTGCAGTGTTCTTTCAATTTTCTGTTAAACCCCAAACCCAGCTAAAGCATAAATGCAGTCAATGCACAAAGTTAACCTTCATCATAGTGGGAAAAATGCTGCTGTTCAATGTGTGATACGCTAATGTATATGTATAAAAGTGACATACCTCTCCTGGATAATGTAGTTTTCTTCTGTATAATTTACAGATGAATGTATAAACTTGTACCTAAAAGTTCACTGAAGGGTTTCTGGGTGACGTCAGGGAAATTCTCGGGAAAACAACAGCAGTTGGGCGAGTTGTCCCAGCAACACCGGAGAAACCGCATGCTTTCTTCTGCAGCACCTCCCAGCATTCCCCTGAGAATGTTCTCCATACAGAAGCCTGCAAGTTCCCTCTTTCTGCTGGAAACAGCAAACCCTGTCAAAATCTTGACCTTGACGTCCTCGGGGAAACTTTCCTCCTGCCCCCCTGCAGTCTGATATTCAGATAATCTTTTGTTGTGAAGGCTGCAGGAGGCTGTCACTCTGGGGGCCAGAGTTTGAGGGGTGCTCAGGAGAGAAATATTGCTCCAAATGTAATCTATTTGGAGCAACTGAAACCACAGCTCAGACATGATCCTGTTATCTACTGTTAAAGTCCCACTCTGATCATCCCCAGTGTTTTTTTAAATAATGCTTTTAGCTAAAATAAATAAAACCTGTGTTTTCAAGGACGTAGTTTCTGCAGAGCAGCAGTTCATTAGAAATTTGGGTTGTGGCCAGGACTGTTGGCATGGAGTAAGCCCTTCCCTTGGTTTACCTTCGACCCCACTAGCTTACAGCCCCTCACTACCCCAACCTAACATTGCTTGTGCAACAAAAATAGTGCACAATATTAGAGGTATCAACCTGTACAGTTATGAGCCGGATCCCGGCTCAGACGAGAAGAATGAAGACAGACGTGTGGACTCGAAGCAGGGAAGCTTGTGGCCTGCGCCACAGCTTCAAGCTTTTCCCAACTGCAGTTTATTTCGTCTGCTCCCTATTCCCGACAATTTTATTAAAAAAATACTCAGAAAGGCCATTTTAGACCCAGTCATCCTCTATCATGTGAAAAAAGCCACAAGAACAGGTTAAAAACATCAAAACAAGATTTTCATTGCAGTGGGTCTTTAAAAAAGTATGAAAGAAAAAATTGCCCTCAATTTTGCAGAAATTTAGAGATTTTTTTTCTTCCAGAATTGTGGTTGCAGATAGTTCTTCTCAAAACGTAAACATCTGAAGTCCAAATCCAAAAGGGCTCCTGCTGGCGTTCCTCAGCAGTGGAAACAGTGACCTATTTAAGGTGGAAAGGCCAGGATCCACACACACTATCAGACTGTCATGAAAAGATCTGAATTGGGGCACTTAGGGGCAAAAAAATCGGAATTGGGTCGTTTCAGCCTGCAGTGTGAACGAGGCCTATTTCACTGCTGTGAAGTCTCCCGCCTAAAAGCTCCTGTTCCTGCTGCGTTGTATTGGGCATCTTCTTTTGGGGGGGGGCAGGACAGAGGGGACTGAAGAAGGGGGGGTGGGGTAACAGGGTGCCTGCCAGATGACTGCCCCATCAGCCCTAAAATGGGCTGCCATCTGCTGTCTAGCCCACACAAAAACAAATGGTGTGTGCGCTTACACTTGGAGGAAGAAGAGTCTGCAGGAGGTTTCACTTCTTCATTGTTCGTCGCTCAGTCTTTGCAGACTTTATGAGTCATGCAAACATTTCCTGTATTTAACAAAAACACTTCAAAGCTGTATATGTATGCAGTGATCCCTTAATTGCAACTAAAGCATTCTTTATTTTACTTGCCAAAGAAGTATAAGGTCGATGGGCTGCAGCCGCTCAGCCTGAAGACTCCTGACATCCTTCATGCACTGGTCAGCCAGGAACAAAGGAACCTGTTGAGGACAGATTGATTAAGTGGACATGGCGTGCTTGCGGCGCCTGTGTTTATGTGTAAATTGTTTGCATGCACACGCCCAGATGCTTCTCCAGCATAAGGCAGGTTCTCGTGTTTTTGGCCTCCTTCTGTTTTTTTTTTTCTTTCTTCTTTTTTTAAGGGGGGGGGGGGGGCAGCTGGGTGTATGGGTCTGTAAAATCAACAGCCTCCAGGGACAAAAGAACCCAAGGGCATTAAGTCACGCCTGAGTGGGCCCCTTTTGGGGCAGCAGCTGACCCTGTGGAGAGACCTCTTGTTATGATGGAGGGGGCTCGTGTCCCTCGAACTCGAGTTGACAGCGTTCCAAACAAATATATGAAGATATGAAAGAGCCCTCCCCTCGCCTGCTAAATGGTCAAATCTATTTGAAGCAAATTCAGATGGCTCTGATTTTAATTTATCACCCCCTGAGGAACCCGTAAATCAAATCTGGACTGTTGCTGTGCATGCTGGGAGAATGCCAGAGAATCTATGGGGTCAAAACATTGATTATATAAGAAAACAGGACTAAGTGACCCCTCCCTGCTTGCATTCCAAACAGGAAGTACCCACTAGCTCCAAAAAGCCAAAATCCAGTAGACATCTTTTTAGAGAATAAAGATCTATTTCTTAGTTATTATAGTTGTCAGAACAAACATTCCTGCTCTGCTGTTTTTATTTTTTACATGCTCTTGGTAATACTATTTTTTCACATTTTTTCTGTAGTGCACATTTTTCAAGGTGTTAACTGAGCAATCAGATGCCTCAATGAAAGTAGGCTGTCTCACGTTATTCTCCTGGGCCTGCTTTCAAGTGGTAGGAGTATGGACTTCCAACAACCTCACTTCTGAATGGTGAGAGTGGTTGCCATAGAAACATTGACCGATATTGGACCAATTACCGCTTACTGACGTTTGGCTCCAACAAGAATAAATCGACTTAATTTCGTTGTAGGCAGAAGTTAGTCATTTTCTAAAGGTCTCTTGTTCTCATATACCAGGGGTCTGCAACCTGAGGCTCCGGAGCCACATGTGTCTCTTTGGCCCCTGCTTATGGCTCCATAGTTGATGAAAAATAAATGTTTTTTTATTTTAGAAAGTAGTCATTTTTGGAATACAAGGTGCATCAAGTAAAACAAAACATGTCAGACTAGTAAACGTTATTCAACTCTTTCAAATACATTGGAACCACAGTACCTATTCCTCAATGAGGCTCCTGACTACAGTTCCCACAATGCTCCAACAAACGGTGAAGTATCATAGTTTACCAAAGTTGAATATTTTGACAGATTTTTTATCTCGATGTACTGCAGAAAATCAATTTGAGGTCAGTAAGCACAACCACAATTCATATTAGGTGCACTGGATTATAAATCCAATTTGCTATTAATGAATGAAAATATTCAAGGAATTTTAGTGCACCTTATGGTGTTAAAAATAAAGTCAGGGTCACTAAGTTAACTCTGATTTAATTTTAGTTGGTTAGGTTTTTTCAATTCCTGTCTAAGCGGCACCAACAAGAGATTTAATATATAATTTTAATCAGCTGAGATCACACTACCTGGAGATCTTTTATTTTGAAAGTCACATGAACATGTGTCAAAAGTCACTAAAGTATTTCATATTTTGAAAAAAAAAAAAACGTTTCCTTTTTACATTTGTTTTATTTCTCCCCCCCAAAAAGAATGATCAGAATAGTAACAAAAATAAAAATCAGTTAAGTATTTTTTAAAGGGTGAAGCAGGACTTTCTGGCTCCTCCTACTGGGTTGCGGTCGGTGACAAATCCACCTGAATGGCTCTTTCAGTGCTGAGGGTTGAAGACCCCTTTCATTTACAGTGAATGAGGAATTCGAACAAAAACCTGGGAAACCATGAAATGACACAAAGCAGGTCATGCAATAGATGTTTTTATTTTCAAAATTAAGTAGATGGTTACAAAGACAGCCGGCCAGATTGCTATGGTACCTTGGTTATGACTTTAAATCAAATAACGTGTTACATCTGCAGTTTATTATGCAGCGTTGCAATACATGACTGCAGTAGTGTTTGCATCTATCCTGTGTATGGTACTTAATTCCCTCAAATCCTATGGTTTTGTTAAATAATCCTGGACTTTATAGATGAATGTATACACCAATGAACACAAATATATACAGTTTAAACACCCCAATCCCCCAAATTCCATCAACTTCCATCTGGCCTGTACCAAATAATTCTGATCTTTCAAGTTGCCTTCATGATTCCCTTCTTTCCCTCACTCCACGGCCTAATCCAGGATAATCCAGACTGAACTCAATCCACTAATGCAGCTGTAGTGCAGATTATGGAAAGTTTGTTTCAAGAAAAGTGTCATAAACACGGAAGACAGTGCAATCCAGCCTCTTTGTCACACCCTTTGGCGTGTGAAGGCTTCCTTCTGGAGGCTCCAATGCAGAGAGGAGGTTCCGCAGGAAACATGGAGACCCAGGCTGCTGTGGTAATGCTGTTCTTACCCACAGCCAGCCCTACACAGAGCTTATTGCAAAGTTGTCGTTTTATGTAATGTAGTGTATTTGAAATACACACGTTTTGCAGCCAAACCAAAAAAAAGAAAAAAAAAACCAACACGATAAAACAAATATACAAATAAAGCAGCACGATACTCATGTTAGGAAAACCATTCTCCTAAAACACACACACAAACAAGAGCTACATTGTGATAAACAAAATGAGTTTTTAAAAAAAGTGCAATTTGTCTATGATTAATGGTTGGAGGTGGAATTTTGCTACCTAAAAGCACAGAGAGAATGTTCATTAAAGGGAAAAAAGTCCTACCTATATGTTACAAGATCACATAAGGAAATGAAAACATGATTATTTTGCTAAATCTTGCCTGATAAGCAAAAGAAATTCATTTGACATTACTGGCAGTACATGTTCTTTTGACTCCGAGTAAAAAATATCCAATCCAGGTTCTGAGAGAGGAAAAATAATAAAAGAATCTTCAATAATTTCTCTTAAATGTTTAAAGAAATAAATAAATTAGTTGATATTAAATAAATAAAACCTAAACCCTTCACTCTAAAGTAAAATCCTTCCGACCTAAACACCTTGATGCTCATAAGAAAAACATTTTTTAGCTATTGAAACATCTGATCAAAGTAAAGGTGGTCATTTATTGTTATCCTTTCAGGAAAAGTGAGTTTTTAAGCCAATTTAGGTCACAAGAATCTCTCTGAGTCCAATTTATATTATTATCTAAGCTTTAGAGCTGTCAGAAAAATAAATAAGATGCCAGCATTAAGGTACCCTTCGACTTTCTGAGGTTCTGTCACTACAAATACATTCAATACAGGTCTCCACAAAACAGAGAGCACATCGACTCAGGGATGCACTGCAGCCAAACCAGCTGAGAGGTACATCACAGTGCCTTCAATGAAACCTTCACATCACCCTGGACAAAATAAACAAATAACAAAAGATTGCTGTTGTTTAAATAAAAAAATTCTGTAACAATCTAAATTGACTTGGTGAAAATCTAGCAGTGGCTTTAAAAGTACTTGATTTTCAGTAAGATATATAGTTTGCTGCCTTTTTATGGTTTTTATCTGCTTACAGCACTTCTGTTCAAGGAGTTTAGTTAACATAAAACTGGTTTGTGTCGTTTTAACAGTAGAACATCCAGAAGCAATGACTACTGGTAGTAGAAATTCAGGAGTCTTTGCATGTCTGCTGCTGCAGCAGGTTGACTGTAGTGACTGGATATTAGCTGCTAACAAGAGCTGAGTGTTAAAAATAAAACAAGTGAATCTGAGCACTTCTGAGCAGAGCTTTGGGGCAGGGAAACAGTCATAGCAGCTTTGCCTTTCATAGGATTTCCCTAGTTAAGAGTATTTGCTTCTAACGGTTCGCTGGATTGTCTCTTACAGGACTGGAGGTTTTCATTGTCGGACGTCTGTGCAGCTGCTTGAGCGGCTGACGGGCCGGCTTTAGAGTACGATGGCCCTCGAGCCACACAAGGGAGTGAGGTACTGACGAGCCTGTTCGGTCATGATCAGCTGGTCCTCCGTTTTCCCATAAATCACGGCTTCCCACTCGCTCACCTGCAGAGAAAAAGGCCTGAGGTTTCAGGAACTGCAGATTTACTGCACAGCTGGTGTGGTAATGACAATAGTTTATCGTCATACTGGCGCCGTTTTTGTTGCTTTTAGAGAAGAGGAAGGCTTCTTCGGCTGCAGGTTTGTTAGACGTTGGGAAGGAAGATGAACCCCTAAGGAGGACTCCTCTGTCTCAGACTTTAAAGAGCGGCTCTCCTTTTGCTCGGCGATGGAGGTGATCAGTGAAGAGCTCATCAGCAAACTTTCTTCTGCCAGCTGCAACACAACGCTGGGATCAATTATAAGGCAACATTGACAAAAGTTTTAAGGATTGTTTTAGACAGCTTGCTTTGGTACAATCAAACAAGAACAGCTAAAAATGCCAATTTAAAAAAATAAATGTTCTCAACATTCAAATAGTTTCAGCACTTTTAATTTTAAAATATTATATAAATATTTTCCTTTTAGTCTAGATTGCTTATACATTCAAAAAGTGCCTGGACTCTGCTCCGCCTCTCATCTTTAATACCAGCTCAAAGCATATCTTAAAAACATTGACTTTGGTTTAAAAGTGTAAAATATCAACACGTAGGTTCTTTCCCTGTCCAATCACAAATGTTCTCTCATCTGAGAGGTTGCCACGGTGACCCACCTGTGCATTGTTGAGCTGCTCCTGGAACAGTTGGACATCGAAGCCGTCTTTGTCCCAAGTGTCGAGCACAAGAGACTTGCGCACTTTTCTTGCGGGGCCGTCCATCTAAATGCACAAGTTCATGATTAGTGGACCAAAACACGCACAGCTTTGCATTCTTTAAAAGTAAAACATTTGAGCGTATCCTATTAAAAACAAAAAACAAAAGAAAGTCTTCCAATTTAGCACGTTTTGGCTTCAAGTAGCCAGACTTTCTTCTAAATATTTAAAGTTATCGTCAGGAAGGAACTATAATATTGCATTTTTTATTCCTTTGGGTTTTTTTCTGGATATTTCCTGATTTATTCAGTCTTTAAATTAATACAAATCTCAAAAAAAGTCTGTCTCTGTTACAAGAAAAAGTGTCTGACACTTGCATGAAACCGTTTCCTAAAACAATTTTCTAACATGGAACAGTAAAGTAGGTTGAAGTTCTGCATACGAGATGCTTCCATGCTCTGTGTTGGGGCTGCAGTTCTGTTTTGATGAAGATGTCAGTCCCAGTCTCCTGCTTTAGAACCTCTCGAATGTCTTCTTCTAGAAAAGCCAAAGGCTGAGGCTGCAAAAAAAAAAAAACCCCCAACAGCTTAAGTATTTACACATCAGCTGTTCAGAGCTTATATTCAAATAAAAGAATTCCCACCTCAACCTTCAGCGGCCCGTGCATTTTCTCCTGGGCTGCCAAAGCTTTCTTGAAGGGCGTTGGCGTCCTTGGGGTTGAAACTGGGGCATGTTTATGAAGTTTGGGGGTCCTGGAGCTACACAGTTGATATGGACGTTTCAATAAATCTGTCCATACAGTTTAGCTACATGATTAATTAAAATCAAGGTGTTTTTTTTTTACCCATGATTCTCTTTCTGGTACTTGTGTGAGGTTTCTTTACGGACGGGGGTGTTGAGAAGGCCCCTCTGGCCGCACACAGGAGTGGAGGTGAGGGCAGGATCTTCCAGATTCAGATGCTCCGTTCCTGATATGGACTGAAAGAGAGACGCAGTGCAATACATACCTGAAAAACAATGTAGTGGGGGGGGGGGGTTGCATAAATTAAATAAAAGAACAATCGTTTTACTCTTGACGGGGTGAAGGGCAGAGACTTTGTTGGTGTTTTCTTGGGTGAGTTTGTGATGTTTTCCAAGAAGGAGCCCATTCTGCCGCTCAAAATCCCCCCCTTCTCTCTTCTCTTCCCTGTAGATGGCTGGGTGCGCTTGGATGAGTTGGGGGGTGTCAGGGAGGAGACCCCTCTTAAATCAAGAGGTGCACAGTTCCTGGCAGGGGAAGCATCCAGTCCAAACCCAAATGGATTGTAAACAGTCTGTTCTTGCAAGACAGTGCTGTAACTCGGCTGATTATGCCTGGGGGGCGTCCCCGTCTGCGGCATGTCAAAACCAGCCACGCTGCTCCATGTGACAGCGTCCTGCAGAGCAAAACAGCTTTCATAAATTCAAGGCACGGTATGTGGATTCTGTCAGTTTTTCTATTCTGTAACTCACTGTATCGATTAGCTCCATGGTTTCTGCAAACTCTGGGAAGATTTGGAGGTTGGAGAGCACAGCGCCAGCCTCAGCAGCCAGAAACTTGCTGGGGGAGACAGGAAGATGTGCTGGAGGACCCGGTGGGATTTCAGAGTCCCTCCAGGATCCTTCTTCCACTCGCTCCTCCAGACTGCTGTTGCTAGATGCTAAATTGTCCTCTGGTAAACTGCCTGACCAGGCTGGGAATGGCTCCTGAGGAACAGGAGAAACGACAACAATCCATGTTTGCTTGAGAGAAAAAAAATAGATCCACACTGTTGTCATACTTGAAACTGCAACACTTGGGTGATACTACACAAACACATCCAAAGGTACAGGGAAAACCACTAACTGCGAAGATGGAACTCGTGATGTATTTGCAACAAATGAAGGGGGGAAAAGGAGGCAGTGGGGTCAGAATAAAAACAAAAAACAGACAGAATAAGGAGTCAAAGCTAAGTGGCTTGCCGACAGATTATGGTGTGAAGATGGAGAATAAGGAGGAATGGGAGCGGCTTTTCATCAAACCACATTATCTGCAGAAATGAGTGCAGCTTCAGCCCATTCTGGGTAAGCGGTGAGATGGGGAAAGGAGTTACTATAGCAACACTACAGCAAATCAGGCTACAGGTTTTCACACATGGGTACCACTCTTGTTTTGAAGTGCATACACTGCAAAAAGTGCATTTTTGTCATCAGGATTGTGATATAATAACAAACAAAAAAGAAAATTAAAAACTATTTAGAAAATGGAATGCCTTTTTTAGATTAAGGAATGCCTTTTTACAGTGTATGCAAGCTACAAACACGCAGACTAAGCTGACTAACAATGCTAACACACATCTGAAGTGTGTTCTTACACATAAACCTCTGCACTGCATTTGTCGTTGAACTTCACTCTCTGCTGACATAAGCAGCAGCTCAAGCTCCTTTATTCTCTGTTCCCTGTGAGGATCGTCAAGGCAGGACTGGAATACACAAACGTCAGGAAAGAGAGGTTGAGGGGAAAAAAAGAAGAGAGGCACAAGTTATGGTAGTTAACAAAATAATCAGAAAAACACACACAAAGACACAACAAAATTGACATTTATTATTTTCTGTTAGCTGAACGTGACAGGACAGTCAAGTATTTGATTTGCTTGATTTGTCCAGAGTTAGCGATCACAAGTACAACTGCAGAGAGAAAGAATAGAACATAAAGTGTTCCGTTCTAGCGTGCAAAGGCAAAGAAATACAGACTCACTGATGGGAAGGCAGGATTTTCAGGAAGACTGTTAACTGTCTGTTCACTTTGAGGATCAAACTGATAGTTTGCAACCTGCAAAATGGAGAACTGAAAAGGTAAACAACAGAAAACCAGATTCCAGAAAAATGACAAGAAGACTAAAAATCCACAGACCTGGTTGGATCCTGCAGGAGCCACAGGACTGCAATCGTGCTGCTGGAGTTTTGTAGCAGATGGAGGGCATTGCCTGCTTAGGCGCTTCTTAACAGTAGAAGTGAAAGTCTTGTAGCTGTCTTGGAGGTAACCCTCATGCTCCACCTTTCTTCTCATGGTGGAATTCCAGTGGTTCTTGATAGAGTTATCTGTGCTGTTAACAAGAAGACGTTTTTTAGGCAAACTGCTTGCTTTGAAACCAAACATGCGACAGTGATTTCAGATTACCGTCCAGGGAGAAGCTTGGAGATCTCTGCCCAACGGTTGCCAAGGCGTTTGTGAGCTTCGTAGATGATCCGGTCCTCCTCCTGTGTCCATGAGGACTTCTTCACTTCTGGGTTCAGGTGGTTGTGCCATCGCTCACGGCACTGTTTTCCGATCCTTCCCTGGAGGTGCTTTGCAATCACTGACCAGCGCTTCGGCCCATATTTGCGCACCAAATCGATAACCTGAACAAATCAAATTAAAAGTAGCCTAGAGCAAATTGACTTGGGATCCTTAATCCTTAAAGTGGCCGCATTGGTTAAAAGCATAGAGAACAGCAGCAGCAGAACTTGTTGAAATGCTTTTCTCAGAGCAGAAAAATGTTGTGAAGTCATAGTTGGCTGACTGCACTTCTATTTATAAAGTATGATGTCACAAACATAAAGCATGAAGACTGACAAACTAAGCAACAGTTGAGGAGTGTAATGCTCATACAAACACAGACATTCAACTCTAAAACTACAGAACATCTGTTTTGATGAACAAATTAATAGAAAGGAAACATTACTTGGTGAGGATAAAGTTAGCAAATTTACAAAAAATCATGTTAGCCTGAAGCTAAAAGTTGCATTGCTTTTTGTGTCACCTGTGTTTCCTCCTGTACTCTCCCCAGGGTTTTCCTCTTTCCCCCCTATCATTTTTCTCCTCAGTCATCCGTCCAAAAGAGACACTCCCAGCTCTTCTTACCTTTTGATCTTCCTCTTTTGTCCAGGGTCCTTTCACCAGCTCTGGATTGAGCACCTTCTGCCAGCGGTGCTGACACTGACCATCTGTCCGCCCCTGAGTCACAGGAACACAAAGTGCAACACTTTATCCCACCGCAGGACCGGCTCCAACCGTTCCTGACGGAACCGTCACCATGTGGAGTCAATACTTACAGGGAAAAAAGTAGCTACTAGTTTCCATGCTTCAGTTCCGTGTTGCTCTACGAGTTTTTTCAGCTTTTCATCCTTTAATTATGAGTTTAAAAAGAAAAAAACAATAATTCAACGCTTTCAGCAAACATTTTCACAGTGTTCTTTCATTTAGCAGGTGCATGAATAAAAAATATGGTGAGAAATGTCTTCCAAAGATGCATAACTTACTCCTTTTTTGTTTATCTTGTAATGTGAAACCATAACAAACATACCTCTTCTCGTGACCACTTTATTTTGCACAATTTCTTTTTATCTTTGCTTTTTTCTTTACTCTCTGGATCTGTGGACAGCAGCTCTTCATCGTCATCAGTACTGAAAACAAAGCAGGAAACGGGGAAAAGAACCATAATCATGGTATTTATTCTCTGTTCTAATATCTACTGTTTCCTCCTAACCCATTCTTAAAATGTAGACCTAAATCTGAATAGTAGCTGTGAAAGTAAACAACTTTAGCTTAAAGAAAATGCATCTAAGAAGCAAAGATAAGCAACAAAAAAAATTAATGTTTTTCTTCCATTTGGAGTTTTGTAGTTTTGACAAATTTAAACCAAAACCTGGCAGCAGAAAAAGATTATTAGAGTATGGATTACGGTTAACCTTAACCTTGATAAACATCGTAATAATATTAGGTCTAACAATTAAAGGTTCGTAAATAATTTAAACATATCATGGGAAAAGCAAATGTGCCAGCACTTCTTAAGATTCAATATTGAATAACTTATTTTCTTAACCCATAAAAACCCAGATCTATTTCCCTTGAAAGAAAATGATGCAATATTTTGCTGTTACACTGATGTAGTTCTACAAAACAGAACTAACATGTTCTAAAGAGCTGAAACGTGCTCCAGTTCTTTACCACGCCACACACAAATATACTGCGCAGTTGTTTTCCTCCTTTTCAGTGTCAGAAACTCCATGAATGCCAGTTCTTTACTGTGGAAACTTGTCATTATAAACTTAAGTCTGCCCAAACTTCTTCACTGGGGCAACTGTGTGTAAAAACACAGGGGAGGGGTGTAAGGTGACAAGCGGAAAGGGGCAATCTCACATCAACAGACTCTTTCACTGGCAGAAGTGCATTAGTGTGTGTGTGTGTGTGTGTGTGTGTGTGTGTGTGTGTGTGTGTTTAGGTGTGGTGATGTGGCTGCAAAAGCCCACATACATCTTTTTTTCAATGAATTCAATTGAATTTCAATGAACACTCAATGAAAATTAATTTGCATGAATAATGCATTTAGAACTAGAGTATAACCTATGTCGCACGTGAAGGTTACATAAAATATCAACAATAATTATTTGTAGGTGTTATGCACTTTTGTAATTCTATTTTACATTTAAAAGTGCAAAAAATATAATATTTTGGCATAACACTAAGTTCTTTACATATGAATTATTAACTATATTTTTGTCTTAAAATATGCCGCCATTTGTGGACAGTGTTGTTACAGAAACTAAGTCCTTTATTAGACTCTGTAATCATTTTTTTCTCATTTATTTCTATAAACGAATGCAAAAAAACGTTTACATAATGTCAGTATATTCACTTATTTTTAATAAAGTATAGAAACAGGAGAAGAAAGGTAGTCGACGAGCTTTATAATATCGTGACGTTGACTATAATTATAATCAGGCTTACCTGCGTGATTTCACTTTGTCCATAACAGCCGACAGCAGCTGAACCGAAAGTTCTCGAAGACGACCCTGTGTTTGGCAGCTCTGTGGAATAGCGCGTGAACAGGTGTCTCTCCATAAAACTGCTTGTTGGTCATGAACGACGTCTTCTGAGATGCGGCTAACCAGCTAGCTAACTTCACGCAGAACTCACAACATTACCCTGTAGGAAGAACAGCTGCTGTCCATGCAGATATGATCATCTCTTCAAATGAAACGCTCACCAACGGTCGCTTTTTATGCGCGCCTCTTACAAATCACGTTTGAAGCACTAGAAACTAATATTATGCCGACGGGTGTAAATAAAATTCGTAAATAAATTGTCACTGCTACCGCACCTTCCGCTCATAATGTGGAGCTTCTGTACGTCTGCATGGCGTTATAGAGTTAGGTTTTTTTTGTCCATCCCGCCGATTCTGGCGCTCAGCGCTCTGCGCAGGCGGCTTCGTTCCTGATTGGTCAGAATTAGGGCCGTGTAACACGAGGACTAATACTCAAAACTGATTGGTCCAGATGAAGACGACGACTCCACGGCTTAATGGTCTAAAAGTCCACAAGGTTTTTTTAGTGGTCAACGTTCTGAAAGGCGGGTGCTTAAGGTGACAGACAGTGACAGAAAAAGCATATTCGGTGTGGGAGCAAAATGTACACAACTTCTGTTGATGACAAATATGGTCTGTATTGATGTAAGAATAAGAATAAGAATAAGAATAAGAATAAGAATAAGAATAAGAATAAGAATAAGAATAAGAATAAGAATAAGAATAATGAGTTTTCACAAATATACCTGGAACCAATTGTTTGAAAAAAAAAAAAGGTTGACGGTTTACAATTAAAACATTGAAATTAATAAAACATGAAAAACTGTTACATCCATTACATCTCTTCAAGCTGACATTCAGTCTAAACACGCCATCTTACTGCCATCTTGTGGACACAATGTCCCTCTGCAGTTGTGTGATGGTTTCCATTACACTTTTCCTGCATTTTTTCCCCTACATTAAAAACAGTTTTCTTATTCACACCCTAACTATATTTATCGCAAACATTTGCAGAAATGTCAAAAAAAACAGAGGGGAAACAGTCTAAACTTCTTTTGGTGGGTGACACTTGTAGTGTTTAATTAACCCGTTTTTATTTCAAACTAATATATGGAGGGAAAAGCTGATATTACAAAATTGTGATGTTTACTTAAAAGCCTGTAGATGACAGTGTTTCACTTGTTGATGCAGGAGTGTTGTCATTGTCAAAAAAAAATATGCACGGAGCCGGAAGTTGATTACCTTACAAAAATAAGAGCACAAGAAACCTTTGACATTATGAATGAATAAATGTCTCCGTCACTTTGTAGAACTCTACAATTATTGTAAACCTATTTTAGTCAAACACTATTAATTTAAATTACCAAGCTATCTTTTAGCAGGATATTGATTTTTAGTTTTAGGATCCAGGTATTATTGAGAGGGAAGAGATAATGTGTTCATGCTGCCTGTTGCAAATATGAATGATTGAATACATTATTATTTGATACAGTGATTGTGACAAGGAAAACGAATTTAAGAGGTGGCAAAAAAATAATCTTAAATACACGAGAAACATATCCAACAGCATATCCAAAAACTACACGTTAAAACCAGTCTGTGTGGATTCGTCCGGTTACTTATAGCTAGATAAATGTTTATAATGCACGATGGCAACGGTTTGCAAACCTATTTACACATTTGAAAGAATCTGGAGGTAAACAAGATGTATGCCATAAAGATGGCACAGGTATTTAAACTTCAATTTTGTAATGAAGGTCAGATATGGTCCCTGGAAAGTCTCAGGAACATTTCAAGTCTTCACCTAAAGAAAATCTCTGTGAGCATCTGAGATTCTAACTTGTTGTGAACAAAAAAATGTGTAAAAGCTTTAGTTTTAGCTAGAGCACCTATTAGTTTGTGGATTTATTAAATTAACTTGTATTTGTTATTAATCTTTACATTAATACCAATTACAAGTTTGTCATTGTAAAGTGTTGGATGTACTTGTTGACATAATAAAATGTAAATCTATTAGGACTTACACTCAAATTACACTTCTTACAAACACATTGAATCATTATTTGATATAGGCTTGCCTATTTTGAAATTAAGGTTCATAGTTTGTGAAATATGACTAAACTGTATTATTATTATTTTTTGCAATGACTAAGCAATCTGATGGAAGTGACCACTATTAAATAATAAGATGTTTTGTGAAACATTTTCCTCCAATATTGTTGTATTGATGTAAACATTGTTGAGCTTCAGTTAGTAGCAATAGTTCGTATTTAAGTCGGATACTCTTGCAGAAAGCAGCATGTTTTATTCACAGTGAAGAATATCTCCACCGCTCATCTGATCATCTCAAAGCTAAACGGGGACGTTTCGTTTTATTTTGAAAATCTATGTCGGAAGTCCACATCGCTGGGGATGTGCGGTGGATGCAGGCTTTGTGGTCCCGTGACAAATTCATTGGAACTTTCTATGGGAAGGACAGACCGATGTTTCCTGCTTTTGTCGTGTGTCAGCGACGAGACTACAGCGATCAGGTGGAGAACTTTCGCAACGTTCGGTCTGACGGGGACAGGATGAGGATGGCTGGAATGACGGTTAAATAGCCCCCACAAACAAAAAAACACCCTCACCGGAGCTGCGAAAATTATTGATGGCAGAATCTAGATACAACAGTAAGGTACGTGATGTTCACCTTAACGGCTACCTTTGTCAGTGATTGCTGGCGCACCGCCGGCTAGCTATTTTGTAGCAACGAGGGCTTTATTTCAAAATAGAGCCCCAACTGTGGTCAATTATTTCAAGATAACTAGCCGTGATTACGAAACTTTCTCGACGTCTTGAGAATTTGGCGTTTAAAAAGACTGCATAAAGTAAGGGTGAGCTAGTTAGCTTAATTAGAAACGCCAATTGTTTACGTTAATGTTGTGTACTAGTTTTCACGTGTGCGCTTGTTATGGCAGTGATAGATCTATTTACTACCATTATTTACCGTTTGAGGCTCCTCCTTCCTCTTCGAGCTCATTTTCCCCCTACTTTTATTGTGTCACGTGACCCTCTTTTTTTTGTATTAAACTTGTGCCCGTGGCGCTGCCCACACAGTTTGGGTTGGGAATCCCTGTAAATTTGGTAGACTGTTCTGAAAAAGTAAAGGAGAAGGCTGCATGTAAGGACTGTGTTTGGGTCTGTTCTAATGAGTCAGCACCTTGAGTTTCTGTTCATCTGTGAAATTGTGACCTTTGCGGTCTATTTTTATTTTTAATCTGTCTAATACTGCTTTTTAAAGCACCTCTTTACTGATAATAGAGACGTGTGTTTTTAGGGACTTCCTTGTTTTCTGGTGGGATGTGGAATTTTTTAGTGACTTAGTCCTTCTAGTTCCACAGGTGGTTTGGTGTAAATAAGCTTTCATGAGATGCCAATAATGTCCTGCTTATTTTAAGCCTGAAGGATTAATTCACACTTGGCAGTGTTTCTTATATTCCATCAGCAAGTGGTCCGTCTCAGTCCAGCTGTGAACTTTCTCAGGATAAATTAAACACTTTTAATACTAAATAAAAGTGTTTGCTTAGCTAAATACAAACTAAGGTCCTATCTAAAACAAAATAGAGACTGATGTTGAGTTGAAAAACTGCCACCGAGACACGAAACCAAAAAAAAATGCTGCTAAAGAGTGGAGATTTCAACATTTTTTCTAAATGAATAATTCCAATCAAAGCTTTTGCAAGAGTCTCACATTGCAATAGTAGTCAAACGTGATAAAAAAGTAAGTTGTTTTGTCATTTGTGCAGAAGTGATGGACAGTTTTCAATGGGGAAGTCTGTGTGCTTGTGTCAGTTTGTTTGGTCTGGATCACTTCAGGTTAGAGAACGGATTTGGTTAAAAGCTGAGGTCAGCTGCTCTCATCCTGGTTGACTGAGTTCGTGCTGATGGGACTTTTAAAGACCCACTCCAATGAAAATGGAGTGTTTTTAACACGTCCTTGTAACATTTTTCTGATGATGGAGGACATGTATAAAGAAAATTACGTTTAAAACCGCATTTCTGAGTATTTCTTTATTCAAATTGTGGTGAAAAAATACAGTTTGCTTGTTGTTGTTACAAACTACAATCAGCTTCCTAATCCGGCTCCATTCCGGTGCAATCCCCTCACAGACGACCAGATCCACGTCTTTGTTTTCCTCGTCTGAGCGGACATCTGGCTCAGAACTGTACGGCTGGATAGCCCCAATACTGCTCCTCGGTATTGCTAGGTTGGGGATGTGAAGGGCTGTAAGCTAGCAGGAGAGCGTGTAAACACATGGATAACGGTAAGGGTGTGGGCGGGCTTACTTTACGCCATATCAGCCACAATTCAGAGAGGAATTTTTACAGAACTACTGCCGTTCTGCAGAAACGACACAGGTGTTTGGATTTAGCCCAAAAATATACATACATAATCATAAGTAAAAGACTACGGAGCTCTTTGACAACAGATCAAAAATATTATTGGAGTGGGTCTTTAAAGGAATGCATCTTCTCGATTAAAGATTTGTTGCATTTTAATTAGATGCCACTTTTTAAGAACCCCAGGTGCAATGAATATCCTAAATGTTTGTGCAGGATCATTCATTTGTTTCCTGTCGTCATTGCAGGTTTAGAAATGGTTATCACCCGACCCTACAGGCTGCATGTTTCCATTCTTCTTTTTTTTTTGTCTGCCTGGCTGATCTTTAGTGTCAGACTTCCTTTGTCATTTTGCTTTGTCTTCACGCGTGGACATCTTGACATATGTGCTATAAAGCATCTTCTACAGAATAAAAAGAAGTCCACGAAGGATTTTGGGTCGTGTGCAATCGCCTGTTTTACTCCTCCCTGTCAGTACAAGTTAAATCCAGTTGAGCTCATCTTGCTGTGAACGCTGAACATGCTAGACGTAAACTGCTGTACGGGGAGAATGTGAATACTGCATGCCTCCTTTAAATACTCTCCTTTTTCATAGTCATTCTGGCTTCCAGGGTTTGTTTAAGTCATCATAACAAACTCGACAATGTCTTTGTGGGTGCGGTGAGCTACAGCGTTCCATCCGTGGGGGAAGTAACGTGCACAAAATGTAAGTTACACAACATGGTTGCTGGTAATCTTGCCCTTAAGGGAAAATATTTGAGGAATGTTCAAAAGTGGGTCCTACCCAGTGGCATCCAGGTTCGTTTCAGCGTAAAAACAGGAGCAGATGTGCGACTTCTCTGTGATTTCCAGCATATGAAAATAGGAAACCAGGAAATGCTCATTTACAGAGGATCACTTCTATTGTAACAGACATAAACATCGACTTGAGCTCTGACATATCAAGGTGGAAAATCTTATTTATTTTGCATTATAATTTGAAAATAAAAAAATGAGTTAAAAGTGACATTTTTAGGTGGTTTTTTTTTATGCTACAGGTGACCTTGTGGCTTGACTTTGTGACTTTGGATGAAATAGCAACTAAAGCAAACTTTAACCCAGACACCAAAGGGGGGGGGGGGGGGGGGTGTCGGAAAGGGGACTCTGACTGCCTACATGCATTTTAAAGAGGGACGCTCTTTTGCCTTTGCTTTATCCCAGACGTGCGTGAGCGGAATGACATCTCCCTCCAGGATGCGCTGAAGATCAAAAGCACAGGCCGAGAAAATGGACACAAAGCAGGATGTCCATGTGCTCCGAGCAAACAGCAGCGAGATTGTTGAGATTTAAAAAAAAAACAAAAAAACTACTAAACAAACTGAAGCTGACCTCACCAACCTCAAACAATGGACGACTCCGAGCAGCAGACAAAGATCTTTGTTGCAAAGCTGACATTATGCAACCCCCCAGTGAGGAGATGCTTTACAGTGTGGGGTTTTGTTACAGTAAAAATAAGAGATTAACATCAGGTGAGGCTGGACACGAGATGTTTAAAACAATAATGAAGCATAGCAGTTTTTAGAGAACAATGACTGGCTCAACGTGAGGAAAACACTAGAAGAATTGCTTTTATGCTGATTACAGCAAGCAATGTCTGAGCTAACAGACTGAGTGAGGAGTCTGAAGTATTTACATGCTGCAGAAAGGGGTGAGTGTGTGGGGAATCCATGTAGGTGATGATTATTTTTTAGGAGATGCAGGAATTTAGAAAGTTTAGTAAGCAGCACTAAGCTAACAGTATATGCTTTCTTAATATTAATAGGTTTTTTATTGCTTAAGCTGTGAATGTGATGCTCACGAGTGAGTAAACTGTAGGACAGAGGCTGCCTGATGTCATGTTTCAGCTCGCTGATCCATCAAAATATCAGCTATTTTTATATATTTATATTTATATATATTTATATATATATATATATATATTTTTTTTTTTTTTTAGAAAACAGGCTTTTTCCTGAAGAGCCCTTAACGTTTGACAACAAAACACTGAAATGTGTGTGTGAAACCTTTCTGCTGAAAGGTCCATTACTGCTATCAGCTCTGTTGTTGCTTGATGGCTCTCACTGAAGGGCCCATTATGTTCCATGCGGTGACATTATTGCCTCGTGTTGAATTAATATTCATAACGCCAAGAGCTGAGTGATGATTTACATAGAGCACAGCAAAATGAACAGATCGCAAGCGTGTTCCAACATGAGCACATCTTAGACTTAAAGCTTCGACTTAACATAAAGTTCAAGTCAGAAATGAACTGGGAACTTCCAAAAAGCTCACTCCTGACTGGAGAGTGTTTTCCATAGAAACTCGGACTTGGACCAATAGCTGCTTACTGACGATGTCTGGCTCCAACATGGTGGCGCCAAAAAACAGCAGCTAAATTGGAAGTAAGCCATCTTCTATAGGGTGACATCACACTCACTCGCTCCAGTTCTCATATACATATACAATCCAACCGGCACTATAGCTTCCTGTCATGTATTTTGGATGTTCTAAACACACAATACATTTGTGTATTTAAGTGTAAGTGGGCTTGATTGTCTACAGCCACTTCCCACAAAACCTTTTGTTGATCTGCCAGCCTTTGTTCAGAAAAGAAACTTTAGAATGAACAGCACAAGTATGCTCCTTTTGATGCATAAACATCTCCTCATGAACAGGATACAGGTTTACTCTCTTTGTTTTCTTCCAGAAATAGCTTTTACTGCAACAATTTCACGTTTTGAAAATGCAGATGGAAGTCTCATCCCACTGATCTGAAGAAAAAGTCATTCTTTTCCTTTTCTGCTTTCAGCAGCGGCCTATTATGGAACGTGGACAACTGCGTAATTGAAGCCTTCTCCTGCAGGACTCGTATGCTGTCGCATGCCAAGATGGAGGAGCGATCCAGTCTGCCCAGCGTCAGTATACCCTGCCACAATGAGCAGAGGGACAAGAAGAAGAGATACACGGTGCGTTTATGGACTCATCATTATTTTCCTGTGATGCAAACAACCTTAATACTTTTTAACTTTATCAGCCTTTCAAAGGAGCTCAAAGAAAGCTTATCTTTTTTTAGGTTTACAAAGTGCTGGTGTCTGTTGGACAGCATGAATGGTTTGTCTTCAGGCGATATGCAGAGTTTGATAAGCTCTACAACACAGTGAGTGATGCAATAAACGTAAACAGCATTTCAGTTTGTTACTCATTTTTCTTTACTGAATTCCTTTACTGAACTCCTTTTTTTTAAACGTATTCTCGGCCTGAAGCCCTTTTAACTTTTTATGTTTCTTTTTCTCATTCTTAATATAGTTAAGGAAACAGTTTCCATCTATGAACTTAAAAATCCCTGCAAAGAGGATATTTGGGGATAATTTTGACCCAGGTCAGTGCATTTTTTTTAACATTTTTTTTACAGCTTAACCAAAACAAACGTATTCTGAAAGGTTTCTATGCTCACTTGTCCGTCTTTCCCGCAGAGTTCATCCAGCAAAGACGGGCAGGCTTGCATGAGTTCATTAAGCGGCTCGTTTCACATCCTCAGCTCTGCAACCAGTCAGTGTTGTTTTTAATGCATATATAAATATAGAATCGTTTCACATTTTTTATTTTGCACTCTCACTTCTACATTTAACAGTCCAGACGTGAAATCTTTCCTGCTAATGGATAAACGACAGCATTTAGCAGACGCCTCTGAGGACGAAGATGACAAAGTAAGTCGTCAGTGCGTCCATTTTTTCTACTGATACATTGTTTATAATGTGTTAAACCGGTCGTTTCTACTGTGTTTGTGGATTCAAATCGTTACTTAATTGTGCCGCTTACATTTGCAGAATTTTGCAGCCATAACATTTTATCTGGTCATGTTTGTCCACTGCTTTACAGAACAGTTCTACCTCCAGAGACATTAATTTGGGACCCTCTGGAAACCCACAGTGAGTTTACTCATTAAAGTTATCTTTTAAATAAACATTTCAAGTAGTCAACATTTCCCTTTTTGTAATGTTTTTTTTTTTAGAGCCAAGCCGACAGATTTTGACTTCTTAAAAGTTATTGGAAAAGGGAGCTTTGGGAAGGTTTGTATAGACTGGATGATAACAGCGTTGGAAAATGGGTTTATTAAACTCTAAATGTTGCCATTTACTTATTAACAGTTTGCCTTGGAGATAATTGTCTGAGCTTTTGAGCGTAATAGTTCATTGCCGTCAACTAAATGTTTTGAAATGTGGAATTTTCCGCTGGAAATGTCACAAGTTTTAGTTCTGCATGTGTCGTCTTCACAGCAGAAGTGAGATTCACATCGGGAATTGCTATGGTTACCCACATGCTTGACTGACGCGGCATGTTTTCTCCGCAATACAGGTTTTCCTTGCAAAACGAAAGCACGATGGAAAGTTTTATGCAATCAAGGTCTTACAGAAAAAGGTCATTCTCAACAGAAAAGAGGTAACTATCTTTGGCACATTTTGACATGCTAATGTGTGCAGAAGTGCTTATATTTAAACACGATTCCCTTGCTCAGCAAAAACACATCATGGCAGAGCGTAATGTGCTGGTGAAGAATGTGAAACACCCCTTCCTGGTTGGGCTTCATTATTCGTTTCAGACCACAGACAAGTTATACTTTGTCTTGGATTTCGTCAACGGTGGAGAAGTGAGTGGTTTCATTTTTGTGAATAATGTGATCATGTAGCGATGACTCACAAAGTGAAGAGTTGTGAAATATGGTAACACTTAATGTCATTACAAAAGATGAGCTTTGAACTAAAGTAGAACCATTAAAGACCTACTCTGATCATCTTTTGATCCATATTCAAAGCATTCCCAGTGGTCTTTTAGTTATAATTATTCAGCCAAAATCCAAAAACCTGTCATTTTTCAGGACATAATTACCACAGAGCAGCAGTCGTTCATTAAAAATTAGCTTTTGAGTTGTGAGTGGGACCATTGTCATGAAGCAACCACATTCCCCCTTCCTGCCACCCATAACTGAGAGTTCTCCCGCTCTCCCGCTATCTTAGAGCCCCTCACACCTCTAGCCTAAGATTACAGATGCAGCAGAAATGGAGAGCAATATTGGAGCTATCCAGCCGTAGAGTTTTGAGCCAGATTCCAGCTCAGACGAGACAATCTAGTCATCTACGAGCAGATTAAATAAAAAAAAAGACACAAATGCAATTTTAAGCTTAATTTCGTAATACATGTCCTCCATCGTGAGAAAAATGCCAAAAGAGCATGTTAAAAACACAATTTTCATCAAAGTGGATCTTTAAAAACCAAAGTATTTTCAATTATTGAGATTGGCCGTGAGTTTTATTTCCTTTGAGAGTTTGATTGTGAGAATGACCAATGCAATCTACAAAACATGACCACAGAAAGAAAAAAGTGAGGCAACCTTCATATTTAATCGTTTGAATCATTGTTTTATTGAAAGGTTTACAGGCTAAAGAAAATTTATTGCAATTGTTTTCTTTTTAGCTTTTTTTCCATCTTCAAAAAGAGCGGACTTTTCCAGAACCCAGAGCAAGATTCTACATTGCTGAAATGGCAAGTGCTCTGGGGTACTTGCATTCTCTCAAAATTGTTTACAGGTAATTTTCCTGGTTAGTTGTACCATAATGCATATTGTAAGTTAGGGTTTACAAGGAAAGCCTTTAATCAAGAAATATCTGACCAGAGGCAAAAGTTTAAAATAAAGACTTCTCTTGCAGGGACTTGAAGCCAGAAAATATTCTTCTTGACCATGAGGTGAGTGCTAAACTCCCTCCGACATCAGACACGGATGGTGTGGTGTTAATGCAGCTCTGGATTATGTTTTACTCTCTACTTACCTTCTTTGTAGCCCCCAGTTTAAGTTTCGGTTCTGGCTGTGTAAAATGTGACTTGGTTGAGTCTGTCACACAAGACGAGTGAACAGAACTCACTGCGCTGCAATGCAGCCAGCAATCCTAGAAACAATAGACACTTGAAGCTGCTTGTGTGGCACAAGTTGTCTGCAATCATCTGTTTCCTTTCTTAAGGGACACATCGTCTTAACAGACTTTGGATTATGCAAAGAAGGCATTTCTCAAACAGATACCACAACTACATTTTGTGGAACCCCAGAGGTAAGTTTTTTTTTCTTTTTTTATGCTCAGGTGGTCATTTTTTTATGACCCATCAACTCGTAAATACATTTACATTGAAATATCTTTGTGTTGGTGTGCATGTGTTGAACAGTACTTGGCTCCGGAGGTCCTGAAGAAGCACCCTTACGATAATACAGTGGACTGGTGGTGTCTGGGATCAGTGCTGTACGAAATGCTGTTTGGCCTGGTGAGCTTGACCTTCTATCTGCTTTTCCTTTTAATATTCAAAGAAGAAAATCTGACAGCGGTAAATATTTCATCAATCACACTAAGGTGCTTCTATTTTTCCTCTGTCCCAGCCTCCATTCTATAGCAGGGACACGCATGAGATGTATGACAACATCCTCCATAAACCGCTGGCGATGCGTCCTGGTGCTTCCAGCACAGCCTGGTCTCTGCTTCAGGGCCTGTTGGAGAAAGACGGCACACAAAGGCTGGGCTCCAATGGTGACTTTGTATGTCTGCTTTTTAATTTAATCATTTAATTTACGTAAGGCATTTTCACTTTTTGCACTCGGAGACTTGTTGATCTGCGGCTCCCTCTGGTGGCTGTTGTGCGTATATTGGGTAATTTCTTCCATAAAGTCAGACATCAGCTGCATTTATAAAATGTTCCTAGTTTCTTTCAGTACAAATGTATGTTCTGATTTATTTATTTTCTTTATGTTTTTATTTCAGAATGAAATCAAAGTACACAACTTCTTTTCTTCCATTAACTGGGATGATCTTGTACAGAAAAAGATTCCTCCTCCATTCATTCCCAACGTGGTAAATATTTCCTTTTTCTTGTCGTTGATGAAACTACATGTTAATACAATAACTAACACCATTAGATGTAACTTTTTCAATAATTGACACAAACTTACAAGAATGAATATGCTGTGCTTTATCTAATTGCCTATTTGTATATAAATTTCTTTGTAATTATTAAGTACTTTGTATGTATACTGAACAAATGTAAAAAATACAATATATAATTAAAATAAAAACTATTACAACCAAGATCTTTAAAGCAATGACAGTCTCACCTATGATCATCTCTTTATAAACAAGAAAAAATAGTGAGCTGTCATCAAATCAGCAAAATATAAAGTTGCATGGAATTTTAAAATAATTTTCTGACACGTAATTCTGCCCTTTAACGGGACGTTAAAGTGCATATACCATGCAAAATAAAATTTTGAGCTTTCAAAACATGAAAAAAAGAGGTTTCAAAACATGACACAGTGAGCATGAAATGGGCAGCACCCACAGGGAGAGAAAGGAGGTCCCTCAGAGAATGAGTCGTCTTACTTACTGTTTGGAAAAAAGCTTCGGAAAATGACAAATATTTCTTTCTTTTTTTTTCTTTTGTGTGCCAAAAAAATGTATTATCATATACGTAAATAGATATTGATTCCTATACTGAAGGCCTTTTAAACTCCTGTTTTCCTGAAGAACTGAACCCTGTGATAAGAATGACCCTGCTAGTCTTCACAGCCTTATACAGTAATTACTGGTAATTTGATCAGTGTTTTTTGTGTCCTACTTTGTTTTTGTAGACCTCTTGCTGCGATATCTCAAACTTTGATCCAGAATTCACTGAGGAGAATGTTCCCAATTCCATCTGCTGGACTCAAAGCCATTCCATTGTCAATGCCAGTGTTATGGAGGCTGATGACGCCTTCTTGGGATTCTCCTATGCTCCACCTTCTGATGACTCGTTCCTATAATACATTCCCAAAATTGAATGGCCTTAACTGATGCATTATTGGATGTTTTTGTTTGTTTTTTTTTTTTTTTACTAAAAGGAGAAAGTTTGTATGAAGTAAAATCTGTTCTGTTGAACCAAAGTAAACAGCCGAGAACAAAATGCACTTAAAACAGAGCTTGATTAAAAGAAAGTCTATATTTTACATATTTGTATTTATGTGAAAATGATATAAAACAGATTATATTTTTAGCATTAGGGACAGTTGCATTCTAGCAATGTTAAGCCGGGCCCCTTTAAAGTGAGCCTTAAAAATGCCTTAAATTTGCCCTTAAAATAAAGCCTGCAAAATTCAAACAGTTCACTGAACTTAAAATATTGCCATTTTATTAATAAAGGAAAATTCATTTGTAAAGGTATGTACTGTAAAAAAAACAATAGTAACAAGATGTGTGCCATTTATATAAAATATTTTACTGTATTACAAAAACCACTGCGGTTACAGCTGAAAACTTTTACTGTCGTTTCGTGTTTTCATTTGCCTTTGAATTTCTCGGATTTCTTTTTCTGTTTGAGGATTGCCCTTTTTTCTTTTTACTATACCCATTTATCTGTTAGTATAAAACAATTACATGTTCACAGCATCTGTGTTCTGATAGCAGTTAGGACGGACTGTACTCCTGCTCCATAACACAAAAGAAAATAAACAAATAATCAAAGAAAATAAACTGATTCTGGTTGGGCTTTTATTTTGACACGCCAGACGGGTAGTTGCCTTGACAACGGATCGGAAATCAGCGCGGGAACGTGATGATTCTTTGATGCAGTCATTGTAAATAAACATGGCGGATGTTTTATCTTTGAAAGAATCAGTTGTGGTCTACTTAGACAGAAGTGGCGGATTTAAGAGACTAGCAGACGACTGCAAACATCTAAATGGTATGTTTTCTGTGGGATTTAAGGTGAAATAAAGGCCTTTTACAACAGTTATTAAGCTAGCTTTCCAAGTTAGCAACTGTTCCTCCATGTTTTCCAGACCCACAGCGGACCGAAGCAGTCTACAAATTCTGTATCCGCGTCAATCCTTCCGATTTGATGGAAATAGACCCCCTGCTGGGGGATTTAGCTCTGCACAACCCCCTTAAGGCAGCCTGTCTTTTTCAAACTGTAAGTGAAAGGTGACAATCTTACTGAAATAAAATGAGAAAACACAATTTGAACGTTAATAATAGCTTATTTTCTGATTTAAGGTTTGCTTTCTGGCCATAAAAACACTTTCACTTACTGAAAAAGTGTACACGGAGAGCCAGGTAGGACTACACTGCTGCTAGAGCGACCCCTGTCGGCAGGCTACACACTTTAAACAGGGACTCTGTTCCTTTGTTAAGGGTGATTGTTGAACACCCACTCCAATGAAAACCATGTTTAATATTTTTGAGCATTTTTTCTTTCATGATGTAGGACATTTCTAAAGTAAATTAAGTTATAAAATGTATTTCTCAGTATTTTTTTAATTCATATTTTTGTGTATCCCTGCTCCTTCCGATGCATCCACTTGCAAGCAAATTGATCCATGTACGTCTTGTCCGAGCTGGCATTTGGCTCAAACAGCTGGATAGATTCCATATTGCTTGCATTTTTTGTTGCACTGATAGTGTTTGGTTGAGGTTGTGGGAGACTGTAAACTAGCAAGAGAGACTATAAACAAAGGGATGATGGGAAATGAGGGTAGGCTTACTCTGTGTTAACAGTTCCAGCCACAACTAAGAGATAGAAAAGGGCAGTTTTTTTAAATTCACGCTTTTACAATGAATCAAAAAATGATTGGAGTGGAGTTTTAAGTCAAAGTAAAACCTAAAAAATTGGGGGATTTCAGGTAACATTTCAAAACCAGTTTTTGTGTGTTTTTGCTAAAAACCATTTTTCTGCATTAGGTGAATGTGACTCTGAACTTCACACACCTTCCTCCATTCCCTGAGTACATGTTGGACCTTTGTAAATTTCCTCGAGTGTACGGCCCCATGAGGCCTGTCTGCATGGAAGGCTTTGTAATTGCCATGACGAGGGTCACAAAGTACACACAGGGGGCAAGGTTCCTCTGTGTTAATGATGACTGCCCTTGCTCCACAGGTAAAGTTCACCTGAAAAATGGATTTTCCACAATTAAGAGGGATTTATAAACACACTAGACTAGTTTTTATTTTATTTTGAAAAACGTGTTTTTATGGCTTTAGGGTTCCACCACATTCGAGTACACACACCAGGAGCAACCGAGTCTGCCACTGTGAGAAATGACTTTGCATGCATGATCTGCAGCTCCCAGCTGAAAGAAGATGTGAAGTTCAGAGTTTTAGGAGGTGAGGGTGTCCAGAGATTTAGAAATACGTATGAATCCTATTTTTTTTTTTTTAGTGTGAGTACACATATGTTCTTTTTGGGACAGATAAACAGCTGGTGGAGCTGATTCACGCAAAAGCACTGGAGGCTCTAAAAGGGAACCAGCATAGCCCACTCAGATACCAATCTGTTACTGTGTTCCTCAGAGGTAAGTTATCAGCTGTGTTTGGAAAAATATCAACTAAACAGTCTAATTAATTATTGATGCAACATTTTAAACTAACCTTTATATTATTTAAACTGGAAATTGTACTTAAATGTTACCAAAAGAAACTAATGTTCTTAAAAGGATGTAAAGGTCACAAAAATAGTATTTTATTAAACTAAAATAGTTAACATTTTGCTTTTTATTTAAAAAAAAAAACTTAAATTACACTAAAAACCAAATAATCCTCCTCTGAAACTAAAAATAAATGTCTCACCTAAATATTTCAACATATTGACCCAGCATTAGATAGCTTCAGCTAAGCATAATAGCTGGCATAAACTGGAGTTAATTTGCAAAACAATTGAACAAAAACAAAAATGCACATTTTGTCTGGTCTTTTGCAGATGAAGAAACTCTGGAAGGCACCAGACCTACTTTGCTCTCTTGAAACAGTTCAGTTAAAAGTCTAGGTTTCCATTTGCAAACCAACATCTGCAGATAAATCACCCACAACTGCAAAAAAGTGTGTTATTTATTTTCCAAATCAGATCATTATCCATTATATCACTCCCACACTTAATTAACATGGGAACTGCTTATATTAGAAGTCTCGTGAATTAAGTTTGCCATTCATTTTCTGTAGATTTTAACAAATGAGGCTCTTTTTTTTTTTGCAAATCTGCCTCAGTAGGGGAGAGTTCAAATACCTGGAATGCGTGCGCTGCCCGTGGTGGGATATTAAGCATTTCTGTCCCTTTTAATAACATTGTCCCACCAGCACCCCTGAGAGTTCGGCAAATCCCAGCACCGGGATTTACATATTCTGTTGACTCAGTCTTGTGGAGGAATTTAATACAGCAGGTTCCTGTTACTAAACATATATGTTAATGAGTGAAAGGAACACTCATTAGCCGACTGTGAGGTGCACACACAGTGAGATCTTTGTTCAGAGGACCTCGCCGTGTTTCTCTTGGCAGAGGTTGCTAGTATCCCAAATGTTTCTTCAGTAATCACCAAGCGGCAGGAAAGCTCCACATCAACACAACCAAGCGTCACTGCTTTGTTTTCCTTTCTCACACAGATGAGTTGTGTAACTCCATGAGAATCGGCCGGCTCTACTCAGTGCTAGGCATCCCCGCCCTTGTGCACCAATGGCCCACCATCACCTGGAACATAGAAGCCAATAACATCCAACAGTCGGAGCCAAAGAGTAAGGAGTATCGATCGAGCTTTGAGTTCTGCGTGGAATTTGCAGATGTCAGACTCATTCTCCGCTGTCCCTACAGGCTGCTGCAAACTCCCCACCAAACTGTTGGAGCTGCTGAACGCCACGGCCTCCTCTCCATGGAGGTTTTCTGCCATCGCAGCTCACTGCTTTGGGTTGGAGGTGGCTCCTCCAGGATTGTACAACACTGTTAAATTAATCTTGCTGCTCAGTTTAACCCAAACTAAAACAAATGCAAATGACACATTTCAGTACCTGGACGTCCTTGTTGTCACAAATGACCCACTCATACTGGACAGGTAAAAATATAGGTGTTCTCATTTAGTGTTAGTCTTATTAAAGCTCCAAACTTGAATTTTGAGCCAATCTCTTCTAGACTCATGGCGCACAGCTTGAGGTTGGCGTGCCACGGGGTCAGACATCAGGCCTCGGCGGAAATGTTTGCATCTCTGTCTCGGGATGAGCACGGAGCAGGTGCTGCCAACATCCACGCTGGCTCGGCCTTATTGGCCACCGGGGGCATTTGCATGTTGGGAGACATCAGCTGTTACAAGAAGGACAAACTAGATCACATTCAGTCAGGTAATAAACCAAAGTAAAGAGAGATGTCGGCATTAAAAGAAAAGATTAAAGGATGTGTTGTTTTGTTTGCTGCAGTTCTGGAAAGCCACACAGCTTCTGTGTTCATCCCTGGTAGGAAGTTTGGTGAGGATGCTGACCAGCTGCTTTCTTTGCCAGTGCAGTGCAGCTTCTGGGCCTTCACAGACTCCTCTCAGAGGTCTGGAAAACTGGACTCTTCTGCGCTGGGAACTGCAGTCAGTCGACTTCTGACAAATGCATACAATATCTGGAACTCAGATGTTTGAAGAACTTTAGATGCCTTTAGTCTAAGATTCATGTCTAGTTGGTAGGAGGCATCTCATCCAATCTTTTCACCTGGGACAGGAAATGGGTCCTTTGCCACTTCAGTTTTCGGAGGCCTTTGGCCTCGTCGTCGAGTGCAGGGAAAGGGTAGGTCAGCAGGCTCAGCTGGCCCAGACTCTGCACACCCTCCAGCAAGCAGTCCATCCTGGAATCCTGAACTATCCACTCAGCTGGGAGTTTTCTACTCAAGATTACATAGAGGTTCATCATTTAAGACTATTTAAGGTCCTTCAAATCACATTAGGTCATTTATCTGAGCAGTGTATTTTGTTTTACAGTTGGTATCCTATGCTCGGGATTTGCAAGTAGAACTTCTCCCTGCAGCAAAGACGTTGATCCACGGTTACTACATGGCGAGCCGTAGAGCTCGCACACAGAGTCAAGGTGTCAAGATATCTGTGGCTTCCATCAAACTGCTGTGAGTTCTGTAAACCCAAATCCCCTTTTTTGTAGTCGTCACTCCAGTCACTGTTCCTGGTATCATGATTTCAGTCCACTAGAGGGCATCCTGACACCTGTCCAGTTTAAAATGACCATCTGTTCTCACATGAACATTTTTCACTGACTTATGACAAGTGTTTACAATAATGTCCTTTACTGCTGTGACACTTATGGCATTTACTCTACAAAATAAATCAGGTTTCAGCAAGATGGCAGAGTAAGACAAGGTATATTAAGATCTTATTGTAAAACCTGTTATGTGTTTTGATTTATCCACTTACCAGATAAACATTTACACTACATTTAAAAAATAAATAAAAAGGGTATGAGCGTTCACTGGTTTCTCTCAAATGACAGGATCTCACTGGCTGAGGCTCACTGCAAGTTAAGCCTCAGGACTAAAGTACTGGAGGAAGACGCCGTGATCGCCGTCCTGCTTTGTGAAAACGCCGTCACCCTAAAGCACGGTAATTTCTAGGAAGTTACATTTTCTCAAATATTTTGACTGTACCCCACGAAGATCGCCCCTTCTGTATTGGGAGCCAATAAATCCGAAGCATTGGATGCCTGCATTTTTCTGCAGGCGCCTCCACACTCTTTCTTCCGCCTGAACCCACGTTTCCCAGTGATATGGGGGAAGCGGATGGCTTGCACAAAAGAGACGTGATGCTGGATGAGCTCCACCAAAGTATCCTGCGTTTCATCTACACTTACGCTCCTGGAGCCGACACGTACATCACAGAAGAGTAGGACATTCAAAAAGGCTCAAAAGTTGAGGTAAGCTGCAGAAAGCATAACAAGAGCAATTTCTGCAGAATGTTTTGTAAATGACAAACTACATTTTTGGAACAAAGTAAATATTTTACATGTGTGTCTAAAATCTCAGAAATCCTTCAGTTAAAAGAAAATACATGAAAAAAAACCCACAATGTTTGTACTTTTTTCCAGGTAATTATGTAGAAAAATAAGAATAAGTCACATTCACACAGTCTGAGAAAGACAAATCCTTTATTGGAAAAAAAGTAACTTGTACATCTGGTAAACAAAGCAAGACATTTTGATAAAAAATTACCGTAACAGACCTACAATCTGAAATCCAGTCCAACACTGCATATTTTGAGTTACCTTCCTCTGTTTGCCAGTGGTTGGGCCATGAGGTCTGTAGTATGTCTCTGTTCTTGCCTCCACCTAACAGGAAGAAAAGTGTAATAAAAAAAGCTTTTGATTTGCAGTATTTTTTTTAACGTTAAAAAAAAAAAATAAAATAAAAAATAAAAAGTCTGAGGGGGCTGGTTGGATGCAATCCTAAAATTTCAGCTGGTCATTCAGTTTTCACAATTTCACCACTTTGACGTCTGACGGGTAAACGGCAAAAAGTGAACTCATCACCATTCCAGCCTTTTAAGACCCCACTCCTCAGACTTCATGCATTATGAAGAAAAAAAAAGATTCTATGACTAATATCAAAGTAGAAAAAGTATACATTTTATTGTCTAGATAAAAGGGAATAATAAGCCATGTTGGTCACTGTGTATTTTTGCAGAATTGATCAAAAGCAGCATAAAGAAAAGTCTCACCATAAATCCAGTGGACAAGAGATTCACTATTCTTTCAGAAGAGACGGAGCTGAAACAAATACAGGAATAATAAATGTTTTATGAATTCCTCTTCACAACATGTTTTATTGCATAAAGATTTTATGGTTAAATACTGGAAATTCAGTTAGGCACAAATTCACCATCTTTGTGTCTGATGGGTAAACGGCAAAGGTGTGAAATCATCACTATTCCAGCAACAGGACTGTACTGCAGTCATGCAGACTAACAGGGCTGTGCTCACCTTTAAGTCCACACAGCAGATGCAGTTTGTCTTTGTGGAATTAGATCTGAAAGAAAAGCACAGCAGCATACTTTAGTGTGTAATCCATTAATTAAAAACATTTTTTTTTTTTTTTTTAATTGTAAAGGTTGATTTTATCACCAATAAAAGTAAAAAAGCATTACAGCATCTAACAAAATGCTTTGAGCAGTGATGTTTTATTGATCACAGACGTAGAAAAACTAAAATATAAATGAGTAACCAATACATGGAAAACAGATGACTGATCACCTGAAGGTCAAAGGGTGCTGCATCACAGCTTGGGAGCACAGCTAACGTTGTATGTCTAAAGACAGGTTCAACAGCAGGTCACAACCTCTGCCATGACCTGCGATGACTTCTGCCATGACCTTAAATCCTCTGTGGGGGCTTTGATAACTTTTCTATGTGAAATAATGGGAGGCTAGTGATTCTCTGACCAGCTACTCCTCTGCTGACCTCTGGTCGAAATCAGCTAGCCAACCCGAAGCGAAATGACACCAAAGCACTTTTTCCCCTTCTCAGCTGTCAACACGAATGATTTATTACTGTACTTAAGGACAAGACATGACTATAATAAGACATTACCTTCGATTGTTTTTTAAGTTGCACCAAATACATCAACAAGCAAATTATAGTCTGATTTTTTTTCCAGCCAAATATAAGAGAAAAAACTCCATTTCGATGACAATACTATAGTACAAAGTTTTAAAGATACGTAAATATTTCAACAACAAGGTTTTGGACGATCGCATGGAAGTCCACGTGGTTTGTCGAAGAAAAAATTAATTACAAGAATATTTTTTTAAAAAGTGTTCGGCATTACTGGCATCAAACCACACTCCCTGTCTTACGACCACCGTGAGGGCACTTCCACCATTGTTAAAAAAAAAAAATTGAGAAAGGGAAAAACCACGCTCTGTCTGTCTGTGCTGCACGTGGTCACAATGCTAGCTTTATGCTAGCTAGAAAACCAAAAGTCGCCAAAACTAACAATTTAAACTTTGATCCTTTAGCTATATGTTAACTATACGTTTGTAACAACTTACCAAAGCAGCAACTGGATAAAACAAAAACACATAGAGGCAAACGTCCCCTAAGCTGCTAAATCGTGGCCGTCTTCTTGTGGAAAGAGAGAGCACTTCCTGTCTGTCTGTGTATCTGCGCTCGTGTTTCTGCGCAGTCGAGCTGCGCATTGCAGCACGTGCACCATGCGCGTGGCTGTGTCTCAGCCGGCGTGCAGAGCGCGCATGACTTAAATACTGGGAAATGTTCAATTAAGGGCGTAGAAAAACCAGGTGAAAACTAGAATACACGAGTACATCTTTATGTAATGTCATTACAAATTATTTTAAGAGCAGCGAAATTATATATAAATTCAGTGCAACATGTTTTTGTTTTATTGTTATGTCGATTTTTTTTTAATCTTCAACCATCCAATTTTGGAGGAGTTTAATAAAAACACCGACAAAAAAATTATGTTAATGCGTCAAATATTTGTAAAGAGGGAAAATGTTTTTGTTTTCTTTTCATATGAGTAAAAATAATATTTTGTCTATAGTTTAATCTTTATTTTTATAGTGTGAAAAGTGTTGTTTATCGTGTTTTTTGCATGATTGTTTTTGCATGTTTTCAGCTATTTTAACATTTTTTATTCAGTATTGCTGTATAGTTTTATGAGATTACTTCATTTATTTAGCATACCTTTACACTTAAACAGAATTAGATAAGTCAACGGAGTGTATTTCCTATTTCAAATTTAGAGACAACTTTCACTTTTCAGTATCCAGATTTTCCTTATTAATGTACATTTTTTAAATTGATTTTATTCATGTCATGCTGTCTATTTTCAGTTATGTACATTTATTCTATGCGTTGTGTGACTTTTTAAATTATAAAATCGAATAGTGACATGATAGTGTAAAATTCATTGATTAAAAAAATAAAACAACAACAATATTATTAATTACTCTGTCGTTCGAGGGAAAATGTTATTTTACATTTTCCTTAAAAATTTTAGAAACTGCTTTCAATGCCATTTAATTTATTCAGAACACGTTAAAACCATGCATGTCAGAAGAGGGAACATGAGCAAGAGAGTCTCCATTGTCGACCCTCTGACAGACCACTTCACATGACAGATGTTAAGTTATTCACACATGCATTTAGTGCAAATGTCTCCAGTCAAAGTGCACGCTCAAGCATGACGGGCTCACCCCGCAGAATTTCTGCAAATATACTTGGGGCATGTGTGGGACTGCACATTGCAAACAAGATAGATCCAGATAACATCAATAAAGAACAAAAAAAGGACATGCATCTACAGTATTTGAACAATAAAATTTAGGAAATATATTAATTTACAACGTTATGGTGGGGCTTTCTTTAACGAAGGTGTTTCTTTTGCAATCGAAATATGCCGGCTCCGATGAAAAGCATGTTGATGCAGAGCAAGCCTCTCAATGGGAGGTAGAGGATGATGATGAAGGGCCTTGATTCTCTGACTCTGATGAATTGTTCAGGAACTGTCCGCTTGCTCCGACGTACAGTCTGGAGCGCATTGGCCATTTCTGCAAAAGAAAAATAACAACAACAACAAAACGAAATTAACTGTTAAAAAGACAAATAATTAGTTGCAAAAAAAAAAAAAAACAAATGCATTTATTAAACCTCAAATAGTTGTTAGAACATGTTTTATATAAATTGCTTAGAACAAAATGTTCACAATAAAAGCAGAAAATAGTAGACATTATTATTATTATTATTATTATTATTATTATTATTATTATTATTATTATTATTATTATTATTATTGCACTGACCTTTACAGGGTGCAGATAGCCTTCGCCTTTGAGTGAATGTAACGCCTCTGTTTGTTTTGTGCTGTCTCCCTCCTCCGCGCCTTCCTCTTGCAGAGTTCGAGTCAAATGGGCAATATAGGTGGTGGCTAGTATCAACACGTCGAGTTTGGACAGCTTGGTATCCGGGGGCACGGAAGGCAACGTCCTTTGGAGTTCCAGGAAGGCGGTCCTCAGGGTTTGCACCCGACTCCTCTCCCGGGCTGCGTTCGCGGCTGCCGGGCGTCCTCTGCCGCCCAGCCCGCCGCTCTGGAGCCCTCTGGCCCGGTGGAGTTCGCGACGGCGACCGTCCGGACTGGGACTGGAGCTGGGACTGGAAGCTGGGCTGTCATCCACCACCGCATTGGAGCAATTTCCGCTGTCCATTCGGAGCGTCTGACCTCCAAGCATTCAGGCGCTTATAGATCTGGAGATTTAAGACAGACCTTAACTTATTGTTCTGAAAACTAATTCGAGTTGTAGAAAATTCTTCAACATATTTAAAAGTTCTTGTTGTATGTCACTGTTCTATATTTATTAAACATTTAACTTATTTCAATTTACCTCCTAAAATGCGTTTTTGTCTCCATAACTTTTGACATTTTAGTCACAAAGCAGGAAAAAAAAAAACCCAACCAACTATTAATCACTCATTTAAAAAAGAAGGGAGGGGGAGCTTAAATAAATGTAACAACCCCAAAACAGATGCTCACATCTACTTCCTCACAGAGCAACTTTTCAGCAAATTAATCTCCAATTTGTCAGCTTGGTGCTGCATTAAGTTTAATTTGGAGTTTACCTCTAATATTTCTCCAAGGTGCTGTCCTGAAAAACGTCATGAAGGCGGCACACGTCCGGCCGGAGTGCAGAATTGTCTCCTAATGCGTCCGCAGAAACGGTGCGCCACGGCCCCGGTTTACGCGCACCTCACGTCTTACCTGTGTGCGTAAAAGTCTCAGAAGCTCTTTAATTTATTGGACTCGCAAAGCGGCGGACAAGTATTTGTTTCAGACGTAATTAATCACCCGCTCCACAACACCCCGCCACTGCTCAGAGGAGCGCGCAAACCCTCAACTTCTTTTTTGTCGGAGGGCAGTGGAAGCTCGTTTGGAGCGTCAGGGGCAGGACTCTGGCTTTCACCCTGATGGCTGAATCTCTCTCTAATTGGCTGCGAACATGTATCCTATTTTCTCTGAGAGCCTATAAAAAAAACGTTAACTGCGCAGGAATCCTGTAAGATATCCCCACAAAGACTTTCACCATCAGAAATGAAGGCAACGAACAACTTGACACGTGTAAGGTGATATGCAAAACATCTGACTAATTGCCAGAGTGTCTTGAACTGCAAGGTCGTTGGAACAGCTAATAAATAAACTCCAGCGCTGCAATCAACAGGCAGGCATTTAGGAAATTCTTGTGAGAGTCGTGAATTAATCACTCTGATTTTCAGGGCTCCAAACGGAGATGTCGGCAAATTAATGAAAGGAATTATTCATATTAGGGTATGTATATCCTCCAACTGTTCTCATAACCTTGTTTTTGTAAGGATGGAGTAACAGGATTGCTCTGGGCTCATTACAAGGAGGTTAAGTAAGCTTGTTTCCTTAATTGTGCCTCATCTTTCAGGGGTTAAACGTCCACGTGGGTCTTAAAACTCATTCAAACACTTGGTAACAATGCTGACAGTAAAGATTGTTTCTATGAATGCAACAAAGGAGGACGGGATCATCTATCACCGTTGTTTGGATGGAAGCATAAGCTGTTAGCTTTGGATGGTGTAAAGACTTGTAGTAATGGGTCAAAGTGATCATTTAGATGGTGCCACTCTGAATCTAGCAGCTCACTTGTTTTAACGCTTGTATTTAGAAGAAACAGAGAAATGTAGCAATCTGTGGGGAATTTTTTAACAGGAGACAAACACAAGCTGTAGAAATGACAGGAAGAAATGCAGTTTGAATGAAGTTCTTTTATTTAAAAAAAAGTGTCAATGTGGTCTTCTGATACCTTAAAATAAACCTTTAGGAGGTAATCGACCAGTTTAATACTGAAGCGACTCTTGCGGTGGACAACATAACACATTGAGACGGAACAGACAGCTTTTTCTGGACTCTATTTGTTTTTGTGCATCAGTTTTGCTGAGTTTTAGGTTTTACTTTAGATATATCTTTGACGGCTAACGAGTAAACAGATTTCAAGTAATGAGAAGTTCACAAACAAACATATTTGTAAATATATATATATTCAGAAGCAGACGAAAAACGTCCTAATATTCTAATATGATCAATTTAGTAAATGTTTATAATAATAGTCAAAATAGAACTTATAAATAAAGTCAAATGAGCAATCGATACAGAGAACAAATAACAAAAAAAGAAACAACTTTTCCTTTTAAATTTCTAAAACATAAAAGCAGTCGTAAAAATAGTAAAATCTATGACTTTAAGCCAATTTTTTTTAAATCATACCTTTCATTAATAAACTGAGGAGGTGAGATTTCTCATCATAACTTTCTTACATGTTTGTTAACTTGTTCATCTAGAAAATTCGTATCATTGAGACTGCAATGGCTCCCAGTTTTACATGTGAGCCTGGCTGCAGATGTGGTCAGGAAATGGACCATGACCCGTGTCAAAGTCATCTGGAACACAAACAAAGTTAGGCCCACACCAAAAATTAAAGCAGGACAAAACACAAGCAGGATAAAGCAAATAATAATGCATTCACTGGCTCGTTTAGGAGCACCGTGCCTGTAGATTCACTGTTAAATAACACAGAAAAACGATTATATGATTCATTGTGTGGTTAATTTGTGAAAACACAAATGACAACGAATAAAGGAAAATAAAAATGACATAAAATGTAAGATTGCACTTTGAAAAAAAAATCTAAACAGACAAATCAAGGACAGAGTTTGGTATCATACCTAAAAAGCAGGTGATCATTGGCAGAAACTGTATGAACTTGTTTTTTTTCTTCAAGATGTTTACGGCTCTTCTTCCAAAGGAGGAAGCGTCTGGTTGCTTCACTGACTTTCCTTCCATCAAACATCTCTACAAAAAAAGGAACATTTTTAACAAATTTAACAATCAGCTCATGAGCATTAGTGATGAAATAACAGAATGACATTTCCTTCCTCAAATGAAATTTGTTTTAAATGAAAAGAAGTAGTAAAGAATATTTATTTCTGGCAATACTGCTAAACAAGAATGTGTACCGAGGCTTTTGCACGCCGTTATTAATCGATCTCTGTACTTCAGCTCTTTGCAGACAGGGTTTCCTCTTAGATCCAGCAGGAGCAGCTGCGGCCAGAGCTGCAGAACCTCCTCTATCTCCTGCATGTGACAAAGCAGAAGCTTAGATCATATTTATTATTATTGAAGCTTCAGAATAAACAAGAATATTGTGTCTTTAAAAAACAAATCACAATCTGCTCGGAAACAAGCAGAGATTATGATAACTAATCAGAGATTGCAATCAGGCATTAAGGTTGGATGGATGTGAAATTTAAGGGCCAATAGAAAGTGCATAAACAACACATCAGTCCGTTTTAATAAACAGTGTCGCCGGTGTCGTGTAACTACAAGTTTTCTCCTAGGGCAATGAGGTTGGCTCCTCCAGCGAGTTGCCTGCAGTTGTATGTTTATCTAAAGGCACATTAATCCAAGGCTGGAAATATGAATACCCTCTAGACACGCTCTGATTGTTCATTGCCTTCCTGTCTTGGCCAAAGCGCTTCCACTTTTCCAGCCCGAGCTGCAATCAGTTCAGAGGGGACCCCTGAGCACCACGCGCTCCCAGGCTTTGATAAATGATCGTGTCAGGGCCGTCACTCAGAAGGCCGTCGGTGAAGAGGAGCCCAGCGCCAAATTGCCCCCCACGCGGGGGCGTGGAGTGCAGGAGAGTCTGGATACTCCCCGGCTTTCTTGTCTGGGCTAATGACGAGCCAGTTATGAACCTGTATTTGACCAGAGCTTCGATTCTGCAGTCCTCTTTGCCCTGCGCACAGCTAACAGCCTCCAAAGATGCCCCCCATTTGTCACCCTGGCTGACTGCCTGTCATAATCTATTTTAAAAAATCCATAATGTTTCCTCGGAATTCTGCCAAAATGCTGCAGGAGAAGGAATTGATTCTTCAGAGAGCTGTCTTTGCAGAATCAATAATGGCAGACGGGTTGTATAAATTATTGGTGATATTTCCCCAAAAAATGGCGCATGAACAACAATTACCTATCAATCCCCTGCAAAGAAATAATTTGATTTTAAGAAGTGAACTTTCCGCAGATCGTTATTTGTATTGAACATGTAGCCAGTTATTAATTTTTTTCTTAATAGTTTCCTAGTCAGACCGCATAAATAGGAAGTTATGGTCCGCATAAGGCTGGTTTAGGACATCAAAAAGAAGATTTTAAAGCATAGATGGGAAAGCAGTCGTCTAAGGAAACACAGAAACTTGTGCTTGTTTAAAGCTGTCAGAGAGAGTTGTCTCATGGGACCGGCTTGCTGATTTGTTGAATAATTTGGACCCTGAGCGCGTCGTGCAGACTGGGAACCTCTGGCGGGATTTGCAGGATTTGCTGCTTTGCAACCCTCCCCTCCATATCATTTCACACACCGCTGCAGAATAATGTTAACGTTGACCCGACCCCCCCCCCCCCCCCCCCCCCCCCCGATGGAGGCAGATTTCAATAGTGATGTGGCAATATTTACTTCAACTGCACCGATGTTACAAAGCCGTCCGCTCCACCTTCTGTCACGCTGTTCAAATCGGAAACAGCAGCTTTACTGGAGGTACTGTTTAACCTGAACAGTGGTGAGCTGAATGAAATGACCCCCCCATTATTTAACATGCTTAACTGTTTCATAAAGTTTTCAGCTTTGAAAGTTTTGCTTTAAAACAAACATAACAGGAGTTGTGACACATAACGTGGAAGTCCTTGAAATAAATCCTTGGGACTTCGTATGCAGTTCAGTGGAGCTTCGCCTAGTTTTTTAAAACATTTTTGTCATTGTTTTGGCTTTTTTTTGGTATGATTTATACATTTTTGTGATGTCTCTACATGTTTGATCACTGTTATAAAATATAAAAACTATTTGATCTAAATTATTTAGATTTCTCCAGTAAAAAATGACAACATGTACCAATTACAGTTGAGGTTTTTTTTTAGATAGTTTCAGGTTGACTGTGGAATTATTGTGAAATATTAAAAAATACATCTGTAAAAAGAAACAGGTTGTACTAAAAAAATATATATCAAACACTGCCCACCCCCCCAAAAAAAGCAAAAACAGTGTTAAAGATAAATTAATAGAGCAAAGTTGGAAGAAATAAGCTCAAAAAGGCCCTGGACAGTATAGTAGATGTGAGGATTCACTTACCTCAATGCTCTGCAGTTTGTTAAGAACAGCAGAAAAATGCTGGAGATTCTTCAGAACTGAGAGGTCTGTGATGTCATCAATGTTGTTGTTATTTATATTAAGTACACAAAGAGTGTCCTGTGCAGAAAAGCCAAATTAATAAGGACAGCTTAACATTAAAGCATCACACTGTGGTCGTTCTTGTGTCTGCATCATATTTGAACCAGTTACAAACAAATGAGAACTTTTCTAGAAGTTTTCTAATAGGAAAAACGGCTTCTTTCAGTGGAGTCTTGTGCATCGGCATTAAAGTCTCATTTTAAAGTTCTTCGCTGGTCATTCTGCTACATGTAGTTTGTTCTGTTTACATGTCTGCACTGCTGGGATCACGTCCAGTCTGTGGTGCTGCGGTGTTGTTGAATATGCATTTTCGTCTACAGCTCTATCATGCTTTTGGAAAGTTGGAACTCCTAAAATTTGCACAGCACTTTCTTTAATTTATCCAAACAAACAAACAAACTTTTTGGGTGCTTATCCATAGCTTGGTCAGTAAACAAAGAAAGACTGGGCTGAATTTATCAGACCAGTGGAGCCACAGAGGTCCTAAAACTCCAAACATCCAAGGTATCTTACAGGTGGGAAAAAAACCCACTAAAGACATTTTTAATGTCTCAGAAAATATAAGATAAGCGAATGAAAAGGTTGTATGGAGCTTTACTTGTTCTGTTACGGTTTTAGCAGGGAACTGTTTAAAAGAAAAGTAGGTCATACAGCAAGAGAGAGAAGAGTCTTTGAGTCAAAGAGCAACTTCTCTCCAGGCGCCAGCCTTTGGTTCTCCAGATGAAGCTCCTTCAGATGGTGAAGCTGCTCCAGACCCTCCACCGCTGCAATTCTGTTCCCACCCAGATACCTGCAGAGGAGGAAATTACATTCAGTTTCTCACTTGTTTCTTAACTCCTGTGCAAGCTGAACATTTTATTTACCCTACGGGTCAAAACTACCCACCTTACCAAAGCCTCCAAAAAAAGCAACTTTATTCAATTTGAAATCTAAAATGTGCACAATGAAACATCATGTTACGTACGAATTTTATTTTAATATAATCTTTTATGTTACACAGTACATCCAATCATCACTGAACATTAAAAAACTACCACTTCAGCTATATATTTTTTGTAAAATCATCCCAAGTGGTCTTTTAATTACGATTATGCAATTTTTAGCCAAAATAAAAAAAATCTTTGTCAGCAGGAGTTCTTTAGAAAATGTGCCTGAGTTGAGGGCGGGACTGCTGGCGTGTAAGTAACCCTCCGCTGATATCCCATCATCCCTTTGTTTATACTCTCTCCCACTAGCTTACAGCCCCACACAACCCCAACCTAACATAACCAATGCAACAAAAAATGGTGAGCAATATTGGAGCTATCCGGCCGTACAGTGTCCAAAGAAGAAAGTTAAGACGTTACTGAGAGCTTTTTAAAAATGTTTTTATCTGCTCCTGGTCCATCACTATGTGGATAAAGAAACATTATATCTTAAATATCTTAAATTCTTGTATATATGTCCTCCATTATGAAAAAAAAAAAAATGCTACAAGAACATGTTGAAAACACCAAAAACCAAATTTTATTTGGAGTGGGTCTTGAAAATGTTTTTTTTAACACAAACCAACCATCATAACAGTTTTTTTTGTTTGTTTTTTTACAAAGTAAAGGTTTATTATTGCTAGTATGTGAAATAATTCTGAAAAGGAAGTAAACAGTCAGGAATTTCTTTGTCTATGTCTTCTTTGTTTATTCTTTTACCGATTTTTAGGAAGGGAATTATAAAAGTACTTTTGTCATGGCAGAAAAAAACAACAAAATGTTGCTTTGACTTTGTGAAAAAAAAATCAATATCAACTTTTTAATAATAATAATTTTTTGTTTGGCGCCTTTCTCAGAACCCAAGGTTTGCACATGTATGTGCAAATGTAAAACTGGCCTTTGCAGATGTATTTCTCACACGCACAGCTTTTCTCTTGCAGCCCTTCTTCCAGGGGCAGTGACGGCACCTTTTTTGTTTTGACTGACCCAACTGCAGCTTTAGGTGGAACTGGTGTGTGTGTGTGTGTGTGTGTGCATGTACCTGGGAATTAGAGAGCGTTTGTGTGTGGCCTTTAAACCTTTTCTGATGTTCAAATGCTTTTATAATTCATGGGTCAAAACTGACTCATAGGACAATCTTTGTACCCTACTGGTTACATGTATAAAAACAAAAACAAAGTATCACTTTTTCTAGTGATGGAGTTTATTTAGAAAAAGTCATAAAGTTGGAAGCTGGAAAAGAACAGTTTACGGTACTTTTTTCCAACGAAACATTTTAGTGGGTCACTTTTTACCTGGAGGACAACACACGAGTTAAATCAACACAGAGAAGCTATACGTTAAAAAAAAAAAGCTCCTACTCACAGATTGGAGAGTTTTTGCAGATTGTGTAGATTATCTATATGTGTGATGTTGTTGTTTTGCACATACAGATGGGTAAGGTTGGACGCAAAGTCAAGGTTGCGAATTTGAGTGATATTGTTGTCATACAGATACAGAACGGAGAGGTTTCCACACATGGAGAGATCCCCCTAAAATGAGATTAAAACAGTCAACAAAACAAACAGTATATAGAAGAACAAATAAGCACGCAGGTACTTACTATTTCTTCAATGTTCTTGTTGGAAAAGTGTAGATGGGTGAGGGTCTTTAGGTACTGGGCAAAAGATACACCTCTTTTCTTTTTAAAGTGGTTTGATTTAGAGATCATATCTACAGTCAGGGACACCATGCTGGCTCATCCAAGATTCTGCTTCAGCCAAGTTTTCTGTTGGCCAAAGAAATTCAAAAACATTATTTGAAACAAAATGCAGACACATGATTTCATTAGCAGCTGTTTTATGACACTATTTTTGTTCTTAAGTATAATTCGCTGTGGTCAGTTATGAAAATAAAGAAAAATTAACACTCAGCCACGCAATTCATTAATGATCTTGCTGTTGTTTTCATGTTTTCATTGCTATTTCCTGTTAAACTTAAAGGTATTTTACCATTTAAACTCTAAATATAACATTTATACTGCTGTCATAAATGTTGTGTTGCATCAGATTTCAGGCGCAAGCTCAAGGCCCAAATGAATTAAAAGTTTAAATCAGCCTCAAAATAAAAGAAAACAATTGCAGAGTAGAAGGAAAAAAAAGACAAAGTAGGAAGACTTAAAGGTGATTGAAAGGTGGAAAACCTGCAAAAGTAGTATAAAGTCAGACCCAAAACAATGATCAGAAATTAAAAAACAAGAAAAAGGTTGCTAAAACAACAGGAAGGACACAAAAATGAGGGAATAACACTTAAACAAGCAACACAAGGTGACATAAAAACACATTTTAAAATGACGATAACTAATACAGAAAAAAGAAATCCACGATGAGTATTTTAGCCTACATTACCTTATATTTTAGTTGATTCAAATGTAAATGATAAACCTTTACCATCAATGCAGTGACAGGGAAATCTCTTAAAGGGATTCAGAATAATTGAATAACATAAAAAAAATAAAAAGGTAAATGGCTTTAAAATGCGCTTTTTAAATTTTTTATAAAGCTTTACTGTTAGCATTTTGTGCCCCAAACAAGCTAACTTTAAGCAATGTTTCGTTAAGTTCATGTTAAAAAAATAATGAAATAAAAATAATAGTCTCTCTTACCTCAAGGTGAGCAGGCTTTTGAGAAGTTTAAGAACAAGTTTAAAGAAAACGAACCTTTACAGCTTGGTTTGTTTGTGACCGGCTTCTGGTTGCTATGGGAACAAAGTAACGCGTCGGCGACAGTCATAAACTTTTTTGCTCGTTTTAAATGTATAATTTTAAATAACTGTAAACAATTCGTGGTTGAATTGAAATCAACTACTAACAACGTTATTTTAAATAAAGATGTGCTTTTGAAGAAAAAAAATTCAACGCAAACTTTATTTAAAAAGTTCAGTGGACAGAAGCCAACAAAATTAATCTATATTATGTCAGTTTGGGTTTCCTGTAAAGAAAAGCTTACCTCCATAACGCAGAAGCAAATCTTAACAAAGAGTAATGCCTCAATTCAGACTGACACTTGAAACTATATTTATGGCTTTAAACTCTCCACGTGCCAATAAGTCACACAAAGTTATGAATAATGTAATCAATCTACAAATCAATACCAAAGCGTTTGCTGTCATCTGTTCATACTTGGCAGTGCAATTAAGCATTTGATTTCTCAAATGAATTTTAGGCTGCTCAACAGTTTTACTTAGTTATGATTTACATAAATTTTCTTTTTACGGCTTCATTCATGTATGCAAATGTCCATCTGGGGATAATCATAATATTTATCAATCCCACATGAGTCAAATATGAATCAGTTTCTCCAAGTACATCTTGAAAGACAAAGCTACATTAGATGTTCATTTTTTTAAAATATTTCTGAAGCACCCTGACATTCATCCATGTAATGTATTTTAATATCTGCCACTAATAATTACATTTTGTAGAGAAGAATTTAGTTCAAAAATGTTTCTGAATAACATGAAATTTATTCAAATTGAGCTCACTCCTTCCACTAAAAATTACATTTCAGGAACAGAACCTAAATAATGGTACAAGAAAATCGTTACGAACGGCAGTGCCAAAGATTATGTGCATGACAAAAAACAGACGCCCCTACCGTCCCTGTGGGTTTCAAACCTCTGCCATACATGGCACTAAAAATATACATTCAGCCATTACAATACAATAAAAACAAGACATCATGCAAGCGGCTGTAAGGAAGAAAGAAAGCATACTTGGTGAGTGTTTGTGCTGATGTTTAGCAGATACATGATGTGAATAGATTTCAGTGTGTACAGCTTCTGCCTCTGCGCTGCATCACTGCCACAGCCTGCCGAGGCTGACCGCTGGGCCAGAGCACGTGCCGCAGAGTCTGAACGAGCAGAGAGGAACTCTGCAGAGACGTTCTGTCAATCCCAGCTGAACCTGTGCAGATTCTTTGTTCCATTAGGTAATCCTGTGACAGGCCACACTGAAGGACTGACCGTCGCTGAGTCAGGAGGGGTTGTGTCCAAACCAGAAGCTAAATTGTGTCAAAAAAGCTGGACACTTTAACTTTCTCTAAAATCTATAAATTCATATATATAAATGGATTACACAACCACATATACTGCATTTTAATATTTTATTATTTCTGCTACGTTAAGAGAAAAAAGGGGAAAAAGAGCAAAAACATTCTCACATTCGCCCCACAGACGATGCAACTTTCAGCAGCTAAGCACAAGAAAACATTTCCCAATGAAATTCAAACTGCTCTGTGGTTCTGCTTTAATTGGCCGAAGTGTTGATTTGATTGAAGAGTTTGTCTTTGATGACTTGAGACATCAGGCCATGAATAGCTTCAATGGTTGTCTTGCAGCTAAATAACATCAAAACAAGTAAAATTAATGAATTACTTAGTAAAAAAAAAAGCAGCTTACATGCACAATTTCATCAGAAGTCTACACAGGCACCGAGTAACTGGCTTTAGGATGTCAATGTGCTTTATTTACAGGTTATATGTAATATTTTAACAAAGTGCTTAAAATATTCAGGAATGGTACATTTTATATCTAGTTATTAATGTGGCTTTTTTTTAACAATTGTATTCGTAGTCTTAAAAGGATTTAAAAAAAATTCTTATGGATTAAAAAATGAAACATTTACTAGCTACAGCTTTTTTATAGTTAAAAAATGGCACAAACATAACAAAATACTTGAGGGTGTTATACAAAGGAAAGTATCCTGAGGTTGTTTTACCCTGCATCACTGATTCCTTCCTCTCCGGAGGGTTTAACTTCAAGATGAAATCTGTAGCAAACTTTAAAATGTCGGCTAGTCTTTTAAGGAGAATTTCCCTTAAAAAGCCTCCAACCAAACCTTGTACTTCAGGATTGACTCTCATATATTAAGTCTTTTCTGTTGCTCCGCGTTGAGTACACACTATTACTGCATTAACTTTTTTCTTTTATGAACCCAATTAAAACATATAAGGGATGGGTGAAAATAATAAAAAATAATAATAATTGCTATGAACAATAGAGCAAATACTTTATATTTAAATTGACTATGGACACTTCATGGGTGCTGAAAGGTATTTGTAGGGATTACATGTACAAAAATGCAATGCCAAGTTTATTTATAGGCCACCTAATGTTTACAATAATATGTATAATCTATAGTAAAAAAAAAAAAAGAAAGCAACAAATGTAACCGCTTACCTGTCTCGAGTAGCTTTGGCCAGTTTGTCCTCTGACTTCCTGTCATGCGTGTCCAACCCGAGCATGAAGCTTCCTCTGCCCAGCTGAGCCTCTGACTGCTCCAGTTTCTCCGACAGGTCAAACACCTGACCCGTGGTGTAGTCCGAGTTCTGGCCGTCCAAGACACAGAATAAACCAATGTACGCAGATTTATCACACAAAAGCAGATTGTTCCATAGAATGAACTTGTGACAGACTAGCCACAAATCGAACCATTTCTGAGCTGTCCTGAAGGAAAAGAAGTCATGGAGGAGTTTGCTTAAGGTGAGGCTCTGTTTATAGTAGAGCAGGTAATTAAAACACAATGCCATGGGGGGGGGGGCTGACTAGGGTGACAGTGTAGCAACTGACAAAGCCCGTCACCTACTGAGCACTTCTTGACATCTAGTCAATACATCTTCATCCAGAATGCCAGCGAGTGAACTGTTTAGATAAGCCTGGCGTCTATTTAACCCAGCTCAGGACAGAACAAGTGCGACCACAATGCAAATTCATGCGACGGGCTTTTAGTCTTTAGAAAGAACTGTGCTTGAGGGGCGGGGGCCTTCTGGATGAGTGGAGTCAAGTCCAACTTTAATACCCATCATCTTCTGCTCCAAAGTTCACAAAGACCTTATTACTAAAACCAATAAACAAACAGGGCCGGCTAAAAAGCAGCAATAAATCAACACATCACAACATGTTGACTACATGTCTGAATGAGTTATAGAGTAATAATTAACCATAAATCAAAATGTCAAACAATTAGTGAACATTTTGAGTTTTGAGGTGGCTTACATACCGTAAGGAGGCTGGAGGAACTTAAGGTATTGACCCAATATTTGTTCCAAAGGAGTTCCAGGAGCTTTCGATCCAGAGAAGACTTGAAGTAAGTCACCTCCAAGGCGTAATATCTGAATAGAGACAGTCACAATGAGTAAAAAAAATAATAATTCAGGAGCATGTTCAAATATGTATCTTTGATTTATTAAGATTGGTTTCGTGTTTTAGATTTACTCACTGTTTACAATGAACACCAAAGTCTTCTATCTTGTTCAGCGGGATTGTTTGATATTCCGATGGTCCTTCATCTGGAGGTTTGTAACCCTGAAAATCCACAAGGGAAATGTTAAAAGTCCTAAAAAATAAACAAACAAAAAAACACAACATAGCACATCTGTTTAATCATTATCAAGTAGACAAATTACGACATTTTGATGTATATTTATGACAAATATTTATTCAGATCCCCCTTAAAAAACATCAACGATTCTAACTTAAAATGTAATTTATGACTTCAATAAGTCATAACACCATGTTTCTCTTGGTCTTTGCTGTACCTTTGGGTATGTTCTGAAGGCACCTAGATTGACTTTCCCTGCAGAAATAGTCCGAGTGGGGTCGATCTGTAGGACACAAGATACAGTAAAACAGGAAAACAAAGTCAAAGGTCGGAATCCTCCAGAGACCACTGGAATCAGTCCACTAGGAGCCTTTTTACCGCAGCTGTCAGTGTGAAAAAAACACACACTTAATTATACGACGCCCCTGGCATCGAAGCCCTGCTGAACTAAAGGACGTGTAAATAGCATATGGGGTTGCAAAAGGAAAATAGTCAGTAGTGCAATGCCAAAACATGCAGTGGATGCATTAATTAACTTTCATTTACGTTCATGTTAATGTTGTTTTTTGTTTTTTTAAAGAAGAAACAGAAACTTTCCTCATCATTTTTTTTAAATTCCAACAGCAGGAAATTAAATAAAAAAAAAACTTATAAAAGTTTATACGTACAACAACAGCAACAAAAGGCTCCTGAAACTGCTGGTTGAGCATCTGAGTGCTCACGTCGATGCCTGACAGCCAGCATCCGTAACCCGGGTGACTGTGGTACCAGCCAATGGCATTCTCCAAACGGCCAACCTGGGGGGTTAAAAAGATAAATATAACAAAATGATTCATTTAATTTGAATCATTACAAAAAATACAATATTATAAAGAGTTAATTATTTAAAACAATTTAAAAAAAGTTGTACTAAATCTGCCTATAAAATACAGAAAATATTTATGAAAGGAAATAGACTTCAATGGGTCAGTCTATTTGTTACATAAAAATTATTTTTAAGCCTTTAATAACAACAAAATGAATATTATAAATGCTCTGCTATTCCCAAAGATGACTAGAAACAGCGGGACAGCAATTCAAGTGTGATCTATTCAAGAAAATCCAGCCTGGACTTATTCCGGTTACCGCAAAAAAAAAGTCATAACAATAGAAACTAAATAAAAGATTAGAACACTTCAATAGAGATATTGACATACTGAACATAGAAACCATGACTAATAAATCTTAATAAAAGACCGTTTTTAAACAATACCACCAGGAACTGTGTAATCTGTCAAGAAGAAGTAGTTGCTGCTGTGTACTTTCAGTGTTGGTGAATGTTTTTTTTTTCAGTAAAATCACATTTTATCATCCCACCTGTTTGGCGTTTTCAATGTAGGCAGCCATGTATTCGTATGCAGCAGCCTGCGCGTTCACCCTGGTTTCTGTTCCCTCCACAGGCAAAGCGAAGCTGTCCATGATGATCATGGTCTCCCCGTCCACCTTCCCCAGCATGAGACCCATCACCTCCAGGTTCCCCCCTGACCTGGCATGCATCACCATCTTCAGCAGGGCCAACGCGGAGATTTTGCAGTACTTGAAGTAGTGGTGACTAATGATTTGAGAAAAATATAACACAATTCGTTTACGCGACGCAACAAATAGTAATTAAGTCAAACAGGTTGAGCTTACTCTTTGGTCCACGGCTTCGCCGCGAGGATTTCTTGTTGTTGCTTTTTGTCGTATTTGTAAATTTCATCGATGCTCTGGACTTCCTGCATGCTGTTCGACAGCTCCCATGTTTTCTGAGCTGTACTACTTCCAGCCATGATGAAGTGTTTATTCAAAATACGAAGAATAAGCGTTTCGAACGTCAGTGACAACAACACAAACGAAGAAAATGTGTATATCTGTCTAAAGTAACAGGGCCAGACGTTCTCTTGCAACGGCAGCCATGACAGTGAACGATACCAAAACAATGACGTCGAAAGATCGAACCTCCTTTGTTGATTTGGAAAGTTACAAAAGTCAGAGTTTCGTATCTTTATATATTAAAATTAATTATTAATAATATATTTAAAGCATTAATAAAATTTATGTAAGAGTTAAAGTTCTGCTCAATTTACCTATCATATTCTGGTACCGCCACCCCTCTGAATAATGGTTGAGTCCAAATGAGACGTCAGCGGACACTTGAGGATGCACTGGCATCTAGCGGTGAGATTTTTTAAAAGCAGGCAGGTTTAAGAATTGTTTTTTATCCTGTTTTTAGAACTTTGTTGTTTTTTATTTAATGCCTTAAATATCTAATAAAGAACCTAATGGAAGATAACAGTTATTGCTTCAAAAAACACCTCGAAAAAGCGTAGTAGCGAACGTCATTGGTCAAGAGTAAAGGTATACCATCAAATGTTACTTCACGTTTGTCATCTTAAGCTCAGAAAGCACCTTTAGGATTCTCAACGACATTTTTTTATTGTAATGCAATTGAATTTGTATGATTACCACAGAAAAAAATTTAGATGTACGAAGTTTTTTGTGGTTTCGTGTTTGCTAACTACTGTAGCCTGTGCCAACCTTTGTGTCACGGTTGCCCATAGCAACGCCTGCAGCTTAGCCATTTTAGTGCGGCGAATAAATTCAGAAGAGCCATAAAGGATAATTAATAACGTATGCATCCTTTAAATTAGAGTTTCAGATAAATTTTGAATGCAAATGTTCATTTTATAGCTTTGGTCACTGCTAAGTTGTGTTGTTTGAGTTTATAATGGAAAACACTTAATTTTCAATTTGCATGCACCTGTATGCTGAGAAAGTTCTTGAATCTGACCTTGGACAGTTAACTTTCTGTATGAATGTTTTTCATTATATGCAGGTGATGTGCATTTTATAAAACTATAGCATTTGCAAAATATGGAACAAAATATATAGCTTATCATAAACAAGATAAAGTATTTGAGGTAGGTTTAATTTTCAATCAATCCTAATTTTACTGGCCGTGGCTATTTATTTGCTGTGTATTTCTCTCTCTAGGTTTTAACTGAGGCTTAGTATCTGAGCGTGAAATGGAGGAACAGAAACCTCTTTGGGATCTGCGGCTGGACGTCAAATATCATGCAGCCAAGGTCAGATATCATACGATTAGAAGATCATTTAAAGAGAATTTTTGTTGACTGTGTTAGCTCTGATTGTCCATTCTGCCAACTTATTTTTCTATTTTTTTAATCTAACATTTACCTTTTAAGGACCATGATTTAAAATCATGCGAACCTCATTCACAACACCAAGGGCTTTCCTTACCTATTGATGATAGAGCATCGGTAAAGGTGTGTCTTTGTGTGCCCTTTTTTTTAATATATTGCCTTGTTTAATATGTGTTATTTATTTATTTTGGGGATTTTCTTTCAACAGAAAAAACTGAGAGAAGAGCTGAATAAGGAATATAATCAATTTCTTCAGCAGCAATCTCAAATAAGGAAATTAAATGGGAGAGTCCTTCCTGTCACCTCTAAGGTTAAGTCAAAAGCTGGCAAAGATCTTTTAATCCCAACATATAGGTTACCTGATGAAGAAAGTTGCCTTATTATTTGTGCCGTATGGCTGTGGTAGCCCTATTTAATATTGTTTCTTTCAGCCTGAAGAAAGTCAACCATCCAAGGTTGTGAACTCTAGTGGTGAAAATCATCACCTCTTGATTAAACCCAACATGAACACAGACAGGGAGCACACTGCATCCAGGATGGACGCTACCACCCTGACTGAGGATGCAGGAGAAAGGAGCACTGGGACTCCAGGGCCACAGTCACGGAGGAGGTGGAACATCCCTCAAGCAAAAGGACGTCAAGGTTCTGAAGAGGGACAGAACACTGATGAAAGGGATGGTTTAGGTTGTCAGACAGAGAAGATCCGGATACCAGAAGAGCCTAAAAGCTCAGAGGTGGAGCTGAACACAGATAAAGGGGATCAAATTGATTTTAGAGCAAGGAGGAGACAAAACAGAAGCACCCAAGTTAGCGAGCACAGAGTGAACAGGTGTCTAATAATCTTCGTAGGGATTTTAAACTATTGCTAATCTGGACTTGCTTTTAAAAGGAATTTGTTTGGATTTTCTGTATTTCCCATGTCTGCAGCGCTGACTTACAGGAAATGGAGGCTTCCGCTGTTTGTAATAAGAACAGCAGTGATCAGACTGGACAGACAGAGTACCGGTAAGTGACAATTCTGCTAGTTAGAGCATAATTTGGGATGAGAAACTCATTTTGTTGACATATATTTGAAATAGAAAAACTCCAGACAGGCATGCAGAATCTACCGTCATTTCCAGCAATGTGAAGAAGGAATGTGCAACTGGTCTCATAATTGGTAAGAAAATGAATCTTATATATGATATATAAGATGGTTTTTATAGTCACTATTGCAGATATTACTGTTGACGGCACATGAGTACTTCTGAGGTTTTTTCATGATGCAGGGGCAACAGAAGAACCAACTGTCATTCAAATGAAGAAGGAACAGTACAGGCAGGAGCTGCTGAGGCAAATAGCTGAACAACGGGATAACAAACTAAAGTATCTCATTTTTAAACCATTCATTTTTAAACCATCAAACAGAACAGTGTGACAGAATTTGCTCTTGAATTGTTTTCCAAGGGAGAAAAAAATGGGGCTGAAGGTTGCTGCCACTGGAGCCACAGACCCAGAAAAAGAGGTAACAGAAAAAGCATTAAAGACTTTTGCACAAAGCAAATTCTTTCTTGGATGAGATCATCACATTAGTCTCAGTCCTGTTTTTTTGTACTTGACAAATTCATCTTCAATATTTCCATGAACTAATAAATCGTTTTTTTTCTGATTCTTTTGATTTATTGCATAATGTCCTTCAGCCTGACAGGATCAAGCGGTTTGGGGCGGAGCTTGAACAGATTGACAGCTTTAGACAGGATGCTCCTCACAAGCCCAGAGCAGACATGGAGTATGTTGGGGAGGTTTTAGATCCAAAGCCTAAAGATGACAAACCCATTGAAGATTCAAGACAGAGTCCACCACCCTTAAGTTCAAAGCTCAGGCAGATCCCGGAGAGGACGGTACCTTTGTCTGTGATGGCTGTGCCGCATGCTCTCCCGCCTCTGGACTGTTTTAGTGAAGACTACAACAGAGCCTTCATGCACCAACTGTTAGGGGAGGGGGGCATCTTAAGGTAGCTACCAGCTGTTGCACGATCCCGTTCGTGAATGAAACAAACAAATCTGCTGTGATTTCTCTTGTTTTCCAGATTTACTGGTGTTCCTCCTCTTGCTTCCATCGTACCAAACACAAACACGATTCCCTGTGATGGAGCCCATTTATACTACGGAAACGGGAACTATCCATTTCATCTGCATCCTGTTAGAAATCAAAGTAGAGCATTATTTTTTTCAATCATTTATTAAATGTATCCTTATGTAGTCATTTTACAGACAGATACGGATTCCTTTTTAGATGACCTACCATCTAACGTGGAAGTTGAAAACAATATGAATGAGGACATTTCCCCAAAGAGGCTGCCTCCTCTGAACGCCAGCGACCGCATCGAGTCAGTGTTCATCTCAGCTTCTCAGTCAAAGTATTTATTTAGACAATAATCGAATGTAAAGAGTATACCGTATTTTCCAGACTATAAGTCCCCCTTTTTTTCATAGTTTGCCAAGGGGTGCGACTTATACTCCGCAGCGACTTATATTAGAAATAAATTAAATGAATACATTGTTAACCCTCCTGTTATGTTCATTTGTGAGGAACAGAAATGATGTTCCTGGATCAATGTGATGTATGAGGTATGTTAAGTGTTAGAGTATGTTAAGTGACTCAGAGAATCAGCAAACTTTTTTTTACAGTAAGATCTTGAAGGCTAACAACATAATATTCTATTTTCCAATGATTTCATAGATTCAGAAATGCAATAAAAATGACAACTGTTTCTACAAATACAGGATGAAAACAGAGTATTAGTTGGCCAATGATGCTTCATGAAAGGAATAAATAAATAAGTATGAGAAAGAATTACTGTGAAATTATGAGATAAACAGTCTGCTATGATTGTGACATATGAGGTTGTGCAAGTTATTAGTTCTTGGTCTCAGATTTTGTCAAATAAATTTCCCGTCAAAGTGCGACTTATAGTCCAGTGCAATTTATCTGTGCTTTTTTTTCTACTTTATAATGCATTTTTGGGCTGGTGCGACTTATACTCCGCAGCGACTTATAGTCCGTAAAATACGGTAACTCTTTCTCTTTTTGTGATAAATCACTAAAATTAAAACGAGTTATTTGAATTTTCCCCTCCAGAAGAGGGTCCTCAGACCAAACTGTGTTTTTCTTTAATCTGTCCCTTTTTCTGGTTTAAGCTCACCCCCGTCCTCCACCGAAGGGCTTCATGTGGACAAAAGTCCGCTCAGGAGAGACAATGCAGTGAACTATCAGGAAGCACTGAGACAGCAGGTAAAACTGCTGCTTCACAGTACGATACAGGGGATGTAAGCAGCTGCGTTAACATTTTCAAACATCCTTTTTCATTTGTCCAGATCAAAGAAAGAGAGAGTCATAAAAGAAGAGAGAAAGAGGAGAATGAGAGGTCTGATTTGAAGTTACAAGCTGAAATGAATTTATTCAGCCCCTGGGGGAGAGGTGGAGGTGGGGCTCCAATTAGAGACCAAAATGGAAACCTTATTAGTAAGTTGACTTCAACTTTAAAAGGTTGCACTATGTGTATCTCATAATGAATGAATTGGTTTGATCTGTTTCTGTGTTTAAGGCGACTTATACCAAATGCACAGAATCAATGAAGAAAAAAAGTCTACGCCTGAAGCTTATGAAACCGGGGCCCAACTCCCAGGTATTTTCTGTCTTTATCAAGTGTATTTTATTGTCATTGACCTTGTAGTCATTTGATTTTACCCCAATTCTTTGGGTTTCTCTACTTTGCTGCAGGTTTTAGTGATCAGTCACCTCAACAGCAGCTCAGTAGCAAAGAAAGACTCAGAGAAGAGCAAAAAGGACAGGTAAACAGTGCATTTAAAAAAAAAGGGGAATCTGAATCCCCAGACATCACACACACTCACCTTAACATTATGTCTCAAACAGATTGAGGAAAAGAAGAGAAGGCAGGCGGAAGAACGAGCAAGGATGAGGATTATAGAGGAGAAAGAGGAGGAGAGGCTGGCAAAGGAGAGAGCGTTCATAAAGCAGAACTACGAGGAGGAGCAAAGGAAATTAAAGGTGAGAGGCTCATCTCTTTCATCTTCCTTTTTTCAGAGGGCTCCTCTTTTCTGAACGAACTGTTATGCCTCTGCAAAACAACCCGAAGAACAAAACAGAGATCCAACTGGGACCCCAAATACCCCAGAAGGAGGAGGTGAAGAGTGCTAGGCTGGAAAAACAGAGGACACAGCCGATCACAGAGAAAAGAGGAGGGAACACGCCACAGTTGATTTCTGAGGTACGGTAAATGTGGACAGAAATGTGTTCTGTTTTAAATACGACTACTTTTAGAGAGCATGATCATTGTTTTTCAGAGAGTACCAGCTCCTCCCATCCCAACTTTGCAAAAGAAACGGACAAATCCTGTAAACTCGAGGCCGCCTTCTGTCACTCCCAACCCTGTAAATCCCATAACTGCATGAATCTGTGTTTTATGTCCAATCCTAAAGCTAACAAAAATGACAGAAAAGCGTGTTTACAGGAACACTCTGTGTCAGCAGCACACGATCGGCCGACCCCTCAGAGAGCATCACCGTCACACAGTAATGTTTTTAAAAGCCTGGTCACATGGATGAACATAAATGAGCTCAGTCATTAGTATTCCAAACATTGTTCACTCTTGATGGATTTTTCAGATGGCCGGGAAGAAGTGATCAGAGAGCTGTCGGCCCTCCGGAGGCTTCTGAAGACGGAGCAGAAAAAACTGGAGGTCCAGATGGGTCGGGCCTTTCTACAGGAGAATCATCACTCCATCCCCAGGTACCAGTACTCTGGAGCACGGCTGATATTTCTGAAATGGATGAAACTCCTCCAATCTCCATTTAGATTTGTCTTATGAAGTCAGTACTGCTGATGGGTGAAAATATGAGAAGAGCTCCCTCTGGTTCAGTGCATTAAACAGGACATATTCTCTTCCATTCAACTTTTTAAATGTATTATACTTTACTGTGAAATGTTTAAAGTTTTGAATGTAACTTTTTATCTCTTTACATGAAGAAGACACACCACAGTGGAAGCCTCTGAAGGTGTGAGTAAAGCTCCGCAGTCAGCTGTGGGGACCCCTTCTTCTTCTGCTGTGGCACCTGTCAATAAAAAAACCCCCCACTAAGGACTCACATGAATGACACAATGGTTGAATAAAATATTGTCTTAACTCACCGTGTTCTCAAATCCCGTTTTGTTTTTAATAATCCATCTGTTGGATGGATCAGCTTTTCCATCAGGTCTGTGATTCTGTCTGATCCCACTGAGACTCTTGATTTCATGAGGTCGTGGTGAAAGTTTAGCAGCGTCGTGCAGGTTGGCTGTCCAAACAGAGTGAAATTCAAGCAGCTGAGGAAATGGCTTTGGGTCGGCTCCCAGACTGAAGGATTGCTCCAATACTCAAGAGCTACAAACTGGAAAACAAGCCGAATTGGATTCTGTACGTGTCGAATCGACAACAAATCTTTCACAACAAAGAAGGTTTAACCGTTGTGCTATCCTACGGGGTCAAGATGACCATTGACGTGTTCTCCCTACCATGACAAAGGTGGATAAAGGTGGAGAGGATTTCATGTAATCCATGGACACCAGTGAAGATCAAAAATCATTGAAGAAAAAGGGTTCAGCACACTGTCTAGTGCATGGGTGCCCAAAGTAGGGCCCGCGGGCCAAATTTGGCCCACCAAAGGTTGTCTTTTGGCCCACCAAGTCATGCCTGTAGATGCCTTGGAGTTTTTAGTTAACCCTTGTGCTGTCTTAGATGACCCCACCCTTACATTGACGTGTTCTCCCAACCATGACAAAGGTGGATAAAGGTGAAGAGGATTTCATGTAATCCATGGACACCAGTGAAAAAAGTCTAGTGGGGTCTAGATGACCCAGCTCCCAATGGTAAAGTGCCTAAGGGTTACAGCCCCTTAACCTTTCCCATTTATTCATGGAGCAGCAACGGCAGTAGCAAACAGATACGAGGCATTTTAAACAAATATGGGAGGAGGATATTTTTTCTTCTGAAATCTCTTCTCAGGCTGTTTGTCTTTTTTGTCAGCAGCCGTGGCTGTACTTAAAGAGTACAATATACGCCACCACAACGAGACTAAACACACAGTTTTATCCAAACACAAAGGTTAGGCGCAAAAGACAAATTCTAGGGAGTTCCAGTCTAAACTTCTGTCACAGCAAGCCACCCTCATGATGCCCTCAGCAGCACAGGACAGCGCTACATTGGCTAGCTACGAAACTTCAGCGTTACATGCCAAGAGTGGAAGATCGAGAGAGATTCAAAGAAAAATGCTACTAACTTTTTAGTCTCACTAATGTGTGTTACCTTGAAAAGTACCGAATACAAATGAATAAACTAAACTATATTCTTTATCGGTGTGGCCCACCGACCGGGATCACATTTAGATTTTGGCCCTTTGAGCGAAAACGTTTGGTCACCCCTGATCTAGTGGGTCTAGATGACCCAACTCCCAGTGTTAAAGTGCCTAAGATAGCACTTAAAGAAGATCTGCATCTGAAAGGTGAACATGATCCAATTCTGCATTTGTTAAGATGCTGTGATTAAAATGAAGCAAGGTTGTGGGCAGATAGAGGACAAGGCTAAGAACAAAAAGTTTTCTATAACATAAATATTTCTCTTTTAAATGTAGCTCTGTGTATCGTGGTTTTTCGTGTTACATTGCAAATGTAAAAAAAAAAAAAACGATCTTCCTGCTGATTCACAATGACTGAACACCTTTTCCCTTCTGAACCATCTGCAAAATTGTCAGTTGTGTTTTATTTTGGAAAAAAAAACCAAATAAAAACAATTTGATGCGTTTGTTAGTTCATATTTCCAAGTGATCTTTTATGCAAAGCTGCAGAGGTTTTTATCTCCATAAAAGTTTAAAGGGTCTCAAAACTATTCCATATCTTACAGCTTTCTGGATGCCAGGTCATTATAGGTCTTTGTCTCAGAGCCAGTTTAACCGTTAGCAGCACTCATGTCTGCCTTGCAGCTGGTGGAAAAGTGCTACAGTGTGCCAACAAAACTAAGGCAGGTTTTGGGATCAAATGCATTAAGTGGATTGGAAATTTGTCTCTTTTATAAGCCTTTTAACTTTACAGATAATTATCTTTTTTTTATTGCTGTTTTAATTAACTTTTTAGTTTTTAATCTCTGCAATGTAGGAAAATTGTGTTTTTTTGGGATGATGCCAGATGTTAATAGCAGTGATGAGCCTGAAGGGCAGATGCAAGAGCAGCGCTTGCCTCAGATTTCAGACGAGCTCTGCATCTCATGAAAAAACACACATCTTTGAAGCACGACCCTGATCAGCAAAACGCACTGTAGCGCCAATAGAAACGCTTTGAACACACCTATCGGGCATTTTTGAAAAGGCAGAGCACGTGTAATGAAGGGGTTCATGGTGGGGTGGTGGTGGTGGGGGGTTAATCCATCAATCCTCCAGAACCTTATGTCACTTCAAAGCACAAAACTCTGACTAAGGTAATCACAGATTACTTATCTGCATGGAAATAAACCAAAAGCAGGCAGATTTCACAATTATGAACAGCTTCATAATAATTATTTACAATTTTAAAACATTTAGAATCTTTATTTAAATAAATAAAAAAAAGAGGATAATGTAAATCTCTTTGGAACTGCTCATGGTGTGGATGATTTGTCTTGGCACTCGCCCTGGGGAGGAGCGTCTCCATGGAGACCGTTGCCACAGAGCCCTGGCTGCAGCCCAGAACAACACTGCAGAACAACAGGATGAGAAACTGCACCTTCAGGCTAGTTTCTACGGCGTATTTACAGATGACTGCTATCAGTGGGATCACTGTTTCTGATTACCGAAGATTAATTCTTTTAAATCATAAAATTTCAAAATACCATAAATGTAGGCACTTTAAACATTGAAGGAAATAAGTATTTGACCCATTGCTGATTTTGTAGGTTTTCCCACTTAAATAAAAATCGACAGTCTGAACAGTGAGGGACAGAAATCAAGGAATCCACTTTAAAGAATTCATATATATTTATTTGTATTTTACTGAGGAAAATAAGTATTTAAACCCTCTAGCTAGAAAGACTGAGTACTTTGTAGAAAAACCCTTCTTAGCAGCACAGAGGTCAGACGTTTGCTGTAGTTGATGTGCAGGTTTCTGCACATATCAGGAGGAATTTTGGTCCACTCTTCTTCGCAAATAACTTCTAAATCATTCCAATTTGGTGTCCGTTGCTTAGCAACTCTGAGCTTCAGCTCCTTTCATAGGACCTCTAGGATTGAGGTCTGGAGACTGGCTGGACCCCTGCATGAGCGTGATATGCTTCTATTTCAGTCATTTATTGGTCGTCTCGGCTGTGTTTTGGGTCATTATCCTCATCCACCTGGCAAGAGGAGGGAAGGAGGTTCCCAGGATTTGAGGGTACATGCCTCCGCCCATCTTCCCATCCACACGTTGTAGTAGCCCTGTGCAGAAGAACACCCCCAAACCATAATGTTTCCACCTCCATGCTTGACAGTGGGCATGTTCATGGGGTCATAAGCAGCATTTGTCTTCCTCCAAACACAACGGGTTGAGTTGAAGCCAAAGAGCTCAATTTTGGTCTCATCTGACCACAGCACCTTCTCCCAACCAATGAAAGTGTTCAGGGGCAAACTTCAGGCGGGCCCCTTCTTAGGCAGGGGTACCACTGCAAGATGTAAAACCATTGCGATGCAGGGCTTCCCAATGGTTTTCTTGGTAACTGTGGTCTCAGCTGCTTTAACCCTTGTGCTATCCTATGATCCCACCCTTACATTGACGTGTTATTCCTACCAAGGTGGAGAGGATTTGATGTAATCCATGGACACCAGTGAAGATCACAAATCATTGAAGAAAAAAGGTTAAGCGCACTGTCTTGTGGGGTCCAGATGACCCAACTCCCAATGTTAAAGTGCCTAGGATAGCACAAGGGTTAAGATCATCAACTAACTCCTGCTGTGTTGTTGTAGGACGATTTCTCACTGTTCTCAGGTGGATTGATGGTCATGTTCTTGTATTTTTGCACCAACACTTGGGACCTTAACCTCCAGCTTCTTGCTGATGCTTTGCTGTGTTAAGAGAGTTTGGATTCTGACTGATTCCGTGGACAGGAGTCTTTTCTACAGGTGATGAGCTCAAACAGGTGTCTTCAGTTCAGGTGACAGGTTGATTAGGCGAGCCGAACTGGTCTGTGTGAACCAGAACTCATTTACTAGATACTTATTCCCTCCACTGAATGTTTGGATGTAAATCACACACACAAGTTTAAAATCAATAGTTTAAACTCCACATTTCAAATCAACCAAGTTCAAAAAGTTTATTGACCTAGAACCTGATTAGAATGCCAGATGAAGTATTGTACAGAAAGTTGTACATAATCTGTCGCAACATAGAAAACTTTACATTGCTTTTACATATACATTTTGTTTTCTACATCCGTGAGCAGGAATGCATCCCATTCGTACTGAAAGCACAGCAAACATTTGTCATTTTCTCTATACATTTCATCTTCCCTGTGAACAAAGGAAAAAAAAAAGTTAAATATATTATTAACTTTTGATTTTGTACACAAGAGTGAAAACTAAAATGAAAAAAGTAACTCAAAAGCAGCTAGCATCAGTTTACTGTTGTTTATCTTCCAGTTCAAGAAGCCCAGTTAACGTCGAGCAGTTAAAAGCCTAACATTAAAAAAAAAATGGAATAATTTAACCCTTCACTTTCTAGTTTAATTACAAATCGTACTGCGTAGGAAACCGCTGCAGGAGGTTTTGCAGTCAAATAAATTATCATAAAGTAAAATCTCCAGTGCATTCAGAAAACGAGATCAAAACGAAGAGAAAAACAAACCAAAATAAATGAAATCTAGTGTTGTGAGATTATATTACATAGCCACAGATCCGTACAGCCAGTTTCATCCAAGAGGCTCTTAGTACTAATGTTCCAACATGTGCAGATCATTGCTATCCAAGTGCCAGAAATGTCCCGTTTCATTGTTGCTGGAATCATTCATTTTTCACGTTTCACATATACAGTAAGAAGCACGAGTTGGGGGGAATATTTGCTTCTGATCACATCGCAGATATGAGTTTTGTCAGATAGGGATCAGTAGGTTTAATTCAGCAGAAAGCGTCAGCACTTTAGTGATGCCAGGTCTCGTTTGTAGGAGGAGGAGGAGGAGGGAGGAGTCTGTGTTTGTGTTTAATAGGTGGGTTAAGGAGGCAGGTGGGTGTTAACACACAACTGATCGAGATTTCAATCTTTAACTCAAGTCTTTGAGGGGAAAACGCAGACGGCCCCCTGCGGAGGCCACAGCAGGAATTCTTTCTTTTTTTCCTGGTTTTTTTCCCAGCGTCACTGGGCCTCCTCCCCAGCTTCCTCCCCCACCTCCGTGTCAGTCTCTGGCTCCCGTGAAGGCTGGGGTTCGGGCTCAGGCACCTGTGCGATGTGAAAAGCGACGCCAATCCGCAGGTAAAACTTCCTCAGGACGGCGCGGAGCTCGGGGATCAGGTCGAACTGCATGATCTCACATAGGAGGGGGTAGTATCTGGATGCATGAGCCTTGAACTGCAAAAGTAGACCAGACTTTAATCTGTCCTTCAGATTTGAAAGGAATCAAAGACACAGCAGAAAAGGCTTCGGAACGGCCGCTTACCCTCTCATCACTGATCTTTAGCACCTTGGTGAGGAAGAGGAGCAGCAGGTTGGTCCAGGCTTCTCTGTGACTTTCTGAAGTCAGAGCCAAGAAATAGGCCAGAGCCTCACTGCACACACTGCAGAGAACAGGAACATAAAACAGAATGAAGACAAATATTTAACCCACCATGTCCATTTTAATCACATTTGATTAACGCATTCTTCTAACCCTGTTCCTGTTTTCTGCCCTGCAGTGGATAATCATTCCGTTTTTTACTTGAAAAAACTTTTTAAAAACACATTAACACGAAACATTAACAGTCCAGAGGTTTACAATATTATTGAATTTAAAGAGCCGCCCCACTGAAAATTGTGTTTTTTAACATATTCTTGTAGAAAATACACTAGCCGGACACACAAACTTCCTGCTCCGCTACGACACGGGTTTTTGGATTTTGGCTAAAAACGACAAAATCATTATTAAAAGACCACCGGGAACACTTTGAAAATAGACCAAAAGATGATCGGAGTGGGTCTTTGCTATAGAAAATAAAAGCCTTTGAAATGTTCTTACAGCGTTCAGATGTTCTGTTGTAGATCATCAATAGAAGGACTGTTCCTGCTCCTTTCAGGAAATCTTCAATTCAATTTTATTTGTATAGCCCAAAATCACAACAACAGTCGTCTCGATGGGCTTCGAAGTGAAACATGAACTCAAAAGGATCATGAATACAAAGAGTTCAATAGGAAAATACTAAAATGGACTAACAAACTGACTGAGCTATACTGGCATCCCTGCCCTTAGACCCCCCTTCGCGTTAAGGAAAAACTCAAAAACACTTTAGGTAGGACATTTTTTGAGCTAATTTTCAAAACTTTATGGTGAATGTAATTAATCTATTGTTATTCCATTTTTAAATGTCTACTTGCTGTAGTGAAAGAATACAAAATGTATTGATGAATAATTCTTTATAACAGTTGCAGCATATTAAAAATGTGAGACAAAAATATGAGACAGTGGGTAAAAAAAGGTGCTTTTTCCCCTAAACATTCATGTCAACATTTCTGCATCTTAAACTAACGTTGTTGTGAGCAAAAACTTGACAAATCACCAAGCGTATTATAATCTTTACTATCTTTATGTCAGTTTTTGTGGTTGTCATCAAAGGGTTTTAAAAACATGCTTTTTTTTAGGTAGTGGGCTTTACAGGGTTTGAGTGACGGCTAATTTCCCACACCAGACCATCTTAGCGGGTCGAGGAAAATGAGGGGAAATCCTCTATCAGCTCTGCTCATTAAAGCTGCAGCTTTAGCCATTTATGAAAACACTTTGGTTTCAGCCAAACTGCTGCAGCCTTTTCAGAGTTCAGAGAAAATAAAATAAAATATCGGTAGTTATAAAAATGACAAGCAAAAAGATAACGTAATCAAAGACCCAGACATTAACCAGCCTCATGATGACCGTGAGCAGACAGGTGAGGTTCTGTCCCGATATCATCCACACACAAAGACAGGTGCTAAGGGAGGGGGGGGGGGGAGTGGGTGGAGTTAGAGCTGACTGAGCAGTCTAACCCCCCCCCACCTGACCTGCTGATTCCTTTGGATTTATGAAGCTGCAGAGACTGATGGAGCTGAAAACGATAGACTCCAAGATCAAAAACAGCCTTTCAATCACGCTGTAACACTGACGCAATAGTTCTTCATTTAGAGTAAATAGTGGTGCGCAAAGAGACGGCGATGAAAAAACAAACTAAGTCAGTGACATGGAAACGCCGCTCAAAATGATCACCAACAGCAGATCCAGCTGATGGTTTTAGGACTTTTCCAGGTGCTTTCTTTGCAACATACAAGCGATTACTAAAATATGGAAACCAATGCTTTAGGTTTGCAGAAGGAACCACAACAATATTCCCATGCTGCATTGCTGCTTGTTGGAGCCAGATCACGTTTAATTTATAGCTTGTAATTATGTTGAATTTATACATTTAAAACCACATCAAACCATGAAAAAGTGGATTTTCATTCATATTTTTGGTAACTGGACTGGATACGGACGGATCAGGTGGGACGGAGTCTCAGGTGGGGGCTCTTGGGAGATTTTTGGAGACAGTGACCGGGAGGACGAAAAGGTTTTTTTCTTAGCTTCTTAAATAAAAACGCTTTTGGTCAAGAAGCCAACGAGTTTTTCTTACCGAAGCGAGTTGGAACCCACCCTCCCCCCATTAGACTATTGTGGCAGCAACACTGCTAGTGATCCTTACTTGAGCAGTCGCCTCTGGACCTCCTCCCAGGCGTCCTGCCGGCTCTCGTCTGTGTACATGCGAAACAGGATGCGCATGCCGCATGCCAAACTGCTGGTCTCCTGCTTCAGCAGGTTCGGCTTGGACTTCCCCTTGAAACCTAGCGTACGGACAGTTGGGGTGTTTTTAGAGTGGGTTTCTTTCTCACTTCCCCTAATCGCTTCGAGTTTCTAAAAGCGGTTTCTACCTGCTTTCCACAGCAGGGTTCGCTGCTCGTTGTTGGAGTTGAAGGCCTTAGCAAAGCGGTGAGACTCTAGCAGGCAGTCCAGCAGCTTGAAGAGCTGCTCTGAGGACAGATATCGATACATGCCCTGATCCTGCATCTCCACCGACACGTCTGCTTCACAAACTGCATCCCGCTTTGAAATAAAAAAAGACAGAAAAGAATTGTAGCTGTTTAACGTCTTTGTGAGAAAGCATGAGTGGACAGTCGTGTTCTCTCTGAATCCCGGCTGCTTGTACCTGAGCAGCTGCAAAGTTCTCAGCATCTTCCTTCTTACTGGTCGCCGGGAAAAACACAATGTTATCGATGGTCTGGATCAGCTCCAACTGCACCACACATTTAATCAGCAAAGCTGAGAACAAACGCTGCTCCTGGATCTCTGTGGGATGTGCAGGGAAGCAATCATTAGAAAAAAAAAAAGATAAGAGGAGGAAGATCAATCCATGAAATGAGTCCTTGGGCTATGTCCCTTTCCCTCACTACTCCCTGAACCCTATAAGACTGTAGTCTATAGTGTGGAACTAAAGTCCCCCACTATAGACTACAGTCTTATAGACCACAGTGTGGGACTATCTAGTGTCTAGATTTTAATGCAATTCAGACACATGTTCACTAGTCTTCTTTTCTTTTATTTTTTTTATGGAAAATATGACATCACCCACTTGCAGATGTAAAAACTGAATAAATACGAACATTTTACGAAAACTGTGAATTCACTGATGTTAAAAACTTGGATAATTTAATTTGAATCTTTTTTTTTTTTCAAAATGACTAATTGTTCAACCACAATGTATTGTGATCTGTTAACTTCTGGGACTGGATTCTGGAACTGTAGATTCGGACACCCTTAAAAATGGTAAACCTACTGGTTGGCGGCGTGGCGTGCTGACTCTGACGACGGTTCTCTGTGGTAACCCTGTCTGCGCTGCTGATGGATTGCTGGTCATCAGAGCGAGACTGGATGTCCACAGACTTCTGGGAAACGGAGTCCTAGAAGACAAATTAGGGAAAGTTACAGCTATACAATTAACAAACACACTTCATTAACAAGCAAAACAAAATGAAGTCATTCCCACCAGTTGTCTGTCAGACAGGCTGTGTGTCGCGTAGTGTTCTCCTTCTGCTCCAGCTGGTCGCCATGTCAACAACCTGAAAAGTGGAAGACATGTTTTCCCCTACCCCTCTTTTTTTCTGCCTTTAAACAGGAAGTTGTTTTATTTTGTCAGAGAAAAAGCCTCACATATGTGGAATCGTGGTCTTGAAGATGTCCAGCATGCAGTTACACGTCTTGTCCCAGGTCTCTAGAGAGAACTTCTCTCCGTTCAGAATGACCACATTCTCCAAACAATTGGTGCCAGAACGGGCAAGTTGCTCATTGTCTACCATCCGGGAGGGAGGGGTCACACAAGTGGGAAAAAAAAAACACAACAACATAAACAAAAATACAATAAAGAACGAAAGCCTGAGAACCTCTTCAGGTGTACTCACCTTGCTGCACACACCAATAGAGCTGAGCCAGGATGTCGTCTAAGAGGAGGTTGTTGAGGGACTCAAAGTACTGAGTGAAGACGTCACAGATGGCATAAAGTGCATGATTGCATGTTGTGGTCATCCACTCGGCTTTCTGGAAGGGAGTAAAAGGGTTTCCACCAACAGGGACAGAAACAAAAACAAACAGGCGCTGAAACGGTAAAAGGATGTACCTCAGTCTGCTGCTCGGGCAGCTTCATGTTGTCAAAGATCCTGAAGACGATCCGGAAAAGATCTTGCCACCAGTGCTTTTCAAATGTGTGTCCATAGGTCTTCATCACCTCAAACATCACTGTGAGCCCCCTGGAAAAAAGCCACAGTTAGCACCGTAAGACTAGAAAGCCTGGAAACCAAATGAAACAATTTCAGAACCTTTGAATGAAAAAGCAGAGCTGAAAGGTGTTAACGCCTGATTTACCTGGTCCTGACATCCAGTTTACACCTGTTGATGATGCAGGAGAGCTCAAAGAGTATTGGGAACCACCCACGCACCCACACACGGTCCTCCGGCGCTACATTCATGTCGTCACTGGTGTAATCCTTAAAGGCCTGCAGAGAAATAAAGGTTAGGCCCACTGATATGAACTTAATTCAGTGTACGCTTTGCACTGTTCAAATATTCTGCTATGGATCATCTGTCAACAAAAACTGTGCAGAAAGAACAGCCTGATGGTGACCTGCGGCCTCTCGGAGACGTATTTGGCGCAGTGACGGATGAGGCGGATGGCCTCCATGCTGGTGTCTGGGAAAGAGGCATTGCAGGCGAACTCCGACAGACACTTAACGGCGTCCTGGAAGGAGTCGATTGTGGCTGCAAAGTGCTTTTCGAATACATTCGCTGGCAGGAGAAGTGGCACAGGACGAGAAATAAAACCAGACGTGAACTCTGACCGAAACAAACAAAAACGAACTCGGAAACATCGGTGTTGCACTCACTGACGATGTGGCCAGTAGTTTGGAAGGCCAGCTCCACGATGCTCTCGTCCTGGTCAGAGGCAGCCAGGTGGAAGACGGAAAAGATGTTCTTCCAGCCGGAGCGGATGTTGGCCGCCTGCGAGTTAACCATCTGTGCTATGCAGCGCACCACCATGTCTCTGATGGTGGGAGACCTACACAGAATTGAGGCAGAGAAAAAAAACAACGTGAGAATCAACAGCAGAAGAAGAGAGAACTCTGGGAATTTGCTCTGAATCTCACACGAGACCTGCTTCTTCTGACTGCAGAGCCTCATGAACGGCTATAAATGAGACATTCTCCGCCTCCTTCACACACACAGCAACCCCGTTAGGTCTAATGGAGATCCTGCACTGTAAGGCTCCATTTCTGCCTCTTCCCTGCTGAAGCTCTCAGCTTTCTCAGTCTGCGGGGGATTTCCCTCTTTACTTCACAAACTCCTTTTTGATGCAGGTCGCCCCATTTGGACAGGAAATCTGCTTACATTTTTTAACTTCTAACCAAACATGAAGGACTTTTATGTGATTTGACTTCTTTTATCAATATGGAGATAAAGAAAGACTGAAAAAACAGAAACATGCACGCGAGGTGCAGAGCTGCTTCGGCTCCTGCAGGTGGCGCTGTGCTCTTTGCTCACCTGTTCTTCTTCATGATATGCTCAAACGGCCTCAGAAAGTCCTTCTGGAATCGGAAGTTGGCCAGCTCCCCCTTCTCCAGGAACTTCATGGACAGCTGTCTGAGGGAATCCACGGCAAAAATGGCTACATCTTCATTGGGATTACAGCCAACCTGAAACGAGACATCATTCATGACGACCTTTATCAGTATAACCACACCCGTGACCCGTCACTGCATTAAAAAAACAAACAAACAAACAACCAAAAAAAAACTTGCTGATTTCAAGTGAAGCCGGAGATAAAATAATCAGCATGTTTGACTTGGGATTGAACACAATTCATCCATCTTAACCTTACAAAAGTGATTTTTTTTCAAGTATAAATCTGATCTTTACAAATAAAACATTTTTCATAAAATATTTTTAAGAACATTTTGAATATTGAGAGTTTAAGCAAGAGAGAAAAGTATGAAAAATGTCCTGTCTGTCTGAGAAAAGTACATACATAGAGAATATAGTGTAAACTTACATAGCTCCTGAGATAAACTAAGGAACTATGTGTATGTTACTGTGATGTGCTTTATTGAGCAACTACAATAAAAATGGAGCCATTGTTAAAATGTATGTAAAAATTACACTGGACCAAGCCTAATTTGACACCAATTCCTTTTCTAAAACGGTCCATCCATGTCCAACCTCAGGCCTTCCTCACCTTGTTAAAGTGGTCTCCAATGACCTCCCAGATCCTGGACCACTGCAGCCTGATGCGCCCCATGTTGTAGTAGGAGATCTCAACTATTTTCTGCAGGCTGAACATGCGTGGGTGTGTGGGCGAGGCCAGCTCATCCATGGACACGGCACACAGCCAGCGCACAAAATCCACTGAAGAGCAGACGCAGGATGAAAGGAAGACCTTTAGAGCAGGAATCTGTGACTCATGGAAACCAAGTACAGCTGGACCGGGGACGTCCTTGGAGCGAAAAGAGGAAAGCAGCTGATCTCACCTATTGCATTTCCGTCCAGTCTGGTAGAACCTGTGAATATCCTAAAGCAGAAAAACAAAATGGTCATGATCTGGCAAAGCTTTGGATGTTCTATGCAGGGAAAACAATCAGAGCACCTGTCCACAGCTACCACCACGCTCTGAGAGCTGGTCTCCCCAATGGACTCCTGAATAGTCGCGATCTGCTTCCGGTCCACCGTTCCTCCAACTGCAAAGAGATTCAGAAGTTCTGAAGCTGAACGATCCCAAGTGATGCCTTTGAGTGTCGCTCCTGACCTAGACCCAGGTACTCGTCGCTACTCTGCTCCTTTATGCTCGAGAGGAAGCCGTCTTTGCCCCGCACTGTCCCCGAGATGTAGCGGGCCTTCACTCCGGTACCAATCAGCTGAGCCAGCTCCAACTGACTGATGCACTTCAGGATCTGAAAAGACACAACTGATCGATAAAACTCATGCGCTGCAACTCCAGACTGACAAAAAAAAAGCTTCACTGAAAGTTGGAAAATGTCATAACACAGCATCAGGATTTCTGTCTGTTTTCATCACAAAGATTTCTCCTCAGAAAGTGTCTGTTTTTTTCCATTTATCATACAAAAGTATTTTTTACTCGTAAGAGCAAACAATTTTATTTTCTCTGCTCGACTGTACAAGTTTTATTTAACCAAACATCAGTTTATGGCATTAAGCTGTGGAACTCATTGGCTGGAACATTCAAAAAATCCACAAACACAATTAAATCCCCAAAAATGATAGATGATGGAGAGCAATTAGGCTAACTCTAATGGGTTACTTGGATCGGTCTGTAAATGGGTTATAATTTGAAAAGAATGACTGTTTACTAATTTTTGATTATTATTTGTTGTTGACATACTGATGCAGAAGGAGCAGATACAATAAGATAGTTCTCTTCCGTCTGACTCCTGTTGTTCAAATAGCTCGTTTTATTTGGAATTTTCTTGTATGAACAATAAATTCGAATAAACCAGAAATCAGATGTTGGATTTAAACAGTTTCACCGTACTTGATAGTGAAATTCACTGGTTAAACAAATTGCTGCTTTATTTGCTGGATTGACTTTTACTAAACTGTTACTGTAACTGTCTACAGGTGCATAAAGAGAGCACCAGTTAGGATTAACATGGAGATGGGAGCCAGGATTTAAGGTGAATCATAGAGATGAGGACCACAAACCTCATGCCAGGAGTTGCCCAGGTAGTTGCCATCAGTGTGAGCCACAGTGATGAGGGTCTTGATGGTGTCGATGTTCTTCTGCTTCATTTCAGCAATGCCAGAGCTGGCGGTGAGCAGAGTGAACCTCGCCAGAGCCTGAACATACGCGTCTCTCTCCAACTGTAGGCAAAAAGCAGTGAAGCTCTGGGTCAGAACACTATCAGATAATAAACAAAACTACAAAACTCTACTACAAGAGCGTTGTTAAACACAACCTGTATGGAGAAGATGCAGGCTATCCGGATGGCACAGCGGATTCCTTCTAGACACAGCGAGGCCACTTCAGTGTCGTCACAGTCCTGAAGACCCACGCTAAAAGCAGCCAGGAAGGGCGTCCATGCGAGCTGCGGGAGGAGAGGAAAGGCTTTCAGCTGCAGCTTGCAGCAGTGCGTGCATCCTACGACGGATTTTGTCTGCATGCGTCACCTTGAACATGGGCCGGACGTGCTCCAGATGCGTGGCACTGGTGAAGGGCGCCTGGACGTGGCTGACCGCCTCCATCAGAGCTTTAGCCGTCTTGGCCATCTGCTCCATCTCTACATTGTAGAGAAGGCGCCTCTGCTTCTCGCTAGCTACACCTGCACAGCCATCCACAGAACAGTCAAACGGCCCAAAAAACCCACAAACCTTTCATCTTTGACAGCCTGCCAAAGTGGAACTCACTTTGCTTGTTAGACTTCATGGTGAGCTCTTTTGTCTCCTTCATAGCGATCTTCTTCCCCGCAATCTCATCGTATATGGCTGACAGATATTCCTCTGGCAGGTCTTTGCTGTCATTGATGCCCCGGTTCATTTTGATGTATTGCTCTTTTGTCATTTTATTCTTCACCTTTGGAAGAACAACAGAAGTCAAAAGATGCGACTGCCATCCCTGTGATTTATGCTGGACGGGCTGTCAGAACACACTCCTGCAGACGGCTGCCACTTGGTTTGAGGGCTTACCTGTGGACTGTGAAGGTCTGTTGTCAACATAATGATTGAGTAAGCGAGGACGTATGCAGTGTCTGCACTGGCAAAGAGAGTTTGCCTGCAAACAAAAAGAAGAGAGAGAAAAAAAGGGTTTAGTTCTTTGACTTTTAGGGACACGACGGTCATTGATTTAAGTCTTACCCCTGGTTGCACTCCAAATATCGGGCTGCAAACTTCTCCATGAGCCGATCGATCTTCTGGGCCTCACCGGGGAGACGAAAGCCCTCCAGAAACAGCCTCAGAGCAGAAACAAAGTCTTTGCCCTGGAAGTCCATTTGATCCACGTAGGCGTACATCACCTCTTTATTGAAGCGGTCATTATCGCCCAGAAATTCTCCCACTTGAGTCTGAGCCGGAAAGAAAAAAAATGGAGGAGTTTGTACACAAACCACAAACAGGAGAGGATCTGAAGAGAACAGAGTTCATTCAGGTCAACTAAAAGAATCGCTTTGCCTGAAAACCCAACATAGTAAGTCCTTGATGTGATCAAAACTGGGATTTTAGACAAAAACTGAGCGGATGCGCTTCCTGCTGGAACACCAGCTAAACATTTTATGTGGTTTTTGAGTGAAAAAAGGCAAAGACAATTCTCTGATGCATTAGGGATTTCCTTTTGGTTTTTGTTCACTATAATAATCTTGGCTGGTGCTATTGAATATTTTATTTTGAAAAAAGAACAAAGTTTTTTGCTGTTTTAGAAATGTAATCTGATCTGAGAAACAGCACAATCTAGAACGTTTTTAGAATATTTTTGACTTACAAATGATTTAAGAAAAATATCAGTAAATTAATATGTTTTTCTGAAGGAAGACGCTACGTTCTGTTGCATTAAATCACATCAAAGATAGAAAAGTGCTTCTGTTCGAGCATTCTGAGCACATTTGAAAAAAAGCTGGAACTTCTGACCTTTACTTGAACTCTAGGGTCATTACCGAATCAAGTCTTTCTTCTTGATGTAAAAACTGAGCCAGGTCCTCGGGGGTTGTACCCAGCATGCCTTGATCTTGAAGATACTGAATTCCTCTCTTTGGCTTCTTGTTGAAGCTAAAAGATCAAACACAGGGAAATTTGTTGTGGCTACGTTTCGTTGAGGGGATAAAAACTGAACAATCGAGATCAAAAAACTCCGCTCACAGGTCAATGCCTTGCTCGATGATCTCTTTCTGCTGTTTGAGGACTTCGAACTGCTCAGGGTTATCCGTTCCTGACATCTGGGTGCTGTAGCTTCCTATTCCGGATGAGGCGGTGGAGTCCAGGGAGTTGATGCTCCCGTAGCGGTTTATGGTCTCTGGAGCCTTCGTTTCCGTGCTTTCCTGCTCCGATGGTTTCTCCTGGCCTGAGGAGCAGAATGTGCGACGCACAAGAGGGCAAATACAATTATTGCTTAAGGAATAATACGCTACAATGAAGGTGAAAATCCTTCACACAGACTCAGCGGGGAAGGTGAGGGTTGAAAACCAACTGTAAAGAGGGAAACTGCAACTCAGATCCAAAGAAACCTGAGGCTTTTCTAAGGAAAACTTTTTTTTAGTGAGGGTAAAAATAAGCCTATTTTATTCCAAAGTCACACATATTTTTCACAAATTCACAGAAAGCAGGTGCGGAGCAGGGCAATAGGGGACGGCTTTCTAAAAGTGGGTTATGTAAATAGCTCCAAGCAGTCAGACTGTAGGAGTTAGACGCCACTGGAGCTGGTTTTGTTAAGCAGACTGAAAGGAGATCAAGGATCCATGCATCAAATTACTTATCGGAAACTCTTTAAAACATTCAGTGCAGCTTTAGAGAGAAGCTGATGCACTTCCTGTTCTATCATGTACACAGCAGGAGGGAGACGAGGGTTAAAGAGGGGGAGATTAATCATCCTGTTTTGTTGTTGTTGAAGCATTTTTATCCACTGACACCTGACAACATGACACTGCACATTAACAGACTTCCTAAGGGTTTAAAAAGGTAGAACAGTCCAAACACAGCGGTGTCTACAGCCGTAGCTTGTAAAGGGCGACACACATCACAATTACGGTCATATGACACACAAAACGTTTGAACTGGACTACAAACATGGATGAGATTGTTTATTCCAATGAGATTTTTAGTTAGTAGATGCTTAAAAAAACAGTTAAATAGGAGTTAAATGACTGTAGCTTGGAGAGGTACCTGTGACTCTCTGGTCTTTATTTATTTACACAAAGTTTTTTTCTACTGACCTAATTGACTTGCAAAAGTAAATTAAAAAAATAAGGCCGTGCTGGTTAGGAAGGAAGGGACCTGTTTGATTCATGTCAGTCATTCCAAAACACTAAATAGTGTTTTCATACATTTATTTGAGCCATTTCTGGTAGCAAAGGAAAAATAATCAGAAAGCCACAAAATATTCATCTAATTTGTCAGAGCAGGATTTTACTTGATGGGTAGATTTAGATTTTGGTCCACATATGGTGTTAAAGCTTTGGGATGTGGGAGGGGCACTGCTTGTTGAGAATTGTCAAAATGGTGCATGCTTCACATCTCCCAAACGCTAAAAACACCAGAAATGTGATACATGTACTGCTGGTTATCTTTTAAAACAAATAATAGCAAAAGGGGATCTGGAAACTTATATTAGATCAACACCAAAGCCCTCCTGTTCCTGATATTAAAGATGGAGGACGGCCATATGACGGCAGAAATCCTTTGATTTAAAAAAGCTGATTTGAGCACAATGTTGGATGTCCTCAATGAGTGTTGCGCTTGAAAGTGTAACACAAACCTACAAAGTTACCCAACACATTATTACGTAAAACGGTCTACACACTTCAACTGATTTCAATCACACGATTGCAGGAAACCCTGCACTCTTCTACCATTACCTGCTTTTGCTTTGCAGTCATGAAAGGGGGAGAGAGGATGACAAGTAAATGTTGAAAAAGTACCAGACATGTCACAATTTAACAACAGAACTTGCTCCTTGATGTTTTCTAACTCGCTCTGCAAACTCCTGCTGAAAATAATTCACAGTAGCAAGCAGAGGCAACTTTCAAAACTTCAATTTCAAGCTGTCGCTCGTATGAGGAGCTGTGGTGAGTTTAGGCAGAATCCTGTTCCTCTGCTGGGTTGCTCTGACAGCTTGGCCTCAGGCTGGCTTGTGGTTGCTGCAGGGGCTTATGGGATATCTTTCCAATCCCCCCACAAAGTTGCTCCTTATCTCAGATGGAGCTACTCCTTCCGCCAACAACAGAAGAGCGGAAAACCCAAGGGGGGCGCTTGGACAAAGAGGACATGCTAAGAGGGATCATCTTAGTTCATCTAAAAGGTACCACACTTCTGAACATCTAAACATTCTGGATTAACCTCCCTGAGCTCCAGAGTGTTATCCTGCACAGGTAAATCTGGATTTTAATTCGTCTGGATACATCAAAAGTAAAATGTAAAGAATAACCATAAACACTCAAACAATCACCTGTCCAATCTGAACAAAAACGTACATCTGAACGTGTGTGTAATTTAACCTCTAAATCCTGTGGGATTATATAAAAGATTAGCCCGTCCATCCATGAACTCCACAGAAAAGTTGATCGGCTCTGCTAGCTTTAGCTGAGGGGGTCGAAAGTGACTCCCCTCAACCAGGATGTGTAGCTAAAACCCCCAAAAGCAGGATCAAAGAGAGCCCCCAACTAATAGGGATTAGAGATTACGTTTATTCCAGTGTGAACAGGAGAATGAGGGGGCCCATCTCCAAACAAACAGACTTTCTTTACAGACAAAAGGGCATTTACTTCTGAAATGTCCAAGAAAGGCTCCCTTTAATGTAAAATGGTCCAATATGAGAATGTGTGACTCACCAAGGCTGGTTTGGGAATTGGGATTGACGTACTGGTCTTTACTCCACTCCACCATACATTTCAGGATGGACACCAAACATTCAAGGCCCTTCTTTCTCAGTGTCAGCTCCTAAACGAAGACAAGCACAATGGTTTTATTTGAAATCCAGACAAGGTGGCAAGCAGCAACATTCCCGTCCAGGAACAACTGATGAAAACTAAAAAGAAACGGAAATCACCTGCTGAGGTGTTATGCCGAGTTCGTGTCCTCCACGACCCTGAGCTATTTTTGAAAGGTCGTTGACCAGACGTTCAAAGATGTTAGCAGCGTTTAAGTCACAATCATAGTTCACGTAGATGTCCACAACACTCTGAGCATCTGAAAGAGTCAAACAGAATCGAGTGTGAGTGTCTGCACACTTCTTTAACATGGTCTTTCATAATCAAGTCAAATTGATTCAGAAAAAGGTCACACATGAGTGACTACTAATTAATATCTTAGTGGTTTGATCAAAATCTGTGTGAAAACAGCAAAAATGGCAAACCTGCACATATTCTAGTGAGGGTTTGGATGACCATCCACTTGTGGTCGTAGGAGCTAGTGGACGTCTCAAGGATGTAGAGGAAAATCTCTTTGAAGAACACCTGAAAGCGAGTAAAACAAAGTAAAACATCAAACTGTAGTTGTTCAGGAGGCAAACAATGGAACATGGTTAGCTCTAAATTGACAGAAAATTGGGTCAGACGTAGGCCTGCACGATATAAAACTTGCGATATGCAATATGAGTGATCAATGTTGCGATAACAATATAATTTGCGGTATATACACAAATAGCAAAACAACCAAAAACATAATTACCGTTTCATTGCAACAATTTAAAAATTATATTCCAAATGACCCTCGTTGACGTAGGAGGCAAACATCTAACATAATACCTCCATCTGATTGGTCAACAACGTGAAAGGGTCCATCCAATTGGTCAAATGCATACATGGATTTATTTGATTCGTTAAATGCTTCAAGCTGCCATAAGATTGTTTTAGCACATTGAAGGTAACCATTTATTGCGATTTTTGCTGACTTTTGCGATATGGATATTGCACTGCTTGATATTGCGATAACGATAAATTTGCGGTATATTGTGCAGGCCTAGTCAGACGTTTGTGTATCATGCAGACTTCAATCACACAATGATTTTTTTCCCTGATTTCCACTTCTGTTTATAGAATTTCTATCGTCATTTTTGCTGCACTGAATTCTAAACAAAAAGATTCTTTTTCAAAAAGCATGTTTAACAAAACACATTTCTACTTCAAAATGAATGTTTGTGTTTTCAAAAGAGACGTAAACATTCTTTTTTTAATATTACAAGTAGGCCTGGGCGATAAATCGATCAAATGAATTAATTCGAATTTTTTGTTACGGCCGATTTCAAAAATAACTAAATCGAGTTTTTATGTGGGGCATTTTTGGCTCCTCAGAGCTTCCGTAGCGTTAGTTACACACGGCACGCGACAAACAACACACAAAACAGCACGCGACAGCAAGGCTACCGGTGAGAGTGGGCAGTTTGTTCCCAAGAAGGAAATAAACTCATCTGTTGTGTGGAACTGGTGTGGGTTTCCTGTCACAGACATGGAGGAAGAGTCCCCACGCTGCAACATTTACCTAAAGGAGCCCATCGGAGTCAAAGGCTCTCACGCGCGGTCACGTGGCACGCGCTCAGTCTACTTACACATGCACGCGCCCTAACACACACGCGACTTGACACACATACTCATTCTACAACGCCTTATAGTTAGTTCATTAGTTAGATAGTTATTTTTTGCTGTTATTTGTTAATAAAGATACTGCGTTGTAATTATTACTTGTACAAGTATTCATTTGCGACGCGGCCACCGTAGGATTTTGTTTTTGGGGGGGGGGGGGTAACCGCGACTCCTGCTGCTTCATCATCAAGACAGGGTTTATTAATTTATTTAAAACTTCAGACCCAGATATGAGCTGTATTGGTAACTTTTTAGAAAATGCTGCTACTCTCAAGGTGAATGTTTGTCTCATTTTAGTCTAGACTATAAAGTGTGACTTAAAACACAGCTGGGACTTGAAGTAAGTAACCTTTTTATTTTGGACAAGTGAAAACAAGAGTAGAATAACAAAATAGGACAAAAACAAAACAAAAATTATATAAAACCAAGAAAAAATTATATAAAACAAAACAAAATTATATAAACACAAGTCCAAAAGGGAGTGAGAAGAAGAAAAATGTTATACTTAACTTTGATTCCAAGAGTGTGTTTATTTATTTATTATTCATCCCAGAAATGGGGGTTAGATTTGTCTTGCATTTTGATTAAATAAAAGCAACATTTGCTTTAAGTTGTCTGCCGTTTGTACTTATTGCTTTTCTTAAGTAGGGGGAAAAAAAAAAAAAAAAAAAAAAAAAATCGGGAAAAAATCGGAAATCGAATTAAAAAAAATAAAATTGGAGATTTTATTTTTAGGCCATATCGCCCAGCCCTAATTACAAGTATTCTTACAAAAGAAAAAATGTCCCCTCATTTACGTTTTGCTCTGACATCATCAGTTGTAAAATTGTGAAAACTGCTCTTCTGTAGAGGAAGAGGAGGTGTTTTTTTAATACAACAATGATACAGTTTCACGGTTTTCTTTTATTTACGCCTTTGTGTTCGAGGCATTCAGATCGACAGAATTCCTTCTTTGCGTTCCCTCAGAGGCAGCAAACTAAAGCCAAGGTGCCGAAAAAAAAAAAAAAAACAAGGAAATCACCTCGATTTGCATCTTGAGGTGCGTCTTGAAGTGGGACAGAAGGGTGAGGAAAATGGAGAGCGAGAGCTCAAAGACTTCAGGCACGGAGGAGACGCCGTTCTTGGAGAGCGCCACGCACAGGTACTGCTTGATGGCGTTGATGAACATCTCGTTGGTTTTAAAGATGGGCCCGGCGTTCTGCAGGATGGACAGCAGCAGCTGGAGGGACAAGACCTTCGACCGCAGCTCATGGGACCTGGGCAAGGGAGAGATGTTCAAAACATGCATAAAACATTAGAGAAAGGTCTCAACACAAAACTAATTCATGATGATGAGCAAGAATCTAATCATTTTGACAGTTTCTTCGTCTTTAATAGATATTGACATCCTAGGTTCTTCTATGATCAGACATGGTTGTGTTTTTTAACATACGTTACATGTTTCGACGGACGTCGAAACATGTAACGTATGTTAAAAAACACAACCATGTCTGATCATAGAAGAACCTAATAAGTCAGTTATTGATACAGACACTATGAACTCTATTGATATAATAGATATTCATAGTTATAGAACAGTGGTCCCCAACCCCCGGGCCGTCATTTGGTAGAATAAATAACTTGCATTACTTCCGTTTTATTTATTTCGAAATCTGAAAGATGTTTTATTTTGAAAAATTGCCCGATTCTCCGTTACATCAGTCTATGTCATTTTTTGACGCATTCCCAGGCGCTCTTCTCGCTCACGTGATATGTTACTGCTAAAATAAAACACAGGAACTAGCAAAATGAGTAAAAAAAACAAAAACGTCTTTGGAAAGTTTCTTTGCCGAGGGGAAAAGGCCCAACCAGGAGACAGAAGAGGAGCCTTCCACTTCCAAAAAAAGAAGGCTACATTTAATAGACAGTACTTTTTTTTTTTTGCACAATGAGAGTGTGGGAAAGGCAGAGGATGATGACACCTGTGCCATGTCAACTGTTAAGCGTGTCAAAATAAAAGCACAGGGTTTCATCTTGTCACGTATTTGATCCTCCATCATCCTAGTATTGCTACAATAATCACCCGCCTGTATTTGAAAGACCGGTCCGTGAAAAAAAAATTTAGGGAGCACTGTTATAGAAGACATTCAGCTTAGATAAGAAGACATGAAGAACCTATGAGGGAAATGAGCAGGTCCCACAAAGTGTGGGAGCACATCTCTGAATCAGCCCTTCAAAGCATGCTCGGGCAGCGGAATCAAAGGGCCGTGCATGCACAGCCTCGGCTTGACTGAACACTTTTCTGCAGCAGCGGGGCAGAAAAACTGGATTTGAGAAGGATTGTGTATGTTTAGCTACTTTATATGCGGAGTTTGGCTGCTTTGCCTCAACAGCCCACTTTCCCTCTAAAGTAGGATTTGGGTGACACAACAGAGGTTTGCCATTACTTTCTTTACAAAAAGGCTTTGTCATGCTTTGTGAGCCGAGATGCAGAGAGACCCTCATCTCTCCGAAAAGCCGGTTGTTCCCGAAAAAAAAGACTCGATTACGTTTCACTCCCAGTAACTCACAGAAATGGGGAGATTAAATTAAAAAGAAGAAGAAGGACAAACAGAAATGAATTGAGTTTTTAGCGGAAACCAGATGTAGAAAATCCAGTTTCACTAAGAGGTCCAGGCATCAGGAGAAGCTGATCAACCGTGTTTCCCATGAGCAAAGCATGCTCAGAGCAAACCTTCAATTAAAGCTGAATCACCTCCTCTGTTTTCTCTGCTTAATTCAGCAGAAATATGGTTTAATAAATGTAGAGAAGCGCCTCATTGTCTTCTCCATTGTAATTCTACAAAACGTGACCACGCAATTGTGAGGATCAGAGACGATGTGATGTGTTCTCACACTAAAGACTAAAAAGGGAAAACAAGGAAATTTGTCCTGGAGGTTTCACTAAAGTAAAAAATATTAAATTGACAATGACAAATTTAAAGCCTAAAATTAAAAGGAAAAAAAAAACAGCCAGACTTTCTGGTTTAAAGCTACGTTTACACTGGGCTCAGAAAAGGGGATTTAAGTGACCACTTCTAATGAAAAGTCTATGTAGATGCTTAAATGCGCATCTCGGGCCTTTGTGTTCAAAACTATTGCAGTCATGCATCGCTATGCAATTTTTAGTCCATTTTCAGGCTCTACGCACTAAGCATTCTCCCTTTAAACGCACATTCAAAGTTAAACCATTTGAACCAATCAGGGACTGAAATCTGGAAGTGATGTACGGGTAGCGTCCTTTTCAAAATACACAAGTGCCAACTGTTTGAACCGCTTATATGACACCAAGTCTTTCATACATCGGAATAGAGCTGTGAAACTGTGATTACGTACGCCAGTATAGGACTGCCACAGTCCAGTGTGAACACCTTATGCTTAAAGCGCGTTCAAGATTACTCATTTAGTCGAACGGCCATCACATGTCCGATGTGTACCAGGCATCGCATTTAAAAAGAAACAAAACTGCCTGTTTTGTCTAACATTATTCAGAGGAATTTTTCAGCTTTTATTGCATTTACTACTTTAACTCCCTTGAGACAAATGTGCAAAGAAATAAAATGGCCTGTCGAGGGAAAAACAAAAAACAAGAATTAAAGAAAAATTAGAGACAAAAAATTAAACCTTTCTAAAAGGAAATACAGAAAATGTGAATAATGTGTTAAAAAAGGAGGAACACACTTGGGATCAGGTGGTCCATCTGACAGCGGCTTCATCGACAGCTTGCAGAGCGAGCGGAACACTAGAAAAGCATCTTTCTGAAGGATGTGGGAGAATTTGGCCCCCGCTGGCTGACCCGGTGCCGCCCCTGATTCCTGAGGTGAGCAAAGATAAACATCATTTCACATGATACTTTGTTACATTCAGATCAAATAATCAGGCTATTGGAAAGTCGCGTGATAAACATTAATTATAGTAAATACATTTTATGTTTAGCTGCTCCGTCTGCTGTTAGAATTTAGGCACTAAAACCAGAGAGACACAAGAAAAAAACATCCTTGAATATGGATGTTGACAATAATAATCAATAAATTGATAATAAAGTTAGTCAAAGCTTCATATGCATTTTGGAAAAGACTTTTTTTCACCTGTTCATTTTTGATTACTCGCATCAATTTTTGTATGTTAATTTCTTATTTTTCATAAGTAAATGACCGTTTTCTCAGATATTTAGCATCTTATATTTTAATTCCTTAAATAAACAGTAAAGTCACTGCAGTTTTGGGTGAAAGATGATCTCACAATACATATTAAACCCATTTACTGCTCATCCAGAAATGTATTTGTTTATTTTTTCATAGCAAAGGAGGCGACATACATGTCCGTTTGAGGATACGCACATTTCAGGTGAGGGTCACAAGGAAACAAAAAGGTTTCCTTTTTTTTTCCTTTTTGCTGGAGCTCACCTGAGTGTCAGTGGATGAGACGGACAGCCTGTCGTCAGGCAGCGACGGGGTGAAGCTGGCGGAGATGGGCGTGCCGGGGATCCCGTTGGCGTGGACGTGTTCGCTGTCGCTCCCCAGTGTGACCTCGTCATCCAGGGAGCTCTGGGTGCCCTCTGGCCCCGCCTCTGTTGACTCTGCGGCCTCGCCTTCGCTGCCGGACTTCTTGGTGTCGGAGCAGAGGTTTGCGGGGTCCAGGCAGTGCCCTGAGATGAGGAGCGGAGTTACACCCAGAAAAGACCTCGAGTTAAATTGTTTTGTTTTCGCGAATGTGGCACATCAGTCCACTTAACTGCATCTAAAAGGATTTTTGACGCTATGAGGCAGCGCTGGAGTGCATTTCTGTTCAGTTCTTCTCCAGACTTTTAAAATGCATCGTTCAAACCGCTGCTCAAGGCTCAAAGAGAGTTTAAAAAAAAGACGAGAAAAACATTTCTTTAGAGTGAAGAAGCTGATGAAGCCTTTCTGCTACCAGGAAAAGAAAGAAAAAGGCTTTTTTAAAGCTTTTGCACACAAAGAAAAAGGACGTTGACCTACTTTCAAACATCTGAGGGGGAATTTAGGGGAAACTGACATGACATGAATTCACACTGTCCAAGAAGAGCTTATTCGTTGACTGAAGGCTGAAAGAACAGTTTGTCATTCAGACTTCATCTTCCCACAAGCATCAAATACAGATGTGGAAAATGATTAGGAGACATTTGTGCTGCAGTAAATGCTTCTCACCTCCAGCAACAGTGTTGACTACCTCCTGTAGAATGCTCTGGACTATTTCCTGGGCTTTCTCCTCGTAGTTTGGCATCGCCTCCGCCTCTTCTGCTCCTTCAGTCTGCTGGGCTGCAGCACCTAAACAAAACAAGCTCAGCTTCATCACAAACATGGCCGTTTCTTATCTGTCATGGTAACTCAGACGCTTAAAAAGGCAGCAATTACCCGCCTTTGTGAGCAATGCTTGAAGCTTGAAAAGGCAATAATGTTATCAAGTGCGAAAAGAGTCACGCCGATTCAAAACCACTTTTAACTCGGCTGTAATAGAGGTTTCTTGCTAAAACTGGATATTAGAGACCCATGAGAAAAATATGTAACAAATTACAAACCAATCAGTTCACAATCAGCCAGAAAATGACTCGTTCGTTTGTGCTCCCACAAAGGAACGAGTCATTTTTTCTTCCTTATGAGAACAAAGAGTCGTACTCTGTGCTGCTGCCGTGGCCTGGTCGGCTTCAGTCTGTTCGTTTTCAGTCGCGCAGAATTCAGAACCGTTTTCTGGATCTGGGTTCTCGCAGACAGGTTCCTGCTCCTCTGGCCCCTTCCGTCTGTCAGACTCCGGAGCCGGCGTGGAAGGAGTGGACGGAGTGGATGGGATGTTGATGCTGGGGGTTGGAGGGCTGATGGGCCCGTTGGCCTCCTGGGTCAGGGCCTTGGCCGGCGGGTGAGCGTGCGTCTGGAGCTGGGGGGAGTCGGGCTCGGTTTGCGGGGTGATCGGGGAGTGCTGCCGGTGCCGCTCTCTTTCCAGCTGTTTGGCTTCTTGAAGCTGCGGTCGAGGCGGAACACAAACGGACAAAAATAAACATGAAAAGACAAACGGAGAACAAAAGGACGCACGGACGGCATGGGAAAAAGTGTCGACACGTGACGCACAAACACACACAAAGGAAAAGGACCAGTTAGGAACACGTAAACAAACTCATCAGCACTTCACAAGATTGATGATGTTTGCCTCCTTTCCCCGTGGACACAGCGAGCCCACAGCAGAGCCACCGCACTTCCAGATGTCAGGAGAACAAAACACATCACACAGTGCGCAGAACTGTTTTTCCTACTGTGTCAGCATACATCAGTCGCGCAAACATATGGAAATGCACATGAATATGCCCTGAAAAAAAGAAGGCATGCTGTTTAAGCAGGCAAACTTTTTTGGGAGTGCAACTCATGCTGGCTGCTACGAGCTCCATCTATTTTAGTCTGCTGGTGGCAGAAAGCATTTCTGCGGGAAAATGGCTGGTACCACCATGTCTGGGCTAATGTGTCACGGCTGACATATGCCGCCACCGTTTCTGATGGGCCGAGTGGCGGGAAGCGTTCCTGCGCTTTAGCTTGGCAGGTCACGAGGCTAAAAAGTGGGTCACAAGAAGCATTGTTGGGACCGTCAGAAAATAACATTCACTCCACCGAGCAACATGGCCGAACATATTAGAGAAATGTGCTTCGGAAAGGGAATTTTATCAGAAGAATTTATCCAGTATCTGCACAGTCTGACGCCGTTACATAGCAAACAGAGATGTGCAAAGTCAGAAAATAAAGAACCACAAATAATAAGTTCATAAACAGTCCATGCTGCATTACTAACGCCAGCTGAAATGAAGAAAGTTTTTAAAGAAATATATTATACAGGTTAACATGAATAGTCTAAAAAGGACAGAAAAAAATCAGTTTCACTTTTACAAAGTTTGATATATGAAGATTTTTTTTTTTCCTGAAAGACCCACTCGGACGAAAATTGTGTTTTTCTTTCTGACCATTTCTTTATACAAATAAATGTGAATCAGGAGCAGATGAAAAACTGCTGTTTGAAGAAGAGCGTATTTGTGATGTGGAAAACAGGCTGGCCAGGCCACACCCTCTGCGCACCAGGGAGGGGAAATGGGGGCGGAGTTGCTCGGCGCCAATGGTCCTCCTAGCAACTAAAGGGGAATTTTCTGATGAAATTCCCCTGCTTTTTAAATTTAAGCTTAAAACTGCATATGTATAGTTAAAATAAGACTGGGAACACTTTTTAAAAGAGCTCAAAAGATGACTGGGCTGGGACTTTTAAGGAACATTTTGCACCAAAATAAAAAAAATTCAACTTGCATCTTCAAATAAATCAGATTCCATCAGGAGTTGCTCACTGTTGTCCCATCCAGTGTGGCCACGTAAATCCAGCGATGGAGCCGTCTAAACTTAAGAGGGCAGACAAATGCACCTCAACCCGAGGGGGACGGGAGAAGAGGCGCGAGCATGATAAGCTCATTATTTAAATGCCACCTCAGTCGGAGAGTGAAGATCTGAGTGTGCCCGACACAAACACTGCCAGAGCGAGTGCAATCATACCATGCTGAGCTGCAGCCAGCAGGAGGCACCTACACACGCAGACAGCGGATCTTCCCGCACAGCACCGCAGGAGCGGTGGTGCCATGCTCACCCCATGACTTCCCTTCCTTTATCAGTCTGTGTCTGACTCAAAAGTGCGGGCGTAAACTAAAAATGTTGCGGGAAAGCGAGATGAATCGGAAGGTTCAGCAGAAGCCGATGCGAGCACATGGTGGAGAGAGTGCAAAGCAAACGTGCTCCTGAGCGGCGTGGGAGCAAAAAGGAACGGATGAGTGCGTGATTGGATGAGGAAAAAAAAAAAAAAAAAGCTCAAAACACAGAGACACAGAGAAGAGCTGAAGAGGTCTGATCAGGCAATGTGACGGCAGGCCTGCACGCTTTACCTGGCGGTCACGCTTTCTGGAGGCCAGAGACCAAGATAGCTTGTGATTTGTAAGCTATGTGTCCAAAAGGAAGGGAGGGGGGGCAGGTGAGGAGGGGGAAGGTGTCATTCAAAAAGAAAAAGATGGCATTAGAGCAAGCTTTCTAGAAGGCAACATTAAAAATGTTCTTCTGGACACAAAGCAAACTAGATTTTGGTTAAATGAAGAAATGGAATTGATCACACACTGATTTCCAACTAGTTGTCATTTACATATTGGTTTTAGCTTGTTTTAAACGCACAATTTTGAGAGTTACAGCCCACGAAAGTGTTTTTCCTTCCAGGAAAAATCTGCACTTTTGTCTTTTTTCTTGCCGTTTCCATGACAGCGTGTGAGTGTTTGCAAAGGTCAGGACGTACTGCTTGATTCTCCATGCGGGCAAAGATGACGTTGAGCATCTGGGTCAGGGTTGCCTTGGCTGTGGTCTGGTTGATGAGGTTCTTGCTGGCCAGGTAGATGTTGTAACAAGTGCGGACGGCTTGCAGCACTGTGCCCTCGTGGATTTCTATGTGCTGGGAGGTCACGGCCGTCAACAGTGCCTGAGGGGAGGATGTGGGGAAACTATTAGAGATCCAACAATTCCCTATCGATTCAGTTCAAATCTCAATTTTTGGGCTGCAGGTTTGCTTGTGGTTCGATATATGATTTGTGTATTACAAAAAACAAAACAAAAAACTGCTAATGAGCAAGTAACAATTAAAAAACACCTTCAGTTTGCATTAACTAATGTAATAAAAACAATAAGTCCTTTCATAACAACACTGGGGCAGTACAGCTGCAAAAATGTGGGGGAGGTGGGGGTCACTCAGTCCAGTTCTTGTATACAGTCAATATTATCTAACTGAACTGGGGGTGATTTTTAATGTAATTTATCAGTTGTTCTGATTGACAGCTTCACTGTAAAATATCTGCAAATGCGTAATAACTCCCTGACTGTCAGGGTTGGGTCTCATGGCTTTTTAACATTTTTGGATTGGCTGGGATTTAACACAGCCGCTTCATCTCGTTATAAAATTATTCGGGGGGGGAAACCGCTTTTGTCCCAGCCTGGAAATGGATGCTCCACGATGAAGCAAATCCAACCAGATGAAAAATGATTAGGATTTTCGGTCCCTCTCAAATGATTCCAAGTGACTCTCCTCAACTGAAACCCATTGGAGACTTGTGCCCAAAAGAAAAAAAGAACCCATTTCTATTCCTAAGTATCAACCTCCTCTGGCTCCAAAACCTCTGGCTAACAGTAACTGATATGTGTGATTACCAAAGAGCAGCCTACCTTAATAATCTGTAGCTGCACGCCTTCATCAGTCTGTGGTCCTTGGAAACAGGCGCAGATGGTCTCAATGATTCTGTCGATGAGCTTCTTTCCTGGAGCCGTGCTGTCCGGAGCGCTGCCTGTCAGGTGGCCATATGCAATCAGCTTCTGCAAGTCACATGCAAATGAGGAGTTGTAAACACACACATTTAACAGCAATGCTGAGCTGAGCATGGGCCGTGCAAGACAAAGCAGGTGAAACAAGGTCTGCATTAAATCAAACTTTTGATTCCCTCCACACACACACACACACACACACACATACACCCACACACACCCACACACACACACACACCCACACACACACACACATACACACATACACAGTTTTCTCTGTAGGAAACTTAAACTAGGACATAGAAGCAGACTTTCCCATCCACGCCATTATGCAAACATTTGGAAGTCTGCAGTCTGATCTATCTTGCCACTGACCTGTAAACAGTCGAGGGAGGTGATGACGATGCGGGGACATTTGGACTGACATGCCAGCTCAAACGGCAAGAAGTACTTGTCGGCTTCAATGAAGTTGGTCTTTGATTTGATGGGCGGTAAAGTGCTGGAGCCGGATTTTCCATCTCCGCTTGGTGGACTGCGACGGCGGAAAGAAGGAAAAGTAAGTCAGACGGAGAAACGAGAGAAGACGAGCACTGTGATCACTCTGTCAAACTGGGTAAAAGTGGAAGTGCTTTGAAAAAAATAAAAGTCAGCACACTTTAAAGTGCAGAGGGGAGTATGTTTTACCTCACAGAACAACCTCAATTTGGTTTGGGTGGAACATTAAACATGTTAAGCTTTCAATCCTGCTTGCAACCTTTCTAAAATCATCAACTTCAATTTACTGCTTCAAATTTTCTGCCTAATCTATCAGTGAGCGACAGAGGTTTGGGATGCTGCCGTCCACTTGTGTTTATGTTCTGGCCAGAGTGTGTCACATGACACGGCTGTAATTTCTACATTTTTAAAGACCTACAGAGGCAGCCATAAAATATGGAGAATTGCTTTCAGCAGCCATGTCTCTCTGCACAGCATCCCTGAGCACAGAAACCACACCCAGACTGCACAAGATGGGGAGGGGGGCAGAAAAGGGGTGGTAGGAAGACAGACGGAGTGAGAAGGAGGGGGTGGCAATGTTTGTGTCTTGGTGTGCAAAAAGGACGACCTCAGCTCTTTTGTAGGAGCTGTCACCTCTGCAACTTAGAATCAGAAATAAAATAAAAAAAGAAGATGGAGACCTCTCTAAGGACCCGCATGGAGGACGATACTGTTTTTTTAATAAATGAGCTTTCTGAAATTGAATGCGTAATAACTGTGCTCCCAAAATAACCTTACAACAAAACAAGCAAAGCCCCATGAGTCCTGTTGCTTCAACAGGATATATCTGAGTGGGAGGAGAGAACACTGACAAAGCGTTTTAAGAGTACTGTATTTTTCAGACTATAAGTCGCTTTTTTGTTTTTGCATTGTTTGGCTAGAGGTATGACCTAAACTTAGGAACAACTTATATTTGATTTTTTTTTAAATAATGACTTATTGGCTCATATATTTGTTGTTTTCCCACTAGCAACCGGTTGCCCTTTAGCGGTTGTTTCCTGCTAACAACCACAAGAGGGCACTGTAAGTGTGTGTTTCAGTATTTGTTACCGACAGGAACATAGAAGAAGAAGCGCCACCGACAACAAACAGAGGGGAATCTGATTGTTCTCCTGAACTTTATATGTTTTTCTTTTTGCTTCGAAACATTTTTATTCTAGTTTTTATTATTATTTTTCTTTTCTTGGACCAATGCAGGACAGGAAGTCATCATTCAAACTAGGTGACAGAGAGACAGAAGTACCACTGAAAGCGCCATCATTATGTCACAGCTCCTGCAGTAAAAGATCGGCATAAAATAAAAATAAAAAGAAGAAGGTGGATTATCTTAGGAACCCAGGCATGGAAAGGTGTTTACTGATGCTTTTGTAGAGCATTTCAAAATAAATAAACTCATCTGCCGTTCATTGTCAATGACACATATACAGTCAATGCTTCCATGTAGCGATGAGGTTAAAAACTTGATGCCAGCTTCTTCCCGAGAGTGTCTAGTTTATGGAAACACTTTTGGACAAGCATTAAGTATCGAATTTAACGTCGAAAAAGAGGCAGCAGACGCAAGTTTGACAGGTGAATCATGTGCGGTGTGAAGGCAGCATTATGCCAGGCTTGGTAGCAGCTTTTACAGCAGAGCGAATATATTTTTCTTTATTAACTGCAATTTATACTTGGGTGCAACTTATACTCCAGAAAATATGGGGTAAATATAGTAGTTTACAGGAAATTTTGGGTGTTTAGAGGTTAAAAAAAGAAATAAAAGAGAGAGAGAGAGAGAGAATATCACAATACTGAGCTTTTTACTGATCCTCAGATGGTAAAATTTAATTTGGCTATTAGATGTTAGATATTTTAGAGCCGCAGCAAACTTTTACTTTAGCTAAAGCTAAACTAAGCATCTGTTTTTTTTCTCCAGTTTCAAGTAACGTTAATGTTCTGCCGGCTGCAGCAGAGCTTCATAAATCTTCTCTTTTCAATTTGAACAAAAACGGTAGATCGCTGTACTTGTTCCCAGAAAACATAGAGAGGAAAGGCTTTTAGCTGGAGACTTCTGGAGTCCTTGAGCAAAATGCATAAAGAACTTTCAATATATCTTCATTAAAACAATCCAAAAGGAAAACCTTTCATTGTAAATTTCAGGCTTTTGTACATAAACGGGACTGGCTTGTCAATCATAGTGCAGAAATAAATAACTTCATCTGCACCATCTCCCACAAGAAGGATGGTGAGCCTTTCAAAGTGTGCATCAAGTACATTATGCTTGATTTATTTAGTTTAGTCACAAACTAAACAAATGATTCCTGATAAAAATGAAATCTGGTTTTAAACTGTGAGGTGCTTCCTAGCTTCTTTCCTATAATACTTTCTAGTGAGTCTTGCTCTACGCTGCAACCACAAATGCACTGGTAAATGGCAAAGCCCCCTTTCTGCATGTATGTGGGGAGCGTCTGAGGTGAAATCAAAGACGGCCGCATCTGTGTTTGAAGGGTGTGGCTGCAGACAGCTTCCACATCTACTCTTTGTTTCTACACGCCAAAATATGGGAGATGGATGGGTCGAACAGGAGTGAGCGGAGAAATTAGCAAGAATATCGAGAAGACTTGAAAAGTTAGAGACTAAAAGCTAAAGAGTAGAAAGAAAGGTGGATTTAAAGCTCCAACATTCCAGAGGCGGCGTTACTTAGCAGCCTCTTCACGGGCCCGGTCAAAAACAAGCTCGGGATCATGCTCGGCTTCATAAAGAAGGCCATTAATGAGAACGCTGGGGAGCTTCTGAGCACAGGCCAGCTGAGACTCAAACAAAAATCACATCGGAGACTGTGAAGACAAGCAAAGTCACGCAATGCTTTAGTCCCCTTTACGGGCCAAAACGCAGCAGAAAGCCCCGGCAAGGCCGGCGGTGGAGCCGGGAATTTCAGACCCACTCCGCATGCTCACAGACGCAGCGTAGAGGCTTACCTTAGTTTTTCTGATTCCTGCTTGATTTCCTCTGAAAGAAAACAAAAAGAGAAAGGGATATTTGTATTTACTCAGCAAAAAGAAGGGAACACAGGCACAGTTTATATCATTTATTTATGAAGCAAGGCTTTTAGAGAATTCCTCGTTTTTTATAGACTAAAATAACCTCAATAACATCACAGTCAGACATTTTTAGATTCATTCGCATTGAAAGCAATTTAATTTCCATGTTTGTTGCATAGGTTCTTGTTGTTAACACGACTGCCCTTTTGTCACTATGGCAACAGCCTTGCTTATACATCTCAACTACAAGCACAAAGAAGCCTCCTTTATTGTGCTGCCTCAGCTGCTGCATTGTGCCCAAAATATAATACTTTTTCACTCTGCGCTGAGACTGGGAGCCAGACTGATGTTTGTGACCATCTCAGAAATCTCCAGGCAGGGAAACGAACAGGTGCATAAACTTACCAAAACACAGGAAAAAGATCTGTACAAACCAAATAAAGACGCGAGACTGAGAGTAAGAGGTAGAAAACAGAGGGGCTGATGGGTGTTCAACATGAAAGCGGGTCTCCAACGAGGCACAACTGGCAGCGTTCCCGCAGAAACACACCTGTGTGAACAATTTGAGAAAGCTCGTGCCAATTATTTCACTGCTGGAAGGCGTGGAGTCCTTTCAGAGATTGGTTGAAAATATTTAGAAGTTAGCCGTTTGTGGGGCTGAATTTAAATTATTTTCAAACATTTCACTGCACTTTCTGTTTGAGGAAGTTGTTTGCATGCACACCCTCCATTACCAAGCTCCATGAAATCAATGCTGCTGGCTCATAGGAGACGTTTGCGGGAGAAAAACATAGAATATTAAAATAAAAACCCAGTAGAGGGTTTAAACCAACTTTCATCAAGAAACATAGCATATCCAAAGATTGAACGTGTGAAAGTGAGATCAATTAACTCTAAAAGCCTAAAGTTACAGGAATAAGTGAATGTATTTAAGGTATTTAAGGTGGAACTTAAAGAATAAATGGTTTATTGTGGAATGCTTTCCAAAGCTAAATCTTTACTTCTTTTTTTGTTCTCAATGAATTAGTTTCAGGAATTATTTTCCCTTATTATATTCCTTATTATCCTCTGTATGTTAAAATGCCTGTAAGTGCTCAAAACATTAACATATCTGGAGGGGTTCAACCCTTTAGACCCCCCACCACTCAACTACTTCAAACAGAGCAGTTAAAGAAAATCAAATGCAAATTTGAGACACAAAAAAAAATTGGCATTTAGATTCTATAAGGAGACAAGAAAAACCACAAACAAAGCAGCTTTAATGCTTCTTACGAAAACTACTGTAGAGAAGCTCACGAATAATAAAAAGATGTCCGCACAACATTCCCATCCTGCTTTTCTGAAATTCCTGTTTCAGACTCTAGAATCAGACAAGTCAAAAGGTTCAACGGCCATTGAGACGGTGAATCAGAGTTGCTCATCTCTGTCTGCTTTATCAGTAGGTGGAACATATTGTACTTTAAACACATTTTGATTAAGAGACAAAAAAAACTATTCTTTCTTCTGAGTTTTGCACATTCTAAACTTAATTTTTTTAAAATTGGCAAAAACGTGTCACGATTTACAAAGACACTTCAAAAACTCCTACTTTTATACAAAAAAAGAACATTAAAGAAAACTACAACTGCTTTTTATTTCCTTAATCATCTTAAATTATGGGCTTGATTTGTTGCCAAGCCCCAATATCGTCAGTTTTACTAGACCTGGAATTAAACCGATGTTGCAGTTCCCCACAACACCACCAGAGGCTGGAGGCAGAAAAGAGCAATTTCCTTCAAATTACCCATTAACCCATAAGAACCCAGACCCGTTTCTTCTTAAAAAAAGAATGTGAATTTTACGACTAACCGAGTGGACCACAAAATCCATTTGTGATTTAACTCTGTTACACTGATGTCACAATGGGTTCTTATGGGTTAAAAAGTCACAGTTTTCATCAAAATATGAGCATATATACAACTTGGTTTCAAAACTTTTAAAAGTGTAGATTTTTTCTATTCATTACAGCTTTAGGGGAAATATCTTTTCTTAATCAGTTGTTTTTTTATTTTAATTAAAGTACATGCACGTTAGGGGCATGTCTTTTGGATTGGCGTGTGGATGGACCCATTAATAAATGTAATAAATCTCAGACTTTACTTTGAGTCGCCCAGTTGGGCGTTTATGGAACACTGATAAAGTTAGGTGGCTCCGCCCACTCCTGGCTTCATGTTTTTTTACTGAGCATAACTTTGTGAATGACATCAGATATTATCTGTCCAGTGTGCAAAAGCTTGTTTTGCGCCAGAATAAATTACATGAAGAATGCAGGAAGAACCGTTGAAGAAGTTTAGGACTGCTCCCATTAAACCGAAGAGTTTCTCTTATTAATAACACCTTAAAAACCTATTACAAAAAGGTCCAAAATGTGTGGAAGCAGCCAATGAGACCCTGATGATTTGGGCATTGGCATTAGCATGAAAAATATCTCTATAGAGACTAATGGGTCAACATGGTGCAACAGTGCCTGAACTCTGGTGTTTTAGGGCGTTGATGAAGCAGAAGTGCCAACACAGAAGGGCTAACTTCTCCTCCACCTCGGACTGAGCACATATACCTTTAGGCTGTCAGCCATCTAAATGATCCACTGAAGTAGCTTAAGCTGTCAAAAGCTGTCTGCACTCTGCTCTGGAGAGAGTGCAATCCTAAAGACTGTATAAAGTCCAAAATGTCCAAAACTGACAACATGTGATAGTATAGATTAGTACATAGTTGCAGTCTACAAGTCAAAGAAATGAAATTAAACAAGAAACCTCAATGTCAGAAAGTTTTTTGCTTCTTCAAATCCAACATCACTGGTAGAAGTGTTAACACAATGAAACTTTTGTTTATTGTGATTATCTTCTGACTGTGTGGACAGAGGAAGAAACTTTACCACCTATCCCATCCTTTGGAGCCGAATTATTAAAGCAAACATAATAGCCGGAGTCTCTCAGCACAACAGGAGACTGATATTTGACCCCCACAACTAGACCGACGGTGAAAAATACATGAGCTCACATCGACAAGCCAGAGCGCCTCAAACTGAGGTCAGCTCATGCTGAACAAGCAAACACATTGATATTACATTACTGCACAGACATTCAAATAAAGGAGGTGAATAAAATGTGTACTTTTATTAGATTATGTAAAGACTGGGGCTTAATGAGAAGGATAACGTGTGTAGGGAGAAGTGAAGGCACAACATCCTCACAGCGTCAGGCGACAGCCTCTGAATGAGCTGAGGAACGCAGTCTGATCTAGAGAGAACGTCGGCAGCATCACACTCCGTCGCTGAATCTGACAGTGAGCCGCCAGAAGTCCCAGCCTGGTTTGCGACGATGTGTGTTTCAAAGGGGATCACTGATAATCCCCTTTCAATCAAGCTGAAACTGAGCAACAAACGGCGATCATGACTTATCTTAAAGCAAACCCAAACCCCAAAATTCAAAAGAAATTAATAGTGAAACTGTGGTACGGATTTATGATCACAATTAAGTGGAGAACTCTGCTCCTGCTCTCCTACTGCTGACTTATTAGCTGCCTGCAGGTTAACTCGCGACCCATGACAAAGCATTTCTCCTCCTGCTAGGAGAAGCCACTTCAAGTACAAGTCAAGACCAACTGGGTGAGAAAATTGTGAGTAAATAAAGCAATTAGTCGTTTCTGATACATTTACCATCGACTGAAACATAACGTTCAATTGAGCCAGACTGAGCAGCCTTTGAAGGCTTTCCCTACTCGATCCCGAACGGGCTCTGAAGTTTTAGGGAGGGCTGTGAAATGATGAAGTCTCAACAGTCGATAGCATTTAACAGCCGGTGAATCTACAAGCTGAAGGCAGGGGTACAAAAGGACTGCAAACGCTTGGAATTACAGTAAAAATAGCTTCCGGAACAAAGCAGGCCTTGAAATTGTTCTACTTTGAAACTAAGCTTTGCACATCATAAAGTAGTTCTTTTTTAATGCCGCCACTTATCTATGAGCTTAGGAAGAGCTACTTTGTAATAATTAGCAGTATAAAAACACGACATCTTTTTCTAGTTGTGCTTGACCGTGTTTGAATCAGAAATCAGAATCAGAATCAGAATCAGAAAGCCTTTATTGTCATTGTTACACAAGAAACTTGTGACAACGAGATTACCGGTGCTCTCCAGCTGCTTAAACAATAAAAATAGATAATCTTCTAAATCTTTCACTCTTTCACTGAAAATATACATATGTACAAAGCTACATAACTATTTTGCCATCGTCTGATGGGTACTGTGGTGCTTTTGTACACTGATGGAATGTGAAATGTGCAGATCTGATGTGAAACCAGGTTGGGAGATTATTTGTATTCATCATGAGCAAAGACAACCACAAGAATTCCACTGCAGGCCATCAAAGCTGATTTCTTTCTTCAACGCTGCAGCAATCGGGGAAAATATGGCTTTATTTGAGCAGTCAACTTTAATGCAATGTCATTTGAAAATATTGAGTCATTGTTTTCTTCCTTACCTCCAGCCAGGTCTTTTGCATGCCACGCTGCATGCCAAGTTGATTTTTATTTACAATTTCATGGTTGTATGTTTATTGGTGTTTGCCTACTGGTTAGCTCCAGCATTTGAGCCCATCAGAGAAGACGGAGCTGTTTAAAAAGGCTGCCTGGAAACCTATTTATAGAAACATGGAAGTTATCCATCTGTGTCGATCTTATCCCAGACAACAGGATATGGAATGTCAACACTAAAGGGAGCGTGTGTCGTCCTCAAATAATAACACCAGATATTATGTACCGGTATCCTGATTGGTTTAGAGCTCACTAAAGCCAAGTCAGTATAAAAGGAAGCACATCTTGAAAACAAGAATAACAGGAAAAGAAGAAATGGTGCTGTTTTTGCAGGGAACATGATTTTGGGTTTCAGCCCGCAGATATAAACACTGATGATCCCAGGTGTTGATGAGTATATGATACTTAAGATAAGGTCAAATCATTTGGTTTATAAAAAAACAAAAAAATTATTCGCCCTCTCCATAAAAAAGCAATAAATATCCAATGATTTCAGTAACCAGGTTGTACATATGTTTACATTTCTGTGAAGTAGGATTTTTTGACACGGGGAAAGTTTACAAAACTCCTTCCTTCTGACACCATCCTCCAGTGGTCGTTTAAGGAACTGCAATAGTTGGTTTTTTACCTTTTTAAAAACAAAATGGGGTCTTGGTTGACCCCCACTGTAAATATATATTAAATGTTCCAGGTTTTCCTCAGTTGTAGTAACTTCTTTGACTAATTAGAGAACACTACAATATAATAAAGGCTGATACGCATCCCAACTCATCTTAGTACCGTACTGGTACATGAGTTTGAAACTGTTGAGTTATAGAAACATCTAAAAGCCATTAAGGACTGTAAAAACAGTTCTGGACAATAAAGAATTCATAATTGTTTAAAAAAAATAGATCCCACCAAGTTGATGAGCTGCAAATGACAGTCCCACTGGTCCTTAAAGATGCCACGATCCACCCTATATGGGACGCTTTCCTATTTGAAGGGTATTATCATTTACTAAATATAATTTCAATAGTGACTTAGTCTTCCATCCAGACATTCAATCAAAGTTACAGAAAAAACAAGAACATGTTTATTAAACGCACGTCTTTAAAAATTCTCCAGAGAGCATAAACATCGTTTATAACAACAGGGACAACACAGACTACACATGGATGCTTAACTGGTAGGAGGGGGCAAAATGAACAGACAGCTCCCAGGAGATGCTGTGCACCACGTCGCAAAACCAGAGGCAAGACAAACAGACCGCTGGGAGGGACCTACAAGTTCATCCACAGAAAACAGGACAGAAAATGGAGAAACGGCCAACAAAGAAACCTCACATTCCTGTCTTTCACCAACTGTAATTTTGGCCCAAAGTGAAACGACTACATCATTACAAGGTTAGCAGCATGACGCTGCATAGGAGGTATCATTGTAAGACTGTAGCGATACATTTTCATTACAGGGAATAAAATAAAAGTGCCTACACGCAGACGCAGTGGCGAGGTTAGAGGTGAATCCCTGACTCACTTTTCGTCATCTCAATGAGGAGAATGAGCCTGATAAAGGGCATCCAGCTCCTGCTGCACCATTTCCACTTCAAAGAGTTTAAAGCCATTTCCATTAGACATCCATCCCATGGTTAGTGGCAGGCGTTATTTAAAAAAAATATGAAAGGTTTTTATGTTGATTAAAGCCCAAAATTCCCTTTATTATCTCTTCTATAAATATATAGTAAATTTATCATTAAAAAGAAAGTTCTAAAAACTGTTTAAATAAAGAAAAAATTATAATGAAAACAGGCTTTTTATTTATTGGAGGATACATTTGTTATGTCAACTTCACAACTTCTTTGGCATTAATAGTTAAGAGCCAACTCCAATTACAGCAGACAATCTGATTAGAGCCAGATGGGAGACATTTCTATTGTTCACAGTAAAAAGAGAAGTTCCACAACAGTAATCAAACTCGGGGGGGGGGGGGGTGTAATACTGAATAGAGACTGAATAGTCACATTTGCTCGTTCGTCTCCCCAAACCCCTCATTGGACACCTATAAGCCCTCGCCTAGGCCTGCACAATGTACTGCAATTTATCGTTATCGCAATATCCATCTCTGCAATATGCATACCGCAAACAACGGCGAAAATCGCAATAAATCGTTAACCTTTAACGTGTTAAAACAATCTTATGGCAACTTGAAGCATTTAACAAATCACATAAATCTCTTTATGCATTTATGTTAGATGTTTGTCACCTACGTCGACAAGGGTCATCTGGAGCATAACTTTTAATTGTTGCAATGAAATGGGAATGATTTTTTTTTCATGTTCTATCGTTTTATCCCTTCACGGGTCACGGGGCTGCTGTTGAAGGTAGGGGACAACCTGGACAGGTTGCCAGTCCAGTCTGTCGCAGGGCCACAATCACACACCCATTCACTCTAACACTCACACCTAGGGATTACAATTTTTTAGTTGTTGTAGGGATGAACCCAGGCATGCACGGGGAGAACATGCAAACTCCACAAAGGTCCCCCATTGGTCTTCTGTTTCAGGTCCCCCAGCCGGGGGACTTGAACTAGGGGCCTTCTTGCTATGAGGCAAGAGTGCTAACCACTGCGTCACCACACAGCCCGAAATGGGAATGATGTTTTTGGTTATTTTGCTATTTGTTTATATACCGCAAATTATATCGTTATCTCAATATTAATCTCTAATATCGCAAGTTTTCCTCATATCGTGCAGCCCTACCCTCGCCTAATCGCTTTTCTTGCTGTCTTACCTGAGTCAACCCACTCACATTTAAGTCAAAAGTGACAAGCTTCCTCCCCCTTCAAAACTTTTTATTTAACAGCTGAAGTAAAGGCATGTCTTTACTATTGCATTGTGGTTAAATGCTTTAGTGTCAAATACTTTTTTCATTGCTTTGTGAAACTGAGGTATTAATACACTGTTCCCCACCAGATGGAAATAAATGGTGAGTCATGGAGTATAGTGTTTGTAGCCTTCACTGCAGCCTCCTCAACTCATTCAAGCAGAAAAACATTTTCTAATCCTTACAGCATTTCTAGACTCGCCGTTTTTAAGTATAACATTAAATATATAGAGTTCTGTTTGTTTGTTTGCTTTGTAACTTTTTTAATGTGTTTTAGTTTACTCGATAACTGGAAGTTACCATAAGTTAAGTAGCATCTCAAGTGATGATTTGGGTTTGCCAGAGAGCTGTACTATCTACCACTGTTCAAAGACCCACTCTGATGAAAAACTGTGTTTTAACCTGTTCTTTGTGGCATTTTCCTCACGACAGGACATCATTAAGAAAATAAAGCTCCAAATTGCAGTCGAATTTTTCTGTATTCAAATCATTGTGAATCAGGAGCAGACGAAAAAAAATGCCATTTGAAAAACATTGTGATGTATAAACTACAGTCGGTAGGCCACAAGGTCGCTGCTCTGCTCCATTCTGATGCATCTACTTGTAGATGACTAGATCCATGTCAGTCTTCCATTTCCTCATCTGAGCTGGAATCGGCCTCAAAACTGCATAGCTCCAACATAGCTCACCAATTTTTTTACATCTGTAATGTTAAAGGGGGAGTGTAAGGAGCTGTAAGCTAGCTGGATAGAGTGTAAACAAAGGGATGATGGGAACTGAGGCCAGGCTTACTCCACACGAACAGTTTCACCCACAACTAAGAGGCTAATTTCTGATAAACTCCTGCTGATCTACAGAAACTATGTCCAAGAAAACTAGTTGTTTTGTTTTACTAAATAATTAAAAGACCGCTGGAAATGCTTTTAAAATAGATGAAAAGATAATGGGAGTGAGACTTCAAACTAAAAAAAGATTAATATATGCTGTATAAACACAACAACTGACTTTACACTTCTTTACAAAGCCTGATATTTTGTGTTTTTTAAATGTTTCTACTCATAAAAAACTCATGAGACAGGTTAGTTTTACCCTACTGATGATGTGTTCTTGTAATGGCAATTCTGCTCACTGTATAAAGAAACCAGAAACACAAACATTTAGGTGGCTTACCTATAATTTGCTACTAGACAATAGTAACCAAAGACTCAACCAGGAATTTTACAAAACCTATTTGTTTCCTAAGAGTAAAATAAAAGATGGAATAATACACAAAAACACAAACTTCCCAAAATGACAGAAACTAAAATATTGCCAGTTTCCATTTGGGATTTTTCTTGGCTTGAAGAAGACACCAGTAAAACTAAGACTTGTATCATTTATAGAAGCATCGCTGTAATAAAATAAATGACAAAAAGGAAAAGCCTGACTCAGCCTAGCTTTTGGCTGTCTCATGCTGTTAGACCTAAAGCTTGCTCTGCCATGTTAACTATTCCTCTTCTCACTGAGTGATGAAGACAGGTAAACATTTGGGGTTGGAAGCAGCTTAAGTTTCTGCACTTAGCCTAGAAAGGAGATATGCAAGACTGGAGACAACAAGTCTTTAATTTCTCCATTTAACTCTTAAGGAGCTTCTTTAATGTGAAACAATTTGTCTCAAAACATTACAGCTACACTGTAACCCACACAGGTAGGGTCTCTAATTGTAATCTGATTTACCAATGTAATATTTGACTATAATTGGTATTTTGTTGAGTATAATTAATGATGTATTCATATTTATTCCAGTACATTTATGATAGCTGGGTGTACCCCTAAAGCAAGGGAGACTAGCTTAACCCACAAAACATGCATATTTATATAAAAAGGTAGTTTATCGCTCAATCAACAACTGGACAGTGGGATAAATAGATAAATGGTGGATCTCTCCTAGTTTTCTACAATAAAATGTTAATTACTGTATTTATCAAGCTCCACTTTGAGACAGAGGAACAGTCCAAGAAAACTAATTCAGCATCCTGAACATTCAGATGAAAAAAAGCTGCACTAAAAATGTCACTAACAACTTTCACAGATCGACTCACTCCCTACGCCTGAGATTTTACAGGTTAGCTTCAGCCTGACAGCCATCTGTTTCCTACATGTTTCTCATGAAGGTGCTTTGAAAACACTGTCAGATACAAAAGTGATCACTTACATTAATCCCCCAAGAGTGCAAACATCAGCATCCACTTCACAAACCTTAAAGAGCGGTCACATCTTTTAGGAGTCACGGTCAACACTTCCATTAAAAACAGGACCTTCTTTAACCCGGTGCTTTCCATGTGCTGATTGGAGATGAGCTTATCAAGGAGGAACATGCGTTCATCATTCTCGGTACGACCGTTCTGTCAGCCTTTCTGGACAGAGAGGGTGGCTGATGCAGGCTGCGGCCTTGTGTTCTGTGCAGAAGAACACACTGCGGTATCTTTCTGGTTTTTATCAGTTTACAGCTTTAAATCAAGGTTCTTCTGACCTGGTTGTGACGGTGGAGGGGTTGGGATGCTGAAAAGGAATCCCTAAGTTGACCATTAAAGAAATTATAGAATTTGTAATTAAAAAAAAGGGGTGTTTTCTGAGTCATAATTGATATTGTTTCTAAAAAGAAATCGAGTTTTAAATATCTGAAAAAGACATTCCAAGATAAATGAGGGCAATCCTCTAACACTAAAGATGACTAATTAGTTAGTTAAAATATTAAATGTATATTAATAAAAGCTCTAAACTTACAATTTTTTAGTTGTTGTTTATGTCCAACTCGTGTAGCAAATGATCCCAAACACTAAACCTTCCATCAAACCAATTTTATAATTTCTATAATGTCAACCTTAAAAATAAAAAAAGATGTCTGGTCAGTATAAATTTACCTTCTGCTTTAAAACCGCCATCATTAAAGTGTACTTGATAAATTCCTTTATTAACAAACATTAAACTAGGTTTTTTTTATCAATTAGCTTATGTATGGACATAAAAATAGTGTGGTTTACAAACTTTTTCATATTTATTAAAAAGCAGCACAGAAAATATACAGGTTTTTTTTAATTTATACAAGCCTGATAATCACTTTCAGTTTGTAATTCATGACCTAGAGTCATCTGCAATTTGTCAAAACGTTCATGCTCGATTTCCTTGTTCCTCACCCTTAAGGTAAGCATTTCTTCTGAGTAGACATTTGGAAGAAGATCCTAAATGTCAACCTCTTGACTTTTGCTGGGTAACACACCTCAACTCTGTTATTCAGCTTCAAGTTAGGGTGCTCTATAGGGGAGGGTTGGTCTATGCTGCCTGTAAACAGTGGGACCATCCAAATCCATAAATTAGGTGATTTTTACAGTGATACACAGGTCTCAGTTTATTTGGATCCTTTCCTGATTCAAGGTTATGTCAGGAAGACCCAGTGACAAAAAACAAATGTCACAAGCCAGATAGTAATGAATCAAGATTTCTAACGTCTGATACAAGGAAAGCAGGTTTTTCAGTTCACCTTTATCTTACAGATGAAGAATGTGAAAGATTTGCTAACATCTACGATCATAACAGAGATTGGTAAAGGCACTCTCTTTAAGATGACTTAGATTACAAGGAGCTGAAGGAGATTATCTAAATCGCCCAGCATTATGGGTAACCCAGTTGTTAGATATGCACTCCATTACTCCACAGGTTCTTAGATTATGCATCACTTTGATCCATATAACTGACTTACTAATTTACTTAATTTAATTAATTTTTTAAAAAGTATTTAAGGTTATTAACGGCACATGCTACAGTAATGGCAATAATAAACAAAATAAAAAAAGAGAGGCAACTCTCTAGTACTTTGCACTTTTACAGGTAGCTGTATCAACAATTTTAGCTTTCTACAACGCCATTCAGCTTTGCATGAGGCTAAAGGACACCTGTTGGGATAGGTAGAATGTCAGTGGCATATGAACACAGAGGCTTTGTTTGTTTGGAGGGGCCATAATCCCTCATTTGGGCGAAAATAAACGGACACAACAATACAAAGAAAACTAATAAATATATACATATGTTTTACTTTGTTTTGCGATTGCCTTTTTAATATGAAAAGAGGTATATATTGTTTATCACTGTGTTTCCCAAAAACTGAAAATAGTCTCGAGTGCACCTGCTAGCAAATGGCTTAACTAAGCTAACAAATAAAGCCGCTACTACCCGGATGTTGAAATATTTTTCAAAATAAAAGCAAATTAACTATTAGCGGATAGGTTTCCATTATTCTTAAAAACACAAAATGACACTTGCTTCTCTATATCTTAGCAGTTGTATCAGTTACAGATCTCAAATTCGTTGTTTTTCTTTATGATCTTAATTTTTTTCAGAAGCCTTACTTTATCATAACCGGAAATGCTCGCGTTGTTTCCGGCAAATGACAAATCTAGCATAAAGGTGCTGCTGTCAACTGTCTAACAACACATAATGTAAAATAAACAAAACAGAACCGATGGATGCCCTGACTAACCGATGATTGGGCAGGTGAAAGAATAATAGATGCCCCCAAAGGACAAAGATTGTCTATAGTTGGAACAGGAGCTGTTCCAGGAAGACGCTCGTACCTTTCACCTTTATGAGGTTAAGCAGGGAGGTTCCGTTGGGCCGTTTACATTATGTTCGGTTTAAACCCAGCTGCGAAGGAAAGTGTAGGGTTTGTTTTACATTGCCAGTAAAGCAAAGGAACGCAAATACCAACTTGAACAACGCTCGGCCTGTTCTCTCGTTTCGCAGCATCGTCTCGGCGTTGCAAACAGCCAGCCACCCCTCCCCTCCTGCACCATTTCCGTGTTTCAGACCGAATCCTTTCAATGGATCCCGTGCCACGTCAATAAAAACACTTTCTCTTGAATTTTAATGATGGACAACACTGCAGGGGGAGCGCGAGCCCCGGGATGAACCGAAAATATGCCGAACGATGCCCGGTTAATAAGCGAAAGGGTGCATCATGACGTGCCGAAATCAATGAGTCCAAGTCAGGAAGACCGTGACGCCAAAACAGCCGAACTTACCTAATGCCACCTCGCAGGCTTTGCGCAGCTGTGAATGGTGAGCCTTTTTCACCTCCTTGTCGGCCAGGATCTTTTCCAAAGCTCGTGTGAGGAACATGTTTTTCGTTTTTTTGCCCTCATACATGTCGCACCGGAATCTGTCTGGCGAGTTCAGCCTGGTCCCAGTGGGGTCTTCAGCTGCCTCGAATGGAGATGTATCCCTTTTGACGAATGTTAGCCGCTAGGGCCCCTAACTGACAAACATAAATAAACCCAGAAGGTGGGGTAAATCCCTCAGACTGTTCCTAACGACCTGCCTTCTGCGCCATGTTGGAGAGAGGAAACGACGTCACGTACGTTTGGGGACGGCCGCAGTGAGGCACGCGGGACAGGGGAGGCGAGCGCGAGCTTCATCCAGCAACAGACCTTCCTAAAAGTTTATGAAATGAGATCATCTAAAACTCTACAACTCTTTTCATAAAAAATATTACATGATTTAAATTGGTCTTATAATATGCATAAGTCGTGTTCCATTACGTACTTTTGATTATTCATTTTATAAACCCACTTTGATATTTTTTATGTATTTTAAAAGCGTTCCCGGTGAACGTTTACGTAGGATTACATGATGACGTTTTAAGCCTTTTTTAACGTGACGTTTTCAATGACATAGCTTCTGCAGACAGTAGTAGTAGTTTATAGAAAGTGACCTGAGTTGTGGGCGGGGCCAGTGGCGCGGAGCAACGCCGCCCCCTCTCCCGTTGCTGAAAGCCCTGTTTACATCTCCCGCTAGCTTCCAGCCCTTCACATCACATCACTGGTGCATCAAATATGGGAAGCAATATCTGAGCTATCCAGTTTTGAGCCAGATGCCAACTTGGACAAGGAAAATAAAGATGTACTCATTTTTTGGAATACAAGTTTTGTTTTTTTTCAGTACCACTGAGTTTTTAGTCAGTCAGTCTGCTCTGCTGCTTCATGACGTTTACCTGCTACTCTGTATGCTCACTTCCACTTTAATCTGGTAAATTTATGAGACAAAAAAGTCATAAATTTAAGAAATTTAAAGTCGTAAATCTATGACCTGATCATTGCGTATTTCATACTTGTTTTTTTTTTTTTTTTGTTTTGTTTTTTTTGGGTGGCCCCAATACTCCAGAGACATATAAATAAGGTTTTCTTTCACTTAGTTTGGCCAGGTGGAACTTATACTCAGATAAGACTTACATGTGATTTAACAAAATAATAATAAAATAAAGGCTGATGTTATTTGTACGTATTTCTGTGCAACCCAGCACAAAACATGATAAAAAAAAAATTTCATGTGTTGCCAAAATGCACATTGCTGCATTGCCCGCACTTACTTTAACACTAACCATAACCCTAACTTTGTCCTATTTACGTGAAAATTGTCCCTTCCTAAAATAAATAGGCTCATGTGTTTATTTTCCCACTGACAACCACTAGAGGGCACTGTAGATGTGTATGAGTAAAAGCTATTCACAGCAAGACAGAAGAAGCGCCAGTCTGTAAAGCATAATCAATATTCAGATTTCACTAAACAAAACAACCTACTTTCTGACAGATTTACTGTTATTACTACTTTGCTCCATGCCTCAGCTTGCCTCTAAATGTGCATACCTACATATTTATTCTTCCCACACCTACCGCCTTCTGCAGCATCAACAAGCATTGATTCAGCACAGTCTAAAACCAAACACACACAAAACCTGGCAGCCTGACAACAGATTTGGCAACAGTGAGAGCACTTTCACTTAAAGCCATCTTGTCCCTTCCTTTTAGTTTCATAAATGAGAACAGAAATGAGGAATCAGCAGTTATAATCATTAAGATAAAACATCCCAGCTCTACACAAAAAAATACTAAAAATTTTCGCCGTTGATGCTGCTTGACTAGAACCATGTTTACTATCAAACATGGGCACCAGCATGTGGTCAAAACATTGGTTTAACACAAATGGGGGTCACAAAAACAGTTTCACAATTTTTTCTTATTTTATTAAAGTATTCCTATATCAGGATTTCCACAAAAAAAGTAGGACTTTGAAAATGTCCCAAGAATGAAAACAAATATATAGAAAGTATCCCTATAAATAAAATACCGAGTCATAAAAAACATTTCAAGTTTTACGTTCTTGGTTTAATCAAAGAAGCTGTCAAAAGTAAACATTTCTAAAGCCATACCTGAGTAAAGACAAGAAGAGATACTGAGGTGGGAGGTCAGTACAAAAAACCAAACCATTCTACTAAAAACACACATATAATTGATGCATAACAGCGTGGTGTGAACATCGATGGACACAATGGAGCAGGGGTCTACAACCTGAGGTCTCTAGAGCCACTTGCAGCTCTTTTATCCCTCCATTCTGGCTCTTAGGCTTTGAAGAAAAATGCTAACAATCTGAATTAGGTAAATTGTCAAGTAATTTAGATTTTTAAACTGAGGTGAACTTACCCGAGCAAAAATTAAATTGACCATTTATGACATTAGACTGAATCGAAAGTTTACCATTCCACCAAAATGCACACGTCGAATAGTTGAAAAAATAATGGTAAAAGGTGTGATCTATTATCAGAGTGGTTAATGATTAAAATGGGTTAAAGCTCATATTCTTATCTTACATCTATCTGATATTCAGAGCAAAATTCTTAAAGTTAATCTACTGCAGCAGGAGCATCTTGTCTGACACAGGATATTTTGACAGGAACTTGTATGTGATATTGTCAAAAGTAACATAATAAAAATGTTACACTTTTATGTTTTAATTATTGAAAATATTTATAAGCTACATTTTATAAATTAATTACTTAATGGCCACAAAATACAAATAAAGTGTTTTTTCCAAACAGTAAAGTGGGACTTTGTGACTCTTGCTAGGTTTTGGTCTATAACATACTAAATCAAATGGCTCTTTTAGGGTTAAAGGTTGCAGGATATAAACCAAACTAGCATTTAATGTAGTGTCACAAAGAGGTGCTTTTGTTTTTGGTTTCAGTGTGTCATCCAACTGGACTTCATTTCTGATCAGTAATGTACATTTCTGTAAACAAACCTAAATAAAATAAATTGAATTTGTGCCATGACTTCATTCTCCTGATCTAGATAATGCCTGGGAGGAATATGAAGTCTCATGAGAAGATGCTGGGTGATCAGGTTCATATATATGGAAATCTGCCCTTGTCTGGGTTGCACTTCTTTAGCAGTCCTGATGCGATGGCTTTCACAGCTCTGGTGGTCTCTGTGCAGGTGGGCTTGATAAGCGACTCGGGCAGGAGAAAACCGAAATATCCTGTGTCCCTCAGCTCAAATGCAAAAGCATAAGGGATCCCATTCTTGTAAGCCCAGTCGATAGAGCTGCCAGAGCTCACATCTGAAAGAAAAAAAAAACAAACAAAAAAAACACTTAAATTTAGGAAATATTTTACGCAACTTTCATTCATTGAACGGAGTAAAAGAAAAACGTCCACCTTTTAGTTAGATTAAAACATGGTCAGCACAGAATATGAAATCACATGATTGACAAGTGTAGAGATTATGACATGACAGTTCTAACTTTGCTACGGAAGCCTGCAAGATGTAAAAAAAAAAAGAGAGCTCACAAAGAGTTGTGGAGGCGGGTCCATATCTATACCGGACTCCGTAGGCAGAATACAAAGCTTTAACTGCACTGCTCGCTGCTGACTCCTGCACAATGGAAGCACAGTTCAGAAATACTGTACCTTTTTATGTAGTTTAGATAAGGTTAACAGGATAAGACGGCATAGCTAGCTTTCACAGGTAAAATAGAAAAAACACACACTGTCTTACCACACAGTTGAAGTTAGGGATCATTGCGTATTTGTAGGAGTACGGGTACAGAAGCATTTGTGCATAAGCGTGGATGGATATGTACGCCTTAATGCGCTTCTTGTTTTTGCGCAGGAACTTGGCCACAGCTTTGACTTCAGGTTCAGACTCGGGGAAAGGGCCGCAGTACGTGTCGTCACACGGATGAGAGGAGGCACCCTCGTCTGGAAAAGGAACAGAGATGGAAAAGGAGGCATTGGGAAGAAAAACTCAGAGAGATTCTCTCACAATATCCTTAGAAATAAATGTGCAAATTTCTAAAAAATATATATATATTAAAATTAAATTAAAATATGTATTCCATTCCCTCTACAAAAGTTTCAGATCAACTTTACTCACATTACATCGCCGGACGTTCAAAGGGTTAGAAATAGAGATTTACCTCATCAAATTTAAATTGCAGGACTCTAAAGACACCTAAAACATATTATCCGTTGCATAAATTAAATAAAGAAGGAGCAAAATCTGCAATAAGTTCATAACTGATGTAGTTCCCTAATGCTGTGATTCTTGAAAACGTCCTGTTTTACAAGCAGGTTTATTCTGCAAAGTTTATCTGATGCAGAAGTCTTTGTGAATGCACCGTATCTTTAAATAACAGAAACTAGGTAACAATTACCATCATAAAAATAATTAGCAGGACTTCCAATCACCTTTCATTTCTGCATTTCCACTTTATAGCTTGTATTAAATAGCAGAGTACTTCTCTTTTTTCTTGTTGCATATTTTTGTCTTACCTGACGTGATTTTGTTCAAATACCTAATGGTGCAGTTTTCAGACTGTTATTTTGTGTTTTTCTATGGTATAATGATAGCTTAAGTGCTTCCCCCAGACATTTTAAAACACTCACCGCACCATTTCACCTTCCAGTTCCTGTTAGCATCCACCCCTCTGCAGTGAAACTTGCGAATTTTAGACCGTGTCTTCCTCCAGAATCGATCCTGCACGGTAAATAAAGACATTAAGCATTACATTGATGTAAAAAATTATGTTTAATAACTCAACTAACCTAGAAAATAACTTATCAGACTCATTATGATCAATACAAAGCTATGGTTTCACTAGTTTTCAGACCTACTTAATCAGGTAAACACAATAAACAACCTAACTGTTTTGCTACCATTCTGAATCAGAAAATATTTGGTCTTTAAATTTTGAGTGTCAAAATAATTTAGGGACAATATCTGAAAACTAAACTCCTTTCATGAAATGCTCTCAGTATAGAGGACCACCGTATTCCAGCTGTAATGATATCCATCCACATTTAAGACAGGCATAATGTAGAAGCTGAGCTGGTTGAGGAGCTTTGTCATGGCGGAGTCATGCTGGTATGAGTTGATAGCCTGCAAGAAATGAAAGATAAAATGAAAACTACACAACAGGTTTATTTAAAAGTTGGATTTTGATCACTTTTATTTCATGCATTTGGATTTTGTTTTGCATGCACTTGAATGAGGGTGAAAGTGAGGTGATCTGGCCACTGGGCTAATTCTCCTTATCTGCAACTCTTTAACCAGACACAGGCCAAGGTTAATGGGCTTAAGACCTGAAAGGGAGGGTACTCTGACCTCCAGCGGCCTGCTTCAGAACTGCACCATAGTCACACTGTCTTGCATCTTTAATGTATGGATCTTTTAAAGCTGAATCCTTCTATTTTTAAACCAAGGGATTCCTGTCTATTCCTGCAGCAAATCTATTTCCATTCCCCTTTACTTAATATTTCTGCTGCACAAATGTCAACACTGTGACATACCCTTTTTCGAATTACCTGCCTTTTCCCATTTCTTATCTCTATTCCTGCCTGTGACCTGGAAAACGGTCTCAGCAAAACACGCAGAGGCTCATCTCAATTTCAAAATTGACATCTGGAGCAGAGAGAAGGCTTTTAGCATGATTTATAAAAAAAAAAAAAAAAAAAACGTCATTTCTCAAGTCTCTTAAACGCCAGTGGAAAGCGGGTTGACACATTTCCCATAATGCATACAGAATTTCAAGAGATGAAATGCTCCATGACATGCAGCAAAGGCGCGGAACAGTGCAGCTGCACTAAATTATCATAGGCATCAGTTTAAGACTGCAAAACAAGCATTACTTCGTAAAAAAAATACTAATCCTCTCCTGTTGAGCATTAACTTTGACTCCTTTGCGCACATTTATATAAAAAGAAATTGAGAGAATTATAAATCCAAAAAGCTCAAAAGCCTCCAAAACTACTCATACTGACATAGTTTTTCTTAACCTTTTCTTAAATTATTGCATTTGTTTATTTTAAAAGCCTTACATTTTTAAATTTATAGGCTTTTCCTCTTATTTTTTGGCACTGGTTGGCTGACTCTGCACTGCAAATCCCACTCTTGCTGTCTAAGGGTGTCTCTGGACTGGCTCTCACTCTAAATGGCACTGTGTTGAGAGGGCGCAATGAAACTCTTTTTGAACTGAACTCAGATTTTTTTTTCCACAACTGTGCATGAAAACAGATGCTGTGTTTTTTAAGGTGCCCAAAAATGACTTAATGCATGCAGGAATTTAGGAAATGGATCATGTTTTACTGTAAAATCATGCCTCATCTTTACAATACAGTACAAAAAAGTGCACTTTCAACAGTTGGATTTAGAGGTCACACAGTTACCTCTTTGACAAACCACTGGCAGAAGGCTGGCCCTATCCACTCTCTGGCATGAACACCACAGTCAATCCACACCGCCTTCTTCTGATTTCCCTTTCCTAGCTGACAAAACACAAACACAGTCACTTTTTAAACACATATGTTGAAATTTGGGGATTTCTGACTTACCTGAAGCACATAAAGAGGCCTCCCTTCGTATGACTTTCCAATGGAGAACAAGGCTACTAAATCAGGTTGTGTTCTGTTCATCTCAAACATCCAGCTCTGGATCTTAAAGGCAGGAGAAAAGAAAACATTAAAACCTTTTAAAACATTTACTTTTTGGAAGATTGGGTTTTATTCCATGTAAAATGTCCTGTACAGTTATATGCAGTGGCTTTTAAGGTAGGATTTAGTCACAAATCTTGATGTTTTGTGACCCAGCAGTCAGTCTGGTCTGTGTAAATAAAGTTGAAAGCTGTGAAGTGTTTTAAGCAGGGTGTGTGTTTTGAGTTGAGACAAGCCGACTGCAGAGGGGAGTAATCTGTATCTGGAGTGCAGCTTAAAGATCCTGTTTATTTTGTTAGTGCTCTTGAGATCAGTGGAGTGTGAGGGACAGGTGGGAAGATGGGGGACATCCCAGCTACCTCCTCCAGAGAGTGATACACCTCGTAGTCGTACTGGGACTCTGCCCTCCGCTTGCGAGAGGAGCGATGTCCCGTCTGCTTTTCAATTTCTTTCTGTAGATTGGAGATCAAAACCCTGTGTGGAGAGGAGAAAAACATGATGCACATGAGAGGAAAGCTGCTGAAACATCCACATCTCTGACATTCGTTTGTCAAACATACCGATGATTCAACCCAGGAGAGTAGCAATCAAAAGAAAAAACGTAAAATATTAAACTAGCTTCAACTAAAACTAATTTTGGAGCAGAAGTGAAATGCTGTATTTTGTTTTTCTCACTATTTTCTCGCTGTTTTGACATCATCACCCTCAACACTTAACTGATAGATATCCACAAAAATCACCCAGAGCAGAAAAGATGAGGCTTAGTCATTGGCGTCATAAAAATAAACTCTCCATCTTCCTTACACATTTCATCTATAAGCAGCTCATGAACTCATAAAGAAAATGTAATTTATGACGCCTCATTCCCTCAAAGCCTTTCACCAAGCCCTGTGTGGTGTAGAGTAAACTGTTTTTGACAAATTCTCAGTCATAAAACTCAAACTCCGCTCTCATCCTCAGCACAGAGGTTTCTCCCAAAGGACAGGGACAGAAATGGAAGTGCTCTTAGTTGCGGTTGCTTTGATAAATCTCCATCATTTCAGCACTAATTTTCATGAGGGATGGTGCAGGGAGATGAAAGAGCTGCTCTGAGGAACCGATATGGAGAGAGGGACTGTGTTTGTGTGCGCCCCGGCTTTGAGGGAGAATGAAAGCTTTCCAATGGACCACTGTGCATGTGTGAATCGTATTTCATGTCTGAAAGGAGCCGGTAACTTCAAGGACTGTGGGATAACATACATGTGCAAGGATGGAGAAGAGAACTACTCAGCTGTTTACAGTTTCTGTGCTTACTGATATTGGATTTTCTCGTCGGTTAAGCGTTCATGCATTCCTCGTATGTCGTGGTTTTTCACATGAACATCCACAGATCGGTTTTGGTGAATTAGAGAAGCACTGTTGGGTTGCCAAAAATCCACCTGCAGTGAACACATCAGGATTTCTTAGTCAATATCCAAAATATTATTTTAAATTGACATTTTAAATGTATTTAAATTATTGATGAACATTTTGGCTTACAACAGATAAGTAAATAAAAAAAAGGAAAGTAAAATAGTAGATACACTATAGAAGCACAACATTTTCACCACATCTGAAGAATAAAACAGGGTTTGAAGAGCTAAGTAGCAGTTTTTTTGTTTTGTTTTAGGATGTAAACAAATGTATGCATTTTAAATTTTTTATATAAAATTGCTTAAAATGATATGTTCTGAGGGTTTATGTGAACAAAAAGGACTCAAATTGCTAAGAACGGAAAAAAATTAATCGTGTACAAACACAAGTCAGTGGCAGGTTTTTATTATGGTAAATTTTTGCATCTGCCTAAATATTAAACTGTTATCAACAAAAAACGTCATTTTATAAAATGGTCCTGAAATAAAATCTGATGGTCAATTCTGATCAAATGAATGTTCCTTTTTGAGTCAAAAATCTCCTTAGTTCTGGAATGTTTAAATAAAGATACTTAAGTTTAGAAAAACCGGTCTACAATTGCTACTCAACAATAATGTCAAGAAAGTAAAAAGAACAGAGGAGATGTTGGCATCAATGTTCAACATTTTAGAATAACTGCAAAAAGTTAAACCTCTAGTGATAAAGTAAATCTGAACAATTCTGCAGCTTTATTGGGACAAAACTTTGAATTTTCTTTTATCACATGTGACCCTAAATCTGTGACACAGGTTTGAAATGCAGGTACCACAATGAAAAAATATGTCAACTGTTGCACACAATAAAAAATATATATATCTCCATATCTGTGATTGCTTGTTGACTTCCTCATTTGCTAATTATCTAAATGTTTCATTTGTTTAGAGACTGCACAGCAGATGAGCTGAACTTTGTTTGGAGCCAACAGGATTGTAAAGTCTCATCTGGGAACTTTATTGAACCCTTCCAAATGGTTTGGCACCCCTCTTTTTACTGTTAGCAAAAACAAATCCAGGATGCTGCAGAATCCAGAACACTGACAGGGCCCTTAAATATCCCTAATCAGATTAAAAAACTTCCCAAATAAACACTTTATAGGTGCAGTTATAGACCTCTAAAGACGTATTATTTGTCTGCTTTAAAAGTCTTTTTAATCGTCTTGTCCCTTTATTTTCCAACAGACTTATAAAGAAAATTCTAAAATTGTGTTGTTTTTGTTTGAGCTGGCATCAGTGGGAGGGAACGGATCCAGGTCAATAAAATAAAGGGCCGTCTTTTCTTCAACGAAAACAAAAGAAGGAGCCTGTAAAAACGAACTGTTTACAACAAAAACATTGTTTCTTGCTTTCAAAATGGTTTTACGAATTTGTTAGACAGAGTTGATTTTTTTAAGATCTTGCAGTAGGCCTGGGCGATAAATCGATCAAATGAATTAATTCGAATTTTTTGTTACGGACGATTTCAAAAATAACTAAATCGAGTTTTTATGTGGCGCATTTTTGGCTCCCCAGAGCTTCCGTAACTTTATTATCACACGGCGACACGCGACAATCGACACACGAAGCAGCTAGCGACAGCATGGCTACCGGTGACAGTGGGCAGTTTGTTCCCAAGAAAGGACTAAAATCATCTGTTGTTTGGAACTGTTATGGGTTTACTGCTACAGACGTGGAGGAAGAGAGAGACCCCACGCTGCCTAAAGCCCATCGAAGTCAAAGAGTCTCACGCGCGCTCGCGTGGCACGCGCCCAGTCCTCTTACACATGCACGCGCCCTGACACACACACACATATACTCATTCTACAACGCCTGTATTGTTAGTTCATTAGTTAGTTAGTTGTTACTGTTATTTGTTGATAAAGAATACTGCGTTGTAATTATTACCTGTGTATTCATTTGCGACGCGGCTGCCGTAGGATTTTGTTTTTGTAGGAGGCGGCCGCGGGGGGGGGGCGTTGACCATGACTCCTGATGCTTCATCATCTTCTCCGTGGAGAAGACGGGGTTTATGAATTGAATTAAAACCTTAGACCCCAGATATGAGCTGTATTGTTAACTTTTTAGAAAATGCTGCTACTCTAAGGTGAATGTTTGTCTCATTTTAGTCTAGACTACAAAGTGTGACTGAAAACACAGCTGGAACTTTAAGGAAGTAACCTTTTTATTTTGGACAAGTGAAAACAAGTGTAGAATAACAAAATAAGACAAAAACAAGACAAAAATTATATACAACAAGACAAAATTATATAAACACGAGTCCAAAAAGGAGTGAGAAGAAGAAAAATCATATACTTAACTTTGATTCCAAGAGTGTGTTCATTTATTTATAATTCATCCAGAAATGGGGGTTAGATTTGTCTTGTGTTTGATTAAATAAAAGCAACATTTGCTTTAAGTTGTCTGCCGTTTGTACTTATTGCTTTCTCTAAGTAGGGGGGAAAAAAAAAATCGGGAAAAAATCGTAAATCAAATTAAAAAAAATAAAATCGGAGATTTTATTTTTAGGCCATATCGCCCAGCCCTATCTTGCAGATAAAAATTCTTGTGTCTACATTTTCTAAATCTTATTCCTTTTTTTTAAACAAAGTAAACATTTTTGCTGCATGGACAAAAACCTTCATCACATCATTAGGTTCCAAAATTACAGCATTTATGTTTGACATTTTTGCAGCCCAACTGAGAAATCAAAACTCAAAGTTCTGTCATTTCAACTGGAAATTACAGATTTTTTCTTGTTTATTACGTAAAAATTCCATCCTGATATATATTCTTTCTTCTTCCACATGTTTGCAATGAGAAGTAATTCCGTGCAGTTCTCTGTAAAAGTAACTGGAAGAAATTCTGTATTGTACAGTTAAAAATTTGAACAAATCTTTCTGATACTTTTAAAAGCCCCATTCATAAAATAAACACAAAACCCTTTTTTCGCAATAAGTTCCTCAGGTATTCCTTAAAGTCTTTAATACTTTAACTTGTATTGTTTTTCCTTCTATTCTGTTAAGGTGATTGCCACTTTTGGGAGGTTCGGGCTTCCTTTGTGCTAACAGTCCCTCCCACAACTCAAAGGCGAATTTTTACTGAACTCCTGATGCTCTGCAGAACCTATGCAGAAATTAACACTAGTTTTTTTTATTATGGCTGAAAACTGGATAATCTGCTTTTAAAATAGATCAAAAGATGATAGGAGTGGGACTTTAATTCTAAAATGAAAGAAAAGTTGCAAAAAAAAAACCAAGCAAAAGCGATCTATTTTGTTTTAAAAACTAGTTCTTGTGTTGGTGTCTGTGTGAAGCCTAAAGCTGAAACCTTTTGACTGGAGGCACGGTGATGTGACTAAGCTGCTGGGAGTGCACTTCCGCAGCTGTCCAAACAGTAGCTGCTGCAGCCTCTCTCAGCCCTGCAGCAACATGTTCGCTGCACCTCCATTCAGAAAGGTCAGGCTAAATCCTGACCACAGGTTTCCGTCTCTCCTGGTACCAGCTGCGTCCTCTATACAAACATTCTCAGTGTCCTTCTGTGGCCTTTACTGTCCTTTTCCTCCAAATCTGAGGGGTCACTCAGCACGAGGTCACAGCAGCAAATACTGAACAGAAGCTTGCAGGGAACGAACATGAACTCATCCTTTAACTAGGGATTTAGCAGATCCAACTTTATTTTGCTATTTAAGCGAGATTCATATTAAAATAAAAGTTACTAATGAATAAGAACTTATTAGAAAAAGTCCAAGATTTTAAAATGCAACATTAAGAAAAATGCTTTAATGTATTAGCTGCAGAAACTCAATCCACTTTTTTTTTGCATTTGCAAAAATAAAACTGGTTTTGGTGCATTTTGTGCTTTGAAATATGTGCTGCTTTATTCAGAGAGGATCAAAGTAAAGAAGGCTTTACATGAGCTGCTCCCAGTGAAAGCTAATTACTTCCAAATGAGTTTGGGCAAAAGGGAAGGGCCTTTATGTCACTCCTAATTTCAATATCTCTAAAAAGTTTGTAGAGTTTGCAAACTAAAAAACACCCAGACAAAAAAAATAAAATAAAAAGACACTAATCTTGGAGATTTTGATTTTTATTGAACAAGTACCATCAAGCATGCAGGAAACACATCTTACGAGAGAGCATGTGTGTGAAGTGAGATGGGCACAAACCTTCATCAGTCCCAGAATTCCCTGCAGGGCTCGGACCTCCTGCTCATTAGTCGGAATAATCCTGAGGAGTTGATCGCTGAAAAAAAGTCGCACAAGAGTTTTGTTATGGCTGGAATCAAATTGCCCTGAAGAGGTTTAAACAGCACCTCTATCCACTTTGATCAAGCTTTCCTGAGTGCACTTCATTTTAAAAACATCTGGGCTGTGGAGTCGTGCAATGAAACCTGGCTTTTGTGTGAGCTAACAGGGACACTTAGCAGATTTTAGATGGCCAAAAAGGGATTTCTCTTCCAGATTCCAGTAGATGAGAGAGCCAATGAACATATAGCAAGCGCTCTGTCCTAGACACTAAGAACATCATTATAGGATTATATTTCCAGCTCTGCAGGCGGCACCTGGAACAGGTTTCTGCTGTTGTTTACATTTTACGTTGCAAAAGTCTACCAAAGTTATCCTACACACGTATAGTAAATGTTGCTGACATAAGGTTTTTATTTTTTGTATTTTACTTCTAAATAACTTTTTATTCTTTTTGTTCAGTTAAAAACAATACATATTCTTTTACAGACACAATAAAATGAAAAGTAAGACTTAAACAATAGGTCTGGTTACACAAAACCCTCGATGGGTTAGTCATGATAGGTTTTTGATTGAAACGCTTTAAGCAGATAATGCATGGCACTCAAACTTCAGTTGCTTCTAAAGGCTTTGTTAGACTATTGTCATGCAAGATGACAGCAAAACAGTTTGAGGGAGAATACAACACTGAACTGAGATGATTAACACAACAGAAAATGTTTATGCCTTTGCTGATAATTGGAGCAAAACATGTAAGCAGAGAGGCTTGATGGAATTTGTAACTCAATCTGAAAAGCATATCCTTTATCTTCTTTTGCAACAAAACAAAGACCTTCTTTTTGTTAATCAGGAGTCTTCTAAAATGCTGTGTTCACTCTCAAAATCTGAAAGCCAACATTTTATTCTGTTCTTTTTTTTTCTGTCCTTTTAAAAATCATTTTAAAAAAGGACTTTCGGTTAAGCGCGAGTGATGGTTCTGTAATCCTACTGCCTTTTAGCATTAAACAGGGATAAATGAGAAAGTAGGGGTGGAGAAAGACACCTTCTACTGGAAATACTGGATTCAAATTAGGAGAATATATGAACATAAACAAATATTCAACTTTAAAACATATATTCCTTTTTGTGTGAACCTTTCTTTGTAATTTGAATTGCTTTTGCAACAAAATTCTATTTTTCAGTTGCTTCTTTTGCATTTTTACAACAGATAACTCTCCTGGGTGAAAACAATTGGCTTTTAACTCTCAAACCAAAGATGTTTTTGACATGTCATCACTAAAGCTAGAATTGTCTTAACATTGTCAGAGAGGTATTTTTAACAAAGTGTAGGACAACATTCATCTAACATGTTAGCTTTGCAGACCTTTGGGTCATAGGAATATCTGGGCATCAGACATGAGGTTAAACATATATTTGCACAACATATTACAGTCTTAAATCTTAAACTTATGAATCAATTTATATTCAAATCTCAGTTGGATGAGACAGGCAGTTTTCAGCAGTGACAGTCTTCCCCTGCCCTTACATCAAAGGCTCTTTTGAAACAGGCTATAAATATCTGTACATACCTAAAGTCTTCTTGTCTATATGTTTACTCAGATTAATGGCCTAACTAACTCAAAGTCTTCTTGACTCCAGAAATGTGACACAAAGAGAAAAATACGTTTTTCTCGTCTGTTAATCGCGTGTATTTTTTGGTTTACACATGCTCCTTCAGTAGGATGTATGACTTTTTTTGAATTGTCATTTTGGTAATCATAACAACGCAAAGAACTTGGTTTGAGTTGATAACTCAACTGGTTTTCCGTACCATGCGTCATTTAAACAAACAAACAAACAAAAAAGATGGAAAACCTTGGAGAGTGAACTTAATGTTTTACGCAGAAAAACGACAGATGGATCACAAAGACTGCTTTTGTTCATCCAAGATAAGAGACTGCAAATAACTCTGGAGTGCTTTTCCGGTCCTGCCTTTCTCTGAACTTGAGCAGCAGTCAAGGCGGCCACCATAAATTAAATAAATGAGAGAAATGTGTGTTCTCACCCTGCGTAGCGTTTGTTGTAGAGAAACGCGCCGGCAGAACATAGCAGAGAGCTGCAGATCATCACAGACGTCAGTAAAGCTGGGACGCGGAATGCGCTCTGATAAACCACAACCACCCTTGACGAGAACATCAGAGAGCAGGAGACAACTTCCATGATGCCGGTCAGCCGTGCGCTTCCGGAGCGTAAACGGATCATGCGCTCCTGGTAACTTCTCCACATGTGGCGCACAAACAGCTCGCTCCGCCGCGGGGAATCACGCACCACCTCCGCTCCGCTGCAACAGTGGAGGGAGTTTGCAGGTTAGGTTTGTAAACTAGGAGGGCCATAGTCACGTGGTCCCCAGTAGGCGAAGACAAAACTCCATCCCTCCTTGAACGCCAAGAGAAAGATTTGTGCATACAGTCGCACGAGCAAAAGTAAATACGCGCCTTTGCATTGCTGTCAATGCGTAAAAAAGGAATCATTTGCCTTTTTCTTTTTCTTTTTTAAGTTTTATTCGTTAAATGCAACCTGCTTTATTGATATCACTCAAAAACAAAAGCATCTTGAAGTTTTATCATTTGGGGAAAAGAACAACATCCTCGTATAAATCATTTACTACTTAGTACTTATTAATACTTATTATAGGCTCTTTAAACGTGATTTTTTGCCTAAAAAAACAAATAAGCGACGAGTAGAAGAAATCTAACCTAGAGGTCAAAGTCGCCTAATTTTGTTAACTGAGCTCCTGAGTCTGTCACCACGACCTCAGTTGGCTCGCACCCTGCTGGAATCCCTCTGGAGCTGGAGAGGACTTTTCCTTTTATTCCAGGCTTTTCGTGCCTCCGTTTGATCCTCCGCTTATCACCCAACACGGTGATTAAGTGTTTAAGTCAACCGCCTGCCTCTTCCTTTTGTGAGTGCACGGCAGCACATTTTTCTCATGCTTCTCTCTGGTGTCAACAGTGGGCCACCTGTTTTGCACCAATTACTGTACAAAAGTTCCCCAAACACACCCTTTCGGTCCCGCTTCCAAACAGACGCAGCGCTGTGCGCTCCCTGAAAGAAAAGAAGGATGAAACAAGTAGTCTCCAATTACATTGGAGAAAGGCTGCTGTTTTAACTCACGGGTTTAGAATAAAATGAAAATAAAGACGTATAGGAGCACATTTGAGATATATGATCAAATCATATATTTGTTTTAGAGCTTTAAGTAAAATTATTCATACAGCCAGTGAAAATGTGATGTGTCAACCTCACACAACATTCAGCAGATAAAAAAGCAGATAACAGGTCATTTGCTTTTTACCCACAGCTGCTTTTTATTTTATTTATACTTCTAACAGTAACACATACACTTCAGTCTTTTTTTAAATGATTTCCTAAAACCAAATCTGCTATAACTTTTAAATGAGAATCTGAAATTATATTTAGGGTTTCGGTTTTCTCCTAAGTCTGACTTGAGTTCCCATGTTTCCATTGCATATAAAGAGGTGTTTTTCAGTATGAATGCAATCCAAACATCCTCAGAAAGTCTCATCAGACTTTAAATTTAGCCTGTCCAATAGTGAATGTCTTGACAGAAAGTGATTTAAAAAGCAAAAAACAGTAAACTATTAAAGCACATTTAAGGTATTAGTCATGATGGTTGCTTCAATATGAATCTGTTTTAGAGTTTCAAGCAGAAATTGATGAAAATGTTTTTGTGTAAACCCTGACCAGATCAGAAAATAACAGGTCTTGTGTTTTTCTTTTAGCCACGAATACCTCCTGCCCTTTTCAGTTTTAACCAAAACACAAAGTTTAGTCTTTTTAAATAATTTTCTGAAACCAAATTTGCTTTATTTAAAAAGAACAATTCTAAAATTAAATGTAGGAAATGGGTTTCATTGCCCCTCCCCAACTGTAATGTCACTATCCACGTTTCTATTGCATGTAAAGCAATTTTTGTTGAATGTAATTTAAACATCCTCAGAAAGTTTCAACAAACTTCAAATTCAGCGTGTCGTGTTTTCCAGCACTGGAGGTCCTGACAGTAAGTGTTTTAAAAAGCAAGAAAAACATGAAACTATTAAGAAAAAAGTGTGTCTGAGCTGCACAGACAGCTGCACACACAGGCACACATTCATAAAATGATGTTTTTCCTTCTATGCATATCATGTTCGGAGACCTACAGGGAGAACTGGCAGAGTAGTGTTTTTTACATTAGGCACATGTTGGGTATCGTGATGCATGGCACCGCCTGGAGTCAGTTTGATGTTGTTTTCTTTACTCTGGACTGCTTTCCTGGCTGTGTGGTACATGTTTCAGGCTCTGGGATGCGGTCTGCAGCAAAACCAAGGACTGAGCATCTCTTTAAGATTAACCCCAACAATCTTGGAACAGCAGACCTAAAGAAGTTTTTTCATCTTAACCCTCACATTTATTAAGATTAGCAAAAAATGCTCCTTGATTGGTAAGAATTTAGTGTGGTGATTCAAAACCAGGCAAATTGACAAGCTTTAAGGTAGAAGACGGGGGTTTCAAATAGAGAACTGAAGGGTTTGTTTATTTATTAATTTTTTCTAAAAGGTCCTCACGAACAGTAAAATAGGTTTCTTAATTTTTTTTAAATGGCAAAAAAAAGGTTTTTATCTATTTGTTTGCAGAAAAAAATGTAAGAAGTATAAAAGGAATATGAAAAAGCCACATTTGGTCATTTCTGATTCACTAAAAAAGTTGTGAGAAAGTAAATTTACTTTAAATGTAGTCTTGGGAAAAAAAAATCAAATCACTAGGATTTAACAAGGTTTCTTTTTTTATTGTTGGGCAAATTGAGTTTCAGACACCCATATGATGGGAGGTGTTGTGGTTGCATTCTTTTTATTGGCTTATTTTTTTTTTTCAACCTCATTATGCTAATGTTTCAGTTAAATGGTGACTGGCCTCTACTTATTTTGCACTTTTCTAGCTGTGTCACATCTCAAGGCGCTATGGTTATAGTCCCAGACACACACACATGCATTCACACACTGATGGTGGCAAAGATGCAAAGGCCAGGTACTAAGCAGACCACCATGTAGGGTCTCTCCCATGAGTACTTTGAGATATGACACAGGCAAAGGTAACCAGACCTCCAACCTTTTGTTAAGAGGTTGACCACTCTACCTCTGCACCAATTCATCCCATGACTGAGAGTTTTATGACAACCTTCTATCTTAATAAATAAGACGGTTGAATAAGTGACCCGCAGTTCAAATATTTTTGTGAATTTCTGAGTTTTGGACCAATTGCTGATAATTAATAAAACATCGTTGGTGAGCCGAGGAGTGTAATAGTAGGAAAAGTGGGCGCATTGCATTGCTAAAATTTTTACAAAAATTACATTAAAAAAGGAACTCTTGCTTTTACTTTGCTTTTCCTTGACTTCTTTTTGACTCTTTATTTTAACTTGATACATTATTAGTTTAGTGAAGTGTTTGATGTTGAAGTAAAAACCTTTTTTGACAGAGGTGATGTTTACTGTGCGTTTCATTTCGTATTCAGTTTGTCTTTACCTTTTCTGTTTTGTTATGATTTGAATTACAGGGATGAATATGTCTTTTATATTTACTATTTAAAGTCATCTGAGTTTCACTTTTGCAACATTTAATATAAAAGTCATTCTTTAATGTTTGCTTTTACATTTTATTTTACTTTGCAAAAAACACACTTTATTGCATTTTAAGAATTACATTTCATTGTTATGGAGAAGTTGTTTGCAGTGAGCGGTGAGAGAATCATATGTTGACATTTGTCACTGAGTCTGTAGAAAAATAAGAAAAGAAAAATGTCTTTTGGGGTTTTCACTACCATCTAACATCACTGAAAAAAAAAAAGTCTGTGTCAGAAACTTACCAGGAATTTGTTGCACTGCTTATCTTTTCTTTTGTTACGCACCATTGCTAGAAAAACTGAAGCACATTTAGCACAATGCACTGATTGTGAACTGCTGGGTTCACAAGCTGAGAAGAATGCTGTTTTTGTAACAGAAGATTTGAAACTTTGGAGAAATGTTTTATTTTTACCCAAGAACCCCTTTTCTGAGCCAGCCTCGTTTTTAAGTTTTTTGCATTTACTTAGGCTGTTGTAGGAGTTTTCATGTTCTCCTCATGCATGCACGGGTTTACTCACTTCAGCTTTCCCTCACAGTCCAAAAGCATGCCTTGTACTGGTTTCTCTAATTTTTTCCTGTGTGCATGTGAGTGTGTGTTGCCCTGCAACAGACTGGCGACCTGTTTAGAGCGTACCCCGCCTTCACCCAATGGTAGCTGGTTTCAGCCCCCTCGTGACCCTGAAAGGGATCCAGCTGGAAATGTGGATGGATTTACGGATAGGCTGTTCTACTTGTTTTCTTCTGCTTTATGTGCTAAAATCACAAAAATACGTGAACACTACCCAATAATGGCCCACCTGTGAGCTATGTTTGTTTTTGCTGCTATGAACTGATTAACTGTAAAGCATCTGCACAAACATATTGTTTGCATCAGCTTAAATTAACACTGTTATCACCCCTTGTGCTTGATGTTTCATCCATGCAAGCACTAAAGTGTTTCATGCCAGATGACTCAATTTTACCCACAGAAAGAATAGAAGAAGTCTTGGCAGCATTTCCCAATTCACAAAGATTAAAATAAATCACAAATTAGTGATGTTATTTTTGCAGATCAAGCCATAATAAAAAGTAATGATCCATAAATTCACCTGAGCTGTGACCCTTTAATTAAGCTTTTTGTTTCTGCAAATGTCACCAAGAATCCACTAAATTAATTTCCCCCAGGTTGGAGTTTTGCCCCCTCCCATCCTATACAAATGTCTGTATGGATGCAAAAATCAACACTGCCCTCTAGCGGCTGCAAAGGCACAGTACAACCAAGTACCTCTACTTGCTGGGTGTCAAACATATGCAGTACCTCACATGACCACCAGAGGATGGTGGAGGTCAAGATTTATTCCCATTTAAGGGCCAATCCATAACTCACTATACCGAACGAATCACAACTGATCCCTGCAGTAGCTAAATAAACTCTCCCTCTGGTGCTGGTAAAGTAGGCCACCCTCCTTGTTTTTCTGGTCTCTGCAGACAATGTTGGACCCAAACTCACAGCAAAACTCACTCAGTGACAACCTCACAGTCTGACATGTTATACTCTGCCTTATTATCTCCACTCCGGTAAAACATTTTTAAAAGATTGTTTGAGGGGTAAACATGTTCACATTTGCACCAAATTGCCCTGGCTGTTTTCTAATGCAAAACATAGATGCTTCACCTGCAAGAAACTCCTTCAGCCCTGGAGTGAGAGCTGAGAGTCAGAGGAGCTCCAATAAGTGTTCAGCTCAGTAAGAGGAAATTATGCCCTGATTAAAGCCTGATTAATTACACGACATAGTTTGTAGATGTTTGCTAGAATAATTTGCCTCACAGCAGTTTGTGCAGGTACAGCTAGGACACTTCCATTTGATGGGATATTTCTTTTCCTAAATAATTAGGAAGAACATCACAATTATTTGTTCAAATTGTCTATAAAAACGGTTATCCCAAAGGCAGAGCCCACTGACTCACAACATAAAATTACAGCTATTTAAGTATTTAGCAGTTAAAATCAATTATGCACTGAAAATAGAGCAGAAAATCTCTCAAATCAACTGTTCTAAGTAACTCAATAAAAAGAACAACATTGAGTTTTTTCTCTGTTTCCTTTCAGTCTTGCACAGATCTCAACACAACTGGAAACTCATTTTCTCTGTTTGCCTGACCACCTGTGTCTCACTTCCTCTGAAAGTAAGTACTTTGGATTCTGCGTCTGCACGCTCTTAGTGAGGAAACCAAAACAAAGGGGCAGTCAATGGAGAGCCCTGGTCAAGAGCTGAGACTCATAGGCAGAATGGTATTAGTTTGTAAGTCACTGAAAAATACTAGATGCATTTCATGAAAAACGGTCCAGGAGTGTGTTTCTTCTTTTTGATTTTCTTCTTAGCCCACTAAACAACAATTTAAAAAAAGACTTATTGTTTCAGGTTTGTTCCATATTGGGAAATAATTCATTTCTTTTTTTCTGCAGATTCAGGACCATTGCCTCAGTGCTGACATAATCAAAGTGTTTCTTTGTTTGAATAGAATTGAGATCTTGATTTTTTTCCAATAATATAAATACTTTTTTTCAGGTAAAGCGTCTTCAGTTCTGTAGGGTTTTTGATTTATGTCTTTTATTGGAGCCAATTTTTCAGATCACCTCTATGCAGATGAAGAATTTAAACTTCAGAGCACAACTGACATTTAGGTCTGGAAATGTGAGAGCTCTTTTGCAAACAGAGGAAAGTTGAGGCAAACCAGCCTTTACTTTAGCTAAAGAAAGATTTTGCTTTAAAGAAACAATACTGACACTACATGGTGGTGTAGTGGTTAGGACCCTCAAAAAAAGACCTGGTTTGAATCCTGGCTGGGTAATTTCTATGTGGAGTTTTCAAGTTATTCCCATGCATGTGTGAATGCGCTCAGACAGCACATGCTGACTGGTGACTAAATTGTCTATTAGGAATTAATGTGAGTGTGTACGTCTTTGTGCGGTCCTGCACTGGGACTGACAAAATGTCCAGGGTTCCCTGAAGTAACATGGATTCAGTAACTCCCCTGATGCTACACAGAACAAATCAAGAATAGAGGATGGGGGGCCACAGAATATCAGTTTATTGATTTAAAATGTAGTTTTCTTTAATTTTTATATTTGGGAAAAGATTAAAGGATAAAAATTAAAGCAGAGGGGTCTTATTATGGCTATTTTTTCTGGAATATATTTCATTTTTTGAATCTTAGAATTTACAAAAGTCCAGCCTGAACATGAGTCAATACAATAAAACTGGAGACTATATTTAGATATTTTTTTTTACCCACTATATGAGTAAAAGCTGACATTACATAATCTGATTTTTCTTGTCATATGCTAGAAAAGAAAAGCTTGGACTTTAACATTGTGTTTATGAGGCATCTAAAGTACATTACAGATTTGTACTGAAAATGTAAAATCTTATCTCAAAGAGAGTTATATTATTGATGTTATAAAACGTATTATTTTAATTTAAATGTCTTAAAGTCAAGAATTTAAAAAAGGATCATAAAACATAGAACATTGTACATATTTTACTGATAATAATCAGGCAATTGTAGTCTTTCTGACTTTAAAGCATGCTCTTTATTTTTCCCTATAATTAGGCTATATTTTTGAAGATCACATTGTTAAAGTAAAAGAAAAGAGAGATTGGGATGATGAAAATATATATAAATACATCTTGACATATTATTAGTAAAGAATTGCTTTTCCAAAATGTAGGAAGCTGCAAATAAACACCATTCCAAAAACATGCTAACTTTTTTTTTTTTTCTCTAAGCGTGTTTTTCCACTACGTTTTAATCAAATTCTTGTCCCACACAGAGTTCAGTTTGCCAAGTTTATTTTATTCTGTGAGTACAGACATTGTCAAACAAAGTTGCTGTCTTTTCAAAATAAAGTACCGGTGTTTACGAGAAGACCGCTCTGAAAGAACAAACCCGCTTTCGTGGCGTTGTCCGCTTTTATTCTGACAGCAGTAACCGGAAGTCAGCCGCAGTCTCCGTCCTGCTTGACTTTGGTCCACACTTTAATGCTGTTTGGAGGAGGCTGGGACAGGATGAAGGTCCAAGGAGACACATGGACTCAACTTTAACCAGACTCCTGTCGCAGTCGAGTTTAGCCGCTCAGTTTCTCACTGTTTGATGACTTTATTAAAAAAATAAAATCCTGCCACTTATTTAAAACTTCTGCTCGTGGAGGAGTCGAAGAAGCTCAGACACCGGTTGCTCCTCGACTTAGGAACTTTATTTTTGCATCTGAATCCCGCTTTGTGATGTGAGACCGTGAGCCGCAGAGACAAAACAAGAAACTTGTTGACTTTTAAAAGCCCTTAAAATGACCGAGGAGAGCAGGAACGAGCACCGAGCCGAGAGCGGCAAGGACCTGGAGAAACAGCTGCGGCTGCGCGTCTGCGTCCTGAACGAACTCCTGAAGACTGAACGGGATTACGTCGGGACGCTGGAGTTCCTCTCGGTGAGTATCTGCACCGGTTAAATCAGCGCAAAGTGCTTTTTTTAAGGGGGGGTCATAAATGCACCAGTTTAGTATGCATGCTGCAGCAGGCTGCAGTGCAAAAACCCAATTCTTCCCGCTCTAGAAGGATGCAACTATTATAGAGATATCTGCAGCACTTTGCTTCAATCTTCTGCATGATGGAGATCTTATCCCTGCAGCTTGCAAGTGTGAAATTGGAGGGGCAGGCACAAAGAGGCACTGCACGGTCGGTGTCCCCTTTAATCCTCTTCTGAGGCTGCTCATGGGATGTTTAAGACTCACATGGGGTTATTTGACATCTCCCACACTGGAGGGGCTTGTGTGGTGCTTCTATGTTCACCAGAGGGAGAAGAAAAAGTCACGGCAAATATGTATAGATTTACATTATGTATATATATATATATATATATATATATATATATATATATATATATATATATATATATATATATATATATATATTATATATATATATATATATATATATATATATACATACATATATGAAACTATTATATTATATAACTATTATATAAATATATAAATGAACCCAGAAAATTGTATAATAACGTTTTTTTCCCCTAAGTGAATTTGTCACACCCAATCAGCTAACTCCTGTCTTGTGCTGCGCTTGTTACGACTCCATCCCACAATTACCCCACTTGCCACAGAGCATAAAAATCACATGCTGAAGGCATATGCTGCCTCATCAACTCCATATGGAGCGAGTCTTGCCGGAGGCAGTACAGGTGGACTCAAAAGGAAACCGTTAGAGTTGGCCACACATCTGCAGGACTGCAGGATTGCAGAAGTCGTGAGCCTCATGGTTACAAGCGCTGCAAAAAACGGAATCCCAAAGCTTTGAGCAGAATGCGTTTCTGTCAGAAGAAGGGATCCCCAACTGTTTTGTGTCAGAGGAAGAACAGAGGTGGGGCTTGCACTGGGGAATGTGTCCTTGAATGCAGCCACCCATTCTTTATCTTCCCTGCTGTGATGGAGCTGATATTCCCACCAAAACAGCCTGATCCTCACAAGGATTCTGGCTGGGAAAGTCAAGATGGAAGGAAGCATCAGTTTGAGATGGAACAGTTCAAGGAAGCTCTGGTCAGCTCTGTTCTAGACGACGTGGCTGTGTGATGATAGCAAAGCTGCAAGTTGCTCTTATCTGCTGCTGCATCTTCTTGGAAGTCCTGCAGAGGATTGTGGGAGACACTAGAGACGATCAAAGAGTAGCCCCACTGTGGAGCAGAGTCACTTTTAAGACTATCATCTGACCAGAGAATCACACATTGGACCCTGCCACTTCCACTGCATGAGGCAGCTTAAAACAACACCAATCTGTGTGTCCTGAGGTCAAAATGCTACCTCCCCCTCTGTATGGGACCTGGGGATTCTAATCCAGAGGTTTCTGGGAACCAACATGGAGAGAGAGCTTCCAGAGGGGTGAAAGGGAAGCGATTTGTGATCCCACAGTAGATATAGCCTGCAGGAGGGTAAAGGGAAGGGGGCTGTTCTCTCTGGGAGCTCCTGGGCTCTGTGCCTTTCTTGTTAGCCATATTTCCTGGAGGAGGAATTCCTCTGAGGTTAGGAAATGTTGCAGAACAATGAAGCTCTGGTCAGTTGGCAAAGTTGAACTGAAGAGCTGAGATTGCTGCTGCTGATCCGTGGGATCTGTTGTAGCAGTGGAGAGCAGTGGATGATTAGAGTCAACGTGTCCCAGGACAGCCTTAGCCCATTGTCTGTGATATTCTTTCTCTTGTGGGAAAACAGAAAGATTAAAAATTCAAAGTTGGGAGAATAGATTTTCCTAGAATTCCTTTTTGGATTTGGATCCACCACTAAGTGTCAACAGTAATGTCCCTGTAGTTGGAAAGCTCCAGGAAAGTTGTCTGAGAACCCTCCTCCGTTTTACATAATGAACAAATTTAGCTCCAGATAAATGGGCGGCGGTGGATGCTGGTGTTTATGTTGGACAGCTACAGTGAAATAACTGTTGCTCTTAGCAAGTGGTGCAATGAGAAGAAGAAATCAAAATGAAGCGTAAACAGATGAGCTGCTCACATTTTTTTTTGCAGATTTCTGCTTAGACTGTCAGTGGAAATGCTTTTCTTAGAGCAGCCACAGAGGGCTCGTACGATAATCTCTTAGGACAGGGAATTCAACAGTCTTCAATGTCCCAATCCTGGAGCGAGATCTGAGCCAGACCTTGACTTAATATATTCCAAAGAGCCCCTGCAGTACATCAATTGGTCCCTCTGCTGCTGCCTTCTCTTTCTCTAACAGAGTATATGAGTGTAATGTGTAAAAAAATTTGAATCCAGTGAATCAAATCTTTTTTTTTTAAAGAGTGTTTTGAAATTTGCAGCGCTGCAAAATCATCATCTTTTTCCTGAAGAAAAGCATTAAAATATTGTGGTCAGTAGTTCCTGGGATTTATGGGAGAAAAGGGTCAATATGCATGTCTTTGAAAATGGAGATGCATGAAGTTGAAAATTGTGGCCTAATGGACAAAACAGAAAATGAGTATTTAATGGGACTTCGAGACCCAGCAGCTCAAGCCAACGTTGTTTGTGTTTGGAGGTTCTCTTTCACTCTCTATGGATAAAAAAAAAACAACTTCCTTGATGGAATAGTTTCTTTAGCAGAAGTTGTAGAACCAAGAGGGTTTGTCTTGTGCGCGTAACGTTTGACCCATGGAAAGTCCTCCTGACGGGGGTGAGGTCAAGGGTCATATCCTCTGGTCACGCTATGGATGATCCTAAAGGTTACAGCCTGTTGTTCCTATCTCTTTCCTGCCTGTTAATCAAGCAGATGTCCTGGCAATATTCAGCTTTTTCCTTTGTCCAGGATGATGGAAATAAGGCCAGAATATTCTGTTATCAATGAAACACAAACTTTTAAATGTTATGCATTTTAAGGGCATTATGCAGCAAGAAAGAATGCCAAATATTTACACATTTTTGCAGGTTTGATGCTAAGTGCTGTAGCCTTTTTAACGTATTCTCTATACAACTACAAAGCACAGATGTTTAAAGACCCACTCCAATAATCTTTTGAGCATTTTAAAAATCTTTTTAAAAAGGTTCCCAGCGTTCTTTTAACTCTGATTGGTGTTTATGGCCAAAATAAAAAAAAACCCTGTGTTATGGTTTCTGTGGAGCAGCGGTAGTGCATGAGACATTCGAATCTGACTCTGACTCTGGACTGTTAGCGCAGAGCATCCCCGCCCCCCTCCTCATCGCCCTTAACTGAGAGCTATCTGTTTACACACTTTCCTGCTAACTTACGGCGCATCACACTTCCAACCTAACATTACCGGTGCAATATTGGAGCTATCCAGCTGTACAGTTTGAGCCGCATGCCAGCTCAGACAAGAAAAACAAAGACATACAGTACATGAATCTATTTGTCTGCAACCAAAACAGTGAGTGGACATTAAGTGAGTTTATGTGATTCACTGGTTTCTTTAGGGGCCTGTTTGCTGGTTGTCACTATTCAGCAAGACAATACCCCCTACCAGCCCCTTACACAATAGATAAAACTTGTTAGTTCCCCCATTCCACGACTGAATGCTTGTTTACAGCTAGTTTACAGATAAGAACAGATAAGAAGCTTGATATGGTCTTATCTCCAAGAGTGCAGTGTCTGCTGACCGGTTCTCAATACATGTTTATTTGTTCTTGTTCGGACAGAGTTCTACTGCAAACATCACAAATATGTGGCTTTAGAAACAAACGAACCTGTACGCCCATCCAATCTCTCCTTATTTGACACTATGAGAAGGGAATCATGGGGAAAAGGGCAACCTTTTTAGCTTTACACTTTTCACGGAGACCGTAAAAGGCGAACTGAGATGAAAACCCATTTTTTGCACCAACATTCTCCTTACAGAACTCTGTACCTCAGTTAGTTTTAAAGGATTATATGGACTCATTCTGCCTTGCAAGAGAAATGTTCAAACACCAAGTTTGAGTGTTTTCATTCAGCAGCCGTCAAGTACGGTGGTGGTACAAGGTATATTTGCTTAGAAGAAAAACCTCATTATAAGATTCCAGTACTGAAACACTGTTTGTGTAAAATGTGTGCCGGCTCCACCAACAAGCTGTAAAAAGTATTCAAAGCATTATCAAGTGGAATGGTGTTGAAATAACCTGTGAGGGCCACGCCATTAGATCAAGTTTTTCCTTCAATGAAGTTTATTATGACAACCCATTGAGCTACAGTTCAGCACTCTTTTTCATTTCAACAAAAAGCTGACATTTCCATGGAGGTCAACTCAAATGCACAACATGGAAGGGGTGAAAGGTATGCATGGTGTGCTCCTCTTCCAATGAAATTTGCACAGATTCTACAGTCTTTCTCTACCCTTCCTTTTGAGGCCCCTGAACCCATGAAGTTGTTGGCTTGCATATCAACGTGTCACTGCTATGAAGCATTTACTTGGCTTCCATTTAATATTTTTACCTCACTAACTTTTGTCACTTTTCCTAGCAGCCTGTCTTTTTTTAAATGTATACTCATCCTCCTCCCAGTTGCCTCTTACAGTTTACGCACCTGTAACTTCCTGCTTTATCAGTAAGTGCATTCTGCTGCATTTGTGTGCGCAAATGTGATTAGCTCCTTATCTCAAAGAAAGACCGTGGTTCATAGAACTTAGACAAATCCAGTTTTAAAAACATTGAGTGAAGTAACTTTTTATGCATGTTTTTATATAATTTTGTACTTTGCAAAAAAGTGTTGTTGTTTAAAGTTATAGCTAAAGTCCCAGATTAATAATGAATAAACTGCCCCTCCCATTTAGTTTGAAGGACATTTTTAAATTTTTTACTTAAATATGAGATTCAGGTGGGATTGCAGTTCACTTTTTCCGGGTCTGTGTCACTGTGTCTGGTCTTGCACACCTTTTCTGGTGCTCCCCTGCACTGGAGAGGGTGCATTAACTTTGTATCACAAGCTGGTTTTTTGCACAGAATTTCCTTCCTTCCTGGACCTCCCTGTCTTTACATTGTGCCGCGTGTTTCCTGCTTCATGCATGCTCGTACCCCTTACTACCTTTTGCTCTGCCTCAACCAGAGCAGAGAAAGCCCAACCCTTTTTCCCACCTCTCTTGGTGGATTTTGACAGCAGTTTATGATGGATCTATTGAGTGTCTTCTGCTCAGGATCTTACCCAGCGGTCTTTAGGATGGTGCCAGCCTCCTCTTTGGTCTGGTTTTTGATTTACTTCTTTAAGACAAGTCAGGGACATGGGCTTTTTGAGGAAGACTGAGAGGGTCTTCACGTTTTCAGACAATGTATTGTAGTTGGCACGCTTCAAAGCTTCAAATGCTTCAATTGCTTCAAACGCTTCAAACCCTTCAAACCCTTTAAACTCACCCGTATGCTTATTAAAGTCAGCGTAACTACATTGAAGAGATGCTTCTGGAAATGTAACTGTTTGGGTTTATGCTGACTTGAAGAAACACTGTACAAGTTGTGTCAGTTGAATAGGATTTGCAATCTGCCAGATTGCTATATTTTTTAGTGTGGTTGAACAGTTCTCCAAATGATGCAGGTGGCAGATGTACAAGCATGCATGATGCATAAAATGCATGAGATGCAGGTGTTTGTGGAAACTTCATGTGGCTGCATTTAAAACTTTCTCTCCTTTTTGATTATTGATTAAATATTAAAACTTAAAAATAATCCAAATCAATGTTGTTATCTGTGAAGGACATCTGTCACTTAACCAAGAAATGTATCATTTTCACACAAACAGAATCAGGTCCATCCATCATCTAAACTGACTGAATCCCCCCTGGGGTCACAAGACTGCTGGAGCCTATCTCAGCTACCTTTGGGTGAAGGTGGGGTACAGCCTGGACAGGTCTCCAGTCTGTTGCAGGACTATACAACCACAAATAATCATATTCACACCTAGGGGACAATTTTGGGAATTCAATTAACCTATGAATCGTGTTTTTTAAGACAGAGTGCCCAAAGATAATCCATGCATGCACATGGAGAACATGTAAACTCCACACTGAGATTTGAACCAGGGCATTCACGCTGTGAGATGAGAGTGCTAACCACTACACAAATGTGCAACTACATGTTTCCAAGTCTTTTAATGAATAAGTCAGCATTTTAAGCTCTGTTTCTAGACTTTTCACTGTTTATCTCCTGTGTGTGATGCAGTTTCATTAAAGTTTTATTAGGGTCGGGTAAGGCACAGTTTGCCTTAGAATCTGGATTCTGAACCAACAAGACAGTTGGGCCTCTCAAGCAGAAATCCCAAACAATGCTTTTCTTTGTCTACATGCAGCTCATCATCTGGCTGGGATCCGGGTCGACAGTCCAAAAGAAGGGTAGGAGGAGGATGCAGCTGAATATACAAAACAATGTTTTAAATAGATCAGAACAAAAAAACAATACTTCCAATGAAAATAGCCAACTAAATAACTACAGAGAAACTTAAGAAGGGTGACAAGAAAGAAGAATCTGACAGTCAATGACATTTTGATGACTCTCAATTCTGATTAATCATCTTGGAGATCAGTGTTCTGGTGTGCAGTGCTGCTCACAATTGCCAACAAATCAGCAAAGGATGTGTAAGGTTTTTTCAAATGTGAAGTTTTGAAAGAGCTCATTTTCATTTGTGAAAAACCCTGTGATAAATTACATGGATCAAATCCAGCAGGCATCATTTCACTCTCCTGTGCTCCTTTCACTCTTGTGTTGGTCGTACTGAGGACTCACTTGAAGCCGAACGCTGAATGTAGACTCGTACATTTATCATGATGAAAGACTGTGTAACAGGTTTTTTTGTGCTGAAAAAAGCCAGAAGAAACATCAAAGAGTGGAAAACTTTCTGAACTTCTTCAGTCGATAAGGACTTTTTTTCCCTAGAGAACGCGCCAAAGAACGTAGCAATTTTTGGGAGAGTATATTTTCTCTCAGTTGTCCAGTTACCATTTATGACAACACCTCCTTTTTCAAAAACTAATTTGTGCTGAATTGTTCAGATGAGCTGTAGTAGCCCCACATTCACCATATTTTCAGTGTGTACAAGTGAAATTTGGCCCATGCTAGTAAGATGGAAAGGCCAGGGTGACTCTTGGAGGTGGTGTCTGGCCTTAATGGAGGGAACTTAGTTCTGGCTTATTGGAAGAACTCTCTACAAAGTGCCTTTTTTCTCATTTCATATTTCTCCCAGTAGGCTCTAGCTCTTTGGTTAGTACTTAGAAGAAGTTAAGTTTCCCAATTGCCAGGACCTGGTTCTTTGTGTCAAACAGTGTGTGTGCGGCAGGCCTCTGGGCAGGAGATTTTACCCCATAATGCTGAACTCTGGTTTAAAAGTAGCTCTCCTGAGCAGGAAATGAAGTCACCTTATCCTCCCCATTTGGCTAATTAAAAAAAAAGCACTTTTTCTTTCCTGCTGAAATCTCTTGCATAATTTATTCCTCCTCTCCATCTCTGCTGTCTTATTTTCTCAAAAGTACATAGAGTGACTCAGGGGCTTTCAGAGCCTGGTGCTCAGTCGTGCCGAGCAGCTTGTTCACCTGTTGTCTCTTGTCATAGCTGTTTATTTTCCCACTGTACTCTTCACTCCCAAGAATATGATGAATGATTAATACAAATATGCACACATATGTAATTGTATATATTTATTTTGCACCTTTGTTTTTGATGTGCAAAGCTGCACAGTCTGGTGACTCACTCCATTGGGGTCTGTAATATGGAAGTTGTTATCTGTGTACCATTCTCCAGATTTGCAATGGACTTCACTGCTCCCCATCTCTTTTTTTTAAATATTGAAGCAAATGTGCATCCATGGTGAGATTTTGGATGTTTATGCATCTGTTTGTTTAGCCTCCTGACAGCAACACAACAGTAGACAACAGTGGCAGATGGTTTAGGAAAGAACTGTTTGTTCTTTTAGGGTTTTTATTTATTAGGAACAGACTTTACATTATTACTGCATTTCCCATTGTTCTGAAATGTTAAAACTAAACCAATTTGGTGTTGCTTTGTGGACTCATTAATATTTTTTTTAAATAAAAAAGATGCAAAATAACCATTTTAAGGATTACTGTTCTGCATTTGCTCCACAAGGACCTAAAGTAGTTCTATTGTATGTTGTACATCAAACACACCCCTGCCTGCTCCTGCCTACTTGTCTGTCCACTTGTTCGACTTGAATGCAAAAAACAGATGTTTGAGGCTGGCTTTGTTCTCAGTTCAGACTGTAGAATGGAAGCAGCTTGGGAGCTTTCTCTTCTTCTTTAAAATCAGAACAACTGTTTGCATTTCTTTGCTCTTTTGGATCAGCATGCTTCGATCATTCTTGAATACTGATCCACTACTTTTTTCTTTTATGGTTTTCCACTCACTGCTCAAGAACTGTAGCCTTTCTCTCATCCTAGTACAAATGATCCAGTTATTACTTGGGGGATAAAACTAACAGGCACTTTTATTTTGAAGTGCAAGACACTCCATCTTTGTCTTTCTTTCTTGTGGTGCCACTGGTGGCTTACGTGTTCAAAGAAGGAAGTGGTCTCTGTTTTAACCAAACATTCATGTAGTAATTTATCTATTTTATTGACAGAGAGATAAACAAACGCAGGGAGAGTGGTTAGTTTTCCGCCAATTGTATCTTTTCAGTCTGGCGGAGAAATGCCAGTAGGGCAACATTACATAATATCCATTCATAAAGTGTCTTAGACTAGGTCATTCTCTGGTCAGCCAGTCTGGTCTTATCCTTTCCTGTATGCTCTAAAGCACTACACGATGCCCTGTGTTGGGATTAGCTGCCCATCTGCTGCCAGAGTGCATATTTTAACAAACTGCCATTATTTATTGAGCTGTCACTCAAACCAAGGTGGTTCAATCCTCCCTTCAAGCAGCTCCCCTGTCATACTAAGTCGGCGGTTAGAGGTCCTGTGGTTAGGCCTGCACATCAGCAAACTGAACCTGATATCAGCATCACCAGTCTAATTTTAGCGTGACAGCAAAGTCGGGTCATTATTGCTTTTTCTTCTTTTTTTTCTTCCAAACCTGAGTACCTCTGCATGTGGCAGCACTGCCTTGATTTCCACCCCCACATCTTTGTAGCCCACAGCAAGAGGGCCGTTGTTGATTAATGGCATGTTGGGCCACATGCAGCTATTGGACCAATCTATTCATCACATCCATCTGGTCTGGTGGAATAATGAAATGTTTAATGGGGTTTTAATGTGTAGGCTACCTTTCAGCTATCATAGTGACAATCCAGGTGATTATACCTGGGCCTCAGGGAACGATGTGACTCTCTGAGCAAGTTTCTTTTTTTGTCTATTTTTTTTCCATTTGAACAGATTTTTTGGTAAAACTCATGATAGTTGGTGACAAAGGCTCTGAACAAGTGTTTTTTTTGCTTGCATAAGGAAGAATAGCTGTCATCTTGGACTGACTTTTGCTTGAATTGGAAGGAATTCTGGAAGAAAAGGCACAGCTGTTATACAACTTCATATCCTTTCTATCAAAAGCTGACCTCGTGTTGCCAAACATCTTGTTTTAAGACTTTTTTCCTGTTGAGTTTCTGCTTCTGGTAAAGTTCTGTCCCGTGTTTAGACATCATGGACTCTCACAACAAAGAATGTCCAGAGATTACGGCCCCCTTTTAGGAATTCAATTGTGAGGACAAAGAAGGCATCCATAGTAAATGGATGTAGGGTAAAATCATTCAAAATAATTGAAGTTTGTAACTATTTTTATACCAAAATAGCAATACAACTATCTTTTTTTTAGTGCTTGATTACACAAAATAACTCAAACTAAATCCAAAAACTGGTTTAAGATTATGTTTATTCCCTCATGCAAATACATTCAAGATACAAACAAGCTACACAATGTGTAAGGGTTTTCCAGTACCAAAAACATAAAAAGGGGGTTAAAGACCCTCTGTACTGGTACTGTGTCCATAAGTTCCAGTCAGCCAGCTTCCCCATTCACTGTTCATGGAACAATTCCAGGCCCCATTCCTATAAAAGGCCGTCTGGCGGTCTCCTCGGAAGAGACTTGTTCCACAAATCTAGTCTGACACTTGTACAATTCAAAGAATAGATTCAACAGGTTTTGAGTCACTGTGTATTTTATATGTGTAAGGTTTATTCTGAAAACCACATCACATAGGTTTCAAAGCAAGTGTTTCAAAAACACATAATTTTGAACTTTACTACTACATTAGTTTTTTGGTTAGATAAGCATGTTGGCTCTTTCACAGTTTCCCCACAAACAGACGTTTTCCTGTTAAACAGACTTTTTGGTATTAGACAGTAAGTGCTGTTTTAAACTACCTGAAAAGACTGTTTGATGTCTCGCCTGAAAGGCTGGGATCTGCTTTTGGTGAGATTTGATCAGATACGGTAAAGCCTGTCAGACTTCTATGAGGTTCTGATGAATTCTGCTTGGTCTTTGTACATATTAGACTTGCTAATCAGATGCTAATGCTCATGAGTGGCAGGGTTGCAAGGCAAAGCAGCAACAGAATGGTAATCAGCCCTGCAATTGCCCAACAAAAAAGAGGCTAATTATCCAAGCACACTTTTTTTTTCTAGCCACAAGTCTTGATTCAAGCATTCCCCTGTGCAGCTCCTTTTGAAGTGCTGCTTTATGTCAATATACTTTGATTAAGATGATCTTTTTTCATGCTTTCTTGCTGAAATTAAGACAGGGCTGGCTTTGTAGTTAACTAAAAGAATGTAGGTTTTACCACTGAATTAGCACCATCATACAGTATTCCCATCTGTTTTTGATTAATCAAGTGAAACTTTTCAATAAGCCTGTTACGCTTCTGACCCCCTTAGTTGTTGGTGTCAAGGAATAGATTTTGGCTTGTCGGCTCATTAAAACAAGCTGTTTACACACTCTTTAGATGGGTTCTGTGAGCCTGCCCTGGTCAGGCTGCCTGCTGAGAGGCTACATCAGTAGACAGATGGTGATATGGCTCTCAAAGGGGCACTAAAAAAAGGACGTCTATGATTAAGGTTAACCGCAAGAAGTAATTTATCTTCTATCATTCAAAGTGAGTGTAAGTAGTTTATAAGTCATGTGTGCATAGAACTCTTATTGTTGCTTTGTGTCACCATGAAAAGATGTTTGGTCCTATGTGACCTTTTTGCCTGTATCATCCACTTTTATCAGTTCACAGCAAAGAGATAATTTTTTCTCCTCTTTTTGAATGTTGCTTTGTTATCTTGTCATTTTTAGAGATAAATGTATTAATTACCTTTACATACATATTTAATACATATCTACCGGTAATACTACCAGAGACTAGAATGAATTGGAACAGATTACTAGATCTCCTTCTTCAAGAGTCTTGGACCTTTACCTTTTCTTAGAGGGGCATGTCTGAAACACTGGCACTTTGACGCATGCTTATAGAAGACATAACAAACTGTTTCAAGGCCAATAACTCTTGGCCAGTTAAAACTCTTTGTGGCTTAAAAAACAGCTTTGTGGCAAACCTAGCTTTAAAATGAGTTTCTTCTCTAAGCAGTCTTCTATGAAGTAGCACAAATAAAAGTAATCTCCACGGCCCTGATCTGTCCAGAAATAATAAACTGCATTCACTGCTACCTCGTTAGAAATCAGAAACAGTTTTCATAGCCAAAAACACTCTCATTGACAAGTTCAAGACATTGTGTTTTTACTTCTTCTGTAACAGAATATTTTAAGTTTCTCTTACAAAATACAGAGGAAACCAGCCCTGCTGCTGAACCATCCCCATGTGGTCTGCTCAGCTTATTGCAGTCAAAGTTTTTTCATTACGTCAGGGCTTGTAAAATATCAATCCAGATAAACTATTGCCGAATCCCAATTAAAAACATGGCAAATTTGAATTTAGACTTCTACACCATGTTTATTGTAAATGATTAAATACAATCATTTAAAGATGTTTAGGTTAAACAGTAACAATCGTTTTTTTATGTTTCCCAGATGGGAAAACAATTTTTTCTGGTTTAATACTCATTTTGACATCTTACCATTACAAGAAATAATGGGGTAAATTTTTTTTTTTTTTTTAATAAACCATTTGATCACAATTACAAACTGGTACCTATTATCTAGTATGGTTCTACCTCCATTGTGATCAATATAAAATATCAAAATCCCAATTACTTTAAATTGGAACAAACAGGCTACTGCCTTTCTTCCTGACTAACCTCACCTGGGTTGCTTCACTTTCCCTCTGAAAAGGCTCAAGAGCAAACCAAAGGGCTGGATTCCAAAAATGGTAATAGTAGAATAAAATGGTGACCCTCCATTCCCCACCACTCTGTAGACACCATAAAATGCTTTTGAAAAGGGATATGAATAAGTACAAAGGGACATCCTAGAGGAACATAACTCTCATTGAAAATTATTATGAATTATTGATGGTATATTGTACAAAGCCTTGGTTGAAGTAGTACATGAATCAGATGGTCTGTAGCTCAGGGTCCGGCACTCCACACTTTTAATAGGATCTTCTACAGGACATGCAGGATTGTTATAATTCAAGTCAGCAAAACACAGTGAGACTAAGTGAGCACTGACCTTTTAAACCACATTCACACCAAGCATGTGACATGCGTTCAAGAACATGCTACAAGTACGTTCTTGAATGCTGGTTTAACCCATGGTGTTCAGACAGGACAGGCAGGGAGGGAACTCTCCTTCGTTTGGTTTTCCTACCGTTTACTAGTGCATGTCCCCCAACTTAAGTTAGAAAAGGCCTGGTATGAAATGTTGAAGTGGTGCAAATGTCGCCAATAATGCTCCAGGCTTTTTCTCTTACTGCTCTATTATGATGTATGAAAGACTTGGTGTCATATAATTCCTGCCAGGCACAAATACAACTATACCAAATCCCAGTTTGCACTTTCAGTGGACGCTTGTTTTAGATGTAGAGCCCAAACCTGTACAAATTTGCATAGCCACGCGTAGATGCTACATGCATTCACATAGACTCCTCATTGAAAGTGGTTGCTTGTGAATGAATCTTTAGTGTTCCAGAGAACATAGGGAATTTTAGGTAGAGCAGTCATAGATCCCATTTTAAACTGTTAAATGTAATTTATTCCTTGAAAAACTTTTCTCAACTTTTAAATTAATTAATGACAGTCAAATAACATTTCAAACAATCCACGCCTAAATCCAAAGGTGTGGGTCTTTTACCTGTTCATGGATTTCCTTTTCCCCCACACTTATTGGAAAAGCACAATGGAGGCACACCTTTTTAATTTGTTACTCTAAGAAAGGGTTGTGAAGCATTAAATAGAATGTTGAGGCCTTGTGCGGCGAAGCATTATGGGAACCGGCATCCTCAGGTCGAAGAAAGTAGGAGAATTTCTATCAGTCTCAGTTCACACACTGTTGGCTTCCACAGCTCACAACCATAGCCATGAACTGCCACCTTTGTAACACAACACTTGCAATGATTGTTGTCTTTTTTCATAAAGTACAAAGATTATGTTTTGAGAATATCAAGTTTCCATTGTGAGGGTCGCCAATTTGAGGTAGAGGGGAAGTGTTGCAGCTGCACACAAAGCCTTAAAATCTGGCCTTTTGGAGGTACAAGCGATCGGATGGCTGTAGGAAATTGAATCCTGGGGCCATTTCAGACGTGTTAACTGCTGCTTTCCTCTTCTGCAGGTGTTTTTACATCGACTCAACCAGTACGCAGCCACCAAAATGGACAAGAATATCACAGAGGAAACAGTTAAGGTGAGTAGGGGTGCTTTGTGATTAACACTTGCAAAAACATTCAAAGTAATTGACTTTCATCAATGCACACTGACCTTTCATTTAGAAATACAATCCGTAAAAAGGTCGGAAATTGCACAGAAAACCAAATAAACTCTTGTTAGAGAGGCTTTTTTTTGGCAGAAAAGTGGTTAATTCTGAATGGAGAAAGAAGTAGTGGGCGATGCAGGAAGTAGCTTGTGCATACCATCTATTTATAAATGATTCCGGCTGCAGGATAATAAAGGCTGCTCCTTCACAGTTTCTGCAAGCTTGCTTACTTTTTAAGGTAAACAGGCATCCAGAGGATATTTACTGCCTGTCCTGTGTTTTGGAAGATTTCCTCTCATGTTGGGTTTTGTTTGGGAACACGCTGTGCAGAGACGGCTGAGATAGCAGGGAGTTATTATGGCTGTAGTGTCATTGAGTGAATGACATTCAGTCCTCCAAAGTGGAAACATAGATCTTTTGCTCTTTGCTTGGTATGTTTTTTTTGTCCCTGAACACCATTGACGACCTCTACTTTCCATGCTTTGATTGCATTTTATATCCGCCTTGTTTCAGACAGTTTTTTTTTTTTTGCTTTAAAATAATCCCGAAAAACATAATTGAGGGCATATGCCAACCTAAGATAAGAGGAAAGACTAAAGACTTTTGTGCAAGAGCTCTTAAAACTGTGGTTCTTTTTAGCTTTTTAGAGATCTTGAGATTTTTTTTGCTAATTTTAGAAATTTAAGCATCAAAGAGTTCTCGGGGAAGGGGCTCGTTATTCATCCTCTGCAGTTGCTCCAGACAATCATTAGTCTAGCCTCGCTGGCCGCAAAAAAAGAAGTATTGATTCAAGACCCACAAAGAGAGAGCTGAATGCACAAAAAACCAACAAGTGTGCTTTGCATTTGTACTTCTCAGGTCTTATTCTCCAACATTGAGGATGTTCTTGCTGTGCACAAAAGCTTTCTGTCCATGGTGGAAGAGCTGCTGCAGCCTGACCCTCATGCTCACCATGAAATCGGGCGCTGCTTCTTGCACTTTGTGAGTAGCTTCTGTCCGAACATCTGTTGTCCATGCATTCTCTTCTGCAAGCTGAACTTCCAAACCTGTGACGCTCCATCACGCAGATGCAGTCTCCTCCAAACTAAGATCCACCAGCACTTTGGAAAAAGCTCCACATGTTGTCAATCTATCTCTCCGCATTACTCACGAGGAGACACTTCACATGTGTGATATGCTTGATGTGGCTCTAAAGTACTCATCTCTCTGACTGTACAGTAAATCACTTTTCTTTGATGCGCAGCCTGTAGGCTCCCCAGCATGTAAGAAGTTTCAAAGTGTCGTAAATCTGACCATCCTGTAAGACCGGGCAGCTTCTGTGTCGGTCATGGCTCGTTACTTCTGGCAAAAGCAAGAGAGATTATCTAATGGCACGGATAACAGAGTTAGGTTCTTGATGAGATGAGTTTATATAAAGGAAACCTAATGTATTAAACTCATTTAAACATCTTATTTTTTTGATAACATATGTTCTTTTCAAGAAAATATTCCTGCAGCTTTGTAGCAGACACAACAATTGGACCCTGTACCGCTCAAATCTCCGTCCCATTGTGATTCTTGTCCTCCCCAAAAAAAGAAAGCTTACGTTTTTATAAAACGGGGCTAAACAGGACAGGAAAGGCATTCTTCTCTGTTAATCAGAGCCTCATGCTTGTGTAAGGCCTGTCGATGAGACATTTATATCTCTTCACGTCACCCGCTCTGCCTTCCCAGCTAATGGCTGAAGACTGTGAAGTCCTCTGCTGCTCTGAAGTCACTTTGTAGTCAGTGATTTACAGGCTGTGTGGTCTGCTTCTCAAAGACAAAACAGCGTGGAAGTTATATGAAACGCTTAGGAGGTTGGTTGCTGTCTAGCTGCAAGGCAGATGACAGGATGCCCCCCCCCATCATAGCCACCACAAAATGCATTATGTATTTTAGGATGAACGAGGATAAAAATGTTGAAAAACCACTAGTAAGATTATATTTGCTCTGATTCTACACGAAATAAGAAAAAAAAGGGACAGACTTGACGACATTTAGCTGTCCATTTGAACCATAAAGATAAACCAGAATCTGCACTTTGTCTTACAGTTTTTTGTTTCCTACTATTCCTGTGCAGTCAAAGCTTCAAGTGGTTCAACCTTAAGGATTCTTTTTTGTTGGGTGTAGACTCTTGATGAAAGGGTTTTAGTAAAATGTCTTAAAACTTTGGCACTTATTTCTTGTTTTGCACACATAAAAAAAGATGTGCATGCTGTGTTAAGTCACAAAACTGATGATGTTGTCTCAAATCAGTTTTGAACCCATCTCAATGAATAAAATTAGGGTTGAGTATGTCAGAAAGTCATTTATGTGCAAGACTTTCTTGTATGTCTCTAACAGCATGCAAATGCACCCAGTGATTTGCACATCAACAGTTGTGTGATTTGTTTTGAAAATTGTTCCTGATTTAAGAATTGTTTGTATTTTTTGTTTCCAACCAGTTGTGAGGTGTCACAATATCTAAAATAAAACTTCTAAATTATAATGACTACGTCAGAGGGAAGAAAACTAAAATTTAGACAGTTTTACATGATTACAGAAGGTACATTTTACTACGCTGCAATGTATATATTCAATGGGTTGTGGCTAAATATGGATTTTCATTGAACATTTTTTTTAATGTATTAAGATGTGATGAAGTCCAGTCTTTCTGTGAGTTTTGAAAAAAAAAATAAAACTTTTGCAAGGTCCTAAAATTTATAGATCAATGTAATTTGTGTTTTTTGTTGTATTTCTAACAAAATGTTTTATTATTGTTTTCATTTGATTGTTCACCACATTTCTGAGCTAAAATGATTTTCCTTTTAGGGCTTGGCTCACCTTTGTTCCTCTTTTTTTTGCTCTTAAAACTCGATCTCACTGTGACATTCTCCAACTTTTGCAGAGGAGCCGTTTTCAGGTCTATGATGAATACTGCGGGAATCATGAGAAAGCCCAGAGGTTGCTGCTGGAGCTCAATAAGATCAGGAGCGTACGGACATGTTTATTGGTAAGAAATGACTCTAAACCTTAACATAATGTGTAAAATGAGCTCAAACATCCGTTTATTTAACCCACACTAAAAGCAAGGGCTATCTAGCAAATAGAAAACAGACTGAAATCATAACCCTTTTAAATTCTGATACTCAGAAAGGGGCTCGTAAGTGATCAGATGTGGATCTTTCGGCTCCTTACATGTCACCCACACATAGCAGCTGGACAGCGTCAAACCCGGCACTCTGTGTTCCAGTGGGTCTGACAGCAGCTGACGTGAATCTGTCCCACGTGTGGGTGGACTCCCTCATCCTGCTCCTTTGCTCTGACAAACTCTCACTTCCACAGGGGAGCATCGTGTTACTGGAACAAAAGCTGACTGCACCTCTGCAGCTTTGCTCACCAAGAGAGGAGAAAACACTCCCTTCAACTGCCTCAGAGCTCTCCACCAGTTTTCTTTTATGTCGTGGTCACAGAAACTCAGAAGAAGAGGTCAAAAGATAACTTGAGCATGACCTCTGTTTTTTTAATCATACAGTACCTTAAACACCATCAAAGCAGAGAAGCAGCAAGATCACTATTGCAGTTTGTCTTTATCTAAGCAGCCAGAAGGGAAAACACATTTATTGACTTTATATCTGTGAGACTACTTAAGTGATCATTCTTTCAAGGTTAATTTATCTCTCTTGTTAGCTACTGGCTACAGCTGGACATGAGTTGCAGAATTGTGGGTCACTTTCTGTGTCCTGGGCGGGAATATCCTCTAACGCCTAGTAAACCTTTGACCTAATGACTGCTGGAAAGGCCAGCTTAGTGTTTACTCTGCAGTTTAGCCGTGCATCCTCGAAAAAAGAGGATGCACTATGTGTCGAGAATGATTATCACCAGCTGACCTTCTACCTTTTTACCTGGAAACAACCACAAGTCAATGTATTTAGTTACTTTATATGAAGACTAAAATAAAACATCTGCATAAACTTTAGATTTGGAAGAATTTGAGGATGCATTTAAATGATGTGTATGTAGCAGCCCACTTGTTATTTCTGCAGACTGTGCAGCTTCTCTGCATGTTGAACTGTAGAAGGTTGCATGTAGGAAGGACAAAGCCAATGGGCCTGTATATCTGGTGGCAGTGAGGGAGGCATATGAGAGCAAGCAGCTAGTTTTCTCTGAACTGAATCCAATCTAAGATCCAAGATTGCATTTATTGATCACAAAATACGGTGCAGCAGCTTAACAAAGCGACAAAAGAAAAATGGAATATGTCTGTCATTCACCTACACTAAACATACCATACTTTTTGCAGTTTTCCTTTTCCCGGTTCATACTGATTTACCAGAAGCTAACCATGTTCTGGTGGTAAATAATATTTTAAATGCTATCTTTTGCGATTTATGATTTAGTTTGATAATATTTCTTTCTAATACCATACTTCCACTTTTTTAGCCATCTATGAAGCTAATTCAAACACTAAGTTATATGTTCCAGTTATGAAAATTGACCCTTTTTAAGCACATATAACCTCCACCAGATGTCTTTGTTGGGGTACAAATTGTCCACTAATCCTCCTGATAGAAATTAAAGTCATGGGCTTGATTTTTTTTTTGGCAGATTAGTGTTAGCCTCACTGTCTGCTCTAATGTTTAACCTCTTTTTGTCATTTTCAGAACTGCATGCTGCTGGGAGGCAGGAAAAACACAGAAGTCCCACTTGAAGGTTACTTGGTTGCTCCCATTCAGAGGATTTGCAAATACCCATTGCTGCTTAAAGTAAGTATGGTGTTTGAGGCGTGTGTGGCAGTGCTGCAGGCCACCTTTCTCATCTCGTCTTGCTTTATTTTTGCCGCCCCCGTCCTCTTCACAGCAACCCTTCCCTTCGCTAATGAAACACCAGGCTCGTATTCTGACCCGTCTCTGCTGTAGCTCTGTGGTGCAGCCACACTGAAGCAATAACACAAGACCTATCATCACCTCCTCGGCCCAACGGCCCGTTCAGACGCTTTGACTGGAGTCTTTCATACCTGTGATCCCAGTTTTTAGCTCCAAAATGTTCTTTCCCAAAAGTAGAGCCTGACTGAAATGCAATCCATTTTCAAAGTCTTGTTTGAGTGGCTGATCTAAGCTGTCCCAACTCATTTATCTTGTTAGGATCTATTAACTTTTCGAAGCAGCCACCAGCATGTGCACAGAGATGTTATGATAATAAGGGGGTAATCTGATGCTCTGCCAGATGAAGGCTTCCAGCTGCCTCGTCTCCCTAAAATCACACAGATAGCCATTAGCGGTTGCAGATATATCCAGACGAGCGTTAATTCACCCTGTTGTAGCAGAAACACTGAGAATGTTCTAATGTTAGGGGATTTACTCCGTTTATTCTAGAAAACAGTGACAGCAATTATAATATTTCAATTTCAATATAAATGTTAATTTAGAAGAGGAAGGGATGTTCAATTTTTCAAAGATTTGATGGCTCTTCTGAAGGATATTTCTGAAAATCAGTGCTAGATGAATGGACAATTGTTAATGTGTTTTTGGACAGTTTTTGTTTTGCCATGTGTACACTTTGGTTCATGTCTTCTCTCTACCTGCTAAGGAGCTCCTGAAGAGAACTCCGAGGAAGCACAACGACTACACCCAGGTACAAGAATCTCTCCAGATGATGAAGGCTGTTTGCTCCAGCATCAATGAAGCCAAAAGACAGATGGAAAAACTGGAGATTTTAGAGGAGTTGCAGTCGCATATCGAAGGCTGGGAGGTGGGTTCCAGGATCTCTTCGCTCAGCATGTTTTGACCCTCAAAGTCTGGTTCGCTTCCCCTTGTGTAAATGGTCCAAACCCAGTTTAGCATGCGTGCATGAAGAAGTGGGCCACTTATGGTATGGCGGAAACCTATGTGACATCCCATACTGAATTTCTCGGAAGAACTCGACGTAAACAAAGTATGAATAGATCTGTATTGTTCCCTATGAGACAGAAATATGAACAACAAGACAACTGTTTACTGCGAGTATGCTCTTAGTCAGGCTTTATACTGTGGTGTTGTGATCCAAATATAATCTATTTTAATTTAATTTTTCTCTTTTCTGGCCTCCAGTGATCTCATCTTGGCTTTTTTAATCGCCCTTACTAACTCGCATATCAGCTTTCCTCACTAAAGCTCCAAGTCGTGACTTTTTTTTTTTAAAGCTACTTAGTCCCAGCCACCATTATGAATCCTAAGAAGCATGACTTCAATAGCCTTTAAGCTCTCTCATGCTCATGGGAACAATGACTTATATTCACGGTGGACAAATTCTTTCTGGATGGATAAAAACACAGTCAGAGCTGTCATACTTTGGGATGACCAATTCATCATCATCAGGTACATTGGGAAAAGCAGGGTTGCTTTTCAGATTTGTTTTCTTCTAGAGTAAAACCGTGTCTCAGGGAGGGGTCACTAAGCCTTGTGATCTTAGGAAAGGGTGACATGGAGCGATTGTACCACAAGAGTTCTTGATGCTCATGTAACTGACCTGACTGTATTTTCAGACGGCCTTCAGGCCTCCTTAAACTTATTCACAGAGAGATATTGTGTTGATGGGGCCTCTGGATAGAAAGAAACCCCCAGATTTAAGGACAAGACCCATTAAAAAAAACCACAAGATTTTACTCTCTTTTATGTGTTGTTTAAAGCTCATTGACAACCCTGGAGGGATAGTTGGGTTTTACCAGAGTACAACTGCTCTTCGCAGTTAACAAATATTGCAGGAGACAAAAGGTTTGACAGTTTTTATGACAGTTTTCGTGTAAACACAGATTCAGAAATGTATGATGACATAGTTTATCCATTGTTAAACCTCTGTTGATATCTAAATGAGAAAATACAGACTCTTTGGGTTTAGGTCTAAATAGTTCCAGACATACAGTTGAAGGTCTATTAATAGAACATCTAAAATGAGGCATGGGTTTTGTACATCTTGTACTCAGATTTCTAGTTTTAGCAGCTGTGCGTTTTGTCCTCCTGACTTTATTAATTGCAAACACTGGCTCATTCTGGAACTGGACTCCATTCACACTGACTCTGATGCTTCAGATGGGATGGAAATTGAAATGAGTAAAGGGACTTAAAGTGGAGGATATGGAAAGAATGATGGGCTTGTCATGTTTTTCTGTGTTGGAGGTTTGAGAAGTTTTATTTTGTTCTTGAGAAGATAGCGCTCATTAGCTGCTAAAGAGTTTTCTTAATACAGTGGTCCCTCATTTATTTACGCTCTAAAGATAACCCAGGATGGACGAAATTTGTGAAGTAGTCGGCTAAATTTTTTACATTCATTATAGGCCCTTTTTAGGGTGTAAAAGCTTTACACAGACAGGTGGTTATGTTTTCACTTTTTACCTCGCGTTTAAACTCTCAAACTTCAAACCTACAGCCAATCAGGATGCAGAACACAATGCACTGTTGCCACATTGGATAATGGTTTTGCATATTACATTTGTTTTCTTTTTACATTTTTGTTTTTAATACAAATAGTCTTATTAGGTTGGGCTTTTTAGGATGCAAAAAAAGATTTTTTTTGGCTTTACCTTTAAATGTTTTTCATTTATCTGTATTTATTTATCTTTGGCATTTACAAGTCCAGAAATGTGGCTAATGAGAACAATGGGACTAATCAATGCTGGAGGAAGCGCATTTGAAAATAACTGCAAAAGGAAAAAAAATAAAAGAGTAAAATAAGTGAAACATAATTGAATAGTAGTCCTGTGATTTCCGAAATGTATTTTTATAGTCTGAAAAAGATTTGATGTTACTTTCACAGAGTGACCAGGGCACAACTTTGCTCTCATTCTCTTAGTGAAAATTGGTATAACATCTGGTTTTGGGTCCTGAGAGAATTGGCAACAAAAAGGGCGTGGAGCAATAAATAAAAGACATACAGGAACAGAGTGGCGGAAGAAAATGTGAGAACCGTTTGTAGGACTGGACTTGAGTGGAACAGACCAATAAAATAATAAATAAAAAAGAAGGAAAAAGCAGAATAGGTTCTGGCCTCCAGCAGGAGGAAACGCTGAGCACATTTTCCACCTCTGCGCTCATGGAAGATATTTTTAGCTCAGAGGGGCTGATCAAACGGGCTCCATAAATTCCCAAGGCAGACAAGTTGAGGGAAGAGAAGGAACACTTTATCACTTGCAGCGGGAACACCAACAAATATGGTTCACCAGACAGGACAATGCAACACATAGCTTCACTGGACGGGATGTTATTCTATAGAAGCTATTAACCACCCCGTGTTTTAAAGTCACGCAGCAATTTTCTCTGAGGAAGCAGAGAGTGTTTTCCCAGCCCCATGAGAGCCAACAGGAAAAGCAATCCCTCCTTCTGTTTAAACACAACTAAATGGTATTCAGGCATTTAGTCATAACTTTCCATAGCAAAGATGATTATTTAACAGTTTGAATTTAAGCTCTGTGTCTAATCCATTTATAAGTCCATCTCTTTGTTTCCATCCAATCTCGTCTCCAGGGCTCCAACATCACAGATACATGCACGGAGATGCTAAAGCAGGGGATCCTGCTGAAGATTTCCGCTGGGAACATACAGGAAAGGATTTTCTTTTTGTTCGACAAGCTTTTGGTCTACTGCAAGAGAAAAAACAGGTGCTTCTGCTTTCCCTGTGTTTCATGGTGTCTGATTGTCTGATTCTTTTTGCTGCACCATAAAGCAGATGTGTTCAGCTTCTTATTAGGCTGCACACATGAAAAAAAAATAAAAAAATGAGAGGAGAAAATCTTTTTCTTATCCTATGAAGTCTTTCTCTTTGTCTGCATTCTAGCAGAGCATTGGTGCTATTAAATATGTATCGGAACAGTTTGTTGTCTTTTTGTAAAGAAAAAGAAGAAATGTACCATGGGAATAACTTTATGTAGATTACATTCAGCTTAAAAAAAGTGTTCTTTATTTTGTCATGGGTACATTTTTATATTTACCACTATTTCTGTAGAAATTGGACTTTTCCTTTTTGTCAGTTATTTTACAAGTTAACTTTGTAAAGGATCAGGACAGGTTTGGTGTTAAAACTCCATGCTATTCCAGTGTTTTCACTGTCGCAGAGCACTTGATGAATAGGCTTTAATTTTGGTGCTGCGCTTACAGAGCGCCTCATCCAGCAGTTTCTACATTTTGTGTTTTTGTCATCTGTTAATCTTCCAACAGCGCTGTTGCCACCTGTTTTGATTTGCTTTTAAGTCTTGCATTCATTGTGGCATTTTCAAGTTGTGCACAATGAGTTCATCTTTCTTAAAGAAAATATTTATTTATTCATCAAGACTGGAAAAATTCTGTTCTCAGTTTCCAGCTATGTTCACGCCCCCCTCGGCACCGCATGTTAAAGCAGCCACTTCCAATAAAAGTCTATGTAAACACCCATTTTAGGATTCCCCTTTTAAAACTCCCGAGTTCACGGGTCATTACGCAAGATTTTTACAACCGTTTTAGGGCTCCACATATAGACCGCTCGGCCATTGAACGCATGTTGAGTTAAACCAGGTAGAACTTTTACCAAACAGAGACTCTGATTTGGTATCCCTTTCAATTCAGGGAAGTCCCAACTGTTTAAAAATAGATCAGAGGAAAACTTAATAATTGTGGTGTGTGTCCGGCCGGCATTATATAACGCAGTCTTTTGTGTATCAGAATAGAGCTGTGTAAGAAAAAGCCTGGAGCAAGATTTGTACCGCTTTGACATTTCTCACTAAGCCTCTTCCAACTGTAGGTGCCAGACTTGCACTTGTAACCAGTCGAAAAAGACAAAGATAAAAAAGTCACTCCCTGGTTATCCAGTGTGAACTCAATGGGCTAAACGCACAATCAAGAACCCATGTTTAGTGTGTTCTTGACCGCGTGTCAAATGCCTGGTGTACGTAGCTTCAGTATGACTTTTTTAACTCATGAATGAATGTCAAATGTGAAGGCTGCTTGCATCAAAGTCACACGAACTGTGTTTTTATAGTGTCTTTTTGAATTTTTAAAATCTTAGATTGGTTATTTAACCACGATAATTGTGGGTCTTTGATCTGAACAGATTGCATTATCTGAAATTTTTACAGCTTTTAAGGCCCAGATAATTTTTTTTATCCCGTCATTTATAAAACTTTGAATGAATGTAAAGATGTCATAAGTCAGAGCTCTGTCTCCCCCTCTGGTCATCGGCGGGAACCATCTAAACACCACATTTCCCAGCAACCCCAGCACACGGTTTCTGGATGCCACACACCTGACTTTCATTTGCGATCACTCACAGTATACTGAAGCACTGTACTGAACCTCACTCACAAAAATATTGTTTGTGGCACTCTGCCTACATTACCGAGAATTATATCAAGACCTGACTTCTTGACCCTGTTTTGTCTGCCGTCTGCCCCAAATCTTGCCTGGATCCTGACTACCCCAGTCTCTTTCTGATGCTCCCGTGCTCGTTATTGACCCCTGCCTACCTGACCCTGATTTAACTTTGTGGACTTTTAGCTGAGCTAATAAACCTGTTGAAATTGGATTCAACCGTCTGCCCATTTTGTGACAAAAGAATTGAAATGTAACAAATTTATCTAACCAAGGAACGATAATCATATAACAAGTTTGACTTTTAATGTTAATGCTAACATTTCCTTCCAAAATAAAATACTCTGAGTGGCATATTACTCTCACTAAAACTGCTTACTTATTTATGTTGAATCAGAACATTTCTCAAAATATAATTTCCTTTTGAAATTTTTTGTACTTGCTTTGATTTTTGTCAAAGGCGACTGAAAAACAGCAAAGCGACCAGTGAGGGTCCTCGCTACCTGTTCAGAGGAAGAATCAACACTGAAGTGATGGAAGTGGAGAATGTGGATGACGGCACAGGTGAGAATGTACCTCACTCTCGGGAACTGATGTATGCTCTTCAACAAGTTAAAAGAAACCTGTAATCCTGAGAGGAAATTGGTGAGATTATATTTGTCTAGTGGAAGAATATGAATTACCTTTGAGCTTTTTTAACACACATAGTTACATGCCCTTGAGGCTGCTCTGCTGCTTATGCTGGTGAACTTGTGCTCTTGAGTCTTTTGGCTGTCATAGCTGCTGATTATCATTTATATTTGTAGAAGCCATCATTTCCTTTCCAGCAGGCACACACAGGGAGTTGTGTTTGGTGTTTCCAGTGAGAGATGGATGGATTTGGGTCTGAAGAGAGCAGGAGGATAAACATGCGAAGCAGGCAGCAGAGCAGAAACTTGTGGGTGTTCTGCACCACAGGCATAAGATCTCAATCTGAAATTCAGGGGGACACGAGTATTTTAGCTTGGATTCCTGTGTAATGAAAGTGCCTCAACTTTTTTCCAGGCACACACTTGCTGCCCGAGGTTAAAACATGCCTTTGAGGCGTTCCACAGAGAGAACGCAGCACTATATATGCTTTTAGCCTTGATTATAACAGATGATTAAAATGGTTTGTACCATGCTACGGCCTCACAGAGAAAAGCCAACAGCCAGCTGGAGAAAAATGTTAAATGTCTGCTAAGATATGGAAATAATTATCCAAATACAATAGTATGTCTAGAATCAGTTGTTTTTCTCAAGGATCCAATAATGTTTTCATTTTACAACCAAACCCCATTTTTTATTATCAAGATCTATTTGAAAAAAAAGTAATAATTTGAAGTTGTAACTTAATTACTATTTTTACTCAGTTTTAGCCAAATTAGTTTCAGGCAAATCTTTTTAATACGCCCATGAAGCTCTGGTTGGTTTTCATCTAACCAGTCAATTTAGAGAAGGAAATCTGCCTTTGCTAACAAAAGCTTTTATTTTGGAGCTGGAACCCTTGTTGGACAGAATTCATCACTATGTTTGGGCTGAGGGCTTTGCAACTTTATTGAGCTTAAATACAAAAACACCTGTGACATCTAGAAGCAAAGGACTTCTGTAGAACACCACCATATTTTCTTCTGTGGGATTTTTTTGCAGTTTTTAGCCAGGATAAGATGAAGAAAGGGTAAGCTGGTAGAGCAAAATGTGGCAGTTTTCACAGTGAGGCACCTGCTAAATGTCTAATTTAATACTTTTATTTGGGTTTAAATGGCTGCTGCCATTATTTTTTTTTCTTAGTTAGTTAAATACATGTGCAAGAATAATTCAATATTTGTTTTCTTACATACAGCAGGCTTAATAAAGGAAACTGAAAGTTTTCTGTCGTCTGTCCGTCCGTCCATCTGTCCAACAGTCATCCAGATCCAAAATGCTTAAGTCCCCTAAACTGTTCAAACCTTTTCATGGTTCCCACACCATCTCTAAGAATTAACAAAATGTTAGTGAATACTAAGTACAGCCACCCCCACTGAATGGTGAAGTTTCCTTCTGGAAGCATGGCCGCTACTTCTTGGCAATGACCGGATTCCTTCACTAATCACTACGTAGTGCTCCATATAGCGCGATAGGCGAATATAGATGCATTGCGTTTGAAGAATTTTTGTGAAAAAAATGTATTGAAGTGTTTTTACGTTTTATTTTAAACAATCAACGTTACCATCATCTGAACATAAATAGATGCACTCATATCAATAAGATTTTTACTTCAGGAAATTGGTGACGACATATATTCCTTTAAAAAAAACGAAAAAAGTATTGAGCATGGTGTCCGAATTGCTTTTAAAAACCAGGGCGCTACATAGATTTTTAGTTAGGTTGTTAGGGTGGGAATTCGGACATAGCTCATGGCTTCTTCTTGGGTCCCACAACATTACAAGCCTTTTAAGCCCTCTGCTTGACTTAAGAGTTACATTTTCTCAGGACTGGAGCTACTGCCAAACATTCCCAGCATCCCCTTACTACATGCTTGTGCGTACCACAGCTATTCATCATTCCCCTCTGCCCCCTCTGTTCTTATTCAGCCCATCTTTTTAGCTGATGGTTGGAGATATAATGAAAGTATTCCCAGCTTTTCAATTTAATTTTAGTTTTAATTCAGTTTCAGTTTTTACTTAAAAAAAAAAAATCCCGAAAACCTTCACTGTAAGTCACTTGATCATTAACGTCACAAACTGATGTGTCACCCTTTAAAAAAAAGTTTCTATGAGTCAAATAGGGTGTTTTGTTGTACCATTCTCAGGAAAAGGATGGCTATAAAAATTTGAGTCATGATTACTTTTGTTGGTGTTCTCTCCATATCTACCTTGCAGCTGACTACCACAGCAGCGGGAACATTGTGAACAACGGCTGGAAGATCCACAACACAGCCAAGAACAAGTGGTTTGTCTGCATGGCGAACACCCCAGAAGAAAAACAGGAGTGGCTGGAGGCCATCATGCAAGAAAGGGAGCGGAGGAAAAGTGAGAGACTGCTTTAAATTCCTATCATCAGCTTTTTGGTTTTGTTCACTTGCATAAGAGTTTACAGCAAAACTTTGATAGTTCTTGTATTTCCACGATTTTTGAGTCGGAAATGTCAAAAAGCTATAAATATCTTACCAACATTGAAAAAAAGGAACTTCTTTGGGGTTTATTTGCACCCTTTCCTGCCCTTTCTTAGGTTTGAGACTTGGTATGGAGCAGGACACTTGGGTTATGGTCTCAGAGAAAGGAGAGAAGCTCTACCACCTCATGACCAAGGGGAACCTCATAAAGGATCGGAAACGCAAGCTCACCACCTTTCCCAAGTGTTTTCTGGGAAGGTAAGGCTCTTACTATTGATATGTTCTTGTGAGGTATTTTGTATCTACAAAACTGTTTCTTAATGTGATAGGAAATTTACACTGAACTCTCCTTATTTTCTAAGCTCTCAGTTTTAAATATGATTGGCTTTTGAAATGTAGCATGTAGGGAGAAGGTCATGCACATCTTCAGAAGACTTTTAGTCACATAGAAATCCAATCCTGTCAGATTAGGCCTGTATGTCGTAATTGATATTATTGCTGTGGTGTATAATGAACACAATCTCTTTAATGGTAATCTAAAAACATAAAAGGTATTGCTGTGTAGCTCAATTAAACACATGGTCCCCTCATTCTATTACCTGAAGAACTGCCTGATGTTGATTCTTGTCACTGTTACAACCATCATGCTAAATCAGATGTGAAGAATTAATTGATCTTTATTTCTTATTTACTTTTGACAGTTAAAATGTTTCCATTGTGCTTTTTGTCGTTTGGGCTTTTCTTTGAGTGTTTTAGGTATGCATAAGTGGGTAACTTGATTTTCATTTGCTTGCACTGTGTGATATATCCAGATCAATGTTTTTCAGTTTATCTTGGATTTCCTGATATGAAAAGTTCGGCTCTAAAAGTCATGTTGGATTTGGGTACTGGCCTTTTGTGCGTCAGTATGAGGATCAAGTATTGTGAGTGATAAGGTGTCGGAATTGGATCATAACATCAGCAGACGTCTGGTTCCAGCTTTAAATTTGCATTGGCGTTTTTTATTGAGTCACAAGACTCAATCATTCGGGAAAAAAAAAACAAGATCTTGACATGACACTGTTGGTTTTGATACTGTTCAAACCAAACTGAATTCCTGTCTTCCCTGAAACCTCTTTTACACTTTTGCCTTGTCAGCTTTCCGTCCTTCGTTTTAAAGCAACAGGTGTTTTTAATTTGCTTAAATCTTCTAAGAGGTTTTTTGGCCTCGCACAAATCACTCTAGCTTAAGCAGTCTTGTCAAAAAAAAAAAGAAAATCTGGTATTTTTAAAAGCATTGAGGGAAACTTAAAAAGCGACAACCAAAAAGTCCTATAGACATATCTGTGGCCAACTTACATGGAGTGGTGGTTTGGAGAGGAGCGTTGCTTTCTCTTATGGTCCATGCAGACAACACCAGATCCCTTGTGGTCTGGAGAAGGAATGGAAGTGTCAGCTGAAAAGATTAAAGGATCAAATACTTATCATATGCGGTCATCTAGAGTCTGTGAAGATCAAGTGGTGAGAAAGCAGCTCCAGAGAGGATCTATCTGAAAACCCTCCAGTCACATAAAACACCTGGTTGGCCACTTTTTGGTTAAAGACCTGTCTAGTCCCCTGTCTACGAGGATTTTTGGAGATGATTACATGTAGGCGTAATTGTCAAACGCAGAAACATCATCACATGTCTTTAATGAAAACCACATTGCCTATGGCTTCAGCTCAACCCACTCCTTCCATTGTGAAATGCACCGGCTTTATTCTCTCACCACGCCTCCTCTCGACTTTTCTTTTTCAGCTTCGGGGCTATTTCTGTTACTTCCAACTCCTCCTCTTCAAATAGCACAATCTCATTTGTGGTTGGTTTTCTGCAACAGAGTAATTCATCAAAGAAAATGCGTGTGACAACCACCTAGCCAGATGTTCCCATCCTATTTTAAAACCAAAAAGAAGGAAAAGAGAACAAAGTGTTTTGATTTTCAGTTTTTTGATGCAAGTTTAGTTTGTTGGAGGTTAAAAACAATTGACACGACTTCAAATTTTCCTTAATGTCTGATTGTTGTTTAATGAAAGAACACAAACCGGTAAAACTCAATAATGTCGTGACCCTGTGAAACTAAAGCTCATGTTTTGCTACAGCTTCATTGCTTGAAGGTAAACACAACAGCAAGTTTTTAAAACCATTGTGTTTCTGCAAAAATCTGGTTAGCAAAAATACTTACAGCTGAGTTTTTAATTAATTCAACATAACATAAAGAAAAAAAACTAAATGTCTTCTCTTCACTTACCGCGAAGGGGGGTCTAAGGGCAGGGATGCCAGTTTAGCTTAGTCAGTTTGATCATTCATTTTAGTATTTTCCTATTGAACTCTATGTATTCATGATCCTTTTGATTTCACGTTTCACTTTTTGAAATACTTATACAAAGCCCATCGAGACGACTGTTGTTGTGATTTTGGGCTATACAAATAAAATTGAATTGATATGTAGAGCAAAAGTGCATTGTCTATCATGAGGTGCTTTAGAAACAAATAATTTGCAACCCGAACTGTATGAATAACTTTTATATTATCTATAAACTATAAGCGTTTGTGCCAGGACTCTTAAAAAAAGGCAGAAACACACTGATAGATATGTGACCACAGTGTATACAAGCTTTATGTTAACCTTGTAGTTCATACACTACAAAAAGGGTAAAATGGTCCAAAAATGTTAAAAGATAATATTTGAGTAATACATTCCTTAGGTTTTTGGGTGTTACCAGGTAAAAAAGCGAAGCTTTCTAAATGAGTTTTTGCTTTGTTTTGTTTCAAATAAATCATGGTCAAAGGTTTGTGTTTTCCCCTGCTGTCTGTGGTGGGGAGAAACAAACTGCATAGATCAGCGGTTAAAGAGAGCAAGATGTTTGAGGTGGGCAGCTTTTAGCTTGTTGTTTCTCCTAAATCTTTGCAAAATGTTCCATTTGACTCGAGCTTGACACCCGTCTGCTTCTATCGTGGCCTGAAAACCAGTTCCAGGGAATTCCAGTGGAGCTACTGGCTGTGTTTGTTTGGCTTTTGTGGAGAGACGGGACATAAAGGATGTAATCAGGCGGGCTGCTGCTGTGCTTGCCAGTCTTCCTTGTTCATTGTCCCCCTCTTACTTGGTCTTCTGACCATCGTTCTCCATCTGCCTTCTTCTTCACTTAGACATTAAATTACAGAGAATTATCCCATTTAGCCTTTTTGAGCCATCAAAGCATTAGATAATGTTAAATTTTTTTTTCTGGTGGGAGGTTTATTTCCTTTTTCTTGTGTTTTTCATTCAGCTTAGCCCAAGAGTCGGTTAAATACTTTGTATAAGGTAGTGGTGTCTGTAAAATAAATGATGTAAAACTAGACAAAACACAAGAACCAAAGGTCTGTGGCTGTTCAAACAGTAAATAAATCCTCCTTCCACCAGAACTGTGTCGGTTTGTTATTATTACTGCTATCATTGTAAAGTATAATGTTTGTAGGAAAGTTTAATGCCTGTCCCGTCTCTCCTATTCCTTTAATAACTTACGTTAAACTCAACCTTCTTTCTGTGAGCTGCTTTGATTGTTTTTTTTTTTTTTTGTCTCCAAAGTGAGTTTGTTCCTTGGCTGATGGAAATTGGGGAGACAGCAAACCAAGAAGAAGGGGTTCACTTGGGCCAGGCTCTGCTGGAGAATGGCATCATCCACCATGGTTGGTCCTGCTCCTCGATGTTTTTCCTTCAGTAACCAGTTGGTTGTTACTTGTGTGAAAGCAGCTGTTTTATGTATTTTCTTTCTTGCATGCGTGCCTCCTCAACACTTGTTTGACATCAAGTTTAGCTGAGGTGCCATAAATATTTATTGCTGCTTGACTCGAGGTTTGTGTAATATTTTCTCAGTTGCTCTGGGCTTAAGTGAGCAGATCCTGTACACGTTTACATAAAGCAGCACACACTGCCCTGCTTGTATCTGTTCTTTAAAGAGCAGGCCCCTAAGTCAAGTTGTATTTTAAATCACTCAGGGGGACTTTATCGCTTCCTCATTGTGAAATAGGATTGGACTCCCTGTCAGGGAGGAACGCCGCTCACTATGCTGCTGTTAGAAATCCCCATGAGAAAAACGATAGAATATCTTTTCAGAAGAACTGTTAATGGAACCTGCATGGCTGCAGCCATGAACACACAGGCAGCTCTTATTTGTGTGGGAAGCTCTGGGTAAAAGTCGCCCCCAAAGCAACTGGGGCATAGTGCTCTGAGCAGCTGTGTTATCTGTGACTGCTTTGTGTGAGGTTGGAGTCTTCCTCTGGTCCGGAAAGCTTGTTCCTACACACAGGCCTAGATGAATAATGCTAGATGCTAGATGAATAATGCTCCCTAGCGGTTTGACAATAAACGTTTCCCCCCTCATAAATGAAGCAAAAAGCTCCTTGTGTTTCCGTCTGTGTTTTATTTCAGTCACAGACAAGCATCAGTTCAAACCCGAGCCCGTGCTGTACCGCTTCCGCTATGACGATGGCACTTTCCATCCCAGGAGTGACATGCACGATGTTATATCCAAGGTAGAGATGCAAACACTTATTTTGAAGTTTCCCGACCTTTTCACTGAATTCACGTGTCTTTTTTTTGTCCTCAGGGTGTACGCCTTTACTGCCGTCTTCATAGCCTCTTCACCCCTGTCATCAGGTACACATCCTACCCAGCTCTCCACTTCTTTCCAATCACTTAGAAAATGTCCACTGAGTCCTAAAAATAACAGATGAACCAGAATAAGGGAGAGAAGGAAATACAAGTTTTTTTTTTTTCAAGAATTTGCTAAAGATTCGGACAGTTTGGGGATTTGAAGGTTTTATCTGCTCGGTCTCAAAACACAGCTCAATTGTTTTAAAACATTTTTTTTAAACGAACTTTTAATTTTTGGGATGGCCGTGATGCAGTGGTAGGGCGGTTAACCTCTGATTGGAACATTTGGAGGTTCGATTCCCGCCTTGCCTGCCCATGTGTTTTTGAATCTTTAAGTGAAAATGCCTCTTTTTAAAGATAGATAAACTTTACTAAAACCAATTTAGTTTTGCATTTTGTTTTTCTCTTTAAGACGCTTTCTGCAGAGATTACCAGCTTTTATCAGAACATGTGAAAATACAAAACAGCTGGCTTGAAATTTTCAGTAATGTAAATGAAGTAACAACTATATTGTTATAAAATTATTAATCTACTGGAAAAAATATTTTGTTTTCAACCCCTTGATGCTGGAATGTATTTCCAGCTTTTCATCACACAGTAGTGGAGAAATATATGGATGGATTTTAGCAAAAGCGGTTAGATACCTATTTGCATCAATTGACATCATGGGGTTTTTAAAATGAGTTTTATTGAATATTTTGTTAGTAAGGACTTTAAAAAACTAATTTTTAAGCTTCTTTTTTTTAAACGTTGCTTCTATTTTGGCAGAGCTACCTCCTCTGAATATCTTTGAATAGCATTTTCAGGCAGCTTTGGAGCTTTTCTGGACAGCATCACTTCAAATGTTTGATTTCAAAAGGCCTGAAGAGGAGCTTACATTTCACAGTTAAAATAATTCCCCCTCAGCAAAGTGGGGCATGTTAAGCCAGCGTAAAGTCAAACAAAGAATTGTCTCTATTTCTGCTGCTCCATCTTAAGACCAAAAAAGGGTGAATATGTGTTTGAATGCTTAGAAGGCTGGTCTGGATTGGTGTCTTTATGCTAAACCTCTTGATGTTGGACTGAGTTTTGTCAGCTACCATTTTCCTGCAGCGTGTTCTCCCTAAAAGCACAATGCCTCTCGGGAATGCCAGAATTTAATTGGAGCAACCAGTCCCTGCTTAATTAGGTGGAATTTCCTGGCAAAGCAAGAAGGATGAGGCAAATGGGGGGAGGATACAGTAATCAACCCCCTCACCCAAAGAAATCAGTAAATCTTGTCATTCCAGAGGATCCTATTTTGCAGATTTAAATGTACCCACTAGACCTGTACAGTAATTTGAAGGACATAATAAGAAAAGTTGTTTAATATGTACAACAAGTGGCTGCAGGCTTACACGATGCAACAAATGGAGCACAATATGTTCACACTGAACAGAAAAACCTGTTTTTCAGAAAGTTTTTCTTTATTATTCTGAAAAATCTTCCAGAAACGCAAGATTTAGAGACATATGTGGAAATATTTCCAAATAACAAATTACCTAAAAGATTTATTGGGATAGAAGAGCTGATTAAAGCTTCAACTTCTAACTTCCTCCTTGTTATTTGTGCTTTGAAGATATAATTGCTTACATTCTCACTCACAGAATGTCCAAGTGAACTTTCTTATTTAGAGAGCAAGTTTCAAACCACCTCTCTGACCTTTTCTTCTGTTATTCTGCAAACTGCTGTTTCCTCACTCCCAACATATGGCTGCCCACTGGGCTGCTGTTTACCTCCCATTTTTCAAGTTGACAGCCTCACTTTGCACCAGCCGATGAGGCCCAGAGTCTCCCCGGTTCTGGTATCCCACTCAGGAGAAGCGCTGCTGCTGCTGCTGCTGCTTCTGGTCAGCGTGGAGCAACGGGGCACAGGCCCAATCATCTGCCCCGGCCTCTTCAGAGAAACACAGGATACACTTGCATAACAGTGTTCCATTGCAGAGAAAACGAGACAACTTTTCACCCTCTTCTGCCCCATATTCTGAAGAGCACCAGCCAGCTGAGATTGGACTTAATCTTAGCCTCGTTTGACTTGTCTGGTCTGCGTGTGATGGAAAATCGTGTGTGTGTGTGTGGTTGCGTGTTTGTCAGAGTGAGTGTTTGCCTGTGGTGCAGGCGGTCAGGGTGCTGTAAGTCACAGACTTTCCTGGCCCTGCAGCTCAGCCGCTCTGTGTCCCATGGGAGGCCCCCATGTTCATGGGAAAGCCACGGCTCAATTTCAAACAGCATTCTCGGGGTCTGCCAAGCTGCGGCTGTGTGGGTAACATTGAGAAAGGCAACACCATTCCACCATCACTTCGAGGAATGCTGTTTTCCTGTCACCAAACTTCAAAAACTCTCTGCCTGTCTTTAAAAAGTACACATGCCTGCATGGCAGAAGTGTTAGAACCCCTTTAGGTATTGTGGTTGAATTGCCCGTCCAATTAACAACAGCTAAAGACGAGTTTCTGAAGGTTTGTGCTTCTGTGTTCATGCAGAGATAAAGACTATCATTTGCGGACATACAAATCTGTGGTCATGGCTAACAAGCTGATTGACTGGCTAATAGCACAGGTAAGCTTTTATATGGTTTCCATTTGTAGCTTGAAATGTTCAGATCTTCTTTATTATGATGCTTAAGCCAAATGTGTCTATCAATCAGCCTTAGGGTAAATGTTGAGCCACACTTGTATGATTTTTGCAAGGTGTTCCTGAATGATACTAAAGGAAGAAAGATGTTTTTACTATGGGATCATTCCGTTTTCATTTGTTTTTTACTTATCTGCATCTCTTAGTGGAAAAAAACATGGTGCTGTTGTCCACAATAACAAAATCGAGTTTTTGATTTAGACCAGTCTCTATTTTAGATATTTAAATGACACAAAAATGCTAATGCAATTTCTGTTCAGGTTAAAATTAAAATAATTTTTCACAACCCGGCGAAATAGGTTTTGTGATTTAAAAAATGATGATCCTTAATGCAGTTGGGTGAAATCAAATCATAACCCTGTGAATCCAAAATTAAAGCGAACCAGTCCTCAAATTAATAAAACCTATATCATTTTATAGGACAAAATTTCTGCAGAGCAGCCGTAGTTCATTAGAAATTAGGCTCTGACTTGTTGGCAGGACTATTGATGATGTGTAAACCTGCCAACTCTTCCCATCATCCCTTTGTTTACACTGCTAGCTTACAGCCCCTAACAACCCCAAGCCATAACATTACCGGCAGAGAGCAATGTTGGAGCAATCCAATTCTAAGTTTTGAGCCAGATGCCAACTTGGATGAGAGAAAAAAATAAGGTACATGGATCTATTTGTCTACATAAGAATGGAGCGGAGCAGGGAGCTTGTTTGTGGCCTGCCGATTGTAGATCTTCTGTAACAACTTAAAGTTTTTTTAAACAGCCGTTTTGTCTGCTCCTGATGAACAAGAATTTAAAGAAATGCACAGAACTACAATTTTTAGGTCCATTTTCTTTCCTGATATCCTCCATCATCAGAAAAAGCCCTAAAAACATTTAAAAAACACAAAAAATACAATTTTTATTGGAGTGGGTCTTTCTACAATACTGGTTTAGGATGTAAACATCACAAAATGGCAGGTGGATTTCATATAGTCTTATAGCTGCACTACTAGGATATTATTACTTAGGTCAGAACAGTCTGCATATAAGGTAAAGCACTAGAAAACCACACTGGTCCGAACTTTTGAATGCAGGAACAAAGTAGAAGTGTGTTGATTTGTCTGAAAAGTACACCTGTGTGGTGTTTTTTTCTTCTCAAGCTTATTATATATCTTTTTTTTCATTTCTGTATCTATTTATCCTTTTGTCATTATTTCCTCCAGGGAGACTGCACATCAAGAGAAGAAGCTCTGATCTTGGGCGTGGAACTATGCGACAACGGCTTCATGCATCATGGTACATCACTGTTTCCCAGCTATTTTAAGATGTTTCGAACATGGATTCTGTAAATCTCTCCATTAGAGACGAAACATAATTAAGCATTTACTGTAAGAACACAACTATTCCCGTTGTCTATTTATGTTTTTTTTTAATTCCCTTTGATGTCTTTGAGATAGCAGATTTCTCCTTACTGCAAAGATGATGCACTTGGTGGAGACTCTGCACAGCCATCATTAACTTCATGCATCCGAGCGTAATTCTATAAATTTTAAGCAACTGAAGTTTGCTCCAGCACACACACACACACACACACACACACAAAGAACTGTAGCTGTGGTTACAGCTTGTTTACAAAAGTAAGGTTTGTTTTTAACTCCACGCTACATTTATGCCAAAGTCCACATCATACAGGCTGCACCATGAGTCACAGCATGTCTCCTAGTGCCCTTACAGTGTAACTGCTCCAGTATTGCCCGCAGTCCCAGCCTCACGCTACAATTTACCAGCACATCTATGGAACATAACAACCCTTGCCATCAAACTTTCTTTCACTTCCACAGCCTCCAGGGTAATTTTCCCATTCGTGCCTGTAAGTTATTTGGCCTAACGATGAGGCTATTAAACCTTTTGGCACCATATCTGATCTTAAGGGGAACGGAGTGAGTTAATGTTAAATGGAAGCTCTTGTTTTTCCCCTCAGGGCTTTTTTCTATTTCCAAACTAAAGTCTTGGAGGATATGCTATATTCCTAGAGAGACTAAGTTCATTCAAAAGTGAAATGCAGGGATGTGCATGGATGGGGTTCCCCTCTTCTTTAGGTCAGTTTGTGCATGTCATCTTACCTAACACAAACCGCAGGTGTGTTACTTTGCTTGAGGAAACTCCATATGTAAATGGGATAGTTTAGGTTATGCATTGAGTATCCCAATTTAATTCAATTTCTCTAAAAAGATCAAATGTAGGTTTTGCAAGTGCACACATTTTCCAAAAGTCCACAGTTTAAACTGAATACAAGTTATGTTTGCACAATGCATTTGGCTTCCCTGTATGCACAAAGTTCAACGTGTACTTGAGTCACACGAGTGTGTTTTAGTAATTATTGTGGACTTGTTTTTTGATTTACAAACACTCAGGAGCATTTTTTTTCTCCCATCCATTTATTTTCTAAACCTGTTTAATCCCCTGGGGGTCATGGGGATGCTGGAGCCTATCCCAGCCACTGTTGAAAGTGTTGCGAAGGTGGGGTCACCCTGGATTGTTTGTCCGTCCATTATGAGTAAAGAAGAGACCAGCTTTGAAAAAATTATCTTCAAACTTGTAGACTTTGGATGCCACTCCGTTAACAAATATTGATTTTTTTTTACATCTTTTCGATTAATTCTAATGTTTTTTTTTTGGTTTTGTTTTTTTAAATCAAACTTTTTCAATGGCCCTTGTATTTGTTGTCACTCCCCTCAGTGCTGGAGAAAAGTGAATTCAAGGACGAGCCTTTGCTGTTTCGCTTCTTTGCTGATGAGGAAATGGAGGGATCCAACACCAAACACAAACCCTTGAAGCATGACCTAAAAATAGTTGAAAATGTCATCACCAAGTCTCTGCTGGTGAGTTTCTCCTTGGTGATATATTGATCTATCAGCTGTTAAGATCTTTTCTAACTGGTCGCACAACTTGAAGCAGCTTCAAAGAACAGTAAATCCTTCCAAAGAACACAGCTGTGGATAAAAAAAGAAATGAAAATGCTGCAGAAGTCACATTTTATTTCTCAGTAAGCAACAAAAAGGATTCTTTTGGAAGGAGTGAGCAGAATGAAACAGCAGGTGCTATCTTACTAGTAGCAGCATCTTCTGGTTTTTGTGTGTGTGTTTGGACTGTGAAAGTGTCTCAGTCGGCTTCTTTTGGACGTCGCATGTTTTTTTTCTAGATAAGGCCAAGTGATGGAGGCTATGGCTTCACCCTGGAAGAGAGAAACAGAGTTCCCATCATCAAATTTGTGGAGAAGGGCTCTCCAGCGGAGGTGAGGAACACAAACAAAAGGCTCCCATACAGATGACCTTGCTGACTTCATTCCAGCATGTTTGATACTACATCACCCTCTTAGACTGATCTATGTCAGGCTTTGGGAATTAGACCGGTTAACTTTAATTTATAGCTTTTCAAAAATCTTTTATTAATGTAAATGTATCCTAAACTTTATCATAAAGAATATAATGTGGTTTGGAAGGTTTATAGATTTTGGTTTTAGGTTATAGGTTTTGGCATTTTTAACATGTTCTTGTGGCGTTTTTCTAATAACTGATGACATACATAAAGAAAATGAAGCCTAAAATTCAACATTCAATTTTTGAGTATTTCTTTGTTCAAGCTTTCATGATTAAGAAGCAGAGGAAAAAACATTTTTTTAGAATTTTATTTATTTGTTCTGTAGAAAATACAATCAGTAGGTCACAAGGCTCCCTGCTCTGCTCCATTCTGATGCATCCACTTGTAGGCAACTAGATCCATGTACGTCTTTGTAATCCTAGTCAGAGCTGGCGTCTGGCTCAAAGCTGTACAGCTGGATAAATTAATATTTGTCACACCGGTAATGCAACAAAAATGCAGGAGAGCTTGTAAACAGATGACTCTCAGTTATGGGTGATGGGAAGGGGACGGGCTTCCTTCACGCAAACAAATATCTATCTATCTATGAAGATAGATAGATAGATAGATAGATAGATAGATAGATAGATAGATAGATAGATAGATAGATAGAATTATTGAATCCACAAAGAATTATTGAATGATTACTTGACTCAAAACATTTTGTTTGTTTTTTTGCTTGAGGTTTTTATAAAAAAATGTTATAAGCATTTCTTGACGATTTGTTTCTTTTTTCCTTTTGATATTTTGTTTTTTTTTCTTGGTAGATGGCCGGCCTGGAGGTAGGGAAGAAGTTGTTTGCCATAAATGGAGACCTGGTTTTCCTCAGATCGTTCTCTGAAGTAGAAGTTATACTCAGACAATGTTTCGCCAACAAAGGACCAATAAGAGTCCTAGTTAGCACCAAGCCGAGAGAGTAAGCTGGACTTTTGTTCACAGGAATGCCTAAGTGATTGTGCTTTTCCATGTTTTTCAGCTTTAGTAACTTTTCTTCTCTTCTTTTTTTGCTGTCAAGGACAGTCAAGATCCCTGACTCAGCTGATGGGTTGGGTTTTCAGATTCGTGGATTTGGGCCTTCTGTGGTCCACGCTGTTGGGAGAGGTAAGAGATAAGTGTTTAGCTTCATCAGCCAGATGCTTCTCATCAGTTTTACATTACACATCTGGAAGACAAGGATTACAGGTGTTATTTGCTATGAAGGGGTTAAGTAGAGGCTTTTGTATTCTATCTCAGAATCTTTCTATGACCAAAACGTTTCTTACCTCTAATCTGATGCATTGTGTTTAGTAGTACTATGTCCAATATTATAGATTAGCAAAACAAAAGAACTGCTTGCAATCTAAGATGTATGTAGATCTGGCAAACTAAACGCATTCTGTACAGGAGACATGGCACGGTGGAAATTGTTTAACAAGGTCTACAGCCAATCAGGACGCAGAACACACTTTGCTGTGTTTAAATAAAGAAAAGGCATGCAAAATTAAGCAAAAACAAGTGACTTGATGAGGAAACGCTGTACATAACAAAGCCTGGATAAATTCAAACGTTAAAATTAAAGTGTTACACATTCTCCTTTTGCTATCCATAAGTAAGCATAGACAATAATACAAGTCTGCTTAACTAGAATAAAACAAAATAGAAGATGTTTTTTTTATGAGACTTTTATGTTGTTTAGCTAACTGAGCAATTCTCTTGAACAATGCCAGAAAGGCTTTCCTCTCCAGTTTTGAGTCTGGATGTGGGGATTTACAGGAGCATTTGGGCAGAGGGCGTGCTTGTGAGGGTTTAAAAGTGTGAATAAATAAGTTGGTTCTGCACCATTCGCATGCAGCTGTTGCGACTAATCCCACAGATTTGTCACAACAGGGCAGCTGTTCTAGAGCTGCAGCTCCTGCACTTTGAGAGGAGTCAGCTGAGGTGGTTTGTACATCTGGTCTGAAAGCCAGCCGACCATGTCCAACCCGGAGGGGCCCCTGTAGCAGACCCTGAACGTGCTGGAAAGATGATATTCTAGGAACACTTGGGAATGAAAATTTTGGAAAGAAAGTGTCTTACGGCTGGTACAATTTTAAGTCACTATAGTCAAAAATAGGAGGACTATTTAGTCTGTTTTTCTTTCCCCCATGATAGCACTAAACTTCAAGATTCTTCTATAATCGGTCTTCTTATAATCGTCCTTGTCCACTGCAGATAAGCAGCTTCCCCCCTCTGCACAACACATTCCCTCTTGGTCCTGTTGAGTTGCTAAAAACAGGAAGCAAAGACGTAAATATCAAAAGGCGGCTAAGCTTGACCTGAATTTGTGTACAGTTTGTGGACAATGGCTTTTTATTGGATGACCTTGTGTTCCTCTATCCTGTTTCATCGTGCACCTGTTTGGAAATAAGTGCTAATCCCCGCCATTCCACAGGCACAGTGGCCGCCGCTGCCGGCCTCCACCCGGGACAGTGCATCATCAAGGTGAATGGCATCAACGTGAGCAAGGAGAGTCACGCCAGCGTGATCGCTCATGTCACCGCCTGCAGGAAGTACCGGCGTCCCTCGCAGGTGAGGCAAGAACTAAGAAGAAGACAAAATGCAAGTGGGAACGTTTTGAAAAACTCAAACAAACGACTGTGGTGTTAAAAATAGTCATAAAACAGAAAAAAAAAGTCCTTTTATGAGGTTTTGAAAAACAAATTATTTCTAGTTGTTAAACTGAGCAGACAGACTTCCTAGCTCCCGTTTACCCCCGTCTCCCATTCTCCACGTTTCCTTGTCTTGGATCATTTCACAGAAATAATAATAGTTTTGGCTTCTGGAGAGCTGACCCCTGGTTCACAGTAGTGGGGTTGTTGTGGGAGACTGGAAGACTGCAGAATGGGCCTGGAGGTGGCAGAAGAAAGATGGGGGGTGGGGGGGTGTTAAGAGGGCGAGGCAGCTCTTATCTAATTAAGACAGAGTGGTTGACAGCAGACAACTGAGGAGGATGAGATGGTCAGACCACCTGTAGAAGGTGGGAACTGGTGGGAGTCAGTGGAGTGTGTCATTATAATTAGAGCCTGTTGGGACTTTGAGTGTAATGATGCACCACAGTTTCCAAAACTACTAGGGGATCTGGTTTATATCAAGTGTGGAGACAGAGGAACCACCCTCTCTTTACGTTCTCCGTGCAGCCGTCTGCGCGCGTACACGAGAACACAGCAGCAGCAGCGAGCAGCCGCAGCATGCAGCCCTGGCAGACAATCCAGTGTGGGTTTGGGTGTGGAGAACCGACACAGACACACGGGCCTGTGAGGCACGCTAGACTAACTTGACGAGATTGGTGTGGGTTTCGCTTTTGTGGTCTCACTCAGTGCTGTGTCTCCATGTGTTTGTGAAGGCTTTTCAGCGTACGCACTGCCAACTCAACTGTGACACCAAACCTCACAAACAGACAGACTCAACCATCATCGATCCCTGAGCCTCTATCTGTGTGCATGCACTGCAAACGTCTGTGTTGGGTTTGAAAGTCTGTAAAAAGGAGGAAAGAAGAGTGATACAACCATAAAATAATTTGTGCGCAGTATTGCTGCTATTGGTTATTTTCTTTACCATTTCCTTTCAATCAAAAAAAGTGTTTTTTGGAATTTTTTTGTCTTCTCTGCAGCAAGACACCATCAAGTGGGTGTACAACACCAGTGAGAGTGCTCTGGAGGACAACCAGAAAACCAACCAGAAGCCCACCACTGAAGAGAATGGAGATGGCTTTGAGTGCAAAGTGGAAGGTGATCAAACACACAAGGGTGCTCTAAAGTTCCGGGCACACCAGGCATTTGACGCGGGTTCAAAGATGCCACGAGTTAAATTCACGACTTGAACGCCTATTTAGCCCATGTGTTCACACTGGATGACCAAGGAGGGGCTTATTCTTCTTTTTCTTTTTTGTTTACTGTTTACTAGCGCATGTCCACCACCTACACTTCAAAATGTCGAATCAATGCAAGTCTTGTAAATCTTGCTCCAGGCTTTTTCTTTCACTGCTCTGTTCTGATATATGAACGACTCTGTGCCGTGCACGAACCGCTATTATTAATGTTTCATTCACAATCAATTTCCAAACGGTTGGCGGTGAATTAAAAGAGACACCATCCATACGTCACTACCTAGTCCCCCATTGGTCAAAGTTTAACCTTGTTTGTATTTCACTGTGTGTTCAATGGCTGCACATTTTGTACGTAGAGCCCAAAAACGGTCTTAAAAATGTGCGAGAGAAGCCTGAAATGCTCATTTACATGTGTATACATGCAATTTTCCTTTGAAGTGGTCGGCGTTGTACGGGCAGTTATAGTTTAAAGCATGTGAGGATTTCTGTCAGTAAACAGAACCAATTCTCTATTACTGAACCAATGAGATGCAGCACCAAACTAGCTCCTTTAGAGGAAGGATTTTGCTCTCTAGTTCATCAAGTTTTCATTTGCATCCCTAAAATGTATGGACTGCTTTAAAAACTGCTATAAAAATGTAAATTAAGAAAGCTATCACCTTCACAGCACTTGCTGTACAATCCATGAAATCATTGGTTTGGTGTAAGGTTTGCTCATGATTACTCACATATGTGAATGAAAGGCATAAGCAGGAAAAGAGTTTTACTGATCTGAGTTTGCCTCCTTTAAAACGATCAATGCCTTACTTCATACGTGTTTGTCACCTTGATGATGCACAGGCTAAAACTTTATGTTATGCTTTTCTCATCCTCAGAAGTGATGGACAAATTTAACACTATAGCCATCATTGACGGGAAGAAGGACCATGTGAGTCTGACGGTAGACAATGTCCATCTGGAGTATGGAGTGGTGTACGAGTACGACAGCACTGCAGGCATCAAGTGCCATGTGCTGGAGAAGATGGTTGAACCAAAGGGATTTTTCAGTCTTACTGCAAAGGTATTCTTTCAATTCAGCTTTGCTTTGGTTACAGTGTTGACAGTGTTCCATAGAAGCCCAGTCTGAATATATTTTTGTGTTTTTATAAATTATTTGTCAGGACCCCAGTAATAAGGAATGAAAATGATACACATGTTTTAAAGTAATGATGGAAAAAGTTATTTAAAAAAGCATACTCTGGAGTGGTTGCAGCGTCCTGAACTTAAAAAACTGAGTCCAGAGTATACCTTTTTCAAACTATTTCTGCTTTGGTACCATTCTTGATGAATAAGTCTTCACAGATTTTTTTTATAATGTTGGCAAAATAGTAAATACTAACTGAAAATGTGTTATTTAAGCCCCAGTTATCTTCTGATCTTTGTCATTGAAACACCTAGTGGTCTTTTTTATTATGTTTATGCAGTTTTTAGACAAAATCAAAAACATTTTCTAGGATATAGTCTCAGTAGAGTTGGCGTAGTTCATTCGAAATTTGCCCAGGAGCTGTTGGTGGGACCATTCCCCTCCCCGTAGAGCAGGGAGCTTATGGCCCACCCAGCGTATTTTCGATGTCACAAATAATTGCTTTTTCAAATGAATTTTTTTCCTCTTTCCACAGGAAGTTTAATAAATACGAAGACGTTCAATTTTAAGTTTCATTTTCTTTATGTGTGTCCTTCATCCGTCAGAAAAATATCACAAGAATATGTTAAAAATACCCAAAGATGATCTTTTAGAATCATGTGGGGGGCATTTTTCCTATTAGTCTTGATCAGCAGCCGAGGAAGCAGAATGAAACTGAAAACTTTCGGACATATCTTATGTCAACTCTTTTATCATATTTTTCTGTGATAGAAATGTCCAAATGTTTTCAGAGGCTGAAAAGTCTAGATTTGTTTTGGACACATGAGGTCATATTAAATACTTCTTTATATAAATCTCTTTTTTCACTTTGAATGTTTGTAAGTTCTGGACTACACCAAAAAGAGAGGGGGATGAGGGAAATTTAAGCAGAGGAGGTTTTTGAACTTATCATCACCTCCTTCGAAGGTGTGCCAGCTACCAAAATCATACACTGTTGGACAGTCTTTCTATTCTGAACACCACTGTCAGCAGATGGAATGGTGTCTCAGATGATGAACTAAAAAGTTTCCATGTAAAGTTATTATTATACTATTTATAAGGGGATTTATAACCAATCTGTTTTGGATTGAGAGTTAAAAGAGCTTTGCCGTGCCCTTTTACTTGAAACGAAATTCCAATTCTTTACAAATCCCTGTGTAATGTTTAGTCTGTGTCTCAGCTTTGTTAAAGCTAGCAGCTCTGTTGGTGTGCAGCCTGACAGTGCTTAACGCTAGTTAGAACTGACAGCTTTATTTTAGTTCATTTCTCCCCCCTCATCTGGGTTAAGAGCACGCTTTTTACATCCCAGCAGTGATGTTCACAGAATGATTATAATTAATTGAAGACACTGAGGACAGAAGATTCACTCAGACAGAGATGCACAGTTGCTGATGTGGAAAATGGAAAGCACTTTGCAGCATCCTTCTGCCAGATCCCATGACAAACAGCTACTATTTTGTTTTTAAATCCAAGATCTCATCTGTGGAGTCCAAAGTTGATTTGTGAATTTTATTAAGCAGTCTTTCCTGTAAAAACAGTTAAAAAACTGACATTCTGACTCACTGACATTCCAAACGCAAACTTGGAATATCCTCTTCTTTTTTAGACCGTTTCTTATTGCTGTGAAGTTAAAGACATGTTAGTGTTTATTTCAACATCTGCTCCAGCATTAAGTGGCATCGACTCAGATTTGTCTGATGTTGTTGTGTTGATGTTGTCAGATGTTGTCGGATGATTTTTAACTGTGGCAGCCCTGTCCTGGGCTTCTGGATCGTCCTGTAGTAACGTTTTCTCGTTCTTTACTCATTTTTGAGGCTCAGAGACTTGATTCGCCTCATCTCTTTAGATCTTTTCTCTGATCAACAAAGGCAGCTGTAACACTTAGGGTATGTGTATACCTGATTTTCTGGGGTTTATGAAGAGAATTTGAAAACTTTAAAACTAACTACTCACTAAAGGTTGCAACAGAATATGCCTTGAAGTAAATGTTACTTCTTTAAAGTGAGAGTATTCCATTCTTAGGTGATATTTTTGTGATACATTTAGCCCATTTAGTCTTCATTTAGGAAGAGACCATCTTAAATCATTTTATTGTGTCATGTTTTTTTTACTCTCTCTGTGACCAGATCCTGGACATGTTTGCACGTAATGACGACTTGCTGGTGCAGATGTGTGGGAAGTTGAGTTCAAGCTGTGAGGTGATCCCTGAGGAGCTGCAGAAACGCTTCAGCAGCATGTATGCAGAGAGGGTGGAGCACATCAACCGACGCATCGCCAACTACAGAAAGGTGACTGCCGAGCAAACATCACTGGAGAAAATTTAGGGCATTATTACTTTGACTATTTTCTTCTACAGTTTTATCATTTTGTGGAGATCTAAAAAAGAAAAGGCGAAGAAGCAAAACAGTCTATTTGTCTCAGCTTATCCATAAAAAAGTGGAACATTTAAACTGAATTTCTCTGTACAAGCTTCAGGAAAGCTAACAGTGACAGGGAATCGGTTTGGTGCAATTTTCTGCAGATTGAAAACAGTTGTATAAAAATGAGACAGATATATAAATATAAAAACTGCTCAGCTCCTATTTGAAAACAATCTTTTTCTTTGGTACAAAACGTAAAGGTATTACACAGCAACAAAGGAGAAATATGTCTGTTCAGATTCTGTCATTCAGGTCATGTTACCACAGGATTCTTCAGGGCAACTAGCTTGAGGTCTTATTGCTGATGGGGAATTTAGGTTATTTCATAATGAAACTAAATCTGCTTCCTAAATCAAAAAATGCATGTGTGTTTGTAACTAACATTGTAGACAGACAGATCTTTATGTTATGACAGTAGAGTGAAGTGATGAACTCAAAAACCATCCTATATTTGCTGAAGCCTCAAAGAAACCCAGTTATTTAATGGAAAACTGCTGCTTCTCTGTGTGTCAAAGCTATGTTTAGTACATAAAATAAACTATCGTGACTGAACACGGGGACCAAACTCATATTCTATAAATATAAAATCATTATTTATTATGCAGATAATTGGGTGACAGCTGTTTATTGTCAAAAGTTTTGATCATTTGTTATTTACATCTGCAGTTTTTGGCCGTTTATGATGATTACATACGAGTGTGCGTGACAAACAGGAAAAGATCTGACACAGCATCAGAGGGGGCCTTGGAATAATTACCACTCATAATTATTTGTGTGCAGCCACAGTCAGGACTTATGTTGTGTATTATGATGGAGAGCAACGCGCATGAAACCTCTGGAGAAGTCCAAAAAGATGGAGAAGAGCTGAAGAGAAGAAAAAAAAACAGTTAATGTTTTAGAATAACTGAAGTTTGGTTTAGGTTCCCCATTTTGAAATCTACTCACATTACATTTGTTTTGTCTGTCTTCCCAGGTGGCTCAAAACTTATTCGTATTCTTGTAAATATACAAGACAGGATGTGACAGAAAGTTCAAGTCAAGTGCAAACAAACCACAATGGATTCAAGAAGACTTTGCTAGATTATAGCAGATTCTTTTCCGTATGAGATTTTATGTCAAGAAAGTTTGCATAGAGTCAGATTTCTAATACTATTACAGACTATATGTGTTGAAAACCTACACTTTACTTGTAGAAACAGGATTTTTAGTGGCAAATGTAACTGAAAAAAACAAAAATCTCGTTCTGAGCTAGTTTCGAACATGAGCTTGCATTTGAAAGGCTTAAAATTAAACATGAACAGTCCAAAAACAGCTCGCCTTGCTGCAGTTTAAATGAAGGTTGCTTTGGGGTCGGCAGTTTCCCACATATGTGAGCAATGATAATCTGGTTCTGTCTTAAACCATTGATTTGGTTTAAGTGTTGGAGCTGTCAGGAGGGATGCTGTAAGTGTAGAGTAATGGATGTCCACCCTTTCTTCTGAGGCCAGCTTTCATACTGTGCAAATCAAATCAAATGGCCCCTTTTGTTGACAGGTTTCACTCTTTATTTCTCATGAGTCATTAGGAAACATGGCTAAAAAGCTAAATTAGGCAAATATTATGAGTTATGATAAATGTTTGTTCGGAAATTACTTTTTTTGGACTCAATATAAGATGGGTGGTGACAGATATTAATATAAACCCTTAATTATATTTATGGTTGGTATTTAAATATTCCATTCTCTGTGGATTTTTTTTTAACAGTGGGTGTGTCTTTTCTACTTTGTTCCAGTTTTCTCGGGTCCTAAAGAACAGAGCATGGCCCACCTTCAAACAGGCCAAAGCCAAGGTGTCTCCTCTCCATAGCAGTGACTTTTGCCCAACAAACTGCCACATTAATGTGATGGAGGTGTCCTACCCGAAAACCACCACTTCCTTGGGCAGTGCCTTTGGTGTGCAGCTGGAGAACAGGAAGAATTCTCTGGAGAAGGGTGGCTGCAGCAGAGCTGAACAAAGTGAGCCTATGGAACATTTACTCGTGTTTACTTTGCAGTCTTTTTACAGAAGAGCATTAGGGTCTTCTGTAGGAATTTGACTTTATTTGCCAAATTCAGATTTATCAGAAAATAAATTTGAGAAGAAATTTCAGAAAAACCTCAGAGGTCAGCGCATCTTTATTCTGCCAACATTTTTAATGCATGGTAACTGTTTGTACAGGAAAGCTGAGTCCTACGGTGAATGTCCAGCACACCATCACAACCATGGCTGCTCCTTCTGGCCACAGCCTGGGTCGGACAGAGGGTCATGGACTTCGTTTTTTGCTGAGGGAAGATGACCTGCTGATGCTGGATGCATACCAAAAACTGCTCTACAAACTCACCGCTGGTTTCAAGGAGATGGAGACGCACGGAGGACATATTCACGAGTGAGTGTGTGGATCTTTTCCTGTACATTCTGTCACATTGGTAACCTAAAACCTGCAAATGCTTTTTTTTATAGTGCACTGATGAAGTTGGTATTTAAACATTACTATCTCAGGTTATTTGGATAACAATGTCTCAGTAGTAACAGACCTGAAAAAAAAAATGATAGTAGCGTGGTACCTAAAGAGTATTAGTTAAAACTTTATCACTTAAACTTTTTTTTTTAAATATTAAAACATGAGAAATATGTAAAAATTGTTTTGACTCCCCTGATATTGCATAAAATTAATAGAGATACACACACAAAAAGAATAAAACAAAGTGCCTTTTTTGTTGCAAATTAAAAAAAAACCAACTAAGCTTTAGGGCAAAGGCTTGTGCAGCCATTCAAGGACTGCAGGTTTTAATTTTTAAACTTTAGCCTTATATTAACAACTTTACGTTTTTTTCATTCATAATTATCTACAAATTGTTAGTCTTCTTTTTCACCTGGATTACTTTTTATTTATAAAGTAAGGAAATCAGAAAACCTTTGAAGCAGCCGGTTTCAATTTACAACTTTTGACTTTAGGTCAAGAGTTTCCATCTGGTACTTATTGGGCTTACATGTTTACATACTTTAACATCTGTGCAAGGGCCATGACCATTTATCATACCCTTTTTCCTTGAAAAGTCCTGTCATGGTTCTATATTTGGTAATTGCTGGACGAATTTTTATACTTTACATGGATTTGAGGTCAGATGTTTGTTTGCAAATAACTTAAGAGAAAAGCTGGGCTAGTCTTTCTACCAACAGGAACAGGAAAGGCAATCTAGGTAAAGAAGTGTGTGGCAATCTGAGCACCATACAAGTGCGTGACGCTGACAAATGCCTGCGCAGCACCAACAAGGGTGCTAATGAGGTCTCATTCACAGATTTGAGCCGCAGCAGTTGGTCATAATTTGTATCTGGCTCACTGATTGCAGTGTCTGTCATGAATCTTTCTGATGATCATTTGATTGATTTAGGCTTTGCGAGTCTCATTGTAATTTAGAGAGTGACATTAAAAGTTGCTGGAGAGAACAGAGCTGTCACTTTACAGTGGAAATGATGAGAGGAGTATACAGGAGGGCTGATAATCACTGAGTCTGGACAAACTTTGTCATGCTCCTGTCACTAGGAATTAGCTCACCGCCATCATCAAATGGTCCTAGACGCATCAAATGAGACGATAATGACCTTTAGCTGAGCTGTCTCCTCAAAGATGCAGACTGTTCACACTTCGGGAGCGTTGGGGGAGCACACGAGGGCCTAACAGCATGGAAACTAATAGGATACCTGCCTGGGTGCATGATTTAACCTCTGGGAGGTTGTTGATCCTTTCTTGCCTCTCGTTAAATATGTTTGCATATTAGCCTATTCTCTAGGTGGCCAGGGTCAGTACTTCAGCTGCTACTTGACCTTCTTCAACCTTCCTCCCATTGAACTTCTGGTTATGTTTCAATGTGAAATTTTTCTTTTTTGTTGTTGTTGTCATTTCTTCCCTGCTTTAGTATCTGTTCAGTCTGTGTCCATTTTCCTTTTGGGCGTCATCAGCTCAGACAGTTTGTATTTTAATGTTGCTATAATAAGCTAAAGTGACCAATTTATATGTCATGTCAAACATAACCTCCTTCCGTTCCCATCGGCAGGAGAGGAAGTCTGAGAACATTTCACGGCAGATTAGGAATATCCTTACAGTAACTTTGGAAGGAGAAAAAAAAACCTGGACATGGCCCGATGTTACATAATTTCTTGGCTGGTCCTCAAGGAATCCATTTCGAGGCAGCGACCTGTGAACCTTTTCTCAAGGCCACAGAGACCAGGTCACATCTGTTAGATGACATAACTGCTGACACACTTTATGCTGGGACCTCCTCCCTTCCTGGATCAAAGGACAAACATCCCAATTTGAACCCCCACCAATTTATTATCTTCTCCTTTTTTGGTGCTCATTATAAATAACTGGCGGGGATTTAAATCTGCCTCGGCCTCAAATTTGTCACAGTAGACTGGGGTGTTATGCAAATGTGTTTCCATTAAATTGCCTGAAGTGAAACTTTGTAATGCAAATGCACTTTTAGATGCAATCAAGGCAATTGGAGCCTAATATTTCTGTAACGTGTTGACGTACATTAAAGGTTAAAGCTCTATCTGATTAACTGCAGTTGCAGTATTGCAACAATCATTCTTTAGTGTCCAGTCCTGCCACACTCCTTCCACCCCTGAGGCCCCAAAATGGACTTGGCGCTTTATCGAGCATCAGCCAATCACAGCGCTCGAAGAGTTTTTCCATGGAGATGGAATGCCACTTTGCTCTGGGGGCTCATTGTTGTGCCCCCCCAAATTCTCTGTAATGAGGGTATGATTGTGACCTGATCAGGCTGTGTTGGGAAAAATGAAGGAGCATTTAGGAAGACTGGATCGGGTTTGCACGACACAAGCAGGGTTGTTTATTTGGATGCGTTGCAGACGAATGCTGCCCAATTTCTGAACCTCCACTCAGAAATGTCTTGGAGGCCGATGGTGTGACTTAATGGAAAAATGTAAGCAGCTTTGAATTAAAAAGAGTCTGAAATATGAAGAGACGTCGCGTGTCTGAGTAAACACGTGGGGAAAGATAAAAAAAAGTCCAGGCGAAGCAGTTATTGGGGTATGGCTTTAAACACCACCATGTGTTGCTGCAACTGTGAAAATATCCTGTCTACTCTCTTCCTGCTTCTCCGTTAGCCGTCTAACAGAACGCAAGCCAATGGTAATAGTGAGCAGGAGAGCCGATCTGTGTGTGTTGACACAGCTGCACCTTACAGCGTGTTTGAACCGTTAAATATAATGTGGACCCCTGACAGTCTGAAGTTGTTGTGCGGAAGCCAAACAAACAGTCGGGGGTTTGGTTTGGTTTGGCTCACTCACTATAATAATGGAGCCGCAACATTTTGTGCAGCTCATTTGTGGTTCAGGTGATTGAATAGTCGCTGCCTTCTTTCCACTTTTTCTACCTGTCTTTTATCTGTTACTGCCAGCCTCATATCCTCCACCACCCATCCTCCAGCGCCAGAGGTAAGGACCCTCGAAAGCTACATTTCTGCTGAGAGCGAGGGGGAGAAGTGTGAGAGGAATGGGAAGAAGGTGTGTTTCAACGTGGCAGGAGATGAGCAAGAGGACTCGGGACACTGACACAATCAGCAACAGAGACTCGTACAGGTAACAAGCGACATGGTATACCTGAGATACATCATAAATCTCAGTATAGAGAGGAATTAAAAGGATGAGATATACTTTCTATATGTTAATATATTAAATATAGTACATAAAATGCCAGAAAAATCCTCAAAAGAATGAAAGAAAACACAAATGGGAAATAATTGTATTTATATTTAGCTCAAACTAATGTTTCTAGAACATTGATTTGAGACTTTATTTCAGAGTTAAGCAATTTTCTTTCAGTTTAATCAAGTAATGTAATTAACCGAGTTAAGGATTATTTTTGAATTTTTAATTAACTAAATTTATGGCAAGTGATATGATCTTCAAAAAATTCAAAACTGTACATTCTTTTCCTTTACTTTCGTGACAATTTTGGTATTTTTTGTTGTTGTTGGAAACACTGTCCCCAGTGGTGAGATTTGGGATTGCAGATCCTCATTAAGCTAGAGCCCAACTTCGGTTTACTAATGCTACCTTGAAGACAAAGGATGAATCTGAAAATACATAAGATCGGTTTTATAACTTTAAAAACTCATGCAAAAACTCAATTCTTACATGCATCAGCGAGCGCTACGCAGAACACCCTACCTGTGGAGGGATAGCCAGCTCTAAGGCTCCTCCTTAAAAAACAAAACAAAAAACACTTTCGGACACCACTATAACTTCAAATACCTCTCCAGTTTAAGTTATAGGGAAGAGCTGTTGGGGTAAGGGAAGCAATTCGGATTCAGCCAGTTATGTTTACCATCCATTTATCCATCTTCTTCTACCCATCTGGGACTAGGTCACAGGGTCAGCAGTCTAAGCAAAGATGCCTAGACTTCCCTCTCCCGGGGCCGCTTCCTCTTGCTATTATTGTTTTTTAAACAAATCTACTTCAGCTTTTTGACCACAATATCAATAGTTACTTAAAGGGTATTTAAGAAAACTACTAGTTACACTTTTATGTAATTTTAAAGTATTTTTTAAGACTATAAAATTATGTGCAATATCTAATTTGTAATTGCAAGTAATTTCTCCTTTTATCTATGTTGTTATGCTTCGTCAGTGATTGTAACAGCAACAGAAACTCCATCGCCTCCTTCACCAGCATCTGCAGCAGCCAATGCAGCTCCTACCTTCACAGCGATGAGATGGACTCAGGTAACAGATGATGCCTTCTTTTCTCACAAATATTAGGGTCTTCCTCAACAATCTGGATATAAACATGGCTGTTTTCTGGCTAACATCTAAATCTCTCACATTTTCTTCTTATTGAAAATCTTATTATTAAAAATTTTAGTCATTATTTAGATTTAATCTAAAGATAGAATTTTTTATTTAATTTAAATGAACCACTTTAAAATTAGTCATCATTCTTAATTGTTTAGTTTCATTTTCTGAATTGTTCTGAGTTAAAAAAATAGAATCTAGAATACTAAAAGTATAAAACTTATCTTTGATAAAATGGAATAAATTTAATTATATGTATCACAATTCTTTGTAATAGATTAAATTACAGTAAACTGTATTATTTTAATAATTGTGAGATGATGCTGTAAATCCTGATGGAAAGAACTATAAGATAGAGGAACAAGTTATTGTATTGAATAACAAGCATATGTAGAAAAAATGTTTGTCTGCTTTTTTTCATTCATTTTTTCATGATGCTGACGTGTTGAGTCACATTTCTTTTTTAAAAGTATAAATTAAATAAACCGAACAGCTGAAAATGTGTAAAAGAAGCAGAAACTCTGCACATCGGAAGGTTCTTGTACGTGACAGATCATTTCAGACATCACAATATCCAAAATATTTACTGTTGGATGATGAGACATGAGTAAAGTTACTAGTAAATAAGACGTCGACGGACTATCATCAAATAAACACGAGAAATATTCACGCAGTACTGGAAACCCACAAAAATGTTTCCTTCTGTCAAAATGAAGCAATATTTGTTTTTGCTACTTATAAATGTTGAGCCACACAAGATGTTCAATTTTCTTCAACCAAGAGTTTTTTAAATTGATTCAACTTAACATTAAAAAGGGATTTACATGTCCTGCATTTATTCCTTAAATCTGTTGACCCCCTAGTATCATAAAATATTCCAGGACCTTGTCACAAAGAGTCAATTACCTTGGATTCCGTTGCTTTTACAGTGTGTGAAACGCGTGACTACTTCTTCCACTTTTGTTTAAATTCCTGTCAACTGTTGTTTCAAATGAATTCTGTGTCATTTTTACTGTCCATCGCTGAGATTAAACCCTCGTGCATTTGAGTAGAAGAATGAATATGAAGGGGAGTTTTCTACTAATGTTTGCTGGGATTTGACATCCTACACAGCTCTGTTCTCAGGTATTTTGTCTTACTCAGTTTTATGTGACTCAATGGTGTCATTATTTTTATGGTCCTTGGCCTTCATTATTATCTGATATGATTTTAAAGTATGAGCCCTCAGGGACCCTGAGGTCCCCTGATACAGGCCTTTTGGTTTTCCCAAAAGTGAGAACTCAAACACATGGGGAGGCCTCATTCAGTTTTGATGGACCTCGCCTGTGGAACATCCTCCCAGTGAGCCTTAGGGCCCTAGAGACTGTTCCTGTTTTTAAAGAAAGGCTCAATACTTTAACACTTTAATCTCGCTTTTAGTTGAAATTTAGGAATTTATTTGATATTTAAGTTATTTTATGTTCCCTTTTTAGTAGTTTGGTATATTTTTTATTTACTGATTCATATCAGTCTATTAAGGTTTATTTATTTAGTTATCTGGTTTGATTGACTCTTCTCAGGAATCTGGGTCGCTGCAATGGGATCTCCCAGGGGTGCCCCTTTGCTTACATCTGCGGGGTCCTTTGGTAGCATATTCTGTGAAGTTGAGTAGGGGGGTCACAGATTTGGACATGTCAAAATAAAAATCTTTTCCCTACTTCAGTACAAAGCCAGGTTTCTACAGTGCATAATTTTAGTAAATCATTTCATGCTTTGCCATGGTGTTTGTATGTGTGTTTGTGGGGACGGGGTATTAGGCATTGAATGGGTTTTAGACCTAATATTTGTGTCATGTCTTGTCTTTTTTATTTTTAAAATGTCATTATGTTGTTATATAAAGCACTTTTAGTAGCACACGTTGTAAAAGTGCTATAGATATAAAGTTGGATTTGATTATATCACTTTAACCCAAGAATCATCTATTTTCTTTATTGTAAATCTGTAGAAGTAAAAAACTACTCAATAAGAAGCTAGAAGAAATTGTCAACTTTTTGTGGTTAATGATAATGATTGACATGTTGCTAATTGAACTTCTTCAGGGGATGAGGTGCCCTCTAGCGTGTGGCTGTCCCATGAGAAGCAGAAGAAACTGCACAGCTTTCTCGAGCATCTGTTTAGCCAGGTGGGTCATTTAATCACAAGAACATCAATTTCTCCACAGGGTGGCTTTCTAGAAATCACCATTTTCTTCCAATGCAGTTGTTTCTGCACATTAGAGCTGCTTTTGTTCACAGTGAGAAGAAACAGCTCCCTGGGGCTCTGTGGGTTTGCCCCCAAAAGAGTGAAAGAAGCAACTGTTGGTCCCTTGGGGGCATTTTTTCTTCCATGTACATATATTTGATCTTGACTTGGAAAAATAGTGCCTAGTGGGCCACCCTGACCACATTTCTTCCTTCAGGTGGACACGATCACCAGCACTCTAAGAGGACCGGTGGTGGCTCGAGCGTTTGAACAAACCAAATGCTTCACACCAGGAAGAGGATTTCAAGGTAATGGTTTACCTTATTGCCCTCAAATGTAAAAGCAAGCAGTGCTCTGTCAAGTGGGTTCCCTTAGAATTAATTGAAAATATATTTTCGTGTGGCACAAGGTGGTATGGATGCCAATTAAGGGGCTAAATGTTTTACACTGAATGAGCGTTCTGTATATCTGCAGAGGTAGACTGATACATGCAGACAGGATGACTGTGACTGAGGCTGAGATGAAGTCAAATCTTAGTAAATATAGATGAAGTAAAAATGTAGAATAATAAATAAAATAAAATAACAAGTGCCTTCTTTGTGAACGCTGAAGAGATTCTTGATATTTGGCCTTTTCTTCTCACTTTCTGCATTTTGATTAGAGCTGAATAATAACGTTACCTCAGCTGAGGAAACTCAAATTATGCTCAATCTGAAATGCTCAGTGATTTTTTTATTTTTATTTTTAAGCAGGATTTTGCCCCCTACCCCAGTGTATGGTTTGTACACTCATGAAAATTATGGAGCACAGCAGCATAGTTTGCTGCTTCTTTGGTAAAAGCCAATGCAGTACATCAGCAAGCACGGTGGTGGAAAGGCAATGATATGTTTTTTTTTTTTCATGTTACTGCATCTGGACATCTTTCACTTGTTGAACTGATCCTATATCAAAGTTTAAGACTTAAACTTTGATTTATTTAATGTAAAAATGGCTAATTTGCAAGGAAAGTAATCCAAATTTGACCATTTTTAACACCTACAGATGAAAAACGGCCTTTGGGCTAATTTTGGCTCATTACAACAATGCTTCTAATGTGAACTGTCGCTATTAAAGAAATTAATAAATACAATAAAATTAAATATAAGGTGCAAATAAAATTAAAAAAATGCCTGATTAAGAGGCTTTTTAAGAATCTTTGAGATTATTAAATAAACTGTGACATTCTTAGGATGTGGATAATGTGAGGTTTTACTTACATGACTGCAAAAGCTTTTCTTTTCTCTGTTTCCTTGTAAAAAGAATCTTTCATACATTTTTTTAAAGTATATTGTGCTTGAAAAGTTTTTCAAGCGTTCTTAAAAAAAAAAAAAAAAAAGGGGAAATGTTTTATAGCACCAGCGTTTCCCCAGAAAGTTTGTGCAGATGTGGACCTGAGAGGAGAAAGACGATATGACAGATTCCCAAGGTCGATACTGACAGAAAACAGATCCGGCGCTGAATGCAAAGGGGCTGTGACTTCCTGTTGCATAATGCGTGTGTGCACATCCACATTTGGGAAAAAGATGAAGAGAGAGGAGGGTATTGTAGCTGCATTCCAGAGCAAATAATAATGAAATAAAAGTTGGATTTCCTAGTGTAACATCAGTCTTTTTTGTCAAGTTTTCCTTTGCCCCTCATGTTATAGTTTTGAAATGGTGCCGGTTACTCTGTAATGTGAAAACACAAAAACAGTAGAGAAGTGGTTTAGTATTGGAGCAGTTACTGTCTGACTTCAACTAACTCTTCATATTTATACACTTGCTGTATACTCTTTTAGCTAAAAATGCAAAAAAGTAGTGAAAATGTAGTGAAACTTCATCAAATTAGATTTTTTTTATAGATAAAACAAACAAACTAATGTTCAAACACAGCAGGAAAGAATTTAGCATGATTCCAATGCTTTGCAAAAAGTGTTTCGATTGTGGTGTAAAAAAAACTCCATAAAGGTGACTGTAATCCATTGCGATGTGATTTCAAAGCAACATGGCTGGTTAGCCAGTTATTCTGTATATTTTGATAAATCAAGCCTCCAAATGCTCTGGCCCATTTGGCATGCAGACTTCTCTCTCATCTGAGCTATTCTCAAGTGAGAGCAGATTTGCTCGGAGCAAACATAGCTCAGCTTCAGCTTTCAGAGTTGTCTGTGTGCACGTTTATGTGCAACAACAGCACCAGGAGCAGGTACTTTGAAACCCTGATCAGTGCTGATCCATCTCATCTTCACTAATGTGTGCGGCTGATAACACAGCAAATAGGATTATCTAAAGAGGAAAGTCATCCTGCGTCTGATCCGACACCGACAGGCTCACATGCTTGCAATGTTACACTGAGCCAATGTTCAATCTTGATGTTTGGTACAGCAGAAGAGTCATTTCTGTAGCGTTGAGAGGCATTAAAATGGATCAAAAGGGCTTTTGTTCATGTTTTATTACTGCAAGAATGAGGTTAGCCTGCAGGGGGCCCTAAGATGACTGAAAAGAAAGAGACAATTTTTTAGATCAGAATAATCATTAGTTTAATAGACCAAAAGAAAACAATTGGCAAAACTTTAAGTAAATGAAAGGAAAGATACATTTTTTAAAGAGTTTAATGCACTCCAAATATTTTAGACAAAAAATGTAAAAGGGACCTGAATTTGGGGTAAAATTACCTGTTCTTTGATTTTCTATTGGCATTTTAATAGTTTGTTAATAGTTCTCCAGATTCCTAAATTTTGCTAATCTGTAAAAAAGTCAGTCAGTCACAATCAGCCAAAATAGCCCATATTTACATAATAACAGAAAAATTGTAATTATGAAACCGGGAGCTCTATCTGAAGGGAGTTAACAGCTAGCTTTCAATAATTGATAATTACATTTAACCTTGCGTAGTGCTATTTACTTGTTGGTAATACCTTGTTTATGTGTGTCTGTTTTTGCTCAGAGTTTCAGCAGGAGATGGAGCCCAAAGTAAACTGCACCAAGAAGTTACGGCTCCATGTCAAGCAGGATCCCTGGAACCTTCCCAGCAGCGTCCAGGCGCTCACACAAGCTATTTCTAAATATGTGGAAGGTCAGTGTGTACAAACTAATGACATATCCACAAAGTCAGTCAGTCCCAATCGAATTTGGAGCAAAACCCATGAAGGTACTTGAAGTGTGTCCATTTTCCAGTAAAACCCATCTATTACTTTCCGTTTTTATTACTGTCGCTTTGACAAACCGGGTCCACAGTTAGAGCTGACGCTGAGCGGAGAAGAATGTCTTTCTGAGTGAGACAGCAGAAGTGTGCGGTTCCTCTGTTTGCCTACGCACTGATGGAATACACAAACGCACACAGACGAGCAGTGTGTGCACACATAGGCAGAGTGCCAAACACGCAGATGCAAACAGCTGAAACCAAAATCCCCACCGTTTGACAGTCCTGGGAAAGGTGAGCCGGTGGTCACCGCTGAGAGCACCGTTTTTTATTCTACTCCTGGGGACATGTTTTAATGCTGGGCAGTTTCCCCCTAAAAACCCAGAGGTCTCTGTTTACATGCTGAATTTTTGTAATATATATCATCAGAAAATGAACTTAAAAACAGTGCATTCCTACTACAAAAAAGAAAATGTGCTTACCAATTTGTGGTGTGGATTAATGGAATGGATTGAATGAGGGTTTAAAACAAAGCAAACGTTTACACGTATTCAACAAAACTTGCATGATGTTACTGATAAAACTTTGCAAGGCTTGAAATGATCAATAAAAGCAAATAAGCAAATGTCACTTCTGCATAGGTGCGACACAGAAGGTAATGTGGATGTTTTGAGGAAAAAAAACTGTAAATAGAAAGATGCACAACAGACGGTGTTGTAAAAAGGAGTGGGACTGTACAAGATTTTTCTCCCACCCACTCCTTTTCAAGAACATTGTTTTTTTAATGTATTTTTAGATCTTGAGGTTATTTTCATTTTCTTTTAGTGTTTGAAAAAAATATAGTGTTGTAAATGATTGGAAAATTCCACACTGTTGAATTTTTTCTATTTTCAGAGGTAAAGACTCGGCTGCTCCTGGTTTTACTGCAGTACACAGGTTTGTTTCACCATCTTTTAAAAGAATCACACGAAGAAATTCAACAACCAAGAAAAAAAAAATCTGCTGTGCATTCTCTGCTTTGAATCCCAGACGTTAGCAAGTTAAACAAGAGGAAAGTCAAAAGTTTCTCACTTTGAATTTACAGAGCACACATTTTTCTGAAAGCGTTTCTGTGACTTGATGAACATTTAAAAAAAATGTGTAACTTTTCACGGAACACGACTTCACAAATGTGTTTTGCAGCTCTGTAGTTGCTGTTATATATATATATATATATATTTATATATATATATATATATATATATATATATATATATATATATATATATATATATATATATATATATATATATATATATATATATTTTTTTTTTTTTTTAATGTGTCCCGGTCAGCTGCTGAGCAAGCAGATAGGAGCTGAAGGCCGCTTGTGTTGGACAGATTTTACTGTTACAATAGGGTTTATTAAAATTTTGACACACTAGGTGTATATTTATACATACCCCTTTTGTATTTGAGGCTAATCTTAATTGATATAATTTACGTTTGCATACTTTCTGTTGGACTGTATGAAGAAAGGAAAAGGAGAGAGTGGGGTGTTAAAGACGGGGGGGGGGGGTATAAGGGCACAAAAGAAAGCAGGTTGAGGAGGTTGGAGGAGGAATTAGACTGATTTTCTTGTAATAGACCTAAAAGGTAAATATTAAAACCAGCCTCCTACCATTTTTGCTTGATGTTTGTTTCATTTTGTCCAATTAACTGTTAATTAAGAGTTTTCATTCAACCTACTTAGGGGTCAGACTGTCATTCTTTAATCTTTTATTTTGTTCTGTTAAATTGTATTTCTGAATCTTTTGTGATAAATGTCTCCTGACAAGTTGTCTTTTGACGTTGCTCTGTTTGGTTTCTAGATTCAGAGATCCAGCTGCGGCGGGACATGGTGTTTTGTCAGTCTCTTGTTGGATCAGTGTGTGCTTTCTCTGAGCACCTGCTTGCTGTCCTCAACCAGGTAGACGACATTGGCTCCTTTTCAGCTCAAATGCTTCTTCTCCTGCGCTTACCTTTAGTTTTCTTTATCCGTGTTCTTTGGTAGTTTTACAATGTTGGAAAAGAGCAGGACCAGGACTTTCCCGACGCCCAGGAAGCCAGCCGCCGGTGGCTGGAGCAGATCGCCAGTGCTGGCCTCCTGTTCCACTTCCAGTCTCTTCTGTCCCCGAATCTGGTGAGCAGCAGTTTCCTCTGCCAACACTTAGCAATATTTTATGACGCTGTCAAAAGCATAGGAAGTTTAGGCCTTGATTTGCAATCATTTAACACACACTCAAAGGAATTTCATCACGTGACTCCTTAAACTGAGAGGCTTGTTAGTAATGACTTACGTGGCATCCAGCCCTTAGTTTTTAACCCAACAAAGAAAACAGATGGTGGTGTTTGAAATTGTTTTAATTGAAATAGTCTGCATCATCAGGCAAGAGCACTCTGTGCAGCGGGTACCCAAACAATCATCTGAAGTTGCTGAGTCTGAGGTTTGCGCGCCGTGACTGTGTGACTTGCAGGTCTGAATCATTGAGGTCCTCTGCTCAAAGTGCTGAGTTGGATCCCAGAACAGATCTGCCGCTCCCTGCCCTCTGCACAGCAGCTCTAAATACCCACTCTGATCATCCTTTGATCTAAGTGTTCTCAGTGATCTTTTAATTACGGTTATCCCGTTTTTAGCCAAAATTAAAACAACCTGTGTCATTTTCTTGGATACGTTTCTGGAGAGTGGCTGGAGTTCATTCGAAATTCACCTCTGAGTTCAACCCCGCCGCCCTTCCCCTCCTCAATTGCTAAGAGCTTGGAGCAGGGAGCTTGTGGCCCACCCAGCATATTTTCCACTTAACAAACAAGCTCTTTTTCAAACAGATTTTCCCCCCGTCTGCTCCTGATTCACGGTTTGAACAAAGAAGTACTCAAAGGTACAATATTGAGCTCAATTTTTTTTAAATATATGCCCTCCATCATCAGAAAAATGCCACAGCATGTTAAAAACACCCAAAAACCCACTTTTCATCAGAGTGGGTCTGTCTTTAACTGCAGAGCAGCTACCTGGGCTTCTTGGTATGACCTAAAAACCAACACATGAGATATGCAACAATACCTACCGGTATTCTTGGTATTTGAATGAAAAGTACTGATCAGAAAGGACAAGAATTCTCCAGTTGATCAGATTAATGTCAGAGAATTACACTTAACTAGTTAGATTAGTCAGTTTTAAGTCAGTAAACCAAAAGGTTTTTTGTCCCTAACTTCTTCATGCCCGAATTTATTTCCATTTATAAAAAAATATTCGTCAGTCTTTTTCCATTCAAGCTGATGTTATATTAAATCGTACTTTGTGAAGTAGCGACATACAGCATGACGGTGTTAATTTTATATATTACAATAAATGCTTCTTGGTTTTGAGAGGAAAAATTTAGCTGAATTATTTAGGTTTATTTTTACCAAGAAAAAAAGTGAATATGCATGTGATGATCTGCTGCAGAAGGTTTACCTGAAATGGTTGATCTTTTTTTTTTTTTTTTATTTAAGGGAAAACAGCAATCCAGTAAACAGGAGTTGATTCTAGAAAACAATCAGTTTGCTCCTCTTAAATGAACACCAACACCAGACCCATTTTTTCTGCTTCATCACACATTCAGGGAAACTTTCCCTTTTAAAATCCCCTGTGGAACTGAGCAAGGATTTACCACCTGAAGAGATCTTCCCGCTCTATCCTTTCTGGGTCGCCACATGAAAGGCTACAGGAGTGAAGCTGCTGTTTGCCGTGAGTTTGAGTTTTGTGTACACTCCTATCAGTGGAGGAATGTGTTGGTGTGACATCCTTTACAGCGCACAGGCATCACTTCACAGGGAACAGCTGGGTTTCAGCTGTGCTGCCTTGAAATCGCTCTCAGACAGAGGTCCCTAAACCTTTTACTGACGCCGCTCCCGTCTGCTCTCTACATCTGGCGGATGGGAAGACGGGGGGGAAAAAAGCATCGACACCCAGCTGTGGCCACCAGCAGACTAGTGGATGCTGGAAAAGAGGACAGTTGGAGATAAACAAATACATTAGACAGCAAACATGTAAATAGTCCAAATGTGAGGACCCTGTGAAACAAAACTGCTTACAGCCTTTTTGGAGATCCTATGAAACCAAGAAACATATTTTCCATCCTTTTCCTTCTTCAGACTGACGAGCAGTCCATGCTGGAGGACACCCAGGTGGCCCTGATGGATCTGGAAAAAGTCACTTTTTACTTCCAGCAATTTGAAGGAGAACCGCTGGTTGCCAGTATGTCCTGTCAATCTTTTTACCATAAATATACATCCGTTTGAGCCATTTAACTTAGGCTTTAAAGTCTTTTCATATGATAACTAATGTTTTTATTACAAACTTTTATCTTTTTTTCCTCTTCTATATTTAGTCTGTAAAAAGGGAGTGTAGTACGAAATCAGAACTTCTCGATTAGGCCTGCAAGCTGTGCAATACGCATATTGCAAAAGATGGGGAAAAATTGCAATAAATGGTTACTTTAAATGTGCTAAAGCAATCTTATGGCAGCTTGAATTATTTAACGAATTAGATACATCCATTTATGCATTTGACCAACCGGATGGAGCTCTTTCATGTTAGAGCTTCGCCTCCTATGTAGGTGAGGGTCCTTTGGAGTGTCATTTGTTATTTTTACTCTTATTTAAATTAAACTGTAGCATTGAAATGGAAATGATGTTTTTGGTTGTTTTGCTATTTGTTCATGTATTACAAGTTATATCGTCATCGCAATATAGATTACTAATATCACGGGTTTTCCTCATTGTGCAGCCCTACTCGCGATTAACTTTTTCAGTAATTCTTCAACAAACTTGCAATTTCTACACCTCTTACCTCCATGTTGCCTGGGCAGAGAAACTTGAAATGTCTTCTTTTTAGCATGATTATTCAACATTAAACATTTTTGTGGGTATACTTTGAACAGTTATCTTTTTTTAAATTGAGTGAAATGTTGGATTGGAGTTGTTTTTCTTTAGACAAAACTGCACTTTTGATGAAAACAATAGAACGCTTTGAAAAGGCTCCTCTTTCAGGTGTAATTTTTCTAGATCTAATTTTTTTCCGTCGTCATCATTAACTGTATTACTGTACTTTACCTTCATCTGAAAGTATTCATTTTTTAGCGATCTCATGTGTCTCTGTGTGTAGATACGCCCATTTCATACCAAGTAGAAGGCACTCGGCAGGCCTTAAAGGTCTGTTTCTACCTGGAGAGTTTCCACTTTGCACAGCTCCCTTACAGGCTGAAAAGCAGAGGAGGCATCAAGATCTACCCAGTGCTCTTCACACAAGGTAAAGTGGGACTGGTTCAGGAGCTATGATGACCAGTTATTGGTCCTGCATGAAGTCAGAATAACTGTGGCTCACCTTAACTTTATTTTTTCATCCTTTCTAGCTTTGGAGAGTATGGAGGGATACTACTACAGAGACAGCATATCAGTGGAGGAATACCAGGCAGGGATCAATGCTGCCTCCCTGGATAAGGTCAAACAGTACCACAAGAGATTAAGGTATACTAAAGAGACCTTCTCATTTGGTCTATAATGCTCGTTTTGTATAATGTAGCAGCTTTTTTTTCAGATAAAGTACATGAAAATGACCTTCTAACTTTAACTCAGCATGTGCTTCAAGGTGGTTGGCTCAGAGGGGGCGCAGTGTGGCCGTTTTGTGATTGGTTGTGAGCACACACAGCAGGGGAAGCAGTGATTGGATGAGAATACCCAGCATGTCCCCAGGTTTGGTGCAGTGCTTCTGTGCAGCTGCTGCTCTCACTTACCTCACGCCCTATTGGTTTCCGCAACGCTTGTTATTTGTCATGAGTGCATAGCTTAATGAGGGGGAAAGACATATGAAAAACTTTATTTTATGCAACTCCCTGAATCTTAAGTAGCTCTTTATAGACGGATAATTCCTTAAGTGCCACTTTGAAAAAAGAAAAGTGCTAAGCTGCCATATGCTTCTGCGGATCAACTTGTGCTCATGGTAAAGTCATAATCTTATTATTTAGGGACATTCTCAAGGAGGTTGAATGATTTATGTTCAGCAGTACCAAATATTACTATGTTGTTTATAAAGAGCTTTTATTTGTGGAGTGTAGATTCACGAGTGAGCATTGGGACTTCCCAAAGGCAAACCGAGCAGTGATAACATGGCATGAATCTTAACTGCTTTCCTGTGTCTTTATGTCACTGGTTTTCCTTGGAACTCTTTGGAGATTTTTTAACCTTTGTGGCATAAAATTGGCATTTTGCAGCATCTCTTTTATTTGGTTTGGCTCTCCGTGTTAACACTGTTGTGGAGGGATCAGCACCTTAAATGTCATTCTAATACTTTAATCTGCTCTCTCTCCTGTTGACCTTTCACCACTAAAATCCTTTTTATTTTATGAGTCATATTTGAAAATGATCACTGCATTTCAGAAAATCGATGTTTTATGTTTGTTGAAATTGTATCATGTTTTGCATTTTTTTCTAAGCAACAGCGCATTGCAGTCGTCTAATAAACCCCAGAAAATCAAGCCGTTGTCGTGAGGAGCTTTAGTGGTCTTAGGTGAGGATGGAGACAGGCCCACTTCAGAGAACATGCTGCAGTCTGTGCTCAAATCTGACTTTCAGGTCTCACAGAACATGTTGAATTGCAAAATACTAGATCAATATTTTTTGGATGGAGCCAGCTCTCTGCCTCACAGGCACATCAGTCTGATCCACTTTCATTATTCATTTTAAAAACACGATGAGCAACTCTACAGTTTTTACAAACATTTTGTGATAACTTGTAAATATTTGAACCAATTAAAGACCCACTCAAATCAATTTATGATCTATTTTAGGTGTTCCCAGTGGTCTTTTGATTATGATTATAAAGTTTTTCTGCCAAAATAAAAAAAAAAAATGGTGTAGTTTTCTAGGACATTGTATCTGTAGAGAGGCAGTAGTTAATCAGAAATTCATTTCTGAGTTGTGGGTGGGACCACTGGTGCGGATCAACCCCGCCCCCTCTACACCTCGCCATTGCTGAGAGCTTGTAGCAGGGAACCTTTGGCCAGTCCAACGTATTTTCTACGTAATAAATATATTATTTTTCAACAGCATTTTTTCGTCTGCTCAAATCACCTGATGATTTGAATAAAGAAATACTCGGAAAAGCTTAATCGTCTTAATATATGCCCTCCATAATCAGAAAAAGACCACATGAAAATGTTAAAAACACAAAAAACACAATTTTCCTCACAGTTGGTCTTTAACGCAATACGATCACCAACCGTAGGTCACTTTGGTGATGTTTGAGACTAATCTCAGCCGTTTCATTAGAATTAAAGATACAATTCTTTGCAGAACATTTCAGAAGAAATGTTGCGCTTAAATTAAATACAATCCATTAAAGACCCACTCCAATGAAAATGGTGGGTGTTTTTGTTGTTTTTAACATATTCTTGTTGCATTTTTCCATGATGTGGACATATATAAAGAAATTACGATTAAAACTGTGTTTCTGAGTATTTATTCAAATGGTAGGAACCAGGAGCAGACAGAAAAATTCAGTTTGAAAAGGAGCTGTAGTTGATATGAACAAACTATAAGCTGCCTACTCAGATCCATTTGCAGCCAAAGAGATCCAGTCATGTCATCATTTTCCTCATCCGAGCTGGCATCTGGCTCAAAACTGTACATCTGGATAGGTCTGAGATTGCTGGTCATTTTTGCTGCACTGCTAATGTTAAATTGGGGTTGTCAGGGGCTGTAACCTAGTGGGAGAGAGCGTAAACAAAGGGATGATGGGAAATTAGGGAAGGCTTACACCTCACCAACAGTCTCATCCACAACTCAGAGCATGAACTTCTGCCACTATGTCCTAGAAAACCACTTATTATTATTATTTTTTTTTTTTGTGGCTAAAAATGGCATGGTCATAAATAAAAGCCTACTAGAAACGCTTTTACAATATATCAAAAGATGATTAAAGTGGGACTTAAAAAATGTGCTTCATGAAACACTGGCATGAATAGATGATGCAAAAAAGCTGAAAAACCAAGAAGCACAAAGGTACCATACTTTACAGAATAGCAATTATTTGAATTCCCAACAGATGTTCATATTCTTCACACTTCATAATGGTTGAAGGAAGGAGAAGGGAAAACATTAAAGAGAAGAAGAAACTGAGCCAAAATATACAAACAGTCATTATGTCATTTACACATTTGTACAAATACAAATGCTGTGTTGGTCTGTGACTTAAACAATTAAATATTGGAGCACAACAAGCCCCTTGTGACTATTCAGTGAACTTTATGTGCCTTCTGTCAGTTTTATTTTAAAAAGAGTGTCAGTGTGGAAGCAAAATGCTTCATGTTGCTTGCAAATGTCTGAGCCATAGAAATATAGTCAAAGTGTTAAGACAGTTGTCTTCAAGAGAAGGAGATAGATGGTTGCTCCTTAATTGAGACAACTTGTAGAATTAGTGACTGACAAATACTGTACTTTCTTGTCCCATTGTAAACAAATAAAAGAAAGTTTTTGACAAGCCACACTTAGCGAATTCAGGAAAAAGTAGTAACTGTTCCCACTTAATTTTCAGCAATCATTGGTCTGTCTCGTTTTCTTTTGTCAGCTGCCATCAGTCTTTCAGCTGACCACAAACCCAGCTGAGATGTCACTTTGCTCTTCACTGTGGCGCTCCAACCTCAGACAGCTCGTTATCCGTGGTGCTGGGCCGCAGCAGGGTTGGGCTGAACCCACATGTGGGCTGGAGCCAGAGGATGAATGACAGGCAGAAAGATCACCTCACACGCAATCCTGAACTGAATGAACTCCAGGGGTGTGCTCAGAGTTTTCGTATCGTCAGCCAGACTGCATTCATTCTGAGATTTTGTCATGAATTTTAAACCTCTGAGGTACTACTAATATTCAGAAAAACAAATGTGTCTATTACTGTGGAAAAATTACTATCAAAACTATATCAAAAAGAACATTTTCTTTTCTTTTTAATGAATGCACTTCTGTTTTAAATAAGTAATATTCTTCTGAGGACAAGATGTTGAGCAGAAACACTTTTTTAAAGTTATGTCAAATAAATAACAGTATTAAAGAAGGCTTAATAGTATAAACAGAGACTTTGAACTTACGCAAATCGAATGTTCACAAAAAAGTTTGCTAAATGCAAATTCTCATGGCATAATCTCTCATTCAACTATATTAAAATACTTTTAGAAACTGTTATGGTATATGTAAAAAAAATTGAAATTATGAAAATGCGGCCACCTGATTGATTTCAAAATAATTTAAATCATGTTCAAAATAAAAAAAATAACCAATTACCAAAGAGCATTCAAAGGCTCTTCAATGTAAGAGATAATAAGTATAGCTTCAGAAAATACATGGAAAAATTCCTAATCCAAAAAAGACATGTGAAGCAAATATAAAAGGTGATATGATCAATAGATTTAAGGGAGTCAACAACGTTCACCATTATATTTTGCAAAAATCTTTTGGTCGTAATTAATTGTTTTTGGTATATAATTTTTTTTCTTGTAATTCTGTAAAAATTCTGTTTATATAAATTTAAGTTTGGATTGAATTGAAAAAGGGTGACTCAGAAAGTTGTTAATCTTCCACCAAAGCCGTTTTTGAGCTTTGGCACTATTTTTCTTCATTTTGATTTATTTATTTTTTTAATCCAGTTGTTTCATTGAAATAAAAAATTATCAGTTTGAAATAAATGTATTTAAAAAATGTCAAAAAAACAATCAAATCTTAGTTTATTTACTAACAAGTTAACTAAATAACAGACAAGGTTCTTTCTCTCTCTTCCTCATTTCTGTTACAAATGGAAATATTAAATATGGAGGTCACATTTCCATAAATGTGATCGTAGGAAGGATTTCAGTGGAGAGCCATGATCGTCTCATGGGGAAAACTGAGTAAAATGTATCTGAATGAGAGCTCTGGGCAGAAAAACAATTTTTAAAGAAAAATTCTTAACATTGCTGGCTGGTTAGTTCATCTGGGTCAATTATTTTACCCAGTAAACATTATTTATCAAAACAACTCCTTGCAGGTACCTTCATTGATCTTTTGCTACAGACACTCAAAATCTTCTTTGCAGTTTTACTCTGCACAATATCACTAAGCTGTTTTGAAAGTGAGTCTGTTGGATACAAATCTTTCATTTATCTGGATAATAAAAGCCCACACATGCTAATAAATGGTGTATAATGGTGATAAAAGATGAGCAACAAACCAGGACGTACAATTCTGCCCAGCAAGTTGATGTATCTCATTTTTTCAGTGGTTTTAATTAATGGATTGCTAGCTGGTCATCTGCTATCACCAGATAACAACGTGGTTGTAGGTCATTCCTCCTCCAATTGTAGGGAATTTGTAAACAAACTCATAAAAGTTTGTCGTCATTGGACATGAATGTTAAATTCTGGTTGCTGGTGATTGTCCGCGTCGCTAATGTTCCTTTTTTGTCTTTATTTCTGCTACTTCTAGCACATAGTTCAGGCCCTTCAAAGGGAGAAATCACCTCATAAAAGTATTTTTCATTAGTTGATGAATAATTTACATATTTTCCTTGAATATAAATTTGAATCCTGATATATTTAAGAATACTAAAGGAGTTTTAAAAGTCCTGCATTTATTAGAAATGATCCATTTTGAAGCTAAAAGCTGGATGAACAGGCATCAGAATGAAGTGAGCACACTATTGTTGCAGCATAACTGTTACAACAATGACAAATGAAGTGTGGTTGGGGAGGATGGGAGATGATTTATGGCACAGCATTGAAGAAAAATTAAGGCAATGTTCCCCAAATCTGCTTTTTCCTTTTAGTTCGTTTCCTGTGATCTTCAAGTTTATAGCAATATAGAATTTTCCTAAAGGTTTGTTGAGATTTTGATGCATTTTTCATAAAGCAGAAGGACCCTTTACCACGTTTTCCCACAGCCGTGTTGGCAGAGGAAGTCCCGGTTAGCTTCCTCTCCGAGGAAGGTGGCGAGCCGTTGTTCTGCTCCAGCTCGTGTGCGTTGAACCTGTCTTTATTAAGCCTGGAGGGCTGTGATGCCTTCATTTAATTATTTTCTTTGATTCCACCATTGCAGGACTGTAATCATTTCAGCTCTGCACGTATGAGGCATTACATTTCCATAAAATAACTTATATCTTTGGTGGAGCCTTATGACAGTGTGAAGCCAAGAGTATGTGAGTAAATAAGCAGACATTTTTAATATAGTTATTCCAAAAATATTTATGGGTTATTTTATAATTAAAACAGCATCACTGGGAGTTGATCTAAAGGGGTTTGATGGTTTATTTTCAGGGAAACAAAAGACCTCTTCTAAAAATTGTTACTAGAATGGCAATAAATACAATTAAGAAGGTTTTAATATTGCAATTTTAAGCACAAAAGAAAAATAGGTTCAGTGTTTTAAAAATTCAAATTTTGAGACCAACATGAAATTTTAAAAAAAGGCAGAAATTAGGGTTTTGTTTTAGATGTCAATTAAAAAACCAGAGAACTCTGACAGAAAAGTGAAAAAAAGTGAATTTTTGGGAAAACTTCTGATGATTTATCAAGTTTCACATTTCATAAATTTCAAAATAATTCTGAAAATAGTCAACATTTCTAGACCAGTAAAGTTTTAATTTTTGATACATGACAGAATTTAGTCTTTTTAGTCAGAACACTGAGAAAAATCTAAAAAATGTGAAAACTTTAGTCACAATTTAAAATTAGATAAAGCCCAGAGTTTTAAGATGGAAAAACTACATTTTTTTGAAATGTCAGAATGAAGAGAATTCTTTTTGAAACTTGAAGAAACAATGACAAAATTCTGAAACATAATCTCAAAATCTATAACATACTGTAAATTCAATTTAGTTAAAGATAGCTTATAAATTCAGAAATTTTTAGTCCGAATTCTAACTTAAACAATAAAGACCCTTAAAATAAGCCAATGTTTTTTGATATATTCAAAACCTTAGAAAATCAGAATCAGAATCTAAGTCATGTTGGCTAAATGATTTTTTTTTTTTGTGAAAGTCAATTACTTAGTTAAATTAGACAAAACTTCAAGGATAAATGTTCAAAATTCACAGTCAGATAAAACTGGTAGACATCTGAAATCTTTGCGTTTTTTCAAATGCTGATCCTTTTCTTCACTTTAGAAGATCTTCCCAACTGCTGTTAAAAACTGTGATTATGCTAAATGTAAAGAAATTGTTGGGCATCTTCAGCACTTTTCCAGTGTTCTATATTTGGCCATAGTTTTGCCTACAATTCTGGGGAAGGCTTTCAGTGAAGAAGTGACATCAGCACATTTCCTGCTCACGGTCTCGCTGGTGTGTTTGCAGCGATGCTCCCATTAGCCTTAAAGCAGCTTGACTACAAACCGCCGGGGTTTGTGGAGAATTTAATAATCCTCAAGCATCAGGGGTCATCGAGTACAATAATGTCTGGTTTATTTGGCAACCTTTGATTTTTTTTTTATTGAATGTTCTTGTTGTGATTGTATTTCAGAAATTATTAGTCTTTTGCATTTTTTAAGTGGACGGGAAGCTAATATGGTCATTCCCACTACTGTAAGCACTCGTGCCTCTTTTTGTACGTTTGCTCCTGAGCTTTAAAGAGGCTTGTTTTGTCACAACGGAAACAGAAGCAAAGAGCATCAGAGGTTCTCCCCAGCCCAATAAAATAAACCCACTACACAGCGAGCAGGTCATCTTTGGCTTGCAGCCAGGTTCTCCATTATAGCCTCATGTGAAAACCTATTGACTGAGTATGTGTGTGCATGTGTAGTCAGCAGGGCTTTAACTACTGCCTAAAGAGCTACAGGCAGGCTTTGTCTATGGTTGCCTTGATAGCTACTAAAAGCAAATATGTGAGGAGGAAACGGCTTACATAACAGAAGAAATGCTGTCAGTCCTATACCTACAATGTTTTTGTGGCTTATTTTGTAGTTACTGCTTGATGAGGAGATAAAGCTTGGCTGCCATACATTTATAAAACAATGGAAGCCACTTTAACAGCCCCTTTTTAGCCATGCATCTTTTTCTTTTTGGCTGTGCACAGGTGTTATGCTGGTCCATCTTGTATTTAAAAACTTGTATTTATTGGTCATTTAAGGAATACATTTTTGCATTAGTGAAACAAATACATTCATTCATTTTCTATTCCCTTTCGGGGTCACGGGGCTGCCGGAGCCTATCCCGGCCACTTGTGAGCGAAGGCAGGGGGACACCCTGGCCAGGTCACCAGTCTGTTGCAGGGTAGAATCTCAACAATCACACACCCATTCACTCTCACACTCACACCTAGGGACAATTTAGAGCTGCCAATTAACCTATGAAGCATGATTGTGGACGGTGGGAGGAAGCCAGAGACCCTGGAGAGAACCCACGCATGCACGGGGAGAACATGCAAACTCCACACAGAAAGGTCCCCCATTGATGTGTTTTTCATGTCTCCCAGCCGGGACTTGAACTGGGGGCCTTCTTGCAAGAGCGCTAACCACTGCGCCACCGTGCAGCCCAAAACAAATACAATACATTTTAATATACGTTTTTTTTTTTTTTTTAAATTGCTGTGAAACAGCAACAGAAATCTAGTTTCACCAAACTTAAATCCCAAATTTTTGATATTTAGCTTTAAAGTTAAAGGGCTGTACGGTGGCGCAGTGGTCAGCGCTCTTGCCTCACAGCAAGAAGGCCTCCAGTTCAAGTCCCGGCTGGGAGACATGAAAAACAACATCAATGGGGGACCTTTCTGTGTGGAGTTTGCATGTTCTCCCCGTGCATGCGTGGGTTTTCTCCGGGGTCTCCGGCTTCCTCCCACTGTCCAAAAACATGCTTCATAGGTTAATTGGCAATTCTAAATTGTCCCTAGGTGTGAGTGTGAGAGTGAATGGCTGTGTGATTGCTGAAATTCTTCCCTGCAACAGACTAGCGACCTGTTCAGGGTGTCCCCTGCCTTCGCTCATGAGTGGCCGGGATAGGCTCCGGCAGCCCCGTGACCCCGAAAGGGAAAAAACGGAAAAGAAATGAATGAATGAATAGCTTTAAAGTTCCACTCCAATCATCTTTTGATCTATTTTTAAAGCGTTCCCAGTGTCTTTTTATTTATTTATTTATTTTAACTATGTTGATGTCATTTTTGGTCAAAATAAAAAAAAAAACAGTTTTAAATTCACCTCTGAGTTATTGGCGGGACCATAAGCATGGAGCAACCCTGAGCTGAGAACTTGGAGCAGGCAGCTTGTGTAGAAATAAACTCTTTTTCCAACTGCACCTTTTTTGTCTGTTCCTGATTCACGACGATTTGAATAAAGACATACTCAGAAATGCAATTTTAGGCTTAATTCTCCTAATAAATGTCGTTCATAATTTGAAAAATGCTGCTAGAAAATGTTAAAAACACCCCAAAAAAACTAAAACTGCTTATCGGAACTGACAAGAAAAAAAACTTCAGTTGTTTAGATTATTGTGGGAAATTAACACTTAACCAGTTAGATTCCTGTCATTGTTTTAAATCAATCAACTAAAATGTTTATTTCTCTGATTTTACATTTGACAATAAATGTTGTTTAAAATGGACACAGTTTAAAACGTAATTTTCTTAATATATGCCCTCCATCATCAGAAAAATAGCACAAGAACGTATTAAAAACAACAAAAACACAATTTTCATTGGAGTACGTCTTTAAGATAAAAAAGAAAGAAAAAAGTGCATTTTGCAGAATTAATTGACGGGAAATTTCATTGTGGGTCATTTCTGCACAGTTTCTTATCCTACATTTTTGCTAATTTCTTTGCAGACTTGCTTGCATGCACACAGTAAAGATTTATGTTTACAACAGATTGAAAGACATTTTGGCTCAAACGCATTTTGATGGAAATAACTGCTACATTTAGCTACATATATCTTTTATCTCAAGAATTTGAGTTTGAATTACTGTCCTCCAACTGTGCCTCCTCCGTCTCAATGTGAGCATCTTTTCAATAATGAGGCCATATTGAACCTATTACGCGGGCTGTTAGCTCCATCTGAACACTTTGTAAACTTTGCTCATCTCGTGCTGCGAGGTTAATATGTAACGTGACGGACGGTGACTCAGTACCTGGAAACCTGTAACAAGTGAATGTGTAAAATCTTCCAGGTAATGATCTAAATGGAGTATGTGTTGAAGCTTTGGTAAATTTACTCAGTCTTCAGACTCATTAGAGCATTAGCTGAATGTTTCAGGATTCTGTGTCCTGCTTGCTGCACACATATTTCCCGCAGAGCAACTTTTTTTATTTTAACTGAACGGTCTATTATTAATTACAAATTCTGAATCCGGGGTGTGGAGCAACACTTTGATTAATTGATTTAATTAATGTTATGTCATAAAGCAATACCCCTCTCATAATGAATGCCTTCTTGGCCCCATTCTAATTACTTGAGAGCAGAATCAATGCAAATAGATGAGATGTGCTTCACGAATTCTTTTAATTACATGTGTGATATCAGAACTGTATAATAAAAACCAATACTTTATAATGAAGTCTGTCCAAAGGCTGTGGGTTAGTAAATGTAGCCTTTATTGTAGACTACCTGTATTTTAAACAGATTGCAGTGCTGCCTCCAGAGGAGGAAGAGGAGTACAGCTTCATCTGGTCTCATTCATTCCGTGAATGAATGAGACAGTGACATTTGGAATGATGCCCAGGACAAGAGATGCTTAGTCTGTGTTTCTGCCTCGCTGTGCCCAAGTTACTCTGATGATTGATGGTCAGATGCTGGTCCTCCATAATAAGCAGCTGGCCTACTTTTCCAGAGAGGCTGCCAGAGTTCTCTATGACCTAATGATGCAGAGAAACGTTGTTGATTTCATGCTGTGGTGCCACAGAATCAACAACTTTACATCTCCATCTTGGTAGACCAATTCTGCTTTGTCTCCCTCAGGGCCTTTTTCCTCGATCAGTCCAACATGACGCCCAGCACATCCCCCAAAGCTGCTCTCATGGATAAGGTGTGACTTTTAAAACCGTATCGTGTGTTGTGTTGTGTGTACGGGCATTTACAGGGGAGCATTTGTGCATTTCTATGACATAGGAAGGTTTATCAGTTTGTAGGTTTGGAGTGCCCATCGATAAGATCCAGAGGAGCAAAGTATATGACATTTTTAAAAAGAAAATGGTTAAATAAGATCATTCACTATATTATGTATCTTTTTTGTTTGTTTTGTTTGTTTGGAGAGCTAAATAATGAAATATCAATACAGAATCTCCTCAAGACGACCGCAAGAGCATAAATCGTCACAATTCTCAGTTTGATCCCTTTATGTCTGGTCTAACCTCTTCTGTTCTGCCTCTGTCCAGTTTATGCGCCCCTTCAATGCTCTGGAGGATCTCTACCGCCTCATGGAGAGCTTCATCAGCTGTCGCCGCACCGCTGCCTGTCAGTACACTGCCTGCGGGGCGTCTGGAGTGGGCTTGCTGACTGTGGCCTCTGAGCTCTGCTCACGTCTGGGAGCCACGCATGTCGTCATGTGCAACAGTGGCGTTCATCGGTGAGTGAGCTGCTGCAGGTTCCATCCTGAGCGGGTCTTTATTGTTCATACAAGTTTCTCTGCCTTAATTAATAGCAGGATGCTGACGTTAAAAGGATTTGCTGTTTCCACGACTACATTATTGGACTCTTAAGTGGGTAGAGCACTTTACACAGGAAGGGGAAAGGTCGATCACTTCCTGTCTTATTGAAAACTATATATGTCTGCCTGATTCACCTGTTGGCAAGGGGAGCATGCATCAGCACAGAAATATCCTGATCATTTGTCATCACTGATCTCCAGTTTCAGCTTTCATCTTCATCTCATAGTCTTCTCTGCCTGCCCGCCTATCGCTGTGATGCCCTCTTTCTTCACCCCGTGACAGTTCCTATATCTTTGTGTCTCACACAGGCTCCCATGCTCGTGCGTGCACGCTGTGTGACTGATGGCTTGATAAAGAGCTGCAGAGGGAGCCGCCTGCTTGCCTGAGCTCTAATAGAAAGTTCCTGTCACTGCAATGACTTGAGCTACTTTATTAACCCTTGTGTATGCACGTTTATATCTCTGTGTGCGATTGCACACTCACCCAGACAGGCAAGTGTAGTGTGACATAGCAGGTGACTCGTGCTGCCATGCTGGAGGTTATTTGTGTTTCGGCTTTCTCCTTAAACGCTGCGTTAGCCTGTAAAAGCTGCAGAGTGACAAGCATGTCGAAGTCAGGAGAGGGAAAGACGAGTGGAAGCATCTCTGAAAAATGTGTCATCAACTCCGGCAGCTGCAGCTTCACAAATAGCTACCTAAAGCTGACAGAAGACTGTATTTCAGCACAAAAAAAATAACAATATGTGATGATTAAAAAAATTATAGAAGCCAGGATACTCCATAATTGTGTGGAAATTGTTTCATTAGTGTTGCAGCCTCCTCAAGCTCTATTGGTTGGATCGTTGGCTTGATGGATGAGTTTTAATAACAGGGAGAGTGGAATATTTTTGTTGGAATCAGCAGTTTGCAGTGCACTTTATGCCTTTCCAGATTTTTTTTTTCTTCCTTACCACCACATAAAAAAATTGGGAGAGGTTTTTCATTTGATACCAGAACAAATCTGAACACTTGATGGTATCTTACGAATAAGGCGCCACTTTCAACGGCACTAACAGGCTGAACGATTTGCCGATATCGTCCTTCCCTCCCCGTTTAGTGTAAAGGAAGACAGATTTTTGTTATCCCCCCCCCCCCCTTACCTCTTTCTTCTTCCTCCTTTGTATTCCCCTCTCCTCTCATTTAACAGCATGCACTCGGTTCTTCAGAAACACACAATGTAAACGGGATACGGGTTGGAACGGCATAAAACTGAGGGGTTTAAATCATCTCCCAGTATCTCCCCCTCCCTAATGAAATGGGAAACCGTGCAGCTTTGTGCACACAGATTTGGTGCAGGCCTTCATCTTGCTCCAGCTGATGGGATATTTAAAGATCCTCTGTGAGTGATTTAACCCCCCCCCCCAAACTCCCTTTTTGTCAGCATGGGAAGCTCCATAAAAGTGCTTGAAATATTCTGGTGTGTGAAAGTAAATCTTGTTTATTTTGTAGGTGGGATGTCTCTATGCACTTACAGGAAAATACTGTTTGGTTCCATTTTTTTCATTGATATACGGTTACTTTATATATTGATAGATAGATAGATAGATAGATAGATAGATAGATAGATAGATAGATAGATAGATAGATAGATAGATAGATAGATAGATAGATAGATAGATGAAGCTGCTCACGTATTTTAGAGAGTAAATGTTATTAAATGAAAGTGAAGCTTTCAGTGTTAAGAGTCTGGACAGTTCAATTTGCAGGGAAAGGGCCCAGATCAATACACCGGAGCTGCTTGTTATCATACAAAGGTCACCCAGCAGCCTTCACACTTGTCACTGGCCCTTGAAGGATTTATCCACGCCTTGCCATCTGTGTTTGTGTGTGTTGGGATGAGAAAGAGGGAAAGTGTGGCCACGCATGTGCCTGGGAAGAAAGTTTGCTGTAACCAATGAATCACAGGCTCACGTCAGCAGTCCTCTCGCACACAGAAAGCCATATCATCCACAGGAGACACACTGACTCGTCCTTGGACCCTTCCTTTTCAGCCTGCAATGAGCATCAATCCTGATGATGCTCCTCAGGTGCTGACGGTCAGCTCCCGGTTTACAGTGTCTGCCTTTCGCTCGGTCTAAAGCAGAGACGAGCGAGCTGTCATTGTCCAGATGTAACATGTTTGTCTACTGTCACTAACCTTTCAGTAGAAGTAATATGAAAAAAAAGATTAATTTGTGTGGGTGACGGTAATGATAAGGTGTGGAGAGGTGCAAAAAGGTTGTCAAATGGTTGTAAAATAAACCAGAAAGTCGCCACACTGTCCTCCACCTCTGACGATGTCATTCAGATGCAGCTTCTTCCTATCATTTTAAATTAAAAACAGCCATCAACAGTCGATATTTTCACATTAAATCAACAGCGTTTTGACCTAACGGCGTGTTTTCTGTTGAATCAACAGCTGCACTCTGAGTGTGACACTGGAGCAGGCCATCCTGCTGGCTCGCAATCACGGCCTACCCCCTCGCTGCATTATGCAGACCACTGACGTGATGAGGAAGCAGGTACAAATGACACACACGCTCATTTGCATGAATGATTCCCAGAAATGGAAACAGCCTGAACAAAATCTTCCATTCTGCACAAACGTTTGGTCATATTACTTCCAGATGATGTTTGAGTTTGTGTTGCATTAAACAAAATGACAGAAAATTGAGTTCAGCTTTAACATACTATATACACGTTCTGAAAAACATTGTGGACATTTTTTATTTCAACGGAATGTTGACAAAACATTTCTTGAGGAATTGTTATTTTATACATAAATAGTGATGAAACCTTTTGAAATGTTTGAACATTTTTTGTCACCGCTTTGTCTTTCAAAATTCACTTTACTCAAAAGAAAAAAAAACTGATACTTTAAACTGTAATAGTTCTGAAGATTCATATGAATAAAAGTAATCTTTTTTTTAACAGTCAACAACATTGCACACGTGATGTAATGATAATGACGATTTTCAATCGTTTTTCGGGCAGATACTCGTAGCAGTGTTTCTTAGCTAATACCCTAGGGCGGTTCAGTCAATTAACTCACCTGCTCAGCGTCCTATTTAAGCCAGGTGCGCAGGCGTTCATTCTCCTTCTTACCTTCAGCGCTCATTCTTCGCCGTTCCCCGTGCTCGCGGATCCGGCGGATCTCCTTTTCTTCGACGTCTTGCTGTATTCCCCCCGTCCTTTGGATGGATAATCCCCGTTTCTGATGTGGGTTTTCCGTTTTCGCCGCGTTTGCTCCTTTTTGCGGATCTCGCCGGGCAGCTAGCGGCGCTCGCCGGGCGGTTAACGGCGCCCAGCGCGTTCGTTTCGCCGCGGTCGCGTGCATCTGCAGGGGGTGCGCTTTCCGCGGTGTTCGGGTTGTCCGTGGGCCCGGATCTGGAGCTGTCCGGGTCTATCGTCTGCCGTGGTCGGACGGTCTTCTAAGGTGAGCGGCGTGCGGATTTTCCTGTGTAGTTTTTCTGGGCTGAGTCTTGTTTTGTTTACTTCCGTGTATGGTGACGTCGCGCCCCTAAGGACCCTGGGAATTGTAGTTTTTGTGACTCGTGGTCTGTTCATGAGGCATTTCTGATTCATTTTCTGCTGTTATTCTGCGTCGTCCGATTATTTTTTCAGGAGTTGTGGGGTCTTTTCTGTGGTTGTGACGGCTGGCGGTCCTCGTCTGGCCTGGTTTTTCATGCTGGCTGAATTATTTGTGGTTTTTTGCATTTTCTTTGTTGCTGTTTTGTTCTTTAGGTGCTGAAGGTGCCTCTTGACTATCTTTGATTAGTTGCTGGCTTTATTATTATGGCGGTTCTTCTGTTTATTTTCTTCGTTGTTGTAGCTGCTGGTTAGTCTGAATGTGAATTGGTCTCTCTTGGACCTGTCTCTCCTCTGTGGACAAATTCCTTATGCTTGGTCTCTTTATGCAGCGTCTTTGGCTCCTTTTAATCACTCATTCGTTGCCCCCGCACGTTCTGCATCTGGTTCTGCTTCGCCTGTTTTTTCCCCGCTCTGTGTACCCAGTGGGTCCTGCCCTGGCCCAGGGACTTGCGTCGGTCGCATTAGTGAGTATGTCAGTCTCGTCGCTGCCCTTTTTCTCGGCTGGACAGTTAATTTGTTATTCTCTCTCTGGTTTGGTCTGGAGGTTTGTGGGGGCTGTGTGATGGCTTTTTCCGGGGCATCGTTTTCAAAGCCACCACTGAGGGTGGCCCCTTCGAAGTGTTCAGGTTCTCGTGACGTGATATGGACCCGTTGGCGCCTCACAGTTCATCTTTCTGGGCATCAGTGGCTAGTTCCTCATGCGCCTTCAGGATTAGTATGTATTTTCTTCAGCTGCCCATGCTGTCTCCGCAATTTTCTTCCGAGCACAATATAAGGCTGTGGATGTCTTATCGCTGAGGTTCTCCCTGTTCTGCCTATATGCCTCTCGGTGTCTTTTGGCATTCAGTTGGCGCTCGACACGTTTGCCGATTTACTTTTCAGCTGCCGTGGCAGTCCTCATACTTTCCAAATTCTTAGCAGAAGCTCTGTAATGTTTATTTGTAGGCGATGGGTTCCCCTCATTTTGCGAGTTATTGATGGTTTCTCAGTGGCCAAATTTCCTCTGTATCCCTGGTCTTTTGGATATCTGTGGGGGGGGGGGGGGGGGGGGGGGGGGGGTTCTTTTCAAATCTGGGTTCCACGTTGTCTATACTGTATGGTCCTCCACCCTTCCGGATTTATTTTTCTTCTATGGATCGGATGGTTCATTGCTGCTTGTCTCTCCCCATTATGTCATCTTTGGCTTTTGTGCAGCGTGTTGTTTATTCATTGTTGGTTTGAATATGATTTGTCGATGATTGGGCCACCTGACATTTGCTGTGGCTTTGGTCCTATGGTCATCCGTTCATCTTGTGTTCTTGTTCTGGGTAGTTCCGTCCTGGGCCCCGTGTTCCTGTTCTGGATTTCGTGTCTTGCGTTTGTTCCTTCCCTCTCTATGCTTGACATAGTTATGTTATGATGCCTGTCGTGTCTTCAGGCTCCATCCACTTGTTGTTCTGTGGCTGTGCCTTCTGGTTTGGGGGAAAGGATTTAAGAGGGGTTTGTGTTGTCCGGCCGCCAGAATCTACAGCTCTGATGATTTATAAGGTGTCGTCCGGTTATTTCATCCTTGGAGATTGTATTAAGGCTGTTTCAATAGTGAATGATAGTGTTGTGTCATCGGTTGACTTGGTTAATGTTTAAATACCACCTTGAGCAATTTCTACCCTGACCGTAGGAGTATATCACTTGTGCTCTCAAGCTTGGTTCAAGAGTTAAATCTTGTGTTCACAAGTAAGTCTTCTATCTGCCTTGCTTAAGCAGATGACAGTCTACTATATGCTTCCCCATTAGTGGCTTGTTATACTCCGCCTCTAAATGCTTAAGGTTCAGTCTGGAAAAAGAATGCTATCAAAACCTATGGTCCCTCATGGCTCTTAAGTTCTCTTTTTCAGTATCCAGACGCCCTTGGCTAATTACAATTTCAGTGGCCTGTACTTTGTTGTCCACCAATTTGAGGACCACTAATATCAAGTACAAAGCATCAAATCCAGCCAAGCTGTAATCCTTTGCTACGTGGGATGTTGACCTTCCTCATCTACAATCTCCTTGGCTGCTCTTCCCATCACCTACTCCTCGATGGCCTCCTGAAGGTGCGTCCCTTTGAAACTGTCAAAGGTTACTTTTCTTATCTTTGGAATATATAAAAATTTGGTGTTAAGACTTTGTGCAGGTTATATAGTTCACTATCATTTCACTGTTGGAATTTATAATTATGATGGTTTCTAGGGTGCGATAAATCCACAATGGGTCTTTACCTTAACTATCTACTAAATTTCACTTCTCAGATTTGTTCTTTAAAAGCACTGTTATTTCATTTATCTCAAGCATTTTGAATCTGATCGGTATCTGGGATTTTTATATATTCTTGTCAAGACTAATACTGCTTTGTTTTATCTATGCACCACATCCTGAGCTTGCACACCCCTACGCCCCGATCAGCTTCTCCGTTTCCAGGAAGTGATGTCTCCCCTGCATTCCTTGATCTGGTGCTGCACCGATGACTGCTCGACGTACCTATTGCTGCACTGAAAGTGACGGGGCGGTGGACCTCCTCTGCATTCCAATGACACTTCTGACTGAATTAATCAATCAATGTCAACAGCAGAATGAATGTAAATTCTTCGATTATAGATGTTACAGAAAAAATTATAGCCAGGTGGAAGCCTCAAAATTTAGGATGTTCTAAGCTGTATCATTGTATGCGCTGGAGCTGGGTTCTTAAGCCAATTTTGTAGTATGCCAATGAAGCATGGTAATTATGGGCGTTGACGCTAGTACTTATGGGCGTTGAACTCGTCTTACTGTTGGATGGGCTCTCAATTAAATGATGTTCCTTGAGCGCTTATAGTTGTTATGCCAAATGGAGAAAATTATGGCTATTAAGCTCGTTCGTTGTACTGTCATTGGGAGCTTCAAAAGAATGGATGGACTTAAGCTCGTGTATATCTAGTTGCCTCAATGGAAGAAGTTATGGCCATAAAGCTTGTTCTTCGCTTAATAGAAGTTCGAATAATGGCTGTCCAGCTTGTCTTACTGCGCCATCGGAAGCTTTGGTTTGGATGTTAAGTTAGTGTATCATACGGGTTGTTTGGCAGTTTAAATTATAGTTCTGCACGGCGTTTTGTTTTGGGGAAGTGAGCTACGTTCTAAGATCAGGTATGAGTAATTTATGTTGGCTCCCCTTCATTCTTCCCTCTCTCTTCAGATAGTATGCTCCCCTGGTGAACGGGAGCGGCCAACGGTCAATGTACCGGGTAAACACATAGCAGATACACTAGATAGAATGTTCCCTTCGTAGAGTGGTTCTCGAAGGGAGCGGCCAACGGTCAATGTACCGGGTAAACACATAGCAGATACACTAGATAGTATGTTCCCTTCCTAGAGTGGTTCTAGAAGGGAGCGGCCAAACGGTCAATGTACCGGGTAAACACATAGCAGATACACTAGATAGTATGTTCCCTTCGTAGAGTGGTTCTCGAAGGGAGCGGCCAAACGGTCAATGTACCGGGTAAACACATAGCAGATACACTAGATAGTATGTTCCCTTCGTAGAGTGGTTCTCGAAGGGAGCGGCCCAACGGTCAATGGTACCGGGTAAACACATAGCAGTCATACTGGAAAATGAAATGAAATGAAGTGAAAATGGAATGCCGCCGAAAACACACCTCATCTTATTTACACACTGATTATACATTCACATTCACATTTTCTTCTTCTTCTTCTGGATGATCTTGGTGTTGGGGGTTTTGTTACCCAAAAAGTTTTATGGAAATCTCTCATGGAATTGAACGGAGCTTTATGCCAAACCAAAAGATGTGAATGCCAACTAAAGTATGTGGAAAATGTCAAATAAATATTTCTTACTGCAAGAGTTGTCTGACTGAAATGACGATTTTCAATCGTTTTTCGGGCAGATACTCGTAGCAGTGTTTCTTAGCTAATACCCTAGGGCGGTTCAGTCAATTAACTCACCTGCTCAGCGTCCTATTTAAGCCAGGTGCGCAGGCGTTCATTCTCCTTCTTACCTTCAGCGCTCATTCTTCGCCCCACCCTCCTCCCCGGCTTCCACCTGTGGGCTCCGTAAAGGGGGGGTTTTGTTACCCAAAAAGTTTTATGGAAATCTCTCATGGAATTGAACGGAGCTTTATGCCAAACCAAAAGTTGTGAATGCCAACTAAAGTATGTGGAAAATGTCAAATAAATATTTCTTACTGCAAGAGTTGTCTGACTGAAATCTCTTTATTTTTTTGCACAAAAATTAATGAAAAAATGTCAACAAAAACCTGTGAGCATTTCTTGCATCATTCAAAAACACCAAAATCAAAAATTCCAAGACTCTTTGTTGCATCTATGATCTCCAGCTGTGGTCAGACAGAGCTATGATGTTTACGTTTTTACACCATATCATATTTGTAAAGATAATGTCGATTCAGCCATGATGTAGAAGTCCTGTCAATCACGTTTATTGAGCTGGACTGTTGAAATATGCACTTTAAGACTGTAATGGATCTAATATTAATGAGTTAGCAAAGGTTTGAAGTATTGCACTCCTGAGAAAGTATTCACTCTAATGACCTGTCAATCAGTGGTACATTCCTGCTCAAGGACACTCACGGTGGAGATGAAATGTCAGCGGATCTATCACACAAACCGGTTGCTCTAAAGTCTGTTTAGCTGCAGGAACTCTGGGCTTTAGATTGTTTTATATTCGGCCAGTAGTCAGAGAAGATTGCACAACATATAAAAAATTAATGATAGGCAATATAAAGGAAGGTATTCATCAAATGAAATGAACAGGTACTATGAAGTCAGGAACACACAGTGCAGTATGCAGCTACTCCAATCTTAAAATCGTGTATATTTTTATCAGATTTTTTGATTAAATTACGAGTGCTGTAACAAATTCTTGGGTCAGAAATTAAGTTAATTAGAATCTGCTGGGTAAACCAAGGAATGTAACTCTCACCTGCTTTGCTGCCTGCATAGAGGTTTTTTTCCCTGTGTGTGCAGCTCGCTGGTGCCGCTGGCAGGGTTTATTGTAGCAACAGTCTGGGAGCAGAGATCTTCTGCCATAGAGGTTTTCTATCCACACCCTGTTCCTGCATAGTGAGTAATTATCTGAGCTGCAGGCTCCATTGGGTCCAACGTGGCTTAACGTATGTGGCACGGTAAACTGACTGCTCTGAGAACTCTGCGTTTCTGTAAGAATCCAAAAGCCTCAGTGAGAGCAAAAGTTAACACATAGATTTGATTGCATAGTTTCCTGTCAACAACACATTAAGGCAGGAGACTTATCAGTAAAATGGCTTGAGTTGTAAAAGTTATTTTAATGTCCTTTGACGTGAAAAATCTACATTTCCTCTGCATTTTTGCCTGTCACTCTTTAGTTTTATCGCACTCAGCCATAGCAAAAGTAAATATTAAAACATTCATTCCAGATGGGTTAAACTGTTTATTTTTGTCTCAGTGCACTTTTCCAAGAGAGTTCCAACTACTTTTCAGCCCAATTCATATCTGAAAAATAAAACTTTTTAAAGACGTTTTGAGGAAGTACTTAATTTTAGTGGGGCATAAAACGTATTTGTAAGTCACGGATTCTGCATGTTGTCCCATTTAAAAAGCTGAGAGAAGGAATAGACCTTGATGATGCAGTGCAGCCACTCGTGACTTGATCTGTGATCAGTCTTACCATGATATGAAGCCATCTTCCTCAATCTTTCCTAGGTAGCGGTTTGTCTGTTCCTCGCCTGGTCTTGAACTTCTTACACATCTGTTTCTGTTTTACTCCATGGTTGGATTGCAATTGTTGTGTGACGTTGATGATCATTCGTACCTATTTGGTAGAATCATTTGATCACACACCTGATTATAATCCTACAAAATCCCTGACTTTGTGAAATTGTATCTACATGATATTTAGATGCTGGTTTAAAAGCGAAAAGTGACACCTTATTTAGATTTTTCTGTTGTTTGCTCTCTTTGCATTTTGTAACTTGGTGAAAGTAATATTATTTATATACAAGAAAGTATTCTTGGTTTACAACATTTTTACACACTTGCCTTAAACTTTTGAAAAGAACTAAAACATCTTAAAAAAAAGTATAAAATGTGATTTCCTAGATTGTTTTCTTTTACAGTTGAATTGTCCAGACCTTGTGGCTAAGCCTGCCAATCAAAAGACCACACCCACTTTTGGGGGCCAGTTTGAGCTAGTTTCTTATATAAGAGCACTAAAAAAATACAACCTATAAAACAGTTTAGTTGTGTTGTAACGCTGTTTAACATTGTATCAATGTGATCGACTGAGATTTTTGTGTAAAACCCCCTAGTGGTCACTTGGTGAACTGATCTGCAATGCAAGCCAAATCATGATTATCATATTTTTTTAAGCATAAGTCACATTTATTTTCATTCGACTTATACTGAGGAGCGACTTATACAGGCTTTTTTTCTACTTTACTTGTACTTTTATTTTTCTTTATTTCTTTTTTAAATTAAGTGTACCAAACCTGAGACCTCAGAAAGTAAAAATTATTTTGAAGGTCTCCAAAAGCATAAAGCAAATGAAAAAATGCCCTACATTTTTATCTCTTACCCCGGCAAAGGTTCACATCTCGTCTCAAAGCATCAGAATAAATGTTATGAAATAAACTGAATAATTGCTGATGCCCTCTGTGAGCTGGATGCAGCTCAGGGAAGACCGTTGGATTTCAGAGTTGGAACTGAGAGGTCAACTCCTGCAGTTTGGGGGGAAGCTGCCATCCTCCTCAAAGAGGCAGCGGGTGATCTCTCGGATTTTTCTCTTTTCTGAAGGCAGCACAAAAAAAATATTTGAATTTGAAAATTCATGTGTTTATGGTAACCTCAAAAGACTTCAAAAAAGGCAGCCAAAAACCTGAATATGTCACAAAAAGAGGAATAATTCTCCAGTCTGGACGTTTTTGAGAATTTTACAATATAAACACGGACGCTGACATGTGAGCTCATGTTTTATGTGTCAGCTGTTCCGTAGAATCCATGTTTGAATTTATGTCTATGAATAAGAAACTTAGTTTAATCACCAAAATAAGGTCATTAATTTTTGATGGTTTACCAGCACATCAAAGCATTCCATTAAAATTAGACTGAAAATAACATTTCAGTCAAAATAGTCGGTTATTTTTCTGGAAAATGTGAGTCACCGTCCTGCTTTAATGGGATTTTTGGAGAGAACAAAAGTCTGCTCTCACAAAGCACAAATGTCAGCTGGCTTGTTGTGTTTCTGTCCGTTTACTGTTGCGGTTTCAGCTCGATCCATGATGCCCTTAATTGTTGTGGGTCTGTTTATCTTTTAGGGGGCAAGAGTTCAGAATTCTGCCAAGAATCTGGGGGTTAGGGATCGAACGCCCACATCAGTCCCAAGGTAAGAGTCTTGTTGTGGCTCATTGGTCCCTAGCAAAGTCAGCGTATCTGGAGTTTTGCCTGACATAACAATCCTTACCAGGAGAAATATTAGTTAAAAATGTTTTTGCATTTGCTCCCTGTTAGATTAGTGATAGTCCTATAGTTATCACACCCCAGCGGGTAGCCTACCCCCTGGGGGAGCAGTGAGCTGCAGTCCCAGCCTGGAACATTCAGTGATTTAACCCCCAATCCAACCCTTAAGGCTGAGTATTAAGCAAGTAGACAAAGAGTTCCATTTCTTTAGTCTTTGTACAACCTGATTACTGATTTGAACCCACAGTCTGCGCCCACAAAGAAACACACTTCCACTTGGCTGATAACTGGTTCTCAACTGCAGATTCATTCTTCATATGTATATACAGTATATACACACATGTACACACACATATATACACACACACAGTACAGACCAAAAGTTTGGATACACCTTCTCACTCAAAGAGTTTTCTTTATTTTCATGACTATGAAAATTTGTAGATTCACACTGAAGGCATCAAAACTGTGAATTAACACATATGGAATTATATATAAAACAGAAAAAAGTGTGAAACAACTGAAATATGTCATATTGGAGGTTCTTCATAGTATCCACCTTTGATTTGATTACAGCTTTCTAAACCCTTGGCGTTCTCTTGATGTTTGTCCCTTCACAGGTGTTCCCTGTCAGGTTTAATAAGTGTGATTTCTTGTCTTATAAATGGGGTTGGGGACCAGTGTGTGTGTGTATGTATATATATCTGGGTAAATTATTTGATTGTCTCTTTCATGTTGTTGTACAAAAATGTGGTATAAATGTGTGTAAAGGCAAGCAAATGGACAGCATGTATAACATGTGGGTGAATAATAATAAATGCAGTTCAGTTGAGGATATTCTTCATCATCTTAGTCCACTTTGCTGAAGCTAACTTTTCTTTTTTTTCTGTTTTTAATTTATTATTTTTTTATTGATTTGTCCGATTTTTTTATTAGACTAATCCAAAAAACTTTTTTTTTCTTTCGTACCAGTTAAGTAATTTTGATTTAATTTTATTTATTTATTTTATTTTATTTTTTTATGAGACTAAGGAACAGATCTGCAACCTTTCACACTAGAAGTGCCTTTTGGTCTAGTTTTATACTATCCAAAACTCAGCGAGAGCTGCAGTTACTTTTTAGAAAAATACACTTATATTCTGTTTCAGATGTCACTTTCACTTCCAATAAATTACATTAAAATAGTATCATATTTTTTGCAGATAACAATTTTAACTTTACTACTTTTGACAGCATTACATACTGTACATGTTCCTTTCAAAATAAAATATATCCTGTTTCAAACAAGATCCTCCTGCTACAGTAGATTTGCTTGGAATTAGTCATCATGCATGCATATACTTTAAGGGTATTTTGCCTTTGAACAGGAACGAGACACTATTGTGTGGCAGAAGACGTGCTTTGAACTATTCTAATGATGAACCACTCTGACAGTAGATTAACCTTTAACCATCAGTTGCTTAGTTCTCTGACATGTTAAAGGTCTAAACACAAAAGGCAAAACTAACTAACAAATCTATTTTTTATTCAGGTTGTTAGCCATTTTTCTTTAAAGCCAAAAAACCACAATGAAGGGATATGAGAACCGTATTGTGGCCCCAGAGCCTCAGGTTGCAGACCCCTGGTCTAAACGATCAAATCCTTTATTTAATTTAAATGAATCTATTTACAGGTAGTTTAAATCAACTATATTCCCATCCCAACTCCTAACTTCACATACAGTTTGTGATAATTATTTTTTTTTTTACATTTTTTCCTGGTAAAGCACGTTTTTTTATAAATAAAAGTTAGGTAAATTTTTCAATTTGATCTATGAAGTAGTTGTGGCAATTATAAAAAAAAATCTAAACGAGTCAACAGAGTGAGCAACAAAGGAAACTTTTATTTTATTAG